>OV277872.1:41737103-42345491 GCA_922989275.2 Gari tellinella
CTCCAGATTTCTGTAAAACAAGGGCCCTAACTCTACCCCTGAAAAAGCTGCTACAATCAAACCTATGACATGAGCTACTTGTCTGATAACTGCTTGACTCTTGTTTTTCTGAGATTTGCATTCAATGTAAATTGTTTCTTTCCTACTTTCTGTTAAATACACAATCATTTTGACAGAGTCAATATGATTTCCAAGAAAAACAATATTTTGAACTGGAATAAGTACAGATTTTTTGTCATGAATTATAAAACCAACATATACCATCAATGTGACAGTATCTTGGATATTGCTTTCGCAGTCAGCATTTTCATCACTCACAAGCACAGAATCATCTATGTAACCTGAGTTTGTGTGACCTTCAAGTCTTAACCGAGAGTAAATTGGTTTCATTAACTTGGTAAATTGTCTTGGTGCACATGCAACACCATTGGGCAAACAAGTGTGTTCATATATACTGCCCTTCCATAGAAATCTTAAATATTTTCTATGTTCTTTAGCAATAGGTACTGAATAGTATGCATGTCTAAGATCAACTGATGCCATGAAACAATTCGGTTTTATCAGTTTTACTGCAGATTCAAAAGAATCCATTTTAAAATGAGGGTATTCTATGTATTTATTTAATTCTTTCAAGTTTAAAATCATTCTATAATCGCCATCCGATTTTGGTATAGTAAAAATTGAAGAAAGAAACTGACCTTCTTCACCTTGAACTTTATTCAGTACACCCATGCTTAAAAGTTTTTGAATTTCCGAATCGATTATCCGTTTTTCTTGCTCATTACATAAAATAGATGAATCAACATGTGAGTTTTGTGAAGGAATTATTTGACCGAAATCAATGTGACAATGCAAAGCAATATCCAAGACATTACTGTCACTGGTAAGTTTTTTCCAATTATCAGCAAAATGTTCAAGCCTACCTGCTGTGAAACGTACCGGCTGCTGCTTTGCTAATTCTGCTTCTTGGCTGCCTCCTTGAAGATTTTAGAAGTTTTTTGCCTTTCCACTGGCACCCTGAGTTGCACCATATCCATGTGTTCTGGCATAACCATATCCTCTACGAGGACCTCTAAATTGGCCTCTCGCTCGACCACCTCTTCCTCCACGGGTGAAAGGTCTTGAACGCACACCCCTGGTGCCAACATATGTCACATTCCTGCTGATTTTGTTGATTTCTTGTATGTCTTTAATGTCTTTGCCATATTTTGTATGGCGATTCCATTGGCAAAGACATTAAAGACATACAAGAAATCAACAAAATCAGCAGGAATGTGACATATGTTGGCACCAGGGGTGTGCGTTCAAGACCTTTCACCCGTGGAGGAAGAGGTGGTCGAGCGAGAGGCCAATTTAGAGGTCCTCGTAGAGGATATGGTTATGCCAGAACACATGGATATGGTGCAACTCAGGGTGCCAGTGGAAAGGCAAAAAACTTCTAAAATCTTCAAGGAGGCAGCCAAGAAGCAGAATTAGCAAAGCAGCAGCCGGTACGTTTCACAGCAGGTAGGCTTGAACATTTTGCTGATAATTGGAAAAAACTTACCAGTGACAGTAATGTCTTGGATATTGCTTTGCATTGTCACATTGATTTCGGTCAAATAATTCCTTCACAAAACTCACATGTTGATTCATCTATTTTATGTAATGAGCAAGAAAAACGGATAATCGATTCGGAAATTCAAAAACTTTTAAGCATGGGTGTACTGAATAAAGTTCAAGGTGAAGAAGGTCAGTTTCTTTCTTCAATTTTTACTATACCAAAATCGGATGGCGATTATAGAATGATTTTAAACTTGAAAGAATTAAATAAATACATAGAATACCCTCATTTTAAAATGGATTCTTTTGAATCTGCAGTAAAACTGATAAAACCGAATTGTTTCATGGCATCAGTTGATCTTAGACATGCATACTATTCAGTACCTATTGCTAAAGAACATAGAAAATATTTAAGATTTCTATGGAAGGGCAGTATATATGAACACACTTGTTTGCCCAATGGTGTTGCATGTGCACCAAGACAATTTACCAAGTTAATGAAACCAATTTACTCTCGGTTAAGACTTGAAGGTCACACAAACTCAGGTTACATAGATGATTCTGTGCTTGTGAGTGATGAAAATGCTGACTGCGAAAGCAATATCCAAGATACTGTCACATTGATGGTATATGTTGGTTTTATAATTCATGACAAAAAATCTGTACTTATTCCAGTTCAAAATATTGTTTTTCTTGGAAATCATATTGACTCTGTCAAAATGATTGTGTATTTAACAGAAAGTAGGAAAGAAACAATTTACATTGAATGCAAATCTCAGAAAAACAAGAGTCAAGCAGTTATCAGACAAGTAGCTCATGTCATAGGTTTGATTGTAGCAGCTTTTTCAGGGGTAGAGTTAGGGCCCTTGTTTTACAGAAATCTGGAGCTTGAGAAAAGTGCAGCTCTTTCTCTGAATAGGGGAAATTATAATGCTAAAATGGCTCTCTCAGATTCCATGAAAGATGAGTTAAAATGGTGGATGGACAATATATTCACAGCCACGAGAAAGATTTCACATGGTTCTCCCACAGTAGTTTTAGTTACTGATGGGTGGGGTGCAGTGTGTCAGAAAGTTCATATTGGAGGGAGATGGACTGACTTAGAAGTCACCCACCATATAAACTATCTGGAATTGCTAGCCATGTTTTTAGCATTGAAATCATTCTGCAAAAACTATTTAAATGTTCATATACAAATAAGAACAGACAATACTTGTGCTATGACCTACTTGAATAAAATGGGTGGTACCAAATCTTTGACATGCAACAGGTTGGCCAAACAAATCTGGCTATGGGCTTCTGAGAAACAAATCTGGTTATCTGCTTGCCATACTCCGGGCAAAAGTAATATAGCAGATTTTGATTCACGGCATTACAATGAAAATGTTGAATGGATGTTAGATCCAAGTATAGCTACAAAGTGTTTTGAGCTTTGGGGCATTCCAGAAGTAGATATGTTTGCATCAAGACTTAACAAACAGCTAAGCAAGTTTGTTTCTTGGAAGCCAGATCCAGATGCGTTCTTCATTGACGCTTTTGCAATAGACTGGTCTAATCTATATTTTTATGCTTTCCCACCTTTCAGTCTCATCCCAAGACTACTGACCAAGTTGAGGGAAGAACAGAGCAAGTGCATATTGGTGGCACCAGTCTGGAGCAGGCAGTGTTGGTTTCCAGAGGTGATGAACATGTTGATCAAAGACCCATACATCCTACTCAAACACATTCTGACATTACCTCAAACTCCGAGGACACATCCATTGGACAAAAAGTTAATTCTCATGGTTTGTCAGTTGTCAGGAAATTCTTACATGAGCGAAAACTATCGTCGCGGTCTACAGAAATTATCATGCAATCCTGGAGACCAGGAACTCAGAAACAATATAATATGTACATTAAGAAGTGTTTTTTCTACTGTGACAAAGAACAGATTGATCATTTTTAAACAACTATAGGCAAAGTGTTAGATTTCTTGTCAGAACTGTTTGAGCAGGGTTTACAGTACAGTGCTATTAACTCTGCTAGATCAGCGCTATCAGCTATTGGTTTAGTGCTAGAAGGATTTTCAGTTGGTTCTCATCCTTTGGTAATTAGATTCCTTAAAGGTGTTTATAATATGAGACCACCAAAAGCAAGATATTGTGAGACTTGGGATGTTTCTGCTGTGTTAAACTATTTGAGAAGTCTGTCTCCTTTGAGAGTATTATCAATGAAGAATTTAACATTTAAGCTTGTAATGCTAATTGCATTAACTAGAGCAACACGCTCTCAATCTTTAAGTTTACTTAGCATAGATAATATGAGGAAAGAATCCTCTAAGTATGTTTTGTACTATAGTGGGGTATTGAAACAAAGTAGAGTTGGTGTAAGTACACCTTTTGTTGAACTGTATATGTATCCTCAAGATGAGGATCTCTGTGTGTATAAGACTTTATCTGAATATTTGCAGAAAACTGAGATAGTTCGAGGTGAACATAAAAGTTTGTTTATAAGTTTTATGAAACCATTCAAACCAGTAACAAGTAGTACTATAAGTAGGTGGATAAAGACAGTAATGGCAGCAGCAGGTATTGATTGTGATAAGTTTAAATCACATAGTGTACGTTCTGCTTCTTCTTCAAAAGCATGTAATAATGCAGTGGCAATGACAGAAATAATGAAAGTAGCAGGATGGTCTAACTCAAAGACTTTCGCACAGTTTTACAATAAAACTGTACAAGATTCCAGTGCAAGATATGATATAGCTGTTTTAGCACAGTGAAGTGTATTAATGAAGTTAGAAGAGAAGACTTTAGTAAGTAGACTGTTATACAGTTACTGTTGTGCTGTTATACTGTTAAACTGTTATACTGTTACAATGTTATACAGATACTGTTATACTGTTATTTTTTATACATATTGGTAAGATATGGTTAGTTAAAAATAAAAATTGTTACATCTGATTGCTTTGTTTATGTTTTGAGATTGAAAACAATTTATACAAACGTTTTCAGCTTTGAAGTCTCATATGAGAACGGAAGTGCCATGACGTAAAAGAATCCAAAAAATAAACGAGACTTACCTTGGTTAAAGTCGATGTTTGTTTGGGATTCTTTGTAGTCATAGGCACTAGAGTGATCAGATGCCCATCCGTATATGTATGAAGATAGGAATTGTGGAATTCCCTCCCAAAACTACATTTTTGGTAAAACATTTGCATGAATTTAATGAAGCGTTTAAGACTGAGGGTTATAGCGGATATGTGCGCGCATCTCATCTGATCACTCTAGTGCCTATGACTACAAAGAATCCCAAACAAACATCGACTTTAACCAAGGTAAGTCTCGTTTATTTTTTGGATTTTGTATATAAATACAGTTTGACTGATCAGTAAAACTGATTTTTGATAGGTGTTTGCGAATTTTAAAAAAATAAATAAAATAAAATAAATCGACAACAGATATAATCTAGATGTTACATAGTAGCTCAACCATGTAGACGGGCCAATTTTGACCCCAGGGGCAAAAATTTGAACAATCTTGATAAAGGACCGTTATGTGCAAAAAATCTAAGCTAAGTGTAGTATGGTTTCAGACAAGAAGATTTTCGAAGTTTTCATTGAAAAATCTATACTTAGCTCCGATGACCCAGATATGCAACAGTCAGGAACCAATTCAACAACATATGTGAAGGACTTCTGGAAGTTACACCATGTCAAATATCAAAGCTCTGTCCATATTGGTTTAAGAGAAACAGATGTTTGAACATTTTACTGTATAACTCTATGAAAAACGGTGACCGTCGGGGCGGGGCCAATTTTGACCCAAGGGGCAAACTATTTGAACAACTTTGATAGGGGATCTGTTGACGTTGTTATGTGCAAAATATCTAAGCTCAGTGTATCATGGTTTCAGACAAGAAGCTTTTTATTGAAAAAATCTATTTTTAGCTCCGGTGACCCAGATATGCAATAGACCGGAACCAATTCAACAATATATATGAAAGACTTCTGGAAGTTACACAATGCCAAATATCAAAGCTCTGGCCATATTGGTTTCAGAGCAAAAGATGTTTGTACATTTCACTATATAACTCTATGTAAATCGGTGACCCCTAGGGCGGGACCAATTCTGACCCCAGGGGCATAATTTTAATAATCTTGATAAAGGACCTATAGATGATGCAATGTACCAAATATCTAAGCTCTGGCCCTTATGGTTTTTGACAAGAATATTTTTTAAGATTTCCTTACTTTCTCACTTTGGTTGCCATGGCAACCAGAGTTCTGCATTGTTTATATTCTTTGAACAACTTTGAAAGAGCTTGACCCAAGGCACATTCCTGTGAAGTTTGATTACAATCCGGCTAGTGGTTTTGAAGAAGAAGATGTTTGAAGAAATTGTTGACGCACGACGCACAACGCACGACGGACAAAGACCGACCACAAAAGCTCACATTGAGCACTTTGTGCTCAGGTAAGCTAAAAGGCGCTATGTTACAAATGGTCAAATGTGCTTTTACGAGTCGACTTTGATATCATCACAATACATGTATGTCAGCTACATTTGTATAATACTCACAAACCAATTAGCGGAGGGCCTTAATTAATATTGGTAGTACTTGCGGCCCGACCCGTTTTCATGGAATTTGAAATGGTTAAATATCATCAGAATTGTCAAAAAATGGTTCTTATCTCCATTTTGTTGCAATAACGTTTTCAGTCTTCACCAGTGTAGCAGATCGACTATCGACTTCTTTGAACTAGGAAGTCATAAGTGCAAACATTAAGTCACAAACAGTAAAGTTTCTGTTTTCTTTCTGAATCTTGAACCATCTGCCCGTTTCTACATGAAATATGTGATTTGTAGTGCGCAGTTTAAGAATATTTTTGTAGTTCATATTGCGAGACACCCGTGTAAAATAAATTTCATATTCGACAGCTTTTTTAAAAGTATGGTATTTACTAGATTTTAGAATATTCATTTTTAGCTCGACTTTTTCGAAGGTCGAGCTCTTGTTGTCACCCTGTCGTCTGCGTCAGCGTCTGCGTTGGTTAAGTTTTTAAATAAAGGTTTTTGTAAGACATCATTTCTCAATAACTGTCAAAGGTATCCTTTTGAAATTTACTGTACTTGTTCAATATCAAAAGGGCATTACAATAAGGTAGATACCCTGGGATTTGTCATTCCAGAGCTATTGCCCTTGATTGTTTACCTTAAAAATTTGTAAATTGAAATTTCTCAATAACTATCAAAGTTATTACACTGAAACTTGAAATGCTTTTTAGTACTAACATGAATTCTCATTACAATAAGGCAGGTAATCTTGAGAATTGTCGTTTTAGTGTCATTGCCCTTTAGAATGAAATTTTTCAATAACTATAAAAGGTACTAACTTGAAACTTTGAATATTTGCTCAGTATCAAAAAGGCAACTCATTACAACAAGTAAGTAACCAATAGATGTCATTCCAGAGTTATTGCCATTTTAAACTTAAACTTTGTAATTGGAAATATCTCCATAACTATCAAGGGTATTTACTAGAAACTTGGAATTCTAGTTTAGTACCAAAAGGATATTCAAAACAATAAGGCAGGTAACCCTTGGATTTGTCATTTCAAAACTTATTGCTCTTGTTTTTACTTAGCATTTGTAAATAAAATTTCTTAATAAGTGTCATAATTATTCATTCTAAACTTTGAATACGTTTTAGTATCGAAAAGGAAAATCATTAGACAGCTAAACCTGTGGTAGTTTTTTGTAGATATAGTACCCCTTGTTTTACTTAGAATTTTTACTTTAAATTGAAAAAGTAGATGCATGAAATGAAAAGTGAGTTATACTTGCATTTTTGCTTTAAATATTTAGTAACAATTTGGTTGAAAATATTTAGGAATAAACAAATCAATGGCATTTATTAGTGCCGTTAAGGTAGTTTTTTTCGGCACGTGCTTATAGTAGAAAAATTACATAAAGAAAAGTTTTATAAGCTACATAGTCTTCCTCGATAGCTCAGTTGGTAGAGGAGTTGACTAGGAATCGATAGGTCCTATTCGAGTCCCATCCGATACAAAACTTTTAAAAAAAAAAAATTGTCTGATTGTATTGACTTGTCAGTCCATAACGCAGTGATCAAAGGACAGGTTATGTTTAGTCACACATTTCATAATGATTAATATTAGATGTCAAGTGCCAACTTTACAGTGTGAGGATTTATAGCCTACACGACAAGATAGCAGCTTAACACATGAAAAAAGTAATGCCAAACACATTTGTATCTAAAGGAGCTTTTATGCATTATTTTTGTCATGCATTAAGCAGTCAGCTGTCTTTAAATATCTACAGGCTACCAAATTCAATGGTCCATTATTACTTGTTTGACTTATGGTATTATGTAAAGCTGGTGGCATTTTAAGTTGAACTCAAGGAAGGTAACTCGGTTTGTGTTTTACATTTTGTCTGAGTTTCTGGAAATCATGTACTTTAATTTCACAAAGACTGCATAGATCTTCTTCTTCAGTTTCATCGCAGGCGATAAGGTTAAATGACGTCATACTTGCTATGCGTGACGGTATTATTATTATAATTACAGTAAAATCCCTCTATTACGACCACGAAAACGAAGGGTAAGTGATCATTGTATAAAGATACGTCAACTCACAGCTTATTTTTGCCTTGTTTTTGGCAGTGACCTGTCGTTAACACAAAATAGACTTAGCACAATGCGGTGGTCGTAATAGAGAAATTTAACTGTAAATAGGCTCTTACGATAAATTCTGAAATTCGATGATCGCAGTTTGAAGTTGCGACCATTGTACATGTACTAAGATACTTTGTTGTGAGCAGCTTAAAGACATTTCCTCAGTCTTTTGATGGGCCCCCTCATTGTTCTCGATAGGGGTGTAAGTAACTGTAAACGCAGGGGCAAAGTGTGCACAGTCAATGTCACCAATATCTAGTTGTCTGGTATGATGCCCTTCCGTATTCACACTCAAGGTGGGTTTTTTCAATGAGTTTTACTAACCAAACTATCAAATATATGGTGCGGGCCTCACCTGAGACGCTTCAATGATTCAAAGTAGTACTGGAATGCATGAAAATCATGGGTTTGCGGGAACTGCCTGCATAGAGACTATCACCGAAAGTAGGTCAGGAATTGTCTTTAAAGACATTACCTCAGTCTGTTGATGGACACCCAAAGCACATACCTTTGTTCCCGATAGGCGTGAAATTAATTGTAAAAGCATGCTATACCAATCTCAGTTTACATAGTGGGGTCCAGACATACTCATTCTCTAGTGGTTTTCAATGGTTATTCTCAAACTATCAAAAATAAAAGTCTAACCTCACGCGACGCTTCAATGTTTCCTTCCTATAGGTATTTGCAATAGATGCATGCCTTTTTCAAGGGAACTGTCTGACTTTATGAATCATTGAAGCGTCTGATGTGAGGCCAAAAGACTGAGGAAATGTCTTTAATCATTTATAACTTAGAAAATACGTGTTAAACATTTATATTACGACCACTTATAGATAAGATTGATTGCTTGATTAAACTACAGTTTTCAGTTTAAAACAATGTGAACGTTTAACAGAAAGTCCCAAAGGAGCTTTCTGTTTTACTCTAACTTTGCTTTAAGTAGCCACGTCTTGTCTTTTACACAAAGTAATTAATTTGAATAAGTGGTCGTTACACAGGAATTTTGACATGTACTGTAAATTTCGGTTGATGCCATCTGCTTGCATTTCAGATATTTTGATCGTAGCCGTGGAAAGGTGTGTGAAGACTTTCTGGCCTTTGCCACATGCGAAGCGACTACTGGTGAATCTCTCGCCAACGCTTTTCTCGCCAATTTGCGAGCTGCCAGTGTGAATAGCCATGCAATGAGAGGTCAAGGATACGATGGGGCGGCAAATATTTCCGGGTGTCATCGCGGGGTGAAAGCCCGTATTCAGCAGGTAGTTCCAAGGGCTCTTTATACAAACTGTAAGGCCCATTCACTCAATCTGGCTATCATCCATGCATCAAAAGAGCCCCTTGCGAGGAATATGATGGCGACGGTACAGGATATTGCATTTTCCTTTGACTATTCAGCCAAACGACTGCTAAAATTTAAAGAATTATTAAGCAATAGTGATGAGGATCGGGCAGAGATGGAAAGGAGGACCAAACTCAAAACATTGTGCGTGACCCGGTGGGCTGCCAGGGCAGATGCCCTTTTTACTTTCAAAGCTTCCTTTGGAACGATAGTACGTACACTTGAGGATTTAGCCTTAAATACTGATGCCAAAGCTAGCGCTTATAAAGCAGCAATAAGTATAGGTTAGACCATGGTTGCAAGCGAATAAACGATATAGTTCGAGCGGGCGTAGCCCCCGAGAGCTATGTCGTTTATTCGCGCGACCATGGTCTAACCTATTTAGCACTGGCTTGGGCTCGAGGAAAACAAGAGGACCCTTCGTTTCTGCTTTTTGTTTTAGACGAAAAAGTCATTTTATTTGTAATATTTTCCTTAAATTGAAAGGTTATTTCAATGTGTAGTTTGAGACATTAAAGCGACTCGCAACCAGATGGTGCATTAAAAATAGTAATTTGTAAATATGTGTCAAACGCTTATATAAATGGTAGAGAATTAGTTTAGGATAAGAAATTCTGTTTAAAAAAATGTATTTCAATAAAAAAAATATTGGTCTCTGGTGGGATTCGAACCCGGGGCCCGGCATTGGCGGACAGAAGGCAAAATAGGGGAAACCGCTTAGACCAATGGACCACGGAACTATCCGTTTATCTCGGATCGATTTAACGTATTTCAATGTGTAGCGATCGAAAGTGCATACAACTTCGTAATTCGGCTCGTGTTTATGTCTGAGCCCGTGTAGAGAAGCAACAACAACAACTATACCGTCTACTAGTCGGTATAGAAAAACGATGACGATTCTTGAGACTTTTTTTGGACTGATCATATTTTTTTAATGTCAGAAGCCAAATAATGCCACAAATTTGCTTTTATTTGAGTATTTTATTTTATTTTGACAAGTACACCATCCGGTTGCGAGTCCCTTTAAGCATGCTTTAACGCCAACATAGATACAGCTTATTGAAGCTCTATATGTAAGCACAATTCATTATTAATTGCCTTTAAAGTTTATAGGGTCTCACTGTACATAATATGACGTCATCAAGCGAGTGCAGTTCCCCTCCGATCTTGGCTGTATAGTAAAGACAATCTAGTAGGCTGTTGGCCAATAATGTGAACCCTCCCCCCATAGGGGGACTTTTGGTCACTATGTTTTTCTGAAAGCCCAGGCTATGTAGATTCAAATCCTATTTTCTGCACTTTGAACGTTGGGGCTTTAGTCTAAAATTTGACTTTGAAGATTACCTCCCCTTGCATAAATGGAGAAATACGTAATTGTATGTGTAGTTGTTGCACTAATATATTTTTTTTTATTAAACTTATATATCTAACACAAAATGATTCATTTATGCAATATAACTAACTGAAAGCAAACAAGAGGGCCTGAAGGCCCTGATATCGCTCACCATTTGTAAAGAAGCCTGATAGCTTTACCTTTGAATTTCACCCGTTTTATTCTAAATCCATTCAAGTTTGTCGACCTAGTGTAGTATAGTAGAGTACATCAAAGGCAAATAACTAGAGCCTAAACAATACTGAAATTAAGCCTTTTTCTAGCATTTCAAAGTATATCAAGGGCAGGTAACTGTTGCCACAATGATTACATTTCAACAATAATTGCACTCCTTCCTGAATGTATAGCTACATCCTTTGTGTACAAGTATAATCAAAATCCATTGAAAACTGTAGTTGCAAGAGTGTAAACGCTGTAAAATATGGCATTTTCAGCAATTCAAAGGTAGATATCTCTTGATCTATTTGTCCGATTCCAACCATAATCATCGTTTTTCCAACTCTTATGGTCATATACAATATGGGCAATTTTGAGAGAGCTTGGATAAATATTGTGGCCTCTAGAGCATAAACACTGTTAAATATATCATTTTCAGCAATTCAAAGGTAGATAACTCTTGACCTATTGATCCGATTACAACTAAAATTGAACTCATCCGAAGTCTGATGGTTATATACAATCTGAGTAAGTTTGAGAAAGAGTGGATAAAATTTGTGGCCTCTAGAGTGTAAACATCGTTAAATATGGCATTTTCAGCAATTCAAAGGTAGATAACTCTCGACCTATAAGTCTGCTTTCAACCATAATCCAACTCACCTGAACTCTTATAGTAATATACAATCTGAGCAAGTTTAAGAAGGATTTGATAAAAATTGTGAACTCTAGAGTGTAAACACTGTTAAATATGGCATTTTCAGCAATTCAAAGGTAGATATCTCTTTATCTATTTGTCCGATTCCAACCAAAATCGAACTCATTCGAACTCTTATAGTCATATACAAGCTGGGCAGGTTTTAGAAAGATTGGATAATTACTGTGGCCTCTAGAGTGTAAACACCGTTAAATATGGCATTTTCAGCAATTCAAAGGTAGATATCTCTTGATCTATTTGTCCGATTTCAACCAAAATCGAACTCTTCCGAACTCTTATGGTCATATACAATCTGGGTAGGTTTTTAGAAAGATTGGATAAATACTGTGGCCTCTAGAGTGTAAACACTGTTAAATATGGCATTTTCAGCAGTTCAAAGGTAGATAACTCATGACCTATTTGTCCGATTTCAACCATAATCGAACTCATCCGAACTCTTATGGCAATATACCATCTGAGCAAGTTTGAGAAAGATTTGATAAAAATTGTGGTCTCTAGAGTGTAAACACTAAAATTGTTGACGACGCACGACGGACGACGCACGCCGGACAATCAAGGATTGCAATAGCTCACCCTGAGCTAGCTCAGGTGAGCTAAAAATGCAAAAACAATTGGACATAACTCAAATTTTATTCAAATTATCTCCCCTTAAAAGTACAGAATGCAATTTTTATACAAAAACAAGTCACTTTTCCCTTTATAAATGTTGAATACATATCATAGAAAACAAGATCTAATCACGAAACCTTCTTTACATGAAAGCCTTATATGTCCACAAACTAAATATATAACCTTTGGGTTATACAGCACAGTCTTTGTGTGTAATTGAACAAAAATATTACCTCCCTTTTTTAATTCCTGTCATATTGTATAGTAGAGGGCATTTAAAATTTTGGGGGGAAAAATGCACAGAAATGATTTTTGTGTTTTCATATGCCCCAGTATGTACCGAATAACAGAAAAATAATCTAGGAAAATCAAATGATGCGAAATCCGATTTTTTGGGGTAAAATGGTTGAATTGATAAACGAAAATGATAATTTTTGGAATTTCCATACTGTGACCCTGGGTATTAACATAAAGGCTCCAAATTTACAAATTAGACTGACAGTTATATCCACTGTGGAATAGTACTAATTAGGATAAATAAAATTTTCAATAAATGGTTCTTTTTGGGTGAAAATCATGAAAATATTAAACAAAAACCCAAATTTGGAGATTTTAGTAGAGATTCCCTGGCGTCAAACATCCAAATAAAGGAAAAGATGCACAGAAATGGTTTATGTGTTTTCATATGGTAGAGCATGTACCAAATAACAGAAGAAAAATCTAGGAAAATCAAATCATGCGAAATATGTTTTTTGAGGCAAAACTATTGAAATAATAAATGAAAACGCCAATTTTAGGGATTTCAGTACTGTGTCGTTGGTGATCAATTTAAAAGCTCCAAATTTACAGGCTAGATACTTATACATCTCTATTGTGAAATAGTACTGTTAAGGATAACTTAAACATTAAAAAATGTATTTTGTGGTAAAATTGTTGAAAAAATAAATGAAAACTTGGATTTCCCTACTGTGAACGTGGATATTAATATAAATACACCAAATATGCAGGTTAGACAAACAATCGTTTTAACTGTGTAATGGTTCTAGTAAGGATAAATAAAACTTTCAAAAAACTGATTTTTGGGGTTAAATTGTCAAAATATTAAACCAAAACCACACATTTTTGGGATTTTCGTAGACAATCCCTGCCATCAAAATCAAAATTGATTTATATGTTATCATATGCTTTAATATGTATTAAATAATAGAACAATAATCCTTTGTTGCCAATCACATGTTGTTTTACAACATTATCAAGTGAAAAGCATTCAATTTGATGGTTGCTTTAAATAAAAAAAAATTGATGGGAGTAAGATAATTGCCTCCCTTTAAAAAAAAACAAGAAGAATAAAAATTAGAGGAGATCCACCAACGGATACAGTGTTAGAAAGGTTATACATGTATAGAGGTGGTGATGTATCCGTTGGCGGACCGCCTTTAGACATCATTTTAGCACTGTATTAGTTGGTGGACGGCCTTTAGATAAATTTTGGCACTATATCAGTTGGGGGACGCTTCTAGATAACCTTTCTAGCACTGTATCCGTTGGTGGACAGCCTGTAGATAACATTTTAGCATTGAATCCCTTGATGGACCGCCTTTAAATAAAGTTTTAGCACTGTATCCGTTGGTGGATGACCTCTAGAAATGGTTTCTAGCACTATATCCATTGGTGGACGTCCTCTAGATAATGTTTCTAGCACTGTATCCGTTAGTGGACCTCCTATAGGTAACGTTTCTAGCACTATATCTGTTGGTGGGTAACCTCTAGGAAAGATTTCAAACACTAAATTCATTGGTGGACGTCCTCTAGAGAAGGTTTCTAGCACTGTATATGTTGGTGAATGGCTGTGGATAACGTTCCTAGCACTGTATTTGTTGGTGTACCGCCAGTATATACCATTTCCAGCACTGTTCCCGTTGGTGGATCGACTCTAGATAACGTTTAAAAAACTTTATCCGTTGGTGGACCGCCTCTACAAAAGGTTTTTAGCACTATATCCGCTGGTGGACTGCCTTTAGATAACACTGTACATAGCACTGTATCCGTTTATGGACCGCCTGAAAATAACGTTTCTAGCACTGTTTCCGTTAGTTGACCGACTGTAGATACCGTTTAAAGCACTGTTTCCGTTGATGAACCGTCTGTAGATAACGTTTTAAGCACTGTATCCGTTGGTGGACCGCCTCTAAAAAATATTTCTAGCACTGTTTCCGTTGATGGACGGCCTCTAGAAAAGGTTTCTGACACTGTATCCATAGGAAGACGTCCTCTAGATAACGTTTCTAGCACTGTATTCGTTGGTTGACCTCCGGTAGATAACATTTCCTATAGATAACGTTTTTAGCAATGTATCCGTTGGTGTAATTCCTGTAGATAACGTTTTAGCACTGTATCCGTTGGTGTAATTCCTGTAGATAACGTTTTAGCACTGTATCCCTTGGTGGACCCCCTGTCGATAACATTTCTAGCACTGTATCCGCTGGTGGACCGCCTGTAGATAACGTTTCCAGTACTGTATCCGTTGGTAGACCGCCTTTTGAAAACGTTTAAAGAACTGTATCCGTTGGTGGACCGCCTCTACATTTGGTTTTAGCACTGTATCCGCTGGTAGACCGCCTGTTGATAACGTTTGGAGCACTGTATCAGTTGGTGGACCTCCTCTTGATAACGTTTCTAGCAAGGTATCCGTTGATGGACTGCCTCTAGAAAACGTTTCTAGCACTGTATCCGTTGGTGGACTATCTCTAGATAACCTTTTTAGCACTGTACCCGTTGGTGAACCACCTAGATAACTTTAGTAGCACTGTATCCGTTGGTTGAATGCCTCTACATAACGTTTAAAGCACTGTATCCGCTGGTGGACCTCCTCTTGATAATGTTTCTAGAAATGTATCTGTTGGGGGACCGCCTATATGTAACCTTTCTAGCACTGTATCCGTTAGTGAACTGCCTCTAGATAACTTTTTAGCACTGTATCCGTTTGTGGACCGCCTCTACAAAAGGTTTCAGGCACTGTGTCGGTTTATGAACCGTCTCTTGTAAAGGTTCTAGCAGCGAATCCGTTGGTGGAACGCCTCTTTGTTGCTTTTTAGCACTGTATCGGATGGTGGACCGCCTCTAGATAACGTTTAAAGCACTGTATCTGTTGGTGGATTGCTTCTAGATAACTTTTTAGCGCTGTATCTATTGGTGGACCGCTGTATCTGTTGGTGGATCGCTTCTAGCTAACATTTTAGCGCCGTATCTGTTGGTGGACCGCCTGTAGATAACGTTTAAAGCACTGAATATGATGGTTGACCGCCACTAGATAACCTTTTAGCACTGTACCTGTTGGTGGACCGCCTCTAGATAACGTTTAAAGCACTGTATATATTGCTAGATAACGTTTAAAGCACTGTATATATTGGTGGACCGCCTCTGGATAACTTTTTTAGCACTATATCCGTTGATGAACCGCCTCTAGATAAGCTCTTTAGAACTGTATCCATAGATGGACCGCCTTTAGATAACGTTTTAGCCCTGTATAATTATGTTAGTGGAACGCCTCTAGAAAGGGTTTCTAGCATTGTATCCGTTGATGGACCACCTCAATATACTGTTTATAGCAGTGTATCCGTTGGTGAACAGTGTGTTGATAACTTTTCTAGCAGTGTATCCATTAATGGACCGCATCTATATAATGTTTCTAGTACTTTATTTGTTGTTGGACCGCCTCTATATAACCTATATAGCACTATCTGTTTGTGGACCGCCTCTACAAAAGGTTTGTAGCACTGTTCCCGTTGGTGGCCCGAATCTAGAAAAGGGAATTAGCACTGTATCCGTGGGTTTCCCTCCTCTAGATAACGTTTGTCGTGCTGTATCCGTTGGTGTACCGCCAGTATATGCCGTTTCCAGCACTGTATCCGTTGGTGGACTGCCTCTAGATAACTATTATAGCACTGTATCCGTTGGTGGACTGCCTCTAGATAACTATTATAGCACTGTATCCGTTGATGGACCGCCTCTACAAAAGGGTTGTAGCACTGTATCGGTCGGTGGGCCGCCTCTAGAAAAGGTGTTTAGCACTGTATCCGTGTACAATCCATTTCCATGATCCATGATTTCTACGTAATTCTCCGAATCTTATTTCTAACAGTTATTAACTGTATTCAAGTCTTTGTCGGTAGTTTTGTTATTTCATAATTTAAGACAATATTTTCCGCGAAAATAAAATAAATGTATGCTAGAAAACATCCTCACTATACCCAGTTGAATATTTTATCATCATTTAAAGAAAAACTAGGTTTTCAAAGAAGCTTTAAATATAATAAAACTATGAATTAACTAGTTTTTATTGTATTTGATATATTCA
The DNA here is from genome assembly GCA_922989275.2 of Gari tellinella. Taxonomy (NCBI): domain Eukaryota; kingdom Metazoa; phylum Mollusca; class Bivalvia; order Cardiida; family Psammobiidae; genus Gari; species Gari tellinella. The sequence goes on from OV277872.1 coordinate 41,753,893, forward strand.
AGGGGAGATCATTCAGTAAAAAGTAAGAAAACACTCGTTTCGATCGATTGTTGGGATAGATATTATGTCTCCATAAAAACAATGGTGATATCAGTGAAGAACAGCTATTTTGCGACTAAAACAAGTCATCATTACATTATCTATCAGAATTTAATTTTCACAAAGGGGAGGTAATTTCAATTTGCTCTGACAAGGTAAAGCCCCAACGTAAAAAGTGCAGAAAAACAGAATGTACTCGGAAGACCATGAGGTTTCAGAAAAGTATGGTGTTCAAAAGTCCCCACATGGGGGGAGGGGGGTGTTCAGTAGCTCGAAGTCTAAGACATGCATATCGCGGTTTTTACATCTACAGCTGAAACAATGCATATATCTAGGTCCAAAGGGATGGGGTAGATCTAGATCTAGTATTGATACTGTGGAATTACCGTATTGCTTTAGTTTGAATCCTTGATCTGGTGTTTATTCCGATTATTTATCGTTAAGCCTACAGTGCAGGCAAAAGGTTTTCGCGGTGGCCCGCTCAGAGGATTGCTAGGGTTGTGACGTCAAATTGCCTTGAGATGACGGAAGCGTGGAATAAGTGAACAGTGTGTTAGTTATTTCATGGTTTTGTAAAATAAACGATATATTCACATGTTTTTGAGGCATCTGATTGGCCGAGAGCTCCTAGCCATGTGTTAACTCAATTTAGTTTTATTATCACGCTAGTAGCAGTGGAACACGTTTTATCTGCGTGTGTGCCACTCTCCAAACAACTACAGGCTACGCCGTGCGATCTTCTGCAAGCTGTCGTGGAAGCTGATGTTGTAAAAACACAAGTAGAGGCAGAGCGGAATGATCCCCTGGTATGGCAAGCGCTGTTCGAGAAAGCCATAGAAATGGCCAGGTCCATCGATGTTGAACCAGCGTTTCCCCGTGCTGGACGACAGCAAAACCGTCCAAATGCCCCAGCTGCAAATGCATTTGATTACTGGCGGGTAAATATGTATCTACCGTTTGTTGACCATTTACTGACGGAGCTTCAACAACGACTCTTACAAGAAAACGAGAGATATGTTATCCAGTACCTTCTTCCAAATCGAATTCGCGATTGGAGTGATCAAAGAGCCAATGCAGTCTTCACAGCAGCACAAGAAGACCTGACCGTCGACCGGGAACTATTTGGGAGAGAATGTCAACGTTGGAAAATTCGATGTGAAAATACTCAGATTCAACCAACGCCGTCATTGGAAAGCGTACTTACCGATTTGCCGGAGGACTTGTTTCCAAATGTTGCTCGGTGTTTCCATCTATTGCTTTCGATGCCAGTGTCTACTGCCTCGGCAGAACGATCGTTCAGTAGCATGATACGCCTCAAGACCTACTTGAGATCCACCATGACTACTGAACGCATGTCTGGACTGGGTCTATTAAATGTCCACAGAGACAGAGAACTAAATGCAGAAAGAGTTGTAGATTTATTTGCCCAACGAAAAAACAGGCGTCTGGCACTAGTATTTAATGATAACTAAACCGGCATCGAAATCAATAGATATAAACAAACATAGTGTGCCTGTGAAGGGTACACTTGTCTTTGCAAATATTTTGACCGAAATCACTGAACTGGTCATGTGCTTGATGCATTCTTTTCTATATCCTCCATTAAATACATTTGTAGAATATTTTTGTCAAACATATACATGTATACAGAAGTGCACAATGTTACAATAATGTGACAGAGAGGAATAGATTTAGTTTACATAAATACTAAGAGCAGAATAAGATCCACTTTAAGTTCTTCTTACGAGACGAAGCAAGAAATACGTGTGGGAACTAATTACAATAACACCAATTCTTCGTAGAAGAGTCAAATGAGTCCTAATAAAGATTATACACAATTAAAATGCACAGTCATAAGATTCATTAAGTGTATATCGGTCATATGCAAACAGTATAGACCTAGATCAAAAGGCTCCTTAATTCCGTTAATCGTTTTTACCAACAGGTAGCTAGCTGCTTGGGATGAGGTGAAAGTATGACAGCATGAGCTTTCTGATTTACTTTCATCTTGTTTTAAACTGCCACCTGCCTTCTTTCGAAATAGAGATGACTGTTCTACTTTTTAGGATATTTAACTCATTAAACCCTTGTGACGAGTAGTAGATAATTATGTCAGATATTAACAGGTGACAGGTAAGTGCCACCATAGAATATTTAAGAGAACTTTGTAACTATTATTTCAGAGGCGAATTCTACAGTATAGCGAACGTTGTATGATTTGTGCATCTCAACTGTTTGTTATTTGATATTAACGTAGTATGCATCTTCGATGAGGACTTTGTTAATACTTTAAATAATCCGTGAAAAATAAAATCACAATATCTAGAATGTTCAATTTTTTTCCTATTTTTATTTGCCTGTCATTTCTCCATAGATCATAGGAATCCTTCTTTAACACATATTATATATGTGCTCACATAATGATATTCATTGCATGAACAAAGATTCGCGTTTGCTTGATTAGCATATTTTAACTATTTTAACAGTTTGATTGTGAATACGGCGCCCTTACTGACTTAGTATGTCTAGAAAAGCAAATTTTAACTAAGACGTTGGTAGTTACAAATTCGGCGGTCTTCCGCTCTTGCATCTCAAAGTCGAAAAAGTTTTGTCACGAAACTTTGTTGAGTAAAAAATAATGGAGCTTTTAACTAAAATGTTAGGCTCACATAAATCGTTATCAGTGCTCTCAAGCCCCCCAAATACACCTCAGAGCTCACCATTTTAGTTTTAATTTCCATTTTTCGTCAGGGGGAGGCCCCCACCAGTATGAGGGGGTACACCCCCTCCCGCACCCTCCCCCCTTGGTGCGTAACATCATCTGAAGGCTGGCTACGCCGCTGGCAGAACATATTTTTTATTCACGCAGCTATTAAAAAACAAGGTGATATATAATTATTTGTAAAGAATAATAACAGTATGGTTCCGTTTTGCAAAAGAGATGAAAACACGCTTTACCGCACTAGACCCTATAATGTGCGAATATAATATCCCCGCTGTGAAATATATACATACACCTGTCAGTTATTGAAAGTAGTTCTATTCTTAACAGCTATTTAGTTAGTTTAATTGAAATGTAACTCTGAGAAATAGATTCACCTCCTTAATTCAACATCTTTAATGCCTTACTGCTATTTGCAACCAGTTCGTGGCGTCTGATCAGGTATCCAACTGTTCGACACTTCTTACAAAAAAGGTCATTATAACTTTAGTCAAATTTAGCAAAAAGTAAACTCTGCGAAATAAATTTGCATTTGAATTATCTCATTTGTTGCCTTACCGGGATACCCCCGAGCACAAAGGTTATTTGCCAACAGTTTGGGTACTGACCAGACGTTGCGCATGCATGCTTCTGATCACAATACAAACTGCTTGATACTCATAATTTTAGTCAAGATACTTTAAGCTGAACGATGAGAAATAGATGCAGACGACTTGAAAAAAATGTTTGCTATGCGACGATTCTTTCTAATACACTGGTTACTGATTGGAAACAGATCTATACGTTAAATAAATCCTCTTAACTACCAATATGTTGTCTGCTTTAATCAAGTGTCTACTTAAACAAAAAAAAGTTTCTTACATGTGTTTTTTTAAATCAGTTAAAGTTTGGATCTTGATCAGAAGCTGTGTTACGCGTTTGATGAGAATCAAAACTGTTGGGCAATACCCAATGTGCCTTAGGTAAGGCAGTGAAGTGGTTATTGTAACTAACTGTTACAATCATACATTTAATACAATCAAACAATTAGTCATGTGTCAATCACAGGCAGCACACTTTGGCGGCACACTTCGCACATTCAAATTGATGTCTGTCGAACAGAATTGATGTCTGCTTTTATTCTTCACAATCCTTTTCACGTCTTATAGTACTTTCTCTTATCAACTTTCTATCTAATCAACGTCCGATTAAAGTAACATTTAAATCAACACCAATTTTCATGAACTTATATACCTTAAGTGCATATTTTATATTGGGGGCGAAACGACCAGGGTGGAAACGACCAGGGTGGAACTGGTTTGGGGGCGAAACGTGTAGGGTGCGAAATTGTTTGGGCGCGAAACGACCCGGAATCAGTTTTGTTCAGGTAGGGCGAGAGTAAACCGGAAATCAATTGTACCCCTCGTCTCTTAATTTACCCTTTGTCACAAATACTTTGAAAATCTATCGTGTCAGGCCCTTATGCGCAACATCATGTCCGGGGAATTGTCGGCATTGGGGATATTACATATTCACAGAGAGGTGGATATCACCATTGATGAGATCATCATTATGTTTGCATCAGAATTTGGAGTTAATTTAATGAAGTCCTAGATTTGATGTTGGTCTTGACAATAGAGGCTGTTGAATATGCATGACCCAGAGATATGTGACGTCATATATATCTGGTCATGTGTCGTTTATCGGTGCTTCCATCGCCGTGGGATCAAAGTTTAGTTGATCGAACATTTAAATTTGTAGTTTCAAAATTATCAGTCGTTTTGAGTATATTTTGGGATGAATTCAGAATAAATAGATAATGAAAGTGAAGACAGTATCCAGCAGAGAATTCTAAAGGAACTGCGCAGTCTAAAGCTGGATGTAGACGGATTAAAAGGGGCATCATACGGATATAACACGAGGACGCCATCTTTCCCCCTCACCGCGACGCCCTCGCACCAAGTGGCTGGGGCGACGCTTGTAGCGGCATGATTTGAAAAAATTTCTAATTTGAAATTTTTTATCAATTCATGTCAAATTTTCGACATGATTTGTAAAAAAAATTCAAATTATGTTTTTTTTCAAATCATGTCGACTGTGAAAACATGATTTGAAAAAATTGACATGATTTGTTAAAAATTTTCAAATTAGAATTTTTTTTCAAATCATGCCGCTACAGACGCTTCCCGACACCAGTGCTAGTTTGCCAGCTGCCATCGGGATAAGAGACAATGCTCCCCGAAGCTTCGAGCTTCAAACTGCGTACAATGAAGTAAGGGAAAAGTATATAAGTAGAAAACTCCATGGTGACCTACTTTTCTCCACCAAACGTCGGAACGTGAAAACTGAAGACGCGCCTGTGTACACGGTGTTGGCAAAATATTGTGAGACAGGACTTAAAATTGTCTCAAGCGAACAGTCTACAGAAGATTCTGAGGTGGTGAGTGACTGTTTAATTGTACGAGGGGTGTTTCATAATTAATACAACTCCATTAATAACTTCGATATAATAATTGTAATATGCATGTGTGATATATCGTTGGAAAGGCCAATTTCTCACCTACACAATGGTATAATGCACTATTTGATCACATTACGGGATAAATCACAATACTTATTTAAATGACCCCTCCTCAAGGGCACTAGAACATAGCACTTTTCAGACTTTACTTATTGACCAAATAACTTTTTTAAAAGTAAAATTTCTATACTTTGTTTTTGAAATATATCAGTTTATGTCTGAATTTTAATATAAATAAGATTTCATTACAATTAAAAGGCTCAGCTGTTTTAAATCTCATTTTTAAAAAAATAAAATTTCTCATTTTGCTAATGAAAAAATTGGACATGAATTTTCGAACGCTATGAAATTTTTCTAGATTCGTATGTCTATAATTTGATTTTAAAACATGACCATCTGCTTCAAATACTTCAATTATAGTACGGTTTGATATAACAAAAAGTGTTCTAGGCTTCAACAAAACCTCTTGAACATAACAGTAGTGTCATTTTTTATGATTTTTTCAGTAAGAGTTAAATATTACCTATATTTTTGTCATTTTGTGAAATAATAAAAATTTAAATTGCGTAATGTGTGTAAAATTGTCTAAATGAACCTGACCGAAAGTTTCATAATTTTTTTTTTAAATAATTAAACCGTCATGGTAATTACAGTATCAAAATTGTTCGAAACATTACCTAAAAAATACACAAAACGGTCCAGTGCCCTTGACTTGGGGTCATTTAGGCTCATGGTGTAACTTGTCTAGTCATGTGATCTTACTGTACATTATACCATTGTGTAGGCAAAGAATAATTCTTTCGAATGATGTATCACATATGCATTTTTCACTTATATTATTAAAGTTATTGATCTAGTTGCATTAATTATGAAACACCCCTCGTATTCACATCAGTTTTACGTTACGTTCAAGACGAAGGGATGCAACTTGTGGTGAACAAGAACTATGACAAAGACTGGGCTTCCCAATATAAATCTATTATGAGCGGACAGACGGACGTTCGTGCAGAAATATAAGTGCTATTGACCGTACGGCAACAATTCTTAAACATCGCTACGCAGGTAACAACGATTCTCGCAACTTTAGCGGACGGGGTCGGAGTCGCGGGGGACGAATGAGGCGGCCATATCATGGAAGATTCAATGCCGTCAGAGCTCGCGACAGTGGCTGATGATTAACTTTAACAAATAACTGCCAGGACTCAGGACAGGGTGTTAAGTTGTTAACATAAATAATATGTCTGGTTTTTGTGGGTGTGTCCTTGGACACATCCACAGTGTAGTTCAGAAAAAGTTTACAGACGAGACTTCACAATACATCGAAGCAATCCACGGATACCTGCTGCTACGACCACGGTACCGAATTACCACTATTAAAAATAAAGGGCGATCTAAATGAGTCTGTGTGTTTTTAACTATGGCCTTACACCTAGTGTACCCGATTTGCATTTGAAATTTAGATCAACAAACGTTCTAAGTTAATTAATGGAAAGGATCTGGACAAGCAGTTGTTAAACAAGGAATGTAAATACTTCCTTACGCGCAAGAATACACGGCTTATTCATCTCGGTCACGTGGTACAAATTCGCTTTCTATATATAGATTGCGACTTATCTACATCATACGTCACATTTGACTATTATGCTCAGGGTGGTTTGACCTTATGGACCTCAAATTTCTCCTTTATTTTGACAAGGAAGTCAAAAGCTAATTTTAAAAAAATCTGTAGAGTGAAGAGTTTCACGGAACTTTCTGTCAAAACACTAAACTAAAGCGCCTTTACGCCTATCATAGCTTTGGTTTTTGTATTATTGGAAATGTATATGGATCATTTATAGTCAGATAAGTACACTTTAATTCATGCTTTCTCTGTATATCGAACGTTTTTACCGAAAAGCTCAAGGTAATTACATTGTCGTTTGACCGGTTGCATGTCAAAACGCCCCCAAGTCAAAACGCCCCATAGTCAAATTTGACATATTTCTGTCCGATGTACACACGACATGACGCACTCCGTTGAGTGATGAGACAGCCATCATCCTCCAGAGATAAAAAACACATTTTTTACAATTTTTACAATTTAAACTATATTCTGTACTTGTAGACAGTTAGGTTGTCAATGTTCCTTTATGCATATGTGGTTCTGCATGATTCAAATGTAAACAACATTTCTGTTGCACACCATACTGTTCAGGGTCCAGGATCTCTGTTAATGTTATTCTTTCATTGTTCTGTAGTGTAAATGTCCATCGACAGAATACATGTGAACCACCCATCCCAAAATTTAAATTAATTTGTTTTGAAAAGCTTTGTGATGGCTATATAACCAAATCCGTGTATACACGGTGTTGAAGGTTTCAAAATAGTCATTCTCAAGGTTGTCAATTTTTTTGTTGCCCTTAACGCCTGTGTAATTTATTTGGAATTTGGAAGAACCTCCTTCAGACCTTGTCACGGAGGGAGGTCTTGGTTCGAATCCCAGCGCACGGCTATATATATGTATCGATAATAGCTTCCTTCAGATATTTTTAATGAAATTACTTTATAAACAGCCATTTTTGGTACCGGTAAAGATAGCAGGTAAACCGGGACACTTTTATGAAAAGTGAATTGCATTCTCATATTCCCGGTGTCTCCTCCCGTGGACCACCGGTTATGAAGCCCAGATCCTAATCCAGGTTAGTTCCCGGTTTGTCCGATGTAATTACGGTGCAGTGCCAGCCTGTTGCCGGTTAATCCTGGTATAACAATTAATGGTGTAACCATCACAATGACCACCGGTGTCGTCCCGCTTGGAATTACCCCTGTTTTTCACTGGTGACGTACCCCTTGTTCGCCGGAAAGGACATAAACGGGGGGAATGTATGTAGTGTTGTTCCGATTGTCGCTAGAAATTGAAAACTATCGGCCGAACATAAAGTCGGCGACAATCGATCATAATGATCAACTTACAATATAGTAGTAAACAAACCGATTGTACAATCGATTATCCATCGGTTGAGGGTTTCCGATTATTTGATTGTGATTCGATCTCCGTCCAATTCCCAACACTAAACGTACGTGGACAGTAGCATCAATTCTCTTTTGTCTCTCAGGGTAAATGAGACGAAATGCAAATGTAATGCAATAAAGAACATTTGTAATGTTGTAGACTGTTGAAATAGCACAGAATGTCCATCCTCGCAAGATCTTACACGAATCGCGTAAAAATTCAAGACTGTACACCATTCTGATGAAGTGCTCGGGTACATGCATGCAAAACGGGAAATGTATTAAATCTGTTGATAAAAGGTAAAAAAAAAAAAAAAAAAAAAGTAAAAAGAAACTGTGAATGTGATTATATACTTAAATAAAATCTTTTTAAATGAAAACGCGATCAAAAACAGAAATTTGGATGCCATCCCAGCCCTGCGTTCATTACCATGAACTCTACAGAACCTCTTGCCACGGTTTGCTCGCTTAAGGGCGCTCACAGGTTAACGTGCTTACAACATTGCATGCCTTTGTCGTTCTCATTTGTCACTCCTCCTTTGTGCGCCCTGAGACGAGCGGACCGTGGAGAGAGGTCCTGTAGAGTTTGCCGTAATGAACTCTGGGCAGGTATCATGAATCGCATGATATGGGTACTATAGTATTATTGAAATGAGAACATAACTGAAGCGTACCAAGTGGAAGTTAAACTGATAGACTAGCTTGTTTAGAGTTCTTCACGCCATCTGCAGGAGATATAAAAAAAAAGCTGACAGAATTAAATATCAATTCATAAATTGGGCCTATTTGATTAATAATTATTTATTTATTTATTTATTTTGTTTGTTAACGTCTGTTTCTGCCATCTATGGGCTAATTGGACGCCCCCAGAGAGAGGGAAGCGGATACAGAGAACCCGGGCGCGAGGCCCTACTCTTATTATCGAAAGAGTTCTCTGGTTCGTTTAGATGCCAAGTGTAAAGCACTCATACATCGAACCTCGGTTTATAAAGTCTCATCCGAAGGACTTGGTCCGGCGGGGGATCAAACTCACAACCCCTGACTTTGTAAGCGGGTGCTTTACCCCTCCACTACATCCACCGGTGAATAATTCTTTAAGTGTAGTTAAGATTAAGTTTAAATTAATATCGAGATTTCACTGTTCTACCTGGTGCTTATGCTACCCTTTTTAGCTCACCTGGCACCAAGTAAAAATCTTTTTCTATGAAACTTCTGGTCTGATTTAAGAATGATTTGAAAGGAATTATTTGTGGGTGACCCTTGGCCAGTTTTCTGAAAAAATCTTCCTACCTCAAACAATGGCGGCGCCATTGGGTGGCGGTGAATTTACCTATGATAAGACTGATAGTGAAAACTGGTGAAGACCGATTACTGGTCCAAATTGAAAATAATTTTATACAAATGATCCATAATAGTGACGGTGACCCACTACCAGATTTCTTAAAATAATTTTGCTAGCTAAAAAATATGACTGTGGTCAGTGGCTTTTTAAAGCCAGAATGTCGCCCAAATGTATGTTTAAATCGCGCAATTACTTATATAAGAACATTTTCTATGTATTAAAACTAAGCGAAAGCCGTTGTCAGGTGCCTGAAACATGCCCCTCTTTCTTTAAGAACCATACATAAATGTGCCGATTTCTTATCGAGATGGTTGGAAAATAAGCTTTTTGTTTACATAACAAATCTTCGTGTCGGTTTCCGAAAGTTTCCGCAAGGTCGAATAAGAGTCTCGAGATCGATCCGATTTTCCTGACTTGTCTGGGTTATTTTTAGAACAGAATAGTTCATAACCATTAAAAGGTAACGGTGGAGAAAACGTTATTCTTTCCCGTTTAAACGCAAACGAAACGCAAACACATTGCAATAATACGCATAAATGGACAACCTTTAGACAATTCTGACCATTCATGTTAGTCTGAGCTGCAAACAGTTTGGTGCCTGATCAGACGCCGGGTAAGCGTCTGATCTGCTCCAAACTGTTTGCAATTGAAATCATGGTTTTAGCGTTAACGCGTTTATTGGGAAAGAATGATATTTTCTCCACTGTAAGCAAGGTAATATCGACTTCATCGTCGTACACTTTCCTACTTGAGATAAGTATGGTTCCCGTGCAGCACGAGACCGCTGCGCTAACTTTACTGATATTTTATTCTCTCCCAATAAACGCATTTGTATACAAAACTATTATTTCCATTGCAAACAGTTTGGAGCCAGGTCAGACACCGGGTAACCCGGCGTTTGATCAGGCTCCAACCTATTTGCTACTCAGATTAAAAAATAATAGTTGAAACTTCTAAAAGAAAATTTCCACAGTTACGTGCATTGCGTTTGCGTTTAAACAGAAAAGAAAAATGTATTCTCTACTGTATACTGCGCACAATAAATACAGCTATCAATGTTTCTTGATGGATGTAGGGAATACTCATCCCTTTTAAAGTTTTAGAATGTTCCAATCTAAAAATAACTATGTCAAGTCAGAAGAAAACGCTAATAATGAGCTATGAAAACATCTTTACCGAGCACAAGCCGAACGATCTCGGAAAATCTCCGTCGTTGATCGGATGTCAACAAACCGATTTAAAGGTCGACTTTTTTCCACCAAATTCACGTGTTTGTCAGATTTATTGCCTCCATAATCATCGCGGATTACTTCTTTTTATATGTTTAGATTACGTATCTGCCTGAATATTCAGGTTTTAAAAAATGCACTATTTGGCATACATACTGCCTTTAAGTTTTCCCTGATATGGCTGAACAAAAGCTAAATACAAATCTTCTTTTCCCAAACCACTTGCCCAATTTGACGTCACCATGACCGTAACCTAGGGTACCAGGTGAGCGATTTATTGCCGCAAACATATTTTTCTCTGAAACTAATATGCCCAGAATTTTGGTATTTGGCTTGTGACGCTTCTAAAGGTCCTTTACCAATGTTGTTGAAATGATTCCGACCAGTTGCATGTCTGGGTCACATTAGCTAAAAATAGTTTCTATAATAGCATAATAGTGGCCGCTTTGTCCGTCCGTGTTTCCGTCCGTCTGTCCGTCCGTCCGTCACGCTTTTTTGTCCGGAACATATCTCTTGAACGGTACACCGTAGGTTGATGAAACTTCATACAGTGATAGAGAATGACAGGAGGAGGTGCAATACACAAGAACCGTAACTAACTCATCTCCCAATTTTGAATTATCTCCCTTTTTCTCATGAAAAATCAATTTTGTCCGGAGCATATCTCTGGACCGTTACACCGAAAGTTGATGAAACTTGTAACAGTGATAGAGGATGACTGAAGGAAGTGCAGTACACAAGAACCGTAACTATCTCATCTTCCAATATTGAATTATCTCCCTTTTTCTAAACTTACAAAACAGTTTTGTCCGGAGTATATCTCTTAACGGCTACACCGTAAGTTAATGGAACTTAATACTGGGATAGGTGATGACATAAGGAGGTGCAGTACACAAGAACCATGACTCTGTCATCTCCCAATATTTAATTATCTCCCCTTTTCTATTTAAAAAAATCAAATTTTGTCTGCAGCATATCTCCTGAGCATTGCATTGTAAGTTGATGAAACTTTATACAGTGATACGAGATGACAGAGGGAGTGCTGTACTCAAGAACCATAACTCTGCCATCTCCCAATATTGAATTATCTCCCTTTTTTTACATAAAAATTATAAAAAATCAAATATTCTGCCAAACTGTAACGTGAACCTTGATACTGTGTTAGAGGATGACAAAAAGAAGTGTAGTACACAAGAATTATAACTCTGTCATCTCCAAATATTGAATTGCCTCCCTTTTTCATAATAAATTCATTTTTGTCCGAAGCATATCTCCTGAATGTTACATCGAAAGTTGATGGAACTTGATAAGTACTGTGTTCACCTACTAAACATGCTATACCTTGGGCTTTTTCTTTGTGGGGAGCATCCATCGTTGGGAACGATATTCTTGTTTTTTCAATGAAAAGTATTCCTGTCTGAAACCATGTACAAAGTCATGAGCTTAGATATTTGACAGAACACTTCATTAGCAGGTTCATCAGCAAGATATTTTTAAATTATGTCATTGGGATGAAAATTATGCCATCCAAGGGGTCATGTGCCCGTTGCCTGGATTTTCCCAGGTGAGCGATATTTAGGCCCGCATGTGCCTCTTTTTTTTCAAACTTGGAAAGCTTACTGTAAATATTGCCAGTCACTCTCTCTTTATCAACTACTTCTTTCATCCTTTAACAAGGACACACCCACTTCAGTACTTTCAGTGCTTTGATTATTTTTGCAATGTATTGAAATGATCATTTCAATTGATTGTGAAAGTGTTTGCAGGTTTGAAGTTGCAAATCTTGGATATTAATTTTGTATGTTAAAGACGTTAACAACCCGTTAATGTGTTTCTCTTTCACGTTCATTCAATGTTTTGCACATTTATACACAAATAAGATTGACATGTCTATTACTAAAGATTGATTAATAGTTAAATATTACATAGTTTTATTTCACTATAATATGAAATGTGTTTGGTCAAATATAGTGACAATGACTTTAATGGACCAGTACAAGGCAAGTTTACTGCTGGTAGCAGTTTTCTCAATATCCAAACAAGTGGAGAAAAGTGACCGAATACCCAGTAATGTTAGATTGGGTAACCAACGGGCAAGAGTAAACTGGAAATCAATTGTACCCCTTATCTCTTAATTTACCCATTGTCACAAATACTTTGAAAATCTATCGTGTCGGGTCATTATGCGCAACATCATGTCCGGGGAATAGTCGGCATTGGGGATATTACATATTCACAGAGAGGTGGACCTCACCATTGATGAGATCATCATTATGTTTGCATTAGAATTTGGAGTTAATTTAATGAATTCCTAGATTAGCCTGATGATTTAGAGTTATCTAAATGTTTAATCATAGGTAAACCAGAGACTATACCCTTAAAAATAGGGCCTGAATGCCCCGATATCGCTCACCATTTGTAATAAAACCTGATAGCTTTACCTTTGAAGTTCACCCGTTTTATTCTAAATCCATTCAAGTTTGTAGTATAGCATGCAAATAACATTGGAATACGACCTACTCTAGTATAGTTTAGTACATCAAAGGCAGATAACTAGAGCCTAAATAATACTTAAATTAAGCCTTTACTAGCATTTCAAAGTATACCAAGAGCAGATAACTCTTGCCACAATGATAAGATTTCAACAATAATTGCACCCCTTCGAGAATTTATAGCTATATACACTGTGTGCAAGTATAATTAAAATCCATTGAAAACTGTAGTTGCAAGAGTGTAAACACTGTTAGATTTGACATGTTCAGCAATTCAAGGACGGATAACTCTTGACCTATTTGTTCGATTTCAACCATAATTGAAGTCATTCGGAGTCTTATAGTCATATACAACCTGAGAAAGTTTGAGGAAGATTTGATAAAAAAACATGTTGCCTCAAGAGTGTAAACGCCGTAAAATATGGCATTTTCGGCAATACAAAGGTAGATCAATTTTTATTTCAACCATAATCGAACTCATCAAAACTCTTATAGTAATATACAATTTGAACAAGTTAAAGAAAGGTTTGATAAAAATTTCAGCCTCTAGAGTGTAAACATGTTAAAAATGACATTTTCAGCAATTCAAGGGTAGATGTCTGTTGTCCTATTTGTTCGATTTGAATCATAATCAAATTGATTTGAATTCTTATAGATATATATATTCTGAGCAATTTTGAGGAAGATTAGATAAAAAGTGTGGCCTCTAGAGTGTACACATCGTTAAATATAGCATTTTCAGCAGTTAAAAGGTAGATAACTCTTGACCTTATTGTCAGATTTCAACCATAACCAAACTTTATCCAAAAAACTTAACCAGCGCAGACGCTAACGCAGACGCAGACGACATGGTGACGACAATAGCTCGACTTTTCGAAAAGGTCGAGCTTAAACGTGTTTCTTTAACTCATTGCTATATAAAAGTAATGTAAATAAATGCGTCAAGTGTTAATGTTATCCTGCAGTTGAACTATCTAATCCTGTTACTGCTACTGCTGTCATTCACTAGTAACAGGTATCTGCGACAAATACTATTCTATAGTGGTACCATTCGGACACTGTCGTCACTTACAAATTACAGGTACCTGTGCCAATATTAAATTATAGTTATACCATTCAGAAACTGCTGCTATTAACTAGGGTCAGGTACCTACGCCAATGTTATATCATAATTATACCGTTTAACATTGCTGTCATTCACTAGGGTCAGGTACCTACACCAATGTTATTTTATAATTATACCGTTTTGACATTGCTGTGATTCACTAGTGTTAGGTACCTACGCCAATGCTACATTAAAGTTGTACCGTTTTGACATTGCTGTCATACACTAGGGTCAGGAACCTACGCCAATGTTGTATTATAATTATACCGTTTTGACATTGCTGTCATAAACTAGTGTCAGGTACCTACGCCAATGCTATATTATAATTATACCGTTTGACATTGCTGTCGAACACTAGGGTCAGGCTCCTACGCCAGTGTTATATTATAGTTATACCGTTTTGACATTGCTGTCATACACTAGGGTCAGTTTCCTACGCCAATGTTATATTATAGTTGTACCGTTTTGACATTGCTGTCATACACTAGTGTCAGGTACCTACGCCAATGTTATATTATAGTTATATCGTTTTGATATTGCTGTCATACACTAGGTTCAGGTACCTACGCCAATGCTATATTATAGTTATACCGTTTTGACATTGCTGTCATACACTAGGGTCAGGTTCCTACGTCAGTGTTATATTATAGTTATACCGTTTTGCCATTGCTGTCATACACTAGGGTCAGGCTCCTACCCCAGTGTTATATTATAGTTATACCGTTTTGACATTGCTGTCATACACTAGGGTCAGGTTCCTACGCCAATGTTATATTATAGTTGTACCGTTTTGACATTGCTGTCATACACTAGGGTCAGGTACCTACGCCAATGTTATATCATAATTATACCGTTTTGACATTGCTGTCATTCACTAGGGTCAGGTACCTACGCCAATGTTATATTAAAGTTATACCGTTTTGACATTGCTGTCATTCACTAGGGTAAGGTACCTACGCCAATGTTATATTAAAGTTATACCGTTTTGATATTGCTGTCATTCACTAGTGTCAGGTACCATGGAGGAATGATATACGGGTATAATGCCTCCATGCAGGTACCTACGCCAATGTTATATTAAAGTTATACCATTTTGACATTGATGTCATACACTAGTTAAAAAAATACATTTTAATTATACAGTTTCTTCCCAGGGTACTTGAGGATTTATTCCCGGCTGAGGAAAATCATGTTGCCCGAGCCGTTAATTACATTTACCTCTACCAATGTTATATTATAGATACATCGTTTGACACTGCTGCCATACAAAAGTTAAAACAATACATTATTAGTTATACAGTTTCTTCCAAGGATACTTGAGGATTTATCCCCGGCTGAGGAAAATCATGTTGCCCGAGTCATCAGGCGAGGGTTACATGATTTTACCAGCCGGGAATAAATCCTCCAGTACCATGGGCAGGAACTGTATAACGAATGTATTATACTGTCAAAGATTTTACAGTTTAAACGCTTCAAAATAAGTATTTCCAAGTCGTCAATTTTGATAACACATCACTAATCCCCCGTAGGGCACCCCAAAACACAATATTGCTGACGTCACATTAACCTACGTCAGAATTAACTTGATGTCGTCATGTGTAGAGCAGCCAGCTGAGACCTTTGTTTGGGAAATAAAGCCACTACTCTGGGTGATAAATATGAAATTTTAAACGGAATTGAAAAGGGAAATACTCAATTTTAATTGCAAGTGATTTTTTCTATTGTTTTACTGCTTTCTTTGAATGTAACGCGATTCAAAGACCTCTGATGATTATTCTGCCTCGGTTAAACTGACACAATTTCTGTGTAACGTTGAGCCAGGTATTATACAATGACATCTGCGTAGGTCTATAATACGGACGTGTGTTGGGCAAGTTATTTATTGCCGTGACTCTAGTCTTCATGTACTCAATCCTTGTTTACAGTTTTAGAAATTTTGACCTAGATTTTTTTTACCGACGTCCGATGTATCAGTGAGTTACACTTTACATCCAAGGGAACCACAGAACTCTGTCGATAATAAGGGTAGAGCTTCGATCCGAGGGTTTCTGTATCCGCTCCGGTCTCTCTGGGGCGTCCAAGTAGCTCAAAGCTGTCAGAAACGGACTTTAACAAAACAACCTTGTATGTTTTCGTGACGGCACTTTGTCATCACTTCAATATAGACGAGACGAATATTACAAATAACTCATTTGCAAAGACTGATTTATATGTCAAAAGAAAGTTTAAAAAATATTCGTTTCCAAGAAGATATTTTTACACACCAAACGTATTTTCGTAGTCAAATTTGATAGTATTTGGTCGAGTCGAGTAGTCGGCCATCTTACTTTGATGCAATGAAACATAAGGGGCCTCCAAGAGGAATTTCTATGTACCCTGCCAGCTCACAGGATACTTGGTTCAAGTCTAGGTCCCACTATCCAATCAGAAGTGAGGAAATTTCTTTGCAGTATAATGAGTACATTGATTTCACTTAAATGCAACTACAGACCTTCCTACCATCTTGCGGTTCTGGGGTTAATTTTCATAGGGTACTGTTTTGTTTATCCGACAGAGATTATTTCTCTGCCAAGAACTTTAATCCAGACAAATTTACCTCACGTTGGTGAATTAAAGGCAGGCAGGTCGATAGTTTGCCATGCGCTGCTTTGCAACATACGAGATTAACAAAAATCATCTTCCTGTGATTTTTGCTCACCATCATCTAATCTCATCATTCATCGGCGCTATATCCCGCAAAACCCAACTCGTCCATTCATTAAGAAATAAAACACCGTCAGAAATGTATCGCTACATTTAAAGTATTCGAAATCTAATGGCTTTTGTTTTATTTTACTCTCAAGTTTGAGAAAATTGTGACGGCACGTGCCCTTAGTGCCCTCGATAGGAAGCTTTGCCACTTGTCAAACACGGAATCAATGGTATTTTTGATTTGTAAGCAACATCTTTAAATACACAATAGACCCTATGTACTGAACCCGTCTCCACTTTTCCCTAGGGTTTACACTAAAATATTTAACAAACAGAAATCCAATTACTTCAACCGCTCAACCAGGTGTTCGTTTTCAGTATAAAATAGATGACATCTTAAAGCGACATGGAAGCTAACCAGTAAAAATACCATTTAAGACCAAATTATCTCGCTGGTTGACTTCCGCCCTGCATAAAGCAGCGACTTGGAAAATAATGCCGTTTAGAGTGCTCGTTTAAGAAGGGGTTTTCTGTATAGATAATGTCCGTAGTGACCTATTTGAAGACAGATAAGGCAGACAGGCCAGGAGTACTCACCCTCATCATACTAAAACATCATCTGCTTAAAACTTGCAGTCTACAAAACAACCTAAAGTCAATGATTAAGTCAATTATTATGTTTTATAAATGATAAAAAAAAATTCGAACTGTTTATAAAAATTAAAACAGTTAAAATGGAGATGCGACGCCTAGTTATTCGACCTCTGATGTTGAGCACATTTGTTCGCTAATGATAGCATGTAAAGGGCCATCACATGTTCACACATTGACATTGTCACTTTAAGACAGCGATCAATAAGGAAACACCGGCCAAACATGGAGGTTTTCCTCTACTTACTGATCCTATCTTTGATGACTATTGCCAAAGGTTAGTACAAGTCATCTGTACATGGTACTGCAACTGTCGTAATGTAATGCATCTTTAGAGAAATGATAGAGTAGCACATGTGATTGAAATAATAAATGACATTTTGACCTTGGAAAAGACGCAATTTATCGTTATACGAATTATAAAATGGTTCTATCCGGCTTCTATACAAAGTATGTTGAATATTTAGGCAATTATAATGAATTTTCAGAATGATAACTTTAAACTTTCAACCTAGAGTCTACTTATTCAATTTTTTAACTTAGTTATCTTGAATTTTCGAGATAACATCTTGAACTTCCAATATAGTATCTTGTATTTTCAAGTTAACATTTAGAAAATTCAGATTACAAAAACTATGTGATAGACAATGGCCGCTTCCGTAAAAAACACATTCGATATCCTTTATTTCTTTTATACAAAACGCCTACACTTTTCTATTTGAAGGTAAAACTATTTATGGATAAAAAAACATTGTTTTCCTTTCAATAAAACAGCAGTTTGTTGTCTAATTACAACAGAATATTGGTTGTTATTTCCAGTCATCATAAATACGCTGAAACTGAACATGTGACCACTTTGTACGAGACCGTGCACATTGATTTAGCCGGGTAGTACGGGTCACGTGACTAGTTAGATGTTGTTCCCTCGCTCGATTCGCGTAAACAATATATCTTTTTCGGTTTATTAAGCAGTTGTTTTCCAAGCAATCAAAAGAAATCTTAATTAAAAACTGTCTTGAATCGATCATTATGTGTAAATGTAATTCAGATATTGATAATATGCTAGTTTCTTGCTTTGCTTTCCCTGATTACCCCACCCACGTCGTCACCATGATAAACAAACGACGTGACGTGAAATGAACAATGCAAAATACAACGGCACTTGTCACTGGTCTAGAATGAAATTGACATTGGATTCAGATTTATTTAGATTAATATGTTTATCGAAATCAACCAAAACAGGCAGAACTCGATATGCCTAGACACTGACCTACGTGTTTAACTGTTCGTTCCTGATTATTTCCGTTCATTTGTTATAATTAATCGTTACAGTGTTTCAGAAAACGTAAATGTCCTCCGATAACTATCGATAACTATCCGTTCAAAATACCCTGGTAATGAACATTTTAAAGATGTTCACATTCCAATGTGATGACGTAACCATGTAAGATACAGTCGACCTTCGATAGGGCCTATCTTGATTTTTATTTCAGATTCAAAGTTAAATCGTGGCTTTGCCACCTTTTAAACATGAAATACGGAACATGTCGACATAATGCGGTTTAGAAATTATTGCAGTAAACTTTAGGAATGCAGATAAATTCTACTTATGCGAGTTCCTGATATCGTCGTAGTTTAACTGTACTAAACCATCGAATAGCGCGTGAGTTTGGAATTTACTAATGTCAATTTCAAGTGTCAACTTTAGGGTCAAGACAGTAAAACTTTGTCAGATGCATGTTTTCTTTCTTGTATTGGATCTAGACTGGAAATAAATTCGGTACACGGCATTTCGGCAGGGTGTAAGGGCTTGTATGACGGTTTTGAATTCCGTATTTCCTTCGCGCTCAGGAAATACGGAATCCAAAACCGTCATACAAGCCCGTACACCCTGCCGAAATACCGTGTAACTAATAATATCTCCATCCAATTGATGTTAAACAATTTGTTTGCTCTCTCTCTCTTTCTCTCTCCCCCTTTCTCTCTCCAACATTCACTCTCTCTACCGCTCTCTCTCTCTCTCTCTCTCTCTCTCTCTCTCTCTCTCTCTCTCACTATATATCTCTGTGCCATGCGCTCTCCGCCTAATTCCCTATATTTATGTGTCTGTTTCTCCCGATATCATCAGCATGATCTCTCTTTAGTTTCTCCTCACAGCCTGTATATCAATCACAAGTATGAGGTGACCATTGAAGCGATGTTAAAATACTGAATACATTTAAGTATAATAAATCCCTGATTCTCATAAAACGGACCCTTCCTACATATCCGGAAGCTCCACAAAAACGTTTGAAATAGCGCGTGCGGTTTGCTTACGTCATCGCAAACAGCGGTTCCGGTTAGGTATTAGATGCGGGCAGCATAATAGTCGAAAAAAATGCTGAAAAAAGCTTGCAATTTTAGTGAAACTTTGAAGAAAATTATATATTTCGAAAAATGAACACCAACATTCACCACGTACCTTATTTTTTAATGTACCTTTGTAAAATGATTTCGAATAACACATTTTCCAATATAACTCTAAATGTTTATTACGTGAAGCAAGTGTCTGGAAATTGCCCTTTCACATGCAGTATAAATTTAACCCGATTGTGTACAAGCGCCTTTGCTACCCGGATGATGACGTCAAACTTCCGGCATAATAGGACTTTGCAGTGCTGTATTTACAGCCGAAGGTTAGTTTGAATGAAAGGTATTTGTTTAAACTATGAAGTTATTTGATAACTTTAAGCGGTGTTTTCTGTTAGAAAACTATTTTTTCTCCATATTCGTTCAATGTATCTCCAAGTTTCCATTTAAATTGATAACATTTATAATCCATTTTCGCTAAGGCTTCCGGATACCGGATAAACGAATGTAGAGGATACAATGCGTTGATTCGCAGCATTTAAAATAAGCGTGTTACAAACAGACTAACGTCATGTTTTTCCTTGGAGTTCTCATTTGCTTAAACATGTATACATTATTTTCTGATGTTTTATTTCATCTTATAAAAAGGCCATGAGAATGTATGCTCACGAAGCTAGCTTTGGACGCATTGATTATACAGTGATTGAAATGTACACGTGACCGTCTGTGTATCTCCCTTTTATACGAGGTACATATACCACGTATAAGCTAGTTTATTATACCTCAATTTCATTTACAATCTTAATTCTCCTTAGGCCATCGTGATGTAGAAATACTATCAGACTCAGCGGGAAAAAATTACTGTCTTATAAAAAATACCGTCTCCCGCTGGCATGGGTAATCGAATGTCGTAAATGACGTCAAACCGAAAATAACCAAATCCACGTTATCGCGCCAAAGCGTCTTTTTAGATAGCGATAAAACTTGGATGTACAATTTGCAGCAGTTTTTAGTTGACTAAATAGTGCAAATAAACAGTCAGATCCGAATAGGAAACCTATGCACGACGGCCCTGACGGGTATATTATAATTCATGTATTTATAAAGAGTTTGTATAATTCCTTCAAATGCCAATATTTTTATAAACAGTGAATTTCATTATAATCGCATAAAGACCTACTTGTAGTTACATTCATGATTCCAGCCAGCTTTAGAGCCCATGATTTCGGTATAATAAAATAGTTATAATATGTCTGACAGGGTGACAATAAAATTGTCATTTTTTTTAAAAAGTACTGTCATCCTCGGTGTCGCCTCGGTTGACAGTATTTTCCCGACAGTTGACAATTTACTGTGACTCTGTCAGACATGTGCTATTTATATACATCTCGGGATAAGTAGTATTTCGTAGCATTGTCATATCACCGTAACCTTTATCTTGACATGAACTCTCAATTATGGAAAAACTTGTCCATAGCATATTTTTATATCATATCAACAGCGGACACCAAATAAGATTTAATGAATGCTGTGTAAACGGTCACAAGTAACTCGAGTGAAACCTAGGTCGTCACTCGTCGAGCTACGCTAGTGTACTGAATGTGACTGGTCACGTGTACATCTCATTTGATACCGAAAATAGTATGACGTAATAGAAATAATGAGTATACATGTTAATTTCTATGACACCGTGTCGCTTACTATTTTCAATTCACTGTGACCTTGACCAATTACTTTAATAATCAAAATGCTTGTACCGAAAAGGACGTGCGGGTACATCTTGGGATGGCGGAGTGTCGCGTTTTTCCAATAATGCATTTCAGTGTCAATAAACGCTTCGATGGATATCTGTCACTTACAGTGACCACGGGGTGCAGTGACATAGTTATTGTCCTCATTCGAAAAATGACATAGGAAACGCCCAAAGTTGATTGTATTATGAGAACATTTTTCTTTTGTTCTGACATTTACCCAATTACATCGTCTTGTTGTCAGTCTGCTTAAAAGATGACGGAATGTTTCAGGTTCGGACGACACGTGCTGTCCGGATGCATGGCTTCCCTATAAGGGCTCGTGCTATTTATTTCACGATGAGGAGAAAATGGACTGGAACGAAGCACAGGTAAAACTCTATTTGTTTTCTATGATGTATTTTGTCACCATATGCGTACTTCAATCAAAGTGTCAAGTTCACCTGAAGATACAAATATAACCACTTTTGCAAATTTAGAAAACCTGAATGACCATCTTGCTGAACAAAATACAGACAACTCTTTTCCAATTGTCTGTATCTTTACCTGTATTACGACTATAAATGTACATGAATCTAAGTCACCTGCTAGCGCATTCGACATGTCTGTGGTGTGTATTATAAATATGAGTTGCCGCTTCCACGTGTATATCTAATAAGAAAAATAGATTTACACTTTCACCTTATACAAGTGACATTGCTAGTAGTTGTTAGAAATGTTTTAACATTGAAATAAATTAGTTTCTGTAGAAAGCATTAGAGTCATGCCAAAATCAATGATCTTATTCAAATTTGAATACCCGATTCAGATTTGAGAGTCTAATAGAGCAGGCAACACACTTTTGAAAGCTCTGGTCTTCTAGATAAATATACAATAAGCGTTTTATTATGTCAAATGATACCATACTTCTAAGTGTGTAAAACACGACTTTATTATTGTAGATACAAGAGTCACTATTTTCTATTGGTAACAGGATATTTGCATTTTTTCCGGAGGGAACGATAGGCTTCTCCTGATAGATGCAATATATATGTTACAGGGATTAAGTGTAATCAGGGAATACGTGAAATTCCTGAAAAATCAGGGATTTCACGAAAACCCTAAATCTCCCAGGGAAAAGGCGTTATTTTGAAGCTTTTCGTTGTTTGTTTTTTATTTTATATAAATATCTGGCAGTTACTTTTGGTTGAAGTAATGAATCTTACCTTGTTTAGTTCATTAAGATAAAAGGCAAGTACCACGCTATAAAATATGTTGTTAACCTTATTAATTATTCTGACTTAAATGCACACTGTTCACTAATTTTTACTCACTTGTGCGAGAAACTTTGTATAAACATTCGTTATACCATAATATTTCAAGAAAGCATGATGTTTGAAACCAATAGAAATGTCATGATAGTACAAATCTATAATTGATGAAAAAAGGGACTTTCATCCATTCCCTAAAACGCCCAGTGATTACGCAAAATCCCTAAAATATTCAGGGATTATGCGAAATCCCTGATTACACTTAATCCCTGTAACATATATACCGAGTATAGCTGTCCTAAAACGTGTATCCGTTGAAAATATTTTGTAAGCAGATAGAACGCTGAGTAAATCGGCGTCTGTTCAGGTTGCAGTCCGTTTGAATTTCATTTCAGTAAAAGCTTGAACACTATAAAAAAATTGCCCAATACTTCAGTTGTATTGTGTTTACGTTCAGTTTCGTGAATCAGGATAAGATTGTTTGTCACACACCAGAAGCGCGTTCAGTTACCGTATCGATGGCCATCGATTGCATCGTAAACGTAACAATTTAAGTAAACGGTCTGTTTGCACGATATCGATTGCGAACGGCACTAACGTCTTCAGAGGTATTGAGACAACGCGAACAACAAAAAACAAAATGACAAACAGTCCCAGTTAATTTCTCATTAATAAACCAACATGTTCCTATACCTAATTTATCAAACAAAGCAGCTTACATCTAAACAGCTAAGTCTTATTTTTATATGCGGTAAATTTGAAGCATTTCAGTTGACTAGTACACTTTTGCGTGTGTTATTCCAATACGTACAATAAATCGTTCGTACCCTTGAAAAGTATATAAACATTGGGGCGCAACGAGTTATTATTGGAGAGTATTGGAGAACTTAAGATGTCGTACCATAAGGGTTGTTTGCATCGGTTGACGTTGTCGTTCTCCGATACAGTACCTGAACGTGCTACTGTGGTGCGTTCAGCTGTTACTGTTTGCGACCAAGTTTACCAGCTTGTGTCCCGTGTGCAGTGTGCACCGTATTTCAGCCCAGGTAGCCAACTCGCAATCGATGGCCAACGCCGACCAACGATTTCTGTACTGAACTCACGGATTGTGTCCATTAATCAATGAAGTCGAAAGAAAACATTGACGAACAGTGTAGACCTTGGTGAGACGTCACGTTCCGTGGCATTTTCATGAGCGTCTGTTCTGTTTGCCAATTAATGAGAAATGTTCTACTGTATTGTTACCGTTTGCCCTAGATTACCAGCCAATGGTAGGGCTCCATTTCAGCGAGAAATGAAAAAATATATCGCATATTTGTTCAATTTTGTACTTGGGTATGACAGAGAAATAAACAAGTGATGAACCGGTCAAGGACACCGCGTGCTAAGGAGGAGCGTAGCGCATCATTACGTCATACAGCAACCGCTCAGCTGCGAATTACAGTATAACCTATGTACTGCGGCCTTTCAATGAAGAGGCCCGAATAAATCAAATATTTCTGTAGACAGGAGACTATAGTTAGTGCATAATGAAATTAATATGAAACGCATTAATCATGTCCTGCATTAACTCATTGAACCCTAGGTGACGAGTACACTCGTCATTTAAAATGTACCCGTTACACTTGTCCACTGTAAACATTGTAGAACCACATCGTAGATCTCCTATTACAAAATGGCCTAGACTCGAATTGTTCATTGTATAAGTGTTGGGTTGAGAGGGTTAAGCAGTCGACCTGTGGGTATTGTCTTCTTTTGTGTAATCGTTTTACAAATATGACTGTAAAACGTCTCGAAAGAAATGTGCTTATTTTCAATATTGTACTAAAATACGGTTGCTTTTCATCAATGCAGAAGGCAAACAATACAGAGGCTCCTATAAGCGTTTAATTCTTGCCTTAAACAGCCACCCGTCTTCAACCCCTTCGGTGACATGTGCATTTTTGTCATTTATAGTATAATGCACTAAACAACACAGTCCAGATGAATGTCATTTAAAAACCAAGAATGCTCTTGACTTAGGATGTTTTAACCCTATAATTTGTGGGGGGTTTTCTAAACTGAATTTAAAACAATTATTGCTTGGCTCCATTAGTGCATGAATGAAGAAAGGACTCGAATCTTGGTTGATCAGGTGCTGCTTAATGCTTGGTATTTTTTAGCAAATCAATTGATGAAGCATTTTCATGTCACGCCAGTCCACAGCAGCTCTTTCACGCCAGTTTTCAACACTTTACTGTCGGAACACAAATAAAAATCGTCCTCAATTGAATCTATTTTTAAATTCCATTTGGGTGACACGCTAGCTCATGCTCGGTTTTGTTTCTAATTGGAAATGCCTACAGCGAGCTCTACACGCGTACAGGGTTCCCGGTCGATTTTCTAGTTTTTCGTGTGACGTCATATGTAAAAGTGAACTCGCCGGCTTCCGAAAATACAAAGCACCGCCCATCGCCCTTTCATTGGCTGACAAACTAGGTCGAGCGGTAATTTGGGTTGAGCGATAACTTAGTATAGGTAAAGTAGGTTGAACGGTAACTGCCATACACTAGCCAACGTGCCATATTTGAGGCAAACGGTAAATCAGTTATAGTTCATTTGTTTGAAAATTATACAACATAACCTGTTCGCTCCCTACGGTCGCTCCAGGTTATATTGCATAATTTTCAAAAAATGAACTATAACTAATACATAAACCCTGCGTACAATGTATTTAGATCACTTTTGTGTAACTAATGTGAAATCTTCCAGCAAGCACCCATGGAGAGTTCATTGCAATAGCCGGGCATACAAGGACTAACGGCCTTATTTTCATTTCTAGCAATATTGCAAAAACAAAGCGAAGACAAGCGGACCGGTTGCCCTTGTTGCCATAGAGACAGCGAACGAAAACCTATTTTTGACATATTATGTCAGAAAGCTCTACAACCAAGGTAAAATTAAACAGTATTTTAAAATAACGAGGAACAAGAGGGGTTTGGAAAGGGGCTGGAGTCTTGACCTTATCCCTTCATGTTTAAAGTCATACCGACAGCATTTGGTTTTCTCAGTCCTTTGATAGACTCCCCCACCAGTATTCTCGATAGGCATTCATGTTCATTGAGAGGCTTCAATGATTCACAGTTATACAGGTATGCAGGAAAGTCATGGTTTTGCCAGGAAACTGACTGTAAAGGGATTATCATCGAAAGTAGGTCAGGATATGTCTTTAAGCGGTCAAGAAAAACAATATTATAAGTTATGCCGTGCTTATTGTACCTAATATGGAATATACATGTACAGTACAATTAAAATTAATATGGGACGAGGCTTCATAGTAATTTTTAATGGCACTGTATAGTCCATATTTGGTACAATGAGCACGGCAAAACGAATTTATCGGTCTGACTGACTAACTTTGATTTTAATAATTTTAAGTTTAATCTATACTTTATATAAACTATAAGAATTGTCCCAGTTTTACGCTAAAAAACATTCTCCTTTCTTGTGTTTTGAATAAGTTTCATTTTAATTATTATTATTTTAATTCTATCATGGAATGTTAGTAAAAATTAAGGTTTGTATCATGTTGTTGTTAAAATAAAAATTAAAACACGTAGATCTAATTTTAGAATTAATAAAATATATTATTTTTTGAAATTGAAGTCTTAGAACAAGTAATGAAAGGCCGACCTAACTTCAGCACCGAGAAGGGACGTTGAACCTTAGCAGTAACAATATAACTTCAGCACCGAGAAGGGACGTTGAACCTTAGCAGTAACAATATAAATACGACCTAACTTCAGCACCGAGAAGGGACGTTGAACCTTAGCAGTAACAATATAAATAAGCAACAGTGTACATCTTTAAACACTACATTATCACTATTAACTTACCGGGGCGACTACTTTTACGTTCAAGCATTAACACGCATGATAGTATGGATTTGAGCGGACTAGAAACAACTACAAAATGCACCATATCTAAACAGTATTTGAAATCTCTAATCTTCTGCACGTATCATTTTGTATTATTTTCTGTCATAGATCTATATTTAAC
The DNA here is from genome assembly GCA_922989275.2 of Gari tellinella. NCBI lineage: Eukaryota > Metazoa > Mollusca > Bivalvia > Cardiida > Psammobiidae > Gari > Gari tellinella. The sequence goes on from OV277872.1 coordinate 41,781,043, forward strand.
CATTTAGTCCATATAGATACTCTTTTTTTAAAAACACGTTAAAGGTGTTAGAACAAAAGTCCGGTTGTTCAGAAAATAGCACAAATTGTGATAAAATAAGCTACATGAATAACCTCCGTTTAATAGTAAAGAAACAAGAAACAACTAATTTTATTACTCAAAAGCGGTAACATATTTTTTCTGTTGTTTTTTTGTCATTAAAAAACTTACGTGTATTAGATTTTAAGGCTGAAAAAGCATTTGTATGCATATTCACTCAGTCGTTGGAGTCGGCGTTCCCGTTCCCGTTAGCTAAAATGCTTATTACTTCTATATACCTTGAGGTATTGCTTTCATATTTGGTATGCGTTTATGTATGGACTAGACGTATCCATACACACAAAAAGTATGACCCTTGTGACTTTGACCTTGAACTTAGGGCTCGTGTTAAGGTTTCGAAATATGTGTTTAGGTTTTGAAAAATTGACTAGAGCTCCTATGTTCATTGAGATATTCCTTTCATATTTGGCATGCAAGTGTGAATGGACAATGCCTTTGGATGCATACAAAGAGTTTATCACCAGTGATCTTGGCCTCGAATTTAGGGCCCATGTTCAGGTTTTGAATCTGCGGTTAGGTTTCGAAAAATACTTATGATTCCTATATCCATTGAGGTATTACTTTAACATTTGGTTTTCATATGTATATGGACAATACCTTTCCATGCACACAAACATGTTGACATTTTTTACCTTTACCTCCAAGTCTGCTTTTAAATTCTAAATGTGCCGAAGGCGAGCTTTGTTGTCTCTCTGACAAGTCTCGTTAAAATTTATTTCTGGATTAACATAAAGGATTATCATAACCTGGAGAAAATCATATGGCTTCAATCAAGGTAATTAACTCTTGTAAAGACCTAATATGAATTTGAGGAAAATGTATTAAACTTACAAAATACGGAATGTATGGGGTCTTCTCGTGACTTCAGTTGACCAATGGGATGTCTAGAATTTATTAGGAGGTAAGATAAAGGTCCTTATAGGACATCGGGTTCCGGTTGAACTGTTTCTCTACTGTTTGCGTATTGTCAGTGGTCATTGTACTTTGTACTACAGACAGCAACCATCGAAATACGACAATATTCTGGCTTGGAGCGAGTGATGGGGACATCGAAGGCATATGGAAGTGGATTGATAAGGACGAGGAGCTTACCTACACAGCTTGGGACAAGGACACATTAAGGTAATGCTCCGGTGACGGTTATCTCATGCACAATATTTGACTCCCTAAACATAGTCAAAATAATTTTTTAGTTTGTTTTCATTACGATTAATATCCATTTTACACATTTTACACCCAATATTGTTGTCAATCCTATTTATTACTATAGATTGTAATGTTTCAAACCTAATCCGGCTGTCAGTCAAACATATGGTTATATTTTGCGATAACCACAATCTGGCTGTCAGGCTAACTTAAGGCTATTTTTGTAATAAGCCCAACCTTGTGGTCAATTCAAATTTATATTTGCGATAAACCAAACCTTGTTGAGTGGTTGTCAGGAAAAGTCTTGATATATTTTGCGATGAACCAATTCTGGTGTCAGTCCAATTTAATGATATATATTTTGCGCTAAACCCAAGCAGATTATCATGCAGACTTATGGCTATATTTTGAGATAAATGCAATCTAATTTACGGCTATTTTTGCGATAAACCTAATATGGTTGCCTGTCAAGTTTATAGCTTGAGCTTGCGATAATTTCAAACCCAATATGGTTGCAAGTCAAATTTATGGATATTATTGCGATAAACAAAATCTGGGTTGTCAGTCCAATATATGGATATATTTTGCGATTAGCCCAAAATTGTTGCCAGTCCATATATGCCAACATCTTGCGTTAAACCAAACCTGGATGGACGAGTGGTTGTTAGTCAAATGTATGGTTATATTGTGTGATAAACACAATCTGGTTATCAGTCCAATTTATTGCAATATCTTTCGATAAACAAACCCAATCTGACTGTCTGTCCATTTTATGGATATATTGTAACACCCAAGTGTTCTCATTATTAGAAGTATTAAATACAGTGTTTGGACAAAATATGAAAGGAGCATGACGATTGCTACAGCTAACTTTTAACAAACTTACCATATTATTGAGAAATCTTATAGCCGAAGGGTGAATTCCATACGTAATGTGTCATGAGTCTTTCATGTTATTCACAGTTTAAAACCTAAATATCTAATAATTAAGTATAAAGTCAACATGTTTATGTATTGTCACTGCAGACATGATTATAGTTTGTTTTTTAGGTTTAAACTCGATGGCGGGTAAAAGTCATACAACGTCGCCATATTTCGTGTGTATTCCATTTGTACACTAGTATTGATGACGTAGTGTGGGGATAACTAGCTATCTATATTCGGATCACTGATCACAGTGATCAATTATGTGGTGATCCTTCCCACTTTTGTAGTGATCGTACTAAAGTAGGAGCGACCCATGTCCGTTAGTATAAAAATCAGTGTGTTTGGAACGCTGAAACTCAACTCATTTAGACGTCATTTCGGCTAGTCATTTCGACGAAACTCACATCTGTGATCAAATCTTATCAAATATCTTCTTGGTTCGGCACCAAGTTCCAAAGAGTACGAATACTAAATCCATAGTACAGAGAATACTTTTAAATGTTAATACAGTCTTCATAGCAGAAAATAACATTTCAAGAACATTTGAAAGCTTCGACTCTGATAAACAGTCGATACATGTCAATTCCTATCCCTAGTTGATAAGGTAAAGGATATATGCTATGGACATGTTTTTGTACAATCGAGGTCAAAAGTCATTGTCAGTGTCACAATGACATATATCGTACACGCGAATCAGCCATTCCAAGATTTGTTCACACATCAAGTTTGATATCCCTAGCTGATAAGGTATAGGAGACATGCTCCGGACACGCTTTTTGTACAATAAATTCCAAGGTCACAGTGACCTGAAAATGGTGTGCGACACTCCGCCATCCAATGATGTTATCAATACACCAAATGTGCTACCATCAGCTAATGAGGTCTAGAAGATAAGCCCCGGACACGCTTTTTGAACCATTCAGATCAGATGTACCTGAAGTAATGAATCAATCACAACTTTTGTGCTATGTGGCCTTCATTAACAAGTATAACTGTAACTTAAAGTCTTTTCTGCGGCAAGGTATTTCACATCCGGAGTTTTATGGTGATGTTATATACTTCGTAAGATTCTTGGACATATTCATTTTCAAAATCTGTTTTTGAAACGTATTAGATTTTTCCTCAAAAAAGATTATGATCCAACTATATTGCTGCGCACTTCACGTTTGGTTATCGATCAATCTACAATTGATAACCATGCTTTCCTCTTAGGTTGTGCGACGACAGACAGGGCTTAGCACTACATGATGTGTATCTCTAAAGCCGTCCTTAACCGGGAGAGTTATGTCGGATTTTCGTGCTTTGTTTTTTCTCTCCCTCTCTGTCGTACCCTGAACCCATCCATGTCTTACAGTTACTCGTTACTACAGACTAGTCGCTTGAGTACAATTTGACCGTTGCCACAGTGGGTTATTTTTAGCACGGGCTTGAACATTAAATTCTTTCCCGTGTTACTAATAATCTTGTCATAGATTTTTTGTTAGATGTTTTACATGTATTTACTTACTGTGTTGGCGGTCTTTTTGATTGTAAAGTTTTGGAACAGGGTTTATATTTTATGTACGCTGTTCGTCTTTATAGGTGAATATAGGAGATAAGAGTGAGGTTGGGCGCCCCTAAACCCAGGTTTAACCCCCCCCCCCCCCAAGTGGTTGTTAATAATTAATTTATAATTAATTATTGATTGCTACTGATCGTACCAAGGCGGGTTCCTATGTTCACTTTGCTTTATGTTTGTCTTGCGTGTTGTTTTCTATTTAGTGTGTAGATGAAGGAATGGTATTGCGTGTGTGTGTGTGTTTGTTGTGGTATGACTGTGTGTGTGTTCTGCTTGAGAGGTGGGTGTATTGTTTGTGTTGTGTTTCCTGCTTGAGTCTTTCGTATTTATTTATCTTTCATATTTTTGCGAGATCACATAATAGAATAATTTGTTGCAGTAGAATGATCTAAAAGTTAACCCAAACCATATTCCAACTAATGATAAGGTCAATGATACAATAAATGGCCAGGCAAATGTCACAAGAGATTGCTAATTCAATGTTTTCATTTATATGGCTGTTTATTTTGGTGACCCTGCTATTAATTTATGATAACAGATTGACGGATAGTTCGATAACTATATGCCACCAAAGTATGCTTTGTGGGAACAAACGTTCAAAATAAAATGATCCGAACAACTCAGTATGCATTAATAAGGTAAAAAAAGTTTCAATTCTGAAGAGAAGCCGATTTGCTTGGAGAATGATCAGAATAGAAACCGGTTGTATTTGGTCCAAGGCAATAGGGTTTTAATAACTGGTGATCATCAAAGAAAGTTGACCACACAGAACGACAGTGAGCTTCTACATGTATAGAGCATTCCGTAATACTTTTGTATTGCATTAAGCTACTTCCCTGTTTTAAAGTTTTATACCGGCATATATCATAGTGCATTAAGCTAGCTGTTTTAAAGGATTTAAACCGATAGAGATTGTATTGCATTAAGGTAGCCAATGTTTTAAATGCTATATACCGGTACATAGCTAGCAAATGTTTCAAAGGTAATAAACCGGTACATATTGTATTGCAATAAGCCAATGTTTCAAAGGCTATATACAGGTACATGTTGTATTTCTGTAAGCTAGCCAATCTTTCAAAGGATATATACCGGTACATATTGTACTGCTGTAAGATAGCCAATGTTTCAAAGGCTATATACCGGTACATATTGTACTGCTGTAAGATAGCAAATGTTTCAAAGGCTATATACCGGCACATATTGTATTGCTGTAAGCTATCCGATGTTTCAAAAGATATATACCGGTACATATTGTATTGCTGTAAGCTAGCCAATGTTTCAAAGGCTATATACCGGTACATATTGTATTGCTGTAAGCTAGCCAATGTTTCAAAGGATATAAACCGGTACATATTGTATTGCTGTAAGCTAGCCAATGTTTCAAAGGATATATACCGGTACGTATTGTATTGCTGTAAGCTAGCCAATGTTTTAAAGGATATATACCGGCACATATTGTATTTGTATAAGCCAATGTTTCAAAGGCTATATACCGGTATTGTATTGTATTGCTGTAAGCTAGCCAATGTTTCAAAGGATATAAACCGGTACATATTGTACTGCTGTAAGATAGCCAATGTTTCAAATGCTATATACCGGCACATATTGTATTTGTATAAGCCAATGTTTCAAAAGCTATATACCGGTATTGTATTGTATTGCAGTAAGCTAGCCAACGTTTCAAAGGATATAAACCGGTACATATTGTTTTGCATTAAGCCAATGTTTCAAAGGCTATAAACCGGTACATATTGTATTACATTAAGCTAGCCAATGTTTTAAAGGCTATATACCGGTGCATATACCAATATTTTAAAGGTTATATACCGGTACATATACCATATTGGTCGCTGAATACATGTTAGCATGGGTTTTTCTCTTTGTTTACTTTAGTCAACCTAATAAGTCCCCTGACAATCACGAAGACTGTCTAGCCCTTAATGGGGCCTATGATTTCAAATGGCACGACGGCATATGCAGGGAGAGGGTTGGCTTCCCCATTTGTGAAAAGAAGTAAGTACATGTACTGCTTTTAATCCTTACAGCCGGAAAACAACGTTACATGTTCATGATTAACGTTTCCTAACGCAATACAGTAAAAGGAGAAATGGCAGGATTGTCAAAATAGCAACAATAATATTCTTGAATGTGCTCATTTAGTAGGTAAAGTCTAAAATCCATTTACAAATCAAATGCAGTTTATCACGATTAATTCACATACTTCTTTATTATAACACGAACACATATTGCAATGACTTCCTTTTTAGTAACACACTTCTCCACTTTGAGTCAATAATTTCAGAGAAATCCCATCTTATAAGTGAGAAAATACGATAGTAAAAAACTTTGAGTTTGTGTGTAGCGACCTCTTGTCTACAGTGACCTTCTTTCCAATCTCCCTCGGGGGTCGCTGTAGATAGTCTCGAATGTATATAGAATCTTCTATTTATACTATTTGGATAAATTCTAACCTTCGACAGTTTCGACATCAGAATTTTTATCTGATTATCGGCGCTATATGACCTATTTAAAATAACAGGAGCGCAATACCGCCATTTGTATCATTCTCGAAGCTAGTGCCCAGAATTTGCTGCACACCAAAATACACAAGAACCGTTAGGACCGATGACTAAACTGGATCCATCGACTACAATACGTATCGGCATTGGCTGGCAACTTAGGCCCACTAGTAGGCCTTACTGACCACCATGTTGCAATGAGACGAAACCTTTTGCTTCGCGTGACGTTGTCTGGCTTTTTATAAATACCCCTACTGAAAAAGCCCTATTTGTAATTGCCGACCGCTTGGATACTGATGAAACGTACACATTTAGAAGTGAAAGATGTGATGCAATTCTGTGAATTCATACTCAACACACCGTACTTCACATTAAGAGGGTCCTTTAACCGTCAAAAGTTTGGGACGGTCATGGGCATTCCAGCGTCTCTTATAGTTGAACTTAACATTAAGCTATTTCATCATCGCCACTATATTGTAAGCTTACTGGACGATATTCTTGAAAAAGAAATCAGGTAGGACAAATTGACAACCTCACATTACATTTGAACAACACAGATGACACCAAAAGCATCACATTTACACATTTCGTTTAAGGATACACTGCTTGTGGGAAGAAAGGTGGTTGTGTAAAACTGTTGTTATAGAACAAGAGCCGTATACGGCCCTAAGTCACTCATCTGGAACCATTGATATAAAAATGTTAAATATCTTTAAACGATGAGAAATTATGGCAATATGATTTTGCCAATTTCAGAGTAGATATTGCTGTGTGCCACATATCTAAGATCAGTGTATTTTGGTTTTAGACAAGAATATGTTTGAAGCTTAAATAGAAAAGGCTATTTTTAGCTTATGTGACCTAATTATGCAACGGACCGGAACCATTTGTACAATATTGGTCGAATACCTCTAGAAATGTCACCATGTCAAATATAAAAGCTCTGTCAACATTTGTTTAAGAAGAGAAGTTGTTTGCTAGATTCGACTATATAACTCTATGTAAATTTGTGACCAGTATGTGACCCCATGGAGATAATTTGAAAAAATCTTGATAGAGGACCTGTAGATTTTTGAAGTTTTAATAGAAGAAATCTTTTTTTTTTGCTCCTGCGACCTAGATAAGCAATGGACCGGAATTATTTAAAAAAAAAATTATAAAGTACTTCTAGAAGTGTCCCCATGCAAAATATAAAAGCTCTGGCCTCATTAGTTTTAGAAAAGAAGGGGTTTGACGATTTCACTATGTAAATTTGTGACCCCCGGGGAGAGGTCATTTTTGACCCCAGGGACATAATTTAAACAATCTTGATAGAGGGCCTGTAGATGCTTTGTAACAAATAACTCAGGGTATAATAGTTTCAGACAAGAAGCTTTTTTAAGTTTTAACCGAAGAAATCTAATTTAGTTCCTGTGACCTAGATATGAAAATGACTAGAGCCATTTGAACAATATTGGTAAAATAACTCAAGAGGTGTTACCATGCAAAATATCTAAGGCATGGCCACATTAGATTAAGAGATGTTTGAATAGTTCACTATATAACTCTATGTAAATTTGTGACCGTCGGGGCGGGGTAACTTTTTACCCAAGGGACATATTTTGAACAATCTTGACAGAGGACCTGTAGATAATGCTTTGTGCAAAATATCTAAGCTCAGGGTACTGTGGTTTCAGATAAGACGATTTTTAAATTTTTTACTGAAACGATCTATTTTTAGCTCCTGTGACCTAGATATACAACGGACCGGATCTTTTTGAACTAATTTTAAAGAGGACCATATAATGATCATTCTAGCCAAGTTTGGTTAAAACCATTCAGCAGTTTATGAAGAGATGTTGTTTAAAGAAATTGTTGACGACGGACTGACGATGAACACAGGACGGACGACGACGGACACAGGACGATGAAAATAGCTCACCATGGCGCATCGTGCGAAGTGAGCTAAAAAGCCCCCATAATGACCAGTATGTGGATTCACATCACACTACCCGTTGAACCATAAGTTAGGGGTAGCCACGCACCTTACTTGACATGTGCTTCTCACTAGTGTCGGGAAAAATGAAGGAAGAGAACCACGTCAGACAAGCTCGCTTTAAATGTGGCTTCCCTAAATGGTCCATAGACAGTTTGAAGATTAAACCTAAGACAAACGAGACTAATGGAGGCCAGAAAGTAATAAAGAAGGGAAACAGTTCAGAGAGGACGACATGTTTAGTGGTACTACCGTACATACAGGGAGTGTCGGAAAGCATGGACAGTGTTCAGAAAACACAACATAGACACCGCCATAAAACCCTACAAGACTCCGAGATCCATATTTATTCACCCTAAGGATAAAGTACAACTGAATCAGAAATATGACATACCGGTATAATACCACTGCTTAGGGTACCTGCTTAACGTCGGTGAGGTTCGGGTTCGATTTCAGTAACCAGAATTTGTTTTAGCTCACCTTAACGAAGTGATGGGGGCTTATGCTATACCCCCGGTGTCGGCGTCAGCGTTCGTGATCATAAACCGAGCAAACGATTGCACCTACGGTCGCTAAACTTCATATGCTGATGCGCATTAATGAGTAGACTACGATGCACCGCAGTTTGGTGGCTTTGACCTTTGACCTCTAGAGTCAACGTTAGGGTTTTGCTTAAAGTCTGGTCTGGGCAAACGACTGTACCTACGGTCACGTTACTTCATATGATGATGCGCCTCTATTAGTAGATCATGGTGTATGGAAGTTTGGTGGCCGTGACCGTTGACCTTGACCTCAAGGGTCAACCTTTAGGATGAGTTAAGGTTTAACGTTTAAATGAGCCCCTCAATGAGTAGTAGAACATTATTTACTGCAGTTTGGTGGCCTTGGTCTCTAAGGTCAACGTTTAGGTTTAGCGTTCAAGTCTTTTCTGAACAAACGACTGCACCTACAGGCACGAAACTTCATAGTTATGCTGATGTGCCTCTATGAGTAGACCATGATGCATTGCAGTTTGGTGGTCTTGAACTTTTAGCTTGACCTCTAGCCTTAACGTTATGGTTTTGAGTGTAAAGTCTGTACTGAGAAAACGACTGCATCCACGGTCAATAAACTTCCTATACTGATGTGCCTCAATAAGTAGACCGCGATGCACCGCAGTTTGGTGACATTTGCATTTGCTTCTAGTGTCAACGTTAAGGTTTTGCGTTGAAGTCTGTTCCTTGCAGGAAGTGAGTTTTGTAATCTTCGATTGCCAGTTCTGGTTCTTTTTTCAGTCACAACTTTTCAAACGCAGTAAAGAGTACTCTATTTGACTAAGAATTTTCGGAAAATCATCAAATATTTTATATACTACTCAAAGTTTGCTATGAAGCACCACCTTTATAAAACCTTCATAGGTACTAATGCTTTGACCCTATCACTTTATCGCCGCATAACATATTTGTTCAATTCCACCTAAATTTGGATAGTTTTATGCCATTTGCTCATTTTACAGATTCTGATAACTTTAATACCGTAGGCGAACGTTGAGGAAATTCTGAGATTTCACCAAATTTTTCAAAATTCGTTGAATTTAATTTTAATGTTCTTAGAGATGTTATTTGTTTGGAAAAACACAACCTTGAAAAAGTGATAGTTTATCTTTTTTTACCAATGCACCTACATGGGACATTTACATGTGTAAGTCACATTAGAACCTGTAGAATGGGCCTCTAGCTACAACTCTATCAACGTGTGTTGAAATTAAACAAAACTGTGGGAAATTATAAAGGGATGGTGTCTATGCATTTGTTCCTATATGAAGGTCATACCTTTGGTGCTTAACAAACTTTGAGTAGTATCTGTAAATAGGTTTGGCCTAAAAATATATAAACATGTAAATATAAGATGTAGTTGAGGGAAAATACTTAAATATAAAATAACATTTTCAAAGATATTTATACAGAAACAAACTCGTACATATCAGTTGTGGAACACGACTTATATTAAAACACATTTCCTATTGTGCTCATACGTACCTATAGCAAAAGACGAGTGAAGCGTCTCACTTGAGGCTCGTCACTTATATTAGATAGTTTGGTTAGAAATACTAAATGACCCCCCCCCCCCCCCTTGAGTATGCCAGTGCCTCTCTAGATAAGATGATATGGCTTGCCGTATTTTTTACTTGTCTCAGGATTTTATTTATTGTTTTCAAGCCTACTAAGAACAATACACATCAAACGTATCTTACATAATAGCCGAACATACGGCTAGGTATAACGAGAGTTGTGAGAGAGACAACAAAGCTCGCCTTTGGCACATTTATAAACTTAAAAGCAGATTCAGAGGTCAGGGTCACATGTCAACTCTTTTGTGTGCATGGAAAGGTTTTGTCGTTTATTCGCGCGCAACCATGGTCTAACCTATTTAGTACTGGCTTGGGCTCGAGGAAAATAAGAAGACCCTTAATTTTTGCTTTTTTTTAGACGAAAATGTCATTCTATTTGGAATATTTTACTAAAATTGAAAGGTTATTTCAATAAGTTTGAGACATTAAGCATGCTTTAACACCAACATAAATAACTATTTAAGTTATACATGTTAGCACAATTCAATAGTAATTGTCTTTAAAGTCTAGGTTTCACTGCACATAATATGACGTCATCAAGCGTGTGCAGTTGACCTCTGACCTCAGCTTTTTTTTAAAAGACAATCTAGACATGCATATCCCGGTTTGTACATATTATGTATCGTTAAGCCTACAGTGCAGGCAAAAGGTTTTCGCCGTGGCTCGCTCGGCGGATTGCTAGGATTGTGACGTCTATTTGCCTTGAAATGACGGAAGCGTGGAATAAATGAACAGTTTCTTAGTTAGTCCATGGTTTTGTTGAAATAAACGATATAGTCAAAGGTTTTTGAGGCATCTGATTGGCCGAGAGCTCCAAGCCATGTGCTGAACAACGTTTTTCTAAGAGTTGACCTAGTGACTTAGTTGTTGACCGGACGTGATCCACATTCAAACTTGACCTAGATAGCAATCAGTCAAACATTTTGACATAGTTTCATGAAGATCAGTAAGATTTGTAGCCTCTAGAGTGTTAACAAGGTTTTCTATGATTTGGCCTAGTGACCTCGTTTTTGACCGGACATGACACACATTCAAATTTTACCTAGATATTAATTAGGCAAACATTTTGACAAAAGTTCATGAAGATCAAGTGAGATTTGTAGCCTTTAGAGTGGTAACAATGTTTTTCTATGATTTGACCTAGTGACTAAGTTTTTGATCCGACATGGTCCACATTTAAATTTGACCTAGATTTAATCAAGACAAACATTGTCATCAAGTTTTATAAAGAACAAATGAAATTTATAGCCTCTAGAGTGTTAACGAACAATTGTGGACGGAATGACAGACAGACATCCAGCGATCCTAATAGCTCAGCTTGGCACTAAAAAACCCTTTACTGGCCCATAAATAACCCAACACATTAGCATGAAGTAGTCATCTACATTGGTGCCGCTGCCATTATTCCGGTTGGTCTGACGTACTTTCTTAGTGCAACAGGGAACCAGACTACATTCCTAGAAGATGGGAATTGACCGTAGAATGTTTACGTAAAACGGGTTTCTTTCATTTCAGAGGGACGAGCAGCGGAACTGGAAGTATGATTATCGGATGATCTCCATGGAAACGTTATTTGATTACATTGCATTTTGTTGGTTCTGTGATAACGTTCCCATTCGCTGATAGTTAGTAGTTGTGTACTACATTCTGTTTGCCAAATCAATAAACTTTATATAAATGACAGTTTATTCCCCTACCAACCCTGTTCCTACGGATTCCAGCGTACCCACATCTTTGTTGAAACACAACCATGATAACAACGTACCCAAGCCAACATGTACCTACTATCGTGGTCAAAACTTACCTATATAAAATAATACCAAATACACTAACAGTATTTCATTAAATTGCATTTGAAGACAATATTTAAATGGCTCCAGTGCCTGTCGATCTGGACCTATTAACAAAATATTGCAAATAAAGAGTTTAGATCTAGGCTAGACACAATGTAATGCAGCGTCGTATTAAAATGTGTGTCAAATAAATCTGATTCATGATAACCGCGGTGTCTGGTCAGTAGCGCGTTCAAGTACCGTATCGGCGAACAGCAACGTTAATCGTGGTCTGGTACCCGACTTCTTCACAAAGTACGTCAGGCAATATGTAATAATGGCCGCCGCCATGAAATAGAGAAAAGTGGGTGGAGTTATATGAGCTGTAATAGGGGTTTTTCTTATTTTAGGTGGTTCACAATATCTCATTGTAACATACGGGTTCAATGTTATTCAAAACTAAATTACCAATTCCAACATATGTGGTAAGCGACTGAATTCAGCAGAAATTCGTGCAACGAATCATTTTAAAGCACTCCTATTTTCGGCTATTATAAATAAGTTGGATTACATATTAGTATATTGTATCGTTGGTGTAGTGGTTAGCGTCCCTGCTTCTCGTCCAGGCGACCCAGGTTCGAATCCCAGCCGGCTCAATATTTTTTACTCTTTATTTGGAAATGCATTTTCAATATAAAGCGTTAAATATTTTTACGATCGAATAACACCTCTAAGAACATTAAAATGTAAAATTCAATGAGTTTAAAAATGTTGATGAAATCTCAGAATTTCCTCAATTTTCCCCTCCGGAACCTGAACAAATTTAAAAGTGTAGATCTATATGTAACCGAATGAATAACGACGACGTATTAGAATCTGTAAAATTTGAACCTATAGCATTGATTTCTCCATGTTTGGATGGAATTGATCAAAATATTTTGGAATTTATACGGTGAGACAGTGGCAGGGTCAATGCATTAATTGGTAGCCAATCTATGAAGGCGTATACCTTTGTTGCTAATTAAACGTTGAGTGGTAAATCAAACATTAGTTTAGTTATTTTTATTGGTTTTCCGAAAAATAAATCATTAAATAGATGACATTTATTATTTACTACGTTTAAAAAATTATGACCAAAAAAGAAAAATACAATCCGGTGACGGGAATCGAACCTGGGCCGCCTGGACGAGAAGCAGGGATCCTAACCAATACACCAACGGCTCAGTACGGAGGTTAAATCTAACTGATATATATAATAGCCGAAAATAAGGTTAGTGTTCCAACAAATGAGACAACTTAAGGGCATACGCGCCAAATTCATGGTAACAAAGTACGATAATTCAAGAATTGTTACTCAACGAAATTGTGCGTGTCGGTTACATCCCGTGGATACTTTCGGTTTCTAACAATCTCTATAAACGTGAACTTTAGTGTGAACCCGAGAACACATACAGACAATCGCTTGCGATCCAACGCTCAACCAATCAGAGCACGACACCCATATTTCGGTCAAACTTTAGACGCGTGGTGCTATGTTAAATTGTGGTCACGACGTCATTTGAATTGGAAGCAGGCTGACTGGCACCGAGTTCTCTTTCGTGACGAATCTCACCGAGCAATGCAGATGGTAGGCTACACAAATTTTAACATTCAAGATTCAGCACTCAAGATTTGAGACAGGCCTCACAGGCAAGCGTGGAGGACTGAGGTACTTATTGAACGTTACGCTACGCCGTAGAAATGTAGCGTGTATTGGTGCAAATAGTGGCCATTCACGATATTAATGATACTGAATACAACTTTGGACTTTTTATGATAATTCATTAAACACCTAAACATTTTAAGAAAAAACAACTTTTATTCATACCCCTACCAACTTATTCATTACATCACTCGAAAAAAATTATTCACAGCAGTATGAAGTTAACTGATATGGATTACAAATGATAAACTTCATGTTCGGTATAGGTTTTAGACCATCAACATTATAACTTTCCAGCAAATGTTCCTGTAATCGTGTGGGACGTTTCTACTTTTGCTCAGTATATGTAAAAAAAATACTTCAAATGACCCCACATATTTAAATCTTGGACAACATTTCTCGACAGGTTTCTTTCCAGATATTAAGCTTCAACTTCTACCCTACATACTCATATCAGTATACCCCCTCTAACTAGTTGGGATTCGGGGACTTGCTCCCCCGGGGGAATTTTATTCTTAGATGGCTTCAGAAGCGTTCATGGTCGTGCTGTGCATTTAAAACAGGTAAAAAACTAATAAAAATCCATGTAAATGTTCAACTTAAAATAACAAATTATTAATGATAAAGGATCATATTTTTTGACGTTGTCTTCCGGCTATTAGCCTAGTCTACCTCTACCCTCTCTAATAAGTGTAGCACTTTTACTAGCGTGTCCGGGGCATGCTTCCCGGGATATCTTTTAATTCTATTGTCTTTGGTGCATTCTAGGGGCGTTATAATATATAATATGCTTTTTTTTACCATTTTCTTATTATCCACACCTAAGGCATTTAGATCTATTTATGAAGTTTGATCCATTTCTTAAGGATATATTTTGATTTAGTAAGTGTATTCATTGAATTTGAGCCAAATAACAGTTAAGAAAAATGCACATACTTCAGGCAACACACTCTAATGTATACACTTTGCATCATACTTTTAGTAAGCATCACCTTTTAACTGTTTTATAGTCTGTTTGTGCCAATTATTACTTAACATTATTTCAGAAAGCCAAAAATAATGCATGCCAACTCTTTGCCGAGAAAGGCTATTTTATATATTTCAAATACCCATATACAAAAAAGAATATTATAACCTATGTTTTTTTACTTTTTACCATGGTACATGTACTAAGGTACGTTCGAAGAACCTATGTAGAAATGTTCATAGAGTTCCTACGAAGATTTGATTTTGGCGCGTTTGTCCTTAATTCAAGAATAATCATACAATCTGGCGAGGTTTTATTTATCCGAAATGTCAACGGACATGTATAATATCCGATAATAGGGCTAGTTTTGAAATAAATTCGTTGCCCGAATTCATACTGAATTCAACTGGTTCGCCTGTATTTTTGATTGATAATGTAACTTTGTATAAAACTGTTCCCATTTACTACAATGGCTTATCGTGAACCACCTAATATAAGAAAACGCCCTATTAAGCTCATATGACTCCACCCACCACTTATCATTATGGTTCCCGGTTTCCTCTCTTTCATGGGTGCCGCCATTTTTGCCCGTTGCCTGGCCCTAACTGTCTGAAGATAAAGGGACATAACCAGGCTACGTTAATCGGTGCAAACAACCCTTATTGTACGACATCTAACGGTCTCCAATACTCTTCAATAATAACTCATTGCGCCCCCATGTTTATTTACTTGGGGGTACGAACGAGTTATGTACGGATCGAAATAACACAAGCAAACGTGTACTAATTAACTGAAATGCATCAATTTTACCGCATAAAAAAATAAGATTTAGCTGCTCAGGTGTAAGCTGCTTTGTTTGATACATTAAGTAACGGAACATGTTGGGTTATTGATTAGAAATTAACTCGGGACTGTTCGCTTATTTTTGTAAACTCATTTGGTCGCCATGTTCATCTTGTTCGTGCTGGCTAACTACCTCTGAGGCTGTAGCGCGTTCAAGTACCGTATCGATGCAATCGATTGCATCGGAACACCCGTTAGGGTGTTAGCGATTGCGAACGACACGAACGGCCTCAGAGGTAGTTCGCCATCCCCAACAAGGAAAACAAAATGGCTACCAAATGAATTTAATACAACCGGCGAACAGTCCCGACTTAATTTCTCATCAATAAACCAACATTTTCCGACACTTAATGTATCAAATAAAGCAGCTTACATCTGAGAAGCTAAATCTTATTTTTATATGCTGTTCGCAATCGATATCGTGCAAACAGTCCATTTTAGTTAAATTGTTCCGTTTGTTTATGCAATCGATACGGTAGCTGAACGCGCTACAGGATCCCAACTGTTTGTAAATAACAAAAGTACTCGATCTTCCTAATTCAGTGAAGGGGTCAATGTATACAAAAATCCCGTGTTTGTGTTTTTTGTACACTTAACCCTTCACTGCCCTAAATACATTACTTTACCCAACTTTGGTGGTTACACCTAGGGCGTGTTCGTTTATCAGTCCGGAATCTTCCGGATTGACGGAATCGAAATCGAATGGTCCGGAATTCAATTCTAGAACTGTTCCATCAGTTCTGTTCAAATAGGTGGTGTGAGCAGAATTGTGACGTATCATCATGGTTCCCGGCACAATTTACCAACGCTTCGCCAGCGTAGGGAACCAGACTACCATATTTGCAAGGGTTCAATTCCGTTTTTATTCGATTTACTAATTCCATGGGATCGTTCCAAACAGTTCTGGAACTGATAATCGAACACGCCCTACGTCTAGCAAATACGCATGCGAAGCTTGCTATACATGTAAACATGTCTGTGCAAAGAATACGTGAAGCGTCTCATGTCAGATTCGTCTCTTATTTTTAATGGTTTTGTTTGAAAAATCCTTGGATTTGAGTATGTCAGGGCTTCTCTAGACAAAATGAGATGACTATCCAAAAGGTTTTATGCTTTTAAATTTACTTTCACGCCTAGTAAGAACAATGGGGCGATGGTGGAGGGGAAATCATTGAATGTCCCAAGTATAATAATTACAAGTACAACGTTTGTTTTAAAATAGTTGGATCCTAATCAGACGTCATTTAACGCGGCATCTCACCAGGGTCCAAACGATTTCAGGCTAATTGTAATATTTCTAAAGTCCAAATACCTTATTTTTAATTTGATAAGTAAAAGCAGACGACAATTTGCGTAAAGGGGTTAAAATTACACTGTATAACATGAGTCTATGTGTGAACACTTGATCGCGTACGGAAATATTCTTCATTCTTCTTAGCAGTAAAGATAATACTTGCTGGATGCTTACTAGATCTCATATATAATATAATTATGTACATGACCATCATTATCTCTGGTGGTTTACCCATCCAGCTACAAACCGCGCATAACTTTGTTTAACTTCAACAACATTACACCTAACAATTTGACTATTTATAACAGCCGGTGTAACGAAGTATTTTGACGTCCATCGAAAAATGACACCCGGTCATAATTCGACGACGTAGAATGACCTCCGGTCATTTTTCGATATCGTACAATGACCCCCGGTCATAATTCGACGTCGAAATTTGACCCCCGGTCATAGTACTATGACTCCCCTAATGAAGTATTTTGAACCCTCCTGAAATATATCGACCCCATCGAATAATGACTCCCTACCCTCTCCAGCAATTAAGCGACACAGTTTAACCAATTGGACCCTAGCGACGAGTATATTAGTTATTTACAAAAAGTGTACACTTGTCCTTTGTAAACAGTGTAGACCCAGCTCAGACTTTACCCACAGGAGCCCTCTAATATGGTTTTGCAATATACAAAATGTATGTCAGTTTTGAAATGTATTGTATAAAACAACTCTAGTTAGTCGAAAATTGACTTGACATACTTAGAAAAACTAGAACTGTCCACTAGAATTTTCAGGTGTGAATGAGTTAAAAGATATATAAAATTTAGATGATAAACAAGTCAAAATTCAGACTGATGATAAGCATGCCATGGGAACGTACGGTATACTAAATGCTGTTCTAGAGGGATACCGTTAACCTAGTGCCTATATGCTGGATACTGATGGTAGGGATGACCCGATCTCTTTGAAACAAGTTGGCTGCGGGTCTGTGGTATAATTCGTGAACAGCTTATTTAAGTGTAATTCAGCCATGGATTATGTAGGTCGGCGGGGCGGGGGCAGGCATGGTGTGAATTACTTGAGAAAGTTATAAATTACATTACATATACAAGTTTACAATCAAATTGCTAAAGAGTGCATTATATTACAATTACCATTACGCAAAGTTTAAATTTGTAATGCATTAAATAACAACTACATTGGCAAAGTAATGCATTACATCGCACATTAAATTTTGATAACAGTCCAAAACATTACTAAAACAAGAGGGTCATGGCCCACAAGTCGCTCACCTGAGAACATTGTATCTAAGCTGACTGGGCAAGACAATAATGTGATATATATAGCTATAAAAAGATTTTTAAAGGTTTTCCTATATAAGTCTTTATAAAACTGATAAGCCCCGGGGCGGGGCCAAATTTGATCAAGGTGTCATAATTTGAACAATCTTGGTAGAGGCCATAACGCAAAGCTACATGTCAAATATAAATGATCTGGGCCTTACGGTTTCAGAGAAGAAGAATTTTAAAGGTTTTCCTATGAAAAACTAATAAGCCCGAGGGCGGGGCCATTTTTGGCCCGGGATCATAATTTTACCAATCTTGGTAGAGGACCATAAGCCAAAGCTATGTGTCAAATATTAAAGATCTGGGCCTTACAGATTCAGAGAAGAAGATTTTTAAAGGTTTTCCTATATAAGTCTATGTAAAACTGATAAGCCCCAGGGCGGGGCCAATTTTGACCCAGGGGTCATAATTTGAACAATCTTGGTAGAGGACCATAACGCAAAGCTACATGTCAAATATAAATGATCTGGGCCTTACAGTTTCAGAGAAGAAGATTTTTAACGGTTTCCCATGAAAAACTGATAAGCCCGAGGGCGGGGCCATTTTTGGCCCAGGGGTCAAAATTTGAACAATCTTGGTAGAGAACCATAAGGCAAAGCTATATGAATTTTTTTAAAGTTCTGGGCCTTACAGTTTCAGAGAAGAAGATTTTTAAAGGTTTTCCTATATAAGTCTATGTAAAACTGACAAGCCCCGGGGCGGGGCCAAATTTGACCCAGGGGTCATAATATGAACAAACTTGGTAGAGGACCATAACGCAAACCTACATGTCAAATATTAATGATCTAGGCCAAACAATTTCAGAGAAGAAGATTTTCAAAGGTTTTCCTAAGAAAAACTGATAAGCCCCAGGGCGGGGCCATTTTTGGCCCCAGGGTCAAAATTTGAACGCTCTTGATAGAAGATCATTAGGTTATGATACATACCAAATATCAAAGGTCTGGGCCTTTTGGTTTCTGAGAAGAAGATTTTTAAAGATTTTCTTATGCATTAAAAGTTGTCTATACGGTCATGTTAGAAAATCTAGTCCCACAGCAAGGGGAATAACTCTAGCCAAAAACTTTGAACAAGATTTCGTTCCCCCTTGTCACTGATAAAGTTTGGTAGAAATCGGGTCAGTGGTTTCAGAGGAGGTGTTGTTTGAAAATGTGAACGGACGACGTACTACGGACGACGTACGCCGGACGGAATGTGATCACAATAGCTCACCCTGAGCCTAAGGCTCAGGTGAGCTAAAAAGACTTATAAGCATATCATATATAACTGATAGGTTATCATTTACAAGTTCTTTGTCAACTATATAATCAAAGATACAGTTTGAAAAGTGAAAGCCTTTTTATGGTGCCCACTGGGTAAGGAAGCATATTTTTGTAGGCAAGTGAGTCCTTAACCCTTTCCTCCACAGAAGCGCCTCAGACCGCCTGTACCTACATCTGCAAATGAAATTAAGATTCACTAATAAAATTCAATAACAAGATGAGTGTAAAGCAGAAAGCTTACATGAGCTTTCTGCATAAAATTCATATTGCTGAGCGCAGTGTCCTACCTTAAGCACAGTTAAACGTAGCTAATTTGCAAGATTGCCTGTGGAACAAAGGGTCCATACAGATCAAAAGCATTGTGCAAAGATCTTTGAAGTGCTTTCTACATATTTAACCTGTTTAATGAACTGACATGTTTTTTCTTTTGCCTGTACACTTCTTAATTAAATTACTGCTATAGAGGGGTTCAACTGTACCAAGACAAAATGTATAAATGTCACTGTTGCTTGTAACAAAATTAACGTTTCAAATGCATTGTCTGTTAGATGCATTAAGTCAAACATGAATACTTAACCCTTTACTCCATAGCCTGTTTCTATTCTTGAAGATATATGACCACTTATTGAACGTAGTTTAAAGACTATCAGTGGTACTCGATATCAATAAACGTGAACGAGTGAACATATCCCCCCCCCTTTTTTACAGTATCTGTAATATTTACATCGATTCCAATGACATTCGTCTTCTTACAATGTGTAACATTGCATCATGTGTCATGAAAATTGATTAGATTATTGACAGTATATTGTACAACATAGAAGCATCCAATGATTCAAGTAATCAGCAATCTGACATGAATTAATTCTCATGGAGCTGCTCGCGACATTGAAAAATGACAAGGGGCCTTTGTTTGACATCAAATACGGTAATTACCATATCAGGGCAGTAAATAGTATAATATCGGGGGGGGGGGGGGGGGGGGTTCATTCTGCGACATCGAATAATGACCGGGGCATGCATTCTACGACATCGAATAATGACCGGGGGTCATTCTACGACATCGAATAAAGACCGGGGGTCTTTCTACTACATCGAGTTATGACCGGGGAGTCATTCTACGACATCAAATAAATACCGGGGGTCATTCTACGTTATCGAATAATATTATTCAAAACGACACTGATTGATGACAAGGGTAATGAGGCAACATTGCGCAGCTTCCGATCTGGATCAAAGTTGATTGTAGATGGTGTTAAATGTACACATAAACATAATAAACTGTTAAACCATATCAGCAAGTGTTGGCAAAACACAACATACAAGTAGCCCGCTTGTAGTGGCTTTATTTGAATGATTGCAATTTGATAGGTACTTTAGGGCCCAAGGTTTTAATGAGTTTGAGTTGAGTCTGTGCGTTTGCGCTAATCTGAACTATCAAATCAACGATCTCAGACTCAACTCAAACTCTTTATTATCTTGAGCTTTGGTCACTACAGAATCCAAGGTCAAACTGAGGCAACACATATCACGATGCTCACAATATTGGTCACTTGCTAAATACGACAAGGGTACATTTCGCAGTTGCTAAGTTATGCAGGGTAAAGAGTCTTACAAGTAAACGTTACTATAATACTTAAAAACTTTTCCTCAGTCCATCGATGGACTACCCCCATTGTATTCGATAGGCGAGAAAAAAGCATGCATCACAAGCTTTCACCGGGTATACCAATCTCAGTTGGTGTGAAATTACAGGTAACTAAATTCAAGTTGTCTAGAGAGGCCCTCACATACTCACACTCAACATTCTCAGTGTTGTTATACTCTTTGGTCCTTTGGAATCATTGATTTCAGTGTATTTACAGTTGAAAGTTGAATTCCGCTTAAGCCGGTGCTAGGGGGCGTGAGCACTGTTGCATATTTCAGTATTGCTCATGAACAGACTCAATTAAACCGAGTCTGCAATTTTCAGTATTTGCTTTGTTTTCTGTGCTTTCAAAGGATCTCCCCTTATTCAGATTTTTATCAATGGGTTTTACTAACCAAACTAACAAATTTAAGGTACGGGCCTCACATGAAACGCTTGGGTGAGTATATCCCTAGACAAGATAGCAGTAAAGGGCAAAACTTGCACGTGGCAGCATGCTTTGATAGCTGGTTAGGTGTTATGACCAAAAGGTCGTCAGGAGATTTCTTTAAGCCATTCGATGTGACACTACCTTATTAAAATGTAAAGCCGGGGAACACTAAAAATCAAAGTAATGGTAATAAATAGATGATCAAACTATACCTGCAAGTGCAGCTTAATAAAGGTTTTACAGTTGTTTTGATACCATCTTTACTTCAGATTTAACGACCGAGATCAAACTCCGAGTCAGTGTCTTGAGACTAGAACATTTGAAACTAACTCCGCAACCAAAGCACAGATTAGATCAAAGTGTGTTGGCCAAACTGAGATACTTTTCAACAGTACTGTTGTGTTTCCGAAAAATAAATGTAAACCTTTAGTCATGTTTAAAAAGAAATGCATTAAGAAAAGTCCAAAGCTTTTGTCACGGAGCCCCCTCAAAACTTTGGGCACTGACGTATTGACTTGCCAACTGACAGGTATCCTTCTAATAAACCAATAGAACGTACATGTATGAGTACCGTGATACCAAATAAACGCCATAAAAGTTGTTTAACGAAAAATAATGGGAAAGGTCAAGGTCACAGTGACCTGAAAATGTTACACCACACTCTTCCCAAAATGTTCTCAATAAACAAGAATGGTATCTCTATAGCTGCTTTTGTAAAGAATATATCCTCACGACAAGTTCTTTTTATCTATCTACAATTGAGGTCAAAGGTCAAGATAAATATCACAATGACCTAAACCGGTATAGGTCACTTTGCCATGGCAAGCTGTACTCACGAACCAACTTTGGTAAAATTTGCTGATTTAATAAAGATAAAATGTTCTAAACAAAAGGTACATGTGAAGACGGAATAACTTCCAGACACGCGCAATTTTGTCACTACATATGCCCAAAATTGAGCTTTGGGGTATAAATACACAGTTAGCACTTGCAAAACTAACTTTAAACCAAATATAAAGGTAAGTGGAAAGGGGGTCATTTTTCGACAGAAGGGGGTCAATATTCGACGATGGGGGTCCTTTTTCGACGACAGGAGGTCATTCTACGTCATCGAATTTTGACCGGAGGGTCACTTTTCGATTGGGGTCAAAATGTTACACCGGCTTTCACAGACTGTTTAAGTGTTTTATAGAATGTATATGTACTCCATTTCCGACACATTCAACCCTTCCTTCTCTTGGTCAAGCATGCTCACACGACAGTCCTTAGGCAGAGACTTTGAACCTCACCCTATTTTACCAGTAAATGACATTCTTTGTTGGACATGTTCCAAGTTGTACTGAACTTCTTGAGACGAGTACACATACAAAGTCAGTATCACATGTAGTCAACGTTAAGGTTCGGACGACGACGACGACGCAGTGATGACACTAGTTTGTTGTTTTCTTCGAAACAGACGAGCTAAAATGTGACAATACTGGTTGCGACCACACACCACCATGACGGCTGTCATTGTCGAGCATAATCTAATAATATATAAATTAATCATTTTGTTTTGTAGTAGCTGTTCTCATTGACGTTTATGAATTTTAATGCCTTCAATATTGTTTGTCATCTATATCAACTTAGCAAGTTGCTCTGACAAGAATTTATTCAGATTGCCCAACTGAGTGTCGCTGTTCAGTGCAAGGTGCTGTAAATTCCGCATAAATGCATGACTAAGGTTTATAACAAGGGCCACTATGGCCCTAAATCGCTCACCTGGTACACCATGTAAAACTTGACCTATATTGACCTAGATTTTAAATGGACATGACCAACAACCAATCTCTAGAGTGTTAACAAAAAAGTTCTATGATTTGACCTAGTGACCTAGTTTTTGACCGGACACAACCGACATTTGATTTTGACCTAGAGTTGATGTAGGCAAAGATGCTGACAAACATTTCATTCGGATCTAACGGGATGTGTAGCCTCTAGAGGGTTAACACTGTTTTACTATGATTTGACCTAGTGACCTAGTTTCTGACCGGACATGACCCACATTCAAATAGGAGCTTGATATAAATGAGGCAAGCATATTTATTAAAATTCGATGAGATGTTTAGCCTCTAGAGTGTTTACAAGATTGTTCTACGATTTGACATTGTGGCCTAGTATTCGACCCACCATGACCTATATTCAAACCTGACCTAAAATAAATGAGGCAAACATTCTGACCAAGTTGCATTAAAATCAAGTGGGATTTGTAGCCTCTACAGTGTTAACCAGGTTTTTCTATGGTTTGACCTAGATTTTGACCGGACATGACTATAATTCAAACCACAGCTAGATTTCAATTAGACAAATATGTTGAGCAAGTTTAATTTAAACCCAATAAGATATGTAGCCTCAAGGGTGTTAACAATGTTTTTCTATCATTTGATCCAACATGAGCCATATTCAAACTTGAACTAGATATCAATGAGGCAATCATTCTGAGTAAGTTGCATTAAAAACCAATTTGAAACCTCTTCGGTGTTATAACCGTTTTCTATGATTTGACCTAATGACCTATATTTTGACCGGACATGATCCACATTCAAACTTGACCTTAATATCACTGAGGCAATCCTTTTGACCAAGTTTCATGGAAATCCAATGACATTTGTAGCCTTTAGAGTGTTAACAAATGTTTTTATGATTTGACCCAGTGACCTCGTTTTTGATCCGACATGACCAAAGTGCGAACTTGACCTAGATTTCTTCAAACTAAACATTGTCATACATTTTCATTAAGATCGGTTAAAATTTGTAACCGCTAGAGTGTCAATTGTTAACAAGTGGACGGACATACAGACAGAAGATGGACATCCAACGATTCTTATAGATCACTTTCACACTGTATAGACGTAACGGGGACGCTGCCGTCATTACGTTGAAGCTCGGGTCAAGTCAACGTTGATGCTGGTAAACAAAGATGGCACTGTCCATGCATTTGGACGAGGTAAGCACATAAATTGGTTATTTGAGAGAGTGTCTCTTTGAAATATCAAAAAAGGAATAGTGTTACGGAATAACCCGGTTCTATCTTCATGCTCCGGTGCTGTCGTCTCGTTGGATAAACGCTTGATAACGAAGTTTAGCCAGAAAAAGTTTTGACAGATACAGGAAATCTTGATACACTTGGTGTCTAGACCTCTAACAAAGATGTTGTTTTCTCATTTCTGGATTGCTATGCATACCAAATGATCCCCTAACGGACTCTTTTGATAATTTGATACAACAACGGCTGCTTGATGCGTAGTAAAACATATTTGGACAATTACAATAGAGAACGCACTTCGCTGCCGAACACGTGGCAACGTTGATACTGTTGGATGAAAAAATGGCAATCTAATTTAAGTGTTGTTTGTCTGTTTAAAGACCATGGTTTAATGCTGTGCACCTTTTTATATTTTTAAGAGTATAGTTCACCAAACAACGAGTAATAATTCGTGTGTAACATTGTTCGGACTTAACCCTTCTACATTCTAAGATCGAATTCAAGATGTACAGTGAGAGGATGGCGGAATAAAGCGCATTCACTCGCCCTAGCGATTTTTTTCATATGCGATGATAGGGTACCTGTTTTCTTTAACTAAAGTAAGGAACTGAATCAAGTATATTACTATACCTGACATTTGAAAAAAGAATCTAATTTCATATCTTTAACACATTCAACCCTATACTCGTCATTTACAAACAGTGTACCTATGCGGACTACACATGTCCAATGCAAACGTAGTTGACCCTGATCAGAGGGCTTTCGTTTTGAAATATTATGCTACATTCAACCCTAAATAGTCAAAATAGACTAGACTTATATTGAAATTGGATTAATGAGTAAATAGCGACAACAAGTTCATTTTGCTTTACCAATATGTTTAAATTTCGATGTAAAGACATGTGGTTTAGAAGATGCTTGTATTCACAAATTGACAAGAGTGAGTTGAGAAAAAATGATAACCAATAATTGCAAAGAAGACACTCTTTATTTTTACACTACATAAAAAGGGACATACAGGTACAGATAAGTCTATATTATTTATGGTATCTCCTGTATGACAGCGCCAGTTTAAAAGATAGAATGCGCACATGTGCATCGTAGTCCAAACTAACAAAGATAAGTATTTTACATGTCTCAAACAGACAACAAACCACTTAAACTAGATTGCCATTTTTTCATCCAGCAGTAACAGCGTTGCCTCGTGTTCGGCAGCGGAGTGCGTTCTCTATTAAAATTGACCAAACATGTTTTACTACGCATTACAGCAGGCCTTTTTGTATCAAATTATCAAAACAGTCCGTTAGGGGATATTTTGGTATGTATAGCAATCCAGAAATGAGAAAACAACATCTATTTTAGAGGTCTAGACACCAAGTGTTTCAAGATTTCCTGTATCTGTCAAAACTTTTTTCTGGCTAAACTTCGTAAACAAGCGTTTATCCAACAAGACGACAACACCGGAGCATGGTGATAGAACCGAGTCATTCCGTGACACTGTTCCTTTTTTGATATTTCAAAGAAACACTCTCTTAAATAACCAATTTATGTGCTTACCTCGTCCAAATGCATGGGCGGCGCCATCTTTGTTTATCAGCATCAACGTTGCCTTGACTCGAGCTTCAACGTAATGACGGCAGCGTCCCCGTTACGTCTATACATTGTGACTTTGGCACTTCGTGCTAGGTGAGCTAAAAGTTTGTTTGAGTTCAAATAAAGACAAGAGACACAGTGTGTATTTCTCTGATTTTAATCTATGATCGGAGACAGCTTCATGGGGTGACAACTGGTAATCTAACTATAATGAGACTGATCAAGTTAATACATTTCTAATCAATTTGAAAAATCCATCAATACAATAAAAGTTATATTTCTCGGAACCATTGTTTATTTAACTTCATGTCGTTAACCATTGGCTCCCTAGTGACTTGTATACATATCCTTTACAAACAGTGCATCTGTAAAGTAAACTTGTCCTTTGCAAATAGTGTAAAATGGACTAGACAAAACGAAAAGATATATGGTTGTCCATTTTAATTTTCTAAGGTCATTGAGTTAAAATAATTTTAGTCTGCACCTTGTTTTCATACATGTATATTGGCCACTTGGGTTAGGGAAATAGTGTCAATGGTGAGAGTAAAGGAGCTCCTTTGTTTACTTTCGTCTTCATGTGAGAGGCCTCATTAGCTACATGTATTTCTGTATCAATAATTACTTTGATGTTATTCAATTTTATGTAAACATGGCAGCTGATTATCATTTCAATTATTCTGAATAGGATGCTGAAATCTACCGATGATATTTTGACATCAGGATGACACAACTCCTATCTAACACAATAAGGGACAATGGCTTCTTGGACATTGTACACTAGGTAGACCCAGACCTGCCCCCACATAGACATTCACCAAATTATCACGGTTTAACCTTTTCTATGTTTGAAACCAGTTTAAAAGTACTCGTACACCTTATGTATATTTTGAAAATAGTGTAGAAACTAAGCAGGGTGTCCTTTAGAAGTATTCTGATTAGGGACTGCAATGTTAATTTTACTTTAATCCTACTGAAATAATTTCTAATTATAGTCCTAAAAATCTGTATAAATTTACTCATTTTTTCCAAAAGTGAATATTACAGCATATAAAGGGCCCCTAAATCACTTACCATGAAATATGCAACGGACCATAATACTTTCAACAATATTGGTTGAATATCTCTAGAAGTGTTATGCTAAATTTCAAAGCTCTGATCGCATTAATTTTGGACAAGATATTTGAAGATTTCACTATGTAACTATATGTAAAACTGTGCCATTCCCGTGTGAGGTCATTCTGCCTTCAAGTGACTTTGATAGCGGGTCTATAGATTATTCTTCCTGTCAAAATTCTAAGCTTTGGGCACTGTGGATTCAGACAAGAATATTCATTAAACAATTCAATTTCAGCTTCTGTGACCCAGATATGTAATGGACTGGAACTACGTGAACAATTTTGAAAGAGGGTAATAAAGGTATTATTCCTACCAATATTGGTAATTTTCAACCAATTGTTTAGGAGATGTCGTTCAAAGAAATTGTTGACGACGGATGGCAGGGGACGACTAACACATGCCGTTCAAAATACATGCAAGGTGAGCTAAAAAAAAAAGATCTACTTAGGTCTTAGAAGAAAAGATTTAAACAAGAGGGTCATAGCCCTCGGTTCGTTCACCTGAGCCCATTGTACCCAAGATCATCGGGCAAGACAATAACTTGATATACACGTAGCTAAAGAAAAAAACTTTAAAATGTCGTTGAAGGCATAGCTTATAGGTGGTCAAATGACCTAGATATTGCCAATGTGAATATTCTTAGTATAATTCATAAAGTTTGGTTTTCAATATGGCATCGGGTGTGTTCAAAAGCTTTTTCTATGATTTCACCTGTATTAATATATTACCAAGACTTTTGATAAAGCCATTATTCTGAGCAAGTTTCGTTAGTTTGGGGCTAAAAATATGGCATGTACAGTGTTGGGAAGCCATTTCTTTGATTTGACCTGGTGACTTACTTTTTAGTCTGACATTACCAATATTCATACTATACCCAGATTTTGTCAAGGTGATCATTCTGAAATAGTTTCATGAAATTACTGCCTAAATTATGGGTCCTATAGTACTCTGAAACTTTCCTATGATTTGATCTATTTTTTGGCCCCCAAGTGATCCATATTCTACATTGCCTAGATTTGAAAAGGCAATCTTTCTCGGCAAGTTTGAAGAAGTTTTGGCTAAAATATGGCTCTTAAAGCGTTTAGAAGGACTACCATTCGCCCAACTGACCTACTTTTTAATTCTATATTACCAAAATCAACATTTTGGCTAGTTTTCATCAAGATGGTCATTCCAAGCAAATTTCAAGAAGATCGGACTAAAAATAGAGCGCATGGAGGGGCCAAAAGCTTTTTCTGCATTTTGACCTACTTTATAACCCAATATGACCTGTATTCATGTATGACCTAAATGCTAACAAGGACATGACACTGAAAAAATTCATAAAAATAGCCAAAATAATATAACTTCTAGAAGGTTTTTAACTTTTTTTTCGATATTACCGAACACAGAAAACGATCACGCCATCTGGCGGCCATGTTTTTAGATGGATCAAAATTCTTTGAACAACTTTGAAATTTTATCAATTGATTGAGAGTATATTGGGGAAAAATATGTTGAAATCGGACCAATAAATGAATTACCCCAGCCACAAACTCTGAACAACTTTTCTTTCCCAACTCTACTGATGCTTCTGGTGAAGTTCAGAGGACATGTTGTTTAAAGAATGTTGCCGGACGACCGACGAAGGATGCCTGACGATCCAAATAGACTTCGGCTCAGGTGAGGCGAACAATTAAGATTCCGTTCTTATTCTCGAATATGTTTATTATACCATTGTTTTAATGTCATGTTCAGGATAATGCAACAAATTTGCTTTTGAGTATTAGCAAGTACAACAACTGTTGTTTCTTAAACTACATTAAATCCAGTGCCGTAAAAAGTAAAAAAAAATATTTTTACATAAACGCCTTTAGTGTGAAAGATCAACGCCTTCTGCAGTTCTATATCACGAATATTACTGGAAATAATCAAAGATACATACAAATCAAAATCTATAGTAAGTCAAGCTAACCAGTCTCAAAAAAAGTCATTTTCGCAAAATCTATAGAACTCTTAATTGACCGTCTATGTCAGAGTATAATCCACAACTATGTTATCAAATACAAGATATAATCTAGTTGTGAACCATTTTTAAAATAAGATTCAGATTTATTTTTTCTCTATGGACGAACAAACTTGTGTAAAGCAGCCACAGAATAAAGAAAAATGGAGATTCCTTAAAACGGCCAACGGCTGGACAGAAGTTATGCAGCAAGTCCCTGAGGACAGCCTTCTGTATTACTTCTGCACTGCTTTAAGCAACTCTATGTCCTACATACTACCACTGTATTGTCTTTTAACCCTACATCTACTTTAAGCCCATATCAACGCTTTTAAAACAAGAAATCAGGTGACAAAGTCACCTGACGTTCACTTGTTGAACATTTTTTAAGAATAAACCATATCAATTTTCAGTTAGGTAAGATCATTAAATTTATAGTGCAAGGGGGTCAAGGGCTTTTTGAGATACATGCCAAATACATTATCTATTTCGGATGCAGTTTCAAAATTATAATTCAGCCTTTTCGACCTTTGAATGACATTGACCCTTGCCTGACATGACCAAAATTTTACTGGACTCAAAGGCTTCTTGTTTTGAGTTCACATGCCATATATGAAGTCTCTTTTAATACAAAGCATTTAAAAACCCTTTATAAAACAACTCTGGTAACTTGGGGTAAACAAAATGTTCAAAACATGTCGAAAAAATGAAAATGTTACAATCAGTTTTAAGTTTTGACTACACAGCATCAACCTATTTAGAACAGGTGGCAAACAATTACAATGAAGGGCAAAAGTAAAGCTAAATAGGAGATATCCAGATTTATATTTACTCTTTAATAAGTAGACACCTCTCCTTTATTGTTTCCTCTCCCTATAGACATCCATTCTTCTACAAAGGATGGCTGCTTACAAGTTGTTTTGTATATTCCATGAGGAAAATGGTCCCATTTGAATTACTACATGTATATGTAATGACAATGAACATGAAATGCACATAAAACAGGAAAGGCAGTAAAATGATCACTTTGTGCCACTGCTTCTATTTATAGAATACAATCTTACTAGAATACAATCATAACATGGTGCTTCTATTTATAGAATACAATCATAACATGATGCTTCTATTTATAGAATACTATCATAACAAGATGTTTCTATTTATAAATTACAATCATAACATGATGCTTCTATTAAAGGATACAATCATACGATTATGCTTTTATTTCTAAATAATAATTGAAACATGATGCTTAGTGCCAAAGGCAAAATCTTCATGCTATAAATGTCAAACACATATTTCAAAACATATGAACAAGTATATCAATAGTTTAACCTTTCCAATCAGCCTAGTTATGTGTAAGTTAAATAGCCAATGCAGTTTAGAGATCTCGAAAGAAAGGTGGTTGCTAAATGCAGAACGAATTCAGTAATTCTTGAGGAATTTTCTGCATTTGCTTTGTTCTCAGTTAAACTGCTTTTTCAAGATGGAAACGGATTGTTATTTGAAGTGTTGCTAAAATTCAATTTACTTGGAATCCCTGTCAAATACACTGTGTATAACTCTTGTAACATGTTTGGTCTTTTTTTAATGAGCACAAGTACTTCCAAAAAACAAGAGCCCCATGGGGCATATTTCGCTCACCTGAGAAAATAGCTGAAAAAATGGCGATAATAATTTAGGTCCAGGACTGACCTAGTTATGCAACAGACCCGAACAATTTATGTAAAGTATATTTAAAAGTGTCACCATACCGAATATAAAAGCTCTGGCCATATTAGTGTCAGAGAAGAAGCCGTTTGAAATTTTCTCTATGTAACTCTATGTAAAACTGTGACCCCAGGGGCGGGGCCAATTTTGACCCCAGGTGCATAATTTGAACAAACTTGATAGAGGACCTGTAGGCGATGCTATGTGCCAAATATCTAAGCTCTGGCCCTTGTAGTTTCAGACAAGAAGATTTTTTAAGTTTTCAATGAAAAAAATCTATTTTTAGCTCCTGTGACCTAGTTATGCAACTGACCAGAACCATTTGAACAATTTTCGTATAGGACATCTAGAAGTGTCACCATGCCAAATATCAATGCTCTGGTCACATTAGTTTCAGAGAAGAAGACGTTTGAAAAGTTCACTATATAATTCCATGTAAATCTGTGACCCCCGGGGCGGGGCCAATTTTGACCCCAGGGGCATAATTTGAACAAACTTGATAGAGGACCTGTAGATGATGATATGTGCCAAATATCTAAGCTCTGGCCCTTCCAGTTTTTGACAAGAAGATTTTTTAAGATTTCCTTATTTTTTCACTTTGGTTGCCATGGCAACCAGAGTTCTGCATTGTTTTTAATTCTTTGAACAAATTTGAAAGAGCTTGACCCAAGGAACATTTCTGTAAAGTTTGGTTGAATTCTGTCAAGCGGTATAGGAGGAGATGTCATTTGAAGCAATTGTTAACGACGACGCACGACTAACGGCTAACGACGGACGCAGGGCCATCCAAATAGCTCACCTTGAGCCTTTGGCTCAGGTGAGCTAAAAATATACAAAAATATTGCCCCAAGTCAGAGGTGTAGAACTTCGAAAGCATATATAAATGCTATAACCCATTACAGCTAGGAGACAGATGTGTACTGTAAACTCGAACGTGGATCTGATTGTTTTAATGAACCCTAACCATGTGTGAAACCTTTGCAAACAGTGTAGACTCAGATCAGATGACATCATATGCTGAACCTTTGAATAGTCTGGAAACTGCTTATAATATTTTTTCAAAAGTGCAAATGTCCACTTGAGAAAAAGTGCATTACATGTGTTAAACAAGTAATAATTTATCTGCAAACCTAAGATAAATTATCTCTATTGGAATGTAAATCTGATGAAAGGCATGCAGCATTTGCAAAATGTAGGAGCCCACCGATCAGAGTCTGCACTGTTTGTTACAGATATTTTGCAAATAAAACACTCGTGACAGTGCAAACTGGTAAATTATCTTGAAAACTTGAACAGTATTTTTGAAAGTCAGCAATGCAAGAGTTAAAGATACTAAGTTACTAACACATCTTTGACATGCTAGAGATTACATTTCAAAGATGCCTCGGTCATTTTGCTTCAATTCCTTATAAAAACAGTGTTCATAGATAAGTTGACAGAGTATTTGACTTTACAGTGGAAAGTTTTGAATCTTTGGAGCATGTTAACCAAACCAGACATTTCACAATCTTTAGGCATGCGATATAACTCGATAAGCAAAGGAAGAATTTCTTGACACTTGGTCCTCAAGTAAATATATATCATATAACAAAAAACAAACAAACAACAATGTATAACATTTTCTTCTTATGTAACAGATAATGTGTAAAAGTGTTATAAAAATTCAAATCAAAATAGTCAATATGTAAGCAAATGAGCATAACCCTTCACTTCAAGCAGATCAATTTGAGGATATTTAAAACTGCGCAGACCCTATTTTAACCCTTCTCCCCTCCATTATAATGTCTGCTTTGAGATTGTTGTCTGCATCATTTTAGTCAAATTAAGATGTTTGCATTTTTTAATTGAAGAATGCCTAAGAGGACTGTCAAACAAACACTGCATTACCAGAACTGTTTGCAAATACCAGGCAAGTCCCAATCGGCAGAGGAAGTTAAAATAAATGAAATATGATTTCTGTCTACGCTGTTTTCTATGAATGTTGATGGCTTCTCTGGGTTTACACTATTTGCATTGCAATATATTCTTTTGGAACTCAACATGTGCAAAATACATAACTGACATAATGTATGTCATAATATTGTCTGCTTAATCAACAGTTACTCTCTAATGTAAATCTTTATTCAAACAGAACGCGTATACAGGCTTTGTCTGCCCCAGAATCAAAACTGTCTGACACATATACAGATATATCACAATCATGAAGCCAACAGCATTATAGCTGACAAAGTTTGGCCATTAAAGCAAACAAGTTTTCACCCCTGGAACTTCATATGAACAAGTCCATTTTCCAACTCAAGTCTAGTCCATTTTTTTACCATTTAGGCTTTTCTTTAATGTATTGCAAAATAAAAAACAGTGCAAACTCGGATCAGAGGCTCCTTGTTTCCTCAATTAAAGAACCCCTTATTCAGAACTTTCATGAGTGTGAAGAGATAATGTTAACAGCTTCTAGACACATGTTTCATAGTACATGTTTGAACAAAACTGTTAAATCTTTTTAAATCAAACCATTTCAAGTCAGTTCTAACGTTTGTAAGTGAAACGTCCAAGTCAAACTGATGCTCATACATGGTAATTGAACCTGATAATTTAACCTTTGATTCTCACCCTTAACTTAAACAAGTCTATTTCCATTTGAATGTGTAGATATTAGATTGTAAACAATATAAGAATTACAACATATTCTAGTATTAGTGTAATAGCTGAGTACATCAAGGGCACAATTCTCTGAACACAATGGTCTAATTTCATTCAAATTTTATCCTACCTAAGAACTCATTGTAAATCAAATCCATTCAAACCTGTAGTTGCTACACTTAGCCATACGTCTAAGTCCTTCACCTCCAACCAACAGCACACATAACTCCTTTAACTCTTTCCCTCATAGGAGCGCCTTTTAGCCCATTCAGTTTTTTCCTCCGCTGTAGAAAATAGTTCCAATCTAAACAGCCATGCATATGTATCATAAGAAATATTTTCTTTATTCTAACAGGTGGTAGCTTAAAGCAGGCTGAAAGTAAAGCTCTACTTTCAACCTGCTTTAAGTAGTCACCTATTTTCAAAATTAAAAAACTATGAGGCTATGAGGTAAAGGGTTAAGGTAAAATATTTATTTTAGGTAAATCCCTTAAACTTTGATCTCTGAGCAAAACTCAAACAAAATCATAATCAAAATCTTATATTTCAAGTTTATCAATAAGCCGAACAAACCAAAGGGCAGACTTTTTAAGTCAAACACTTTATTCAATCAAACATAACCATGAGTCAACACTTTAAGGAATCATACTTACCCATAAGTTAATACCTCAATAAATCATCCTTTCCCATAAGTCCACACCTCATTAAACAAACCAACCCATAGTGGTAAGTTAAAACTTCACTATATCATTTACTTAGAAGTCCGCATTTCATTAAATTAGGCAACTCCATAAGTGCACAATATGTTAAAGCAAGCTTTTCCAGAATATAACACTTCATTTAATCAATTTTAAATTTTAATCCATTAATCAACACTTGGCTCAATCAAACTTGCCCATAAATCAACAATTCATTAAATCAAACTATCACAAGTTATCACTTATTAAATAAATTGTCCATTAGGCCAACATTTCATTAAATCAAATCTAGACAACACATTAAGACAATAAAACCAAGTAAGTGAGGCTTAGAACACAGACGTAGAATCAATTTCTTCAGTAGAACTGACAGTGACTATCTATATAAGCTTTGATTTAACAAGATTTATCAGTAAAAACTTGTGGCTACAACCAATCCAAACTAATTCTACTACTTTGATATTAGTAATTAGAGCTGGCAGCTAAGCCCTTTCCTCTAAGTAATATGTGCAAAACATCCATAGAGAATAGTGTTCCAGACAGATTAATGTTTATGGCATAATAAAAGTAAAGCTTTTTGCTCTACTTTCACCTTACTGGAAGCTGCTACTTATACATAATATCATCAATGAATCAGACGAACAGTGAATTATTCGGTGTGTGATCTAGTGCCAAACTGTTTTCAATGGATGTTATTGTTTCAGCACAAAAACGTTTATTGAAGAATAGTGTCTTCCCCACTGTAACAATATTCATGTAGGGATAGGAATAAATTCACTAAATCACATATGGACAATTCTTATTCCTTTTTATCACAGAAGTGTACAGGGTCAAGTTGGCCTCCTTAAAACAAGGAGGTCAAGGCAAAGTCAGCAATCATCTTGTGATATTAGATGTAACTAGGTCTTGGTAACAGTTTACTGAAGTTAGAAATAATTGATGCTGAGCTAAAGTCACCCTCTTTTCAAATAAAACTCTTGTGAACCTCAGGTCAATATAAATAGCTTGTGGCTGTAGTAAAAAGAGCTATATATGACTCATGAATGTAACAAAACAAGCTATAAATAGCTTAAGACTGTAGAAATGTGAGCTATATATATCTCATGACTGTAATAATACAGGCTATAAATAGCTCATTACTGTAGTAATGTGACTTTAACAATACAGACTAAAATAGCGTATGACTGTAGTAATGTGAGCTTCATATAGAGATCATTAGTGTAATAATATAGGCTATAGATAGCTTGTTTTAGTAATATGAGCTATATATAGCCCATGACTGTAATAATACAGGCTATAAATTATGACTATAATAATGCGAGCTATAAAAAGATCATAATAAGGCTATAGATTGCTTGTGATTGTAGTTATATGAGCTATATATAGCTCATGACTGAAAAATAAGGCTATAAATAGCTTAGCCTATGACTAGAGTAGTATCAGCTACAACAAGAGCCCCATGGGGCATATTTCGCTCACCTGAGAATAGCTGAAAAAATGGAGATAATGATTTAGGTCCAGGACTGACCTAGATATGCAACAGACCGGAACCATTTGAACAAAATATGTAAAGGATATTTAAAAGTGTCCCCATACGGAATATAAAAGCTCTCGCCATATTAGTGTCAGAGAAGAAGACATTTGAAATTTTCAACTGTGACCCCCGGCGTCGGGCCAATTTAGAGCCCAGGGGCATAATTTGAACAAACTTGATAGAGGGCCTGTAGGCGATGCTATGTGCCAACTATCTAAGCTCTGGCCCTTGTAGTTTCAGACAAGAAGATTTTTAAAGTTTTCATTGAAAAAAAAATATTTTTAGCTCCTGTGACCTAGTTATGCAACCGACCAGAACCATTTTAACAATTTTGGTATAGGACATCTAGAAGTGTCACCATGCCAAATATCAAAGCTCTGGACATATGAGTTTTAGAGAAGAAGACGTTTGAAAATTTCACTATATAACTCTATGTAAAACTGTGACCCCCGGGATGGGGCCAATTTTGACCCCAGGGGCATAGTTTGAACAAACTTGATAGAGGACCTGTAGATGATGCTATGTGCCAATCATCTAAGCTCTAGCCCTTGCAGATTTTGACAAAAAGATTTTTTAAGATTTCCTTATTTTTCCACTTTGGTTGCCATGGCAACCAGAGTTCTGCATTATTTTCAATTCTTTGAACAAATTTGAAAGAGCTTGACCCAAGGAACATTTCTGTAAAGTTTGGTTGAATTCTGTCAAGCGGTATAGGAGGAGATGTCATTTGAAGCAATTGTTAACGACGCCGGACCATCCCAATAGATCACCTTGAGCCTTTGGCTCAGGTGAGCTAAAAAGTGTGCAAGCAACATAAACAAGAGGACTTGAAGGCCCTGACATCGCCCACCTGTTGAAATGAAATCTGATAGCTTTACCTTTGAGTTACAACCATATTGATCTAAATCCATTCAAATTTGTAGATTAAAGAGTGTAAACAATTGGAGTACGACCTGTTCTAGTATAGTAAAGTACATCAAGGGCAGATACTAGAGCATAAACAATACTGAAATAAAGCCTTTTCAAGCTGTTCAAAGCATATCAAAGGCAGATAACTATAGCCACAATGGTCAGATTTCAACAATAATTGCACTCCTTGGAGAAGGTATAGCTATTTACATTGTGTGAAAGTATAATTACAATTCATTGAAAACGGTAGTTGTTAGAGTGTAAACAAGAGCCGCATGCGGACCTAAATCGCTCACCTGAGGAACTATTGTGTTATACTCGATGCACAATTGCATGTATGTGGACTGTTGCATGAAACTGAAACAACTAGGAATGGGCCATTTTTGATCCTGGGGTTATGATTTAAACAATCTTGGTAGAGGACCATAAGGCAAAGCTATATGCCAAATATACCAGGTATGGGCCTTACGGTTTCCGACAAGAAGATTTTTCAAGGTTTTACTACATAAGTCTTTGTAAATCTTATAAGTCCCGGGGCAGGGCCATTTTTGATCCGGGGATCATGATTTGAACAATCTTGGTAGAGGACCTTAAGGCAAAGCTAGATGCTAAATATAAAAGGTCTGGGTCTGAGGATTTCAGAGAATAATAGTTTTAAAGGTTTATTCCTATATAAGTCTATGTAAAACTGATAAGCCTCGGGGCGGGGCCATTTTTGACCTGGAGGTCATGATTTGAACAATCTTGGTAGAGGACCATAAGGCAAAGCTAGATGCCAAATATAAAAGGTCTGGACCTTACGGCTTCAGAGAAGAAGAGTTTTGAAGGTTTTCCTATATAAGTCTTTGTAAAACTGATAAGCCCCAGGGCGGGGCCATTTCTGACCCTGGGGTCATGATTTGAATTTTGAACAATCTTGGTAGAGGACCATAAGGCGAAGCTAGATGCCAAATATAAAAGGTATGGGCCTTACGGTTCCAGAGAAGAAGATTTTTAAAGGTTTTCCTATATAAGTCTATGTAAAACTGATAAACCCCGGCGCAGGGCTATTTTTTTGTTACCTGGGGTCATGATTTGAACAATCTTAGTAGAGGTCCATAAGGCAAAGCTACATGCCCAATATAAAAGGCCTAGGCCATACAGTTTTAGGGAAGAAGAGTTTTAAAGGTTTTCCTATAACAAGGGCCACTATGGCCCTAAATCGCTCACCTGGTAACCATGTAACCATGTACACCGTGTGACCAAGTTTTTGACCGGGCATGACCCTCATTTTAACTTGTCCTCGATTTCAATGAGACAAACATTTTGTTCATGTTTCATGGTATACATTCAATGAATTTTGTAGTCTCTAGAGTGTTAACGAGGTTTTTGGATGATTTGACCTAGTGACCTAGTTTTTGACAAGACATAAGCCACATTTGAACTTGACCTATATTTTATTGAGGCAAACCTTTTCATCAAGTTTTATGAAGATCAAATGAAATTTGTAGCCTCTAGAGTGTTAACAAGGTTTTTCGATAATTTGACCCAGTGACCTAGTTTTTAACCGGACATGACCCACATTCAAACTTGACCTAGATTTCATTAAGGCAAACATTTTGATGAGTTTCATGAAGATCCAATGAAATTTGTTGTCTCTAGAGTGTTAACAAGGTTTTTCGAAGATTTGACCTAGTGACCTAGTTTTTCACCGGACATGACCCACATTCGAACTTGGCCTAGATTTCATTGAGGCAATTATATTGAGGAAGTGTTATGAAGATCCAATGAAATTTGTAGCCTCTAGAGTGTTAACAAGGTTTTTCGATAATTTGACCTAGTGACCTAGTTTTTGACCGGACATGACCCACATTCGAACTTGACCTAGATTTTAATAAGGCAAACATTTTGATGAAGTTTCATGAAGATCCAATGAAATTTGTAGTCTCTAGAGTGTTAACAAGGTTTTTCGAAGATTTGACCTAGTGACCTAGTTTTTAACAGGACATGACCCACATTCGAACTTGACCAAGATTTCATTGAGGCAATCATATTGATGAAGTTTCATAAAGATCCAATGAAATTTGTAGCCTCTAGAGTGTTAACAAGGTTTTTCGATAATTTGACCTAGTGACCTAGTTTTTGACCGGACATGACCTACATTCGAACTTGACCTAGATTTCATTGAGGCAAACATTGTGACCAAGTTTCATCAAGATCCAATGGGATTTGAACCTGCTAGAGTGTTAACGAACAATTGTGAACGGACGGACGGACAGACAGACAGACAGGCGACGGACGACGGACATCCAGCGATCCTAAAAGCTCACCTTGGCACTACGTGCCAGGTGAGCTAAACGAGAGCACCGCAAACGGGTGCTGGACGCTCGACTTTCATATACTTGAGACGGCTACATTTTTCAAACTTAAAGAATGTGTATGGGTGTTTAATGCCCTATTGATCATAGAAGTTTGTAAGCAACAACAACTTAAACATACTTGGACAGTCTACATTCCATTTAAAAGTAAACTATAAGTCAAAAGAAGGACAATATCTTCGCCTGCTTTACCTGCCTTGTTGTAATGAGTTGCCCTTTTGAAACTAAACAAGTATTCAAATATATTGGAAGTTTGAAATTAATAACTTTCTACAGTTACTGAATAATTTCATATACAAATTCTTAGTCAAACAAGGGCAATAACTCTGCATTGACAAAGCCCATGGTTATCTGCTTTGTTGAAAGGTGATGCCCTTTTGAAACTGAACAAGTATTCAAAGTTTCAAGTTAATACCTATGGTAATTATTGAGAAATTTCAATTTACAAGTTTTATGTAAATAAAAACAAGGACAATAACTCTGGAATGGCACATCCCCGATCACCTTTCTTGTTTGAATGAGTTGCCCTTTTGATATAACACAAGTATTTGACAGTTATTAAGATATTGCAATTTACAAGTTTTAAGTAAATAAATCAAGGGCAATTACTCTGGAATTACAATCACAGAGTAACCTACCTTGTTGTAATGAGTTGTCCTTTTGATACTTAACAAGTATTCAAAGTTTCAAGTTAATATCTTTCATAGTTATTTAGATATGTTAATTTATAACTTTTAAGTAAATAAAACAAGGGCAATAACTCTGGATACACAAACCTCAGGGTTACCTGTCTTATTGTAATGAGTTGCCCTTTTGATACTGAATAACTGTTCAAAGTTTCAAGTTAATATCTTTCATAGTTATTGAGATATATTAATTTACAATATTTAAGTAAATAAAACAAGGGCAATAACTCT
The DNA here is from genome assembly GCA_922989275.2 of Gari tellinella. NCBI lineage: Eukaryota > Metazoa > Mollusca > Bivalvia > Cardiida > Psammobiidae > Gari > Gari tellinella. Next base: position 41,821,115 of record OV277872.1, read on the forward strand.
AAAATGACAAATCCAAGGGTTATCTGCCTTGTTGTAATGAGTTGCCCTTTTGATACTTAACAAGTATTCCAAGCTTCAAATAGATACCTTTGATAGTTATTGAGTTATGTTAATTTTTAATTTTTAAGTAAATAAAACAAGGGCAATTACTCTGAAATGACAAATCCCAGGGTTACCTGCCTTGTTGTAATGAGTTGCCCTTTTGATACTGAACAACTTTTCCAAGTTTCAAATGGATACCTTTGATAGTTATTGAGATATGTTAATTTATAATTTTTAAGTAAATAAAACAAGGGCAATAACTCTGAAATGACAAATCCCAGGGTTACCTGCCTTGTTGTAATGAGTTTCCCTTCTGATACTGAACAACTATTCCAAGTTTCAAATGGATACCTTTGATAGTTATTGAGATATGTTAATTTATAATTTTTAAGTAAATAAAACAAGGGCAATAACTCTGAAATGACAAATCCCAGGGTTACCTGCCTTGTTGTAATGAGTTGCCCTTTTGATACTGAACAACTATTCCAAGTTTCAAATGGATACCTTTGATAGTTATTGAGAAATCAACTCTTACAAAAACCTTAAGCAAAAAACTTAACCGACGCAGACGCTGACGCAGACGCAGACGCAGACGCAGACGCTGACGCAGACGCAGACGCAGACGCAGACGCAGACGACAGGGTGACGACAATAGCTCGACTTTTCGAAAAAGTCGAGCTAAAAACTGATAAGCCCGGGGCGGGCCATTTTTGACCCGGGGGTCATTATTTGAACAATCTTGCTAAATGGTTGTCCTATGACTTATAGTTATTGACAAGAAGATATTTAAAGTTTTGACTTTAGTTGTCAATATTACGAAAATACGGAAAATAACCACGCCCTCTGGTGGCAATGTTTTTTGACGGATCAAAATTCTTTGAACAATTTTGAAAGTATATTAATTGAGAAACATTTTGGTGAAAACCAAATTGAAACCGGACGAGTCATTTTTGGGAAGAAGACTTTTTTTTAGATATTGTGCATGATTGCCATGGCAACAAGACCGATTGCCCCACCCACTTTTTTTGAACATTTTTTGAAGCTCACAACTACAGTATGTATCTGACCAAGTTTGGTTAAAATTGGGCAATTGGTTTCAGAGAAGAAGTTATTTGAAACAAATTGTGAACAGACGACACGGACACCGATGTACGACAACGGATCACAATAGCTCACCTTGAGCACTTGGTGCTCAGGTGAGCTAAACACTGTTAGATATGATATTTTCAACACATCGAGGGCAGGTAACTCTTGATAAATTTGTTTGATTTCAACCATTTTCGAACTCGCCCAAGAAAGTATGGTCATATACATTCTGAGCAAGTTTTAGAAAGATTTAGTAAAAATTGTGGCCTCTAGACAGGAAGACTTTTCATTGAAAAAAATCTGTTTTTAGCTAATGTGACCCAGATATGCAACAGACCCAAACCATTTCAGCAATATTGGTAAAGAACATCTAAAAATGTCACTATGCTAAATATCAAAGCTCTTGCCATAATAGTTTCAGAGAAGAATATTTCACTATATAACTCTATGTAAAACTGCGACTCCTAGGGCCTTGGCAGTTTTGACCCAAGGGGCATAATTTGAACAATCTTGATAGAGGACCTGTATATGATGCTTTGTGCCAAATATCTAAGCTCAGGGTACTGTGGTTTCAGACAAGTAGATTTGTTAAGTTTTCATTGAAAAAATCTATTTTTAGCTCCTGTGACCTAGATATGCAACAGACCAGAACCATATTTACTATATTGGTTAAGGGCTTCTAGAAATCTCACCATGCCAAATATCAAAGCTCTAGCCATATTAGTTGAGAGACAAATATGTTCAAAGATTTCACTATATAACTCTATGTAAAATTACGACCCCCGGGGCAGGGTCATTTTTGACCCCAGGGACATAATTTGAACAATCTTGAAAGAGGACCTAAAGATAATGCTTTGTGCCAAATATCTAAGCTCAGGGTACTGTGGTTTCAGACAAGAAGATTTTTTAAGATTTCATTGAAAAAATCTATTTTTAGCTCCTGTGACCTAGATATGCAACGGACCGGGACCATATTTACAATATTGGTTACGGGCTGCTAGACGTGTCATCATGCCAAATATCAAAGCTCTGGTCATATTGCTTTCAGAGATAAAGACGTTTGAAGATTTCACTATATAACTCTATGTAAAATTACGACCCCCCAGGGCGGGGTCACTTTTCACCCAAGGGACATAATTTGAACATTCTTGATAGAGGACCTGAAAACAATGCTTTGTGCCAAATATCTAAGCTCATGGTACTGTGGTTTCAGACAAGAAGATTTTTTAAGTTTTCATTGAAAAAATCTATTTTTAGCTCGTGTGACCTAGATATGCAACGGACCCCAACCATATTTACTTTATTGGTTAAGGGCTTCTAGAAGTGTCATCATGCCAAATATCAAAGCTCTGGTCATATTGGTTCCAGAGATAAAGATGTTTGAAGATTTCACTATATAACTCTATGTAAAATTACGACCCCCGGGGCGGGGTCATTTTTCGGCCAAGGGACATCATTTGAACAATCTTGATAGAGGACCTGAAGACAAAGCTTTGTGCCAAATATCTAAGATCAGGGTACTATGGTTTCAGACAAGAAGATTTTTTAAGCTTTCATTGAAAAAAGCTATTTTTAGCTCGTGTGACCTAGATATGCAACGGACCGGAAATGTTTGAACAACTTTGAAAGAGGACATTGTTGACGACGAACGAACGGACGGACGAACGAACGACGACGGACAGAGGACGATCAAAATAGCTCACCTTGGCACTACGTGCCAGGTGAGCTAACAAACATTTATTCAGATTTTTTATTTTGACCCCTACCAACTTCTTCATTACATCACTCGAAAAGTTTTTATCTCAGCAATATGAAGTCAACTGATATGGATTCAAAAATGAATAAACTTCATTTTCTGTATAGGTTTTACTACCATCAACCTTATTACTTTTAAGAAAATTTCCCTGTAATAGGGTTGGACGTTTCTACTTCTGCTCAGTATAGATTGTTTCCTGTTTTTAACACAATAGGCTTCTAGAATTCTGTTTTACCTTCAATTAACTTTAACCCATAGCCTGCTTCAACTTTTGAAGACGTGGTCATTAAAAGCAGGTTGAAATTAAAGGCACATTCAGCTTTACTTTCAGCCTGCTTTAAGCTACCATCTGCTAGGGTATGGAACACATTTCATATGGTACAGATTTCCGACTGTAAAAGTGTATAAAGCAGAGCTATTTTCTGCAGTGAAGAATTAAATTAGAGGCATAAAAATGCGTATTAATGGGATATGGGCTTAGCAACTTCCTGTCAAGATGTTGGAAATGTTTCCTATGGCATGTAAGTAATAAATGGCATTTTCTGTGGAATAAGTTAAGGTGTGACAACGTTTTTTTTACAAGGGAAAGCATTAAATGACTGCAACAAATGCCCAACATTTTAACCTAGCTACTATGAAACGTTGATAAAGCAGTGCATATTCTATGACTAGAAATTTATACAATGTGAAAATGTAATTATAGTGCTTTGGAAATGAATGTATATGAGTTATGATTCAATCACTCTATCTGTTCATTCAATTTCAGATTAGAAATGGATCACACTGATAAAGCTAAACATGTAGTGCAAAATAATTTACACAAGTTTCATTTCAAGAATTACAAACTGGGCATACCTTGACCAGATGTTTCAGCCTTGTAAGAGTATGTGTATAATTGTTAGAAACCACTGACATTCTTGAAGTTTCAAGATTGAACACAGATAACTGGGGTAGGAACAAAACATGACTTTCTCACAGAAGTCTGCCCTCTTTACAGTTACACAATTTTCACATAACAGTCAAACTTGCCTTTAAAATTATGATGAATGAAGCAACAAGGAGATTTTTAAAGACAGATGACTACTTAATACAGGACAGAATTACATGTTTTTATTCTACATTAAGTTTCCTGTATCTAAGACAGCTAATGGGTTTGACTTCTTAATGCAAGTTTGACTGTAAACACTAACAATACTACATTTGTTCCCAATCATTTTATGTGGTATACTGAATATACCGTTATGTTATTCCTCTCTTTCTATGAACACCTAAATGCAATGTAATGATATATCAAACATGACATATCCTTGAAAAATATTCACTATGTGTTTAAATTTGAGAGGCCAACAGTTTGGAGGTTAATCAAGTGCTTAAATTGTTTGAATTTGACACAAAAGTTTTTCACATCATCACATAACATCTTCACAACTGCGAGACTTGTTGTTAATAGATTGTCCTTATTAAAAGATCTTTGACAAGTCAATGAAGAAGCACAGGGATATCAGACGGGTAGTTACTCAATGCAGAGGAAAAGTAATGCAGCAAGCTAAAAATGAACTTTCTGCATTACTTTTACTCTGTATTAACTCAATGAGCCCTGTAGACACATATACATGTTCATTACAAATAGTACACTTAATTAACTGTATATATGCCTATGCAAACACTGTAGCTTCTGATCAGTACTAATCCTCTGTTAAGGGTCTACACTGCTTGTCAAGTCATTAATTTGTACAAATTAATTTTGAAAGGACAGAAGTAGACTGTATTTATATGGAAAAATAGAATTGTCCATGAGTGACACCTGTTCATAAATCTGGCAATCATCTTATAAACGGAAAATTCTTTGAGATGGCTGTATGGAATCTTCAAAATAAAGTTTATCATTCTCCTTCAGACAGCTACTTATTAACATAATTTCATTTAAATTTTTACCCATCTCTTTTGCATGCTGAAAACTTCTTTAAAACAAGAGTCGCATGCGGCCCTAAATCGCTCACCTGGTACCCATCATTACAGTCATGGTAATGCACCAGTAATGATCAAGTTTTCACTTATTCACCCCACTCACTGCTGGCCAGGTTATTTGAGCTTTGAAGATTATTTGAAGAAAACTGGAAAAGGGTCACACATGAATCATTATTTGTGTAAAATCATTCTTAAAACAGACTAATAGTTTTTAAAATTGTTCTATACAGAAATAAAAGGAAAACTTTCCCCACCCACTGGCGGCCATGTTTTTTAAGATAACAGATTTTTTTTTTTAGAAATCTGGTAGAGGGTCATCAATTGACCATTTGTGTAAAATAATTTTCAATTTGGACCAGTAGTTTCAGAGAAGAAGATTTTTAAAGTTTTTACTAAACAGTAACATAAGGAAAACGTGCCCCACCCACTGGCGACCATGTTTTTTAAGATAACAAAATGATTTTAAGAAATCTGGTAGAGGGTCATCAATTGACCATTTGTGTAAAATTATTTTCAATTTCAACTAGCAGTTTCAGAGAAGAAGATGTTTAAAGTTTTCACTACACAGTAACATCAGGAAAACGTGCCTCACCCACTGGCGGCCAGGTTTTTTTAGATATCAAAATAATTTTAAGAAATCTGGTAGAGAGTCACCCATGGATCATTTGCATAAAATCAGACCAGTAGCTTTTGACAAGAAGATTTTTAAAGTTTTCACTATATAGCCATATAAGGAAAATCTGCCCCACCCACTAGCGGCCATGTTTTTTAAGGTGGTTCGACAGCAGGCGGATATGCTGATGACTTTCACCTGATCTTTGCGGCATAAAGATAGGTTTGATCTGCTCCAGTGTCTTCTCTGTTAGCGCAGTTGGTATGGTGATTGACTAGCAATCCAAATGTTCTAGGTTCGATTCCCACTCGCTTCAAAACTTTTTTTAAAAATAAATTGTCCGATTTATTGACTAGTCAATCCATAACGCAGTGATCAAAGGACAGGCTATGTTTAGTCACGTAATAATGAATAATATCAGATGCAAGTATAGTCATGTGACAACTAAACTTTGTGAGGATTTATAGCCTATATGACAGATGGCAGCTTAACACAGGACAAATATAGGCTAAAATCATGGAGGAATTATAATTCCTCCATGCTAAAATATAGATCCTAAAGGAGCTTTTATGCATTAATTTTGTTATGCATTAAGCAGTCACCTGCCTTTTTAAGATCTACAGGCTACCGTATTCAATGGTCCCTTATTACAGGTTTGACTTATGGTATTATTTAGAGCTGACGACATTTTAACGTTGAACTCAAGGGAGGTTACTCGTTTTGTGTTTACATTTTGTCAGAATTTCTGGAAATCATGTATAAAATGTAAATTCCACTGTAGATTTTCATAAAATCTATCTAATAAGAGTAAAATTGGTGTATGTTAACAACTAGATTTTTTGTAATTTGAGAATTTCAGAATTTGGTTTTTTTAAAATATTGATATTTCAAGAAAATATGTAATGAAATATTTTTGTTTGCACAATATCTTATAGTCTCTGTACAGTTTACTTGAATGTACAGACATTATTGAGTTATATTAGTTTATAAAGAAAATATTCCCGTTTATTAAAAATGGAGCTTTTCTCGACAAAAGGTCCTGTCAGAAAAAACGGTACTGTAATTTTTTTTTATTTTAACGATTTTTCACCCCTGATATGGTATATTTCAATTTAATCAAGATTTCAAAGATTTCTGACACAGAATAAGCTGACCCGCGGACCACCTTAGGATATCAAAATTATTTTAAGAAAATCTGATAGAGGGTCACCAATGGCACATTTGGGTAAAATTATTTTCAAATCGGACCAGTAGTTTTGACAAGAAGGTTTTTAACGTTTTTTCAATTGGTTGCCATGGCAACCACAATTTCAATTGGATGACCTTAATTTGAAAAAAACTGAGAGAGTACCCTACAAGGAACAATCCTATGAAGTTTTGATGAAATTGGCCGAGTGGTTTCCAAGACGAAGATCTTTGAACAAAAAGTTTGAAGACGGACGGACGACGACGACGACGGACACAGGGCGATCACAATAGCTCACCTTGGCACTTAGTGCCAGGTGAGCTAAAAAGAGTTCATTTAAAAGATGTGTCAAGATGCTGAATTATTTGGCATCGCATTTGGTTCAAATCTATATGAAAAAGTCATCAATATACACTATTAGCATTTGAGGAATTAACTGAAAACAATATACAAATCATTTTAAGAACCATTCATAACTATTTTTCATATTACAAACTGTTATGACAAATGAGTAACAACCAACACAAATACAGTAGCATGTAACTATCAGTTGACAAAATTCAGATCTTTGCTTATAAATGGGTACACGAGATGTAAGAGAGCAGAGCAGCTCAACTTTAAAGCCACTATATTACTCCCACATAATCAGAATCAAACATTTTTCTTACATGAAATTTATGTCACTATCGTAAGCGTTCCATATAAAAAGAAGTAATACGTGGTGATATTTGAAGCAATATTGCTAACGAACAGTGAAATTTGTGGAAACAAGTAATCAAGTTTGTTTATTTTTGAATAGCGACGAAAATTTACGGACATACTCGGTAAAGCTCATTTGCATAATTCTATACAACAAGTCGAGTGCTTTACAACCAAAGAGTGACAACTCCTTTAAGTTTGGCCGTTAAACTGATGTAATGTATACACATTGTCGCGGCCGAATCAATCACGTGACCTTTATGCGATCGATCGAAAGTTCTCAGAACCAGCCCGTAATCTTATTTGTAAACAAACCTGCTTATAATGTAAACCACCACGATAAGAATTCGACACATTTAGGTAGGATTCTTTACGAAGTGGGTGCACATGTCAGGCTTCTTACACTCGATTTCACTTAGTTTTAATACATAGAAAATGCACACATATAAGAAATTGCGCGTTTTAAACACCAATTTGAGCGGGATTGTGCCATTAAGTGCAAACAACCCTCCATATTTGCATATAAACCTAAAGAGTAAGAATAGGTTAGCACAATAGGAACTGAATAAGAGAAATCAATTCTTTAGACCTTCAAGGAGTTCTTGGTTGTACAAATAAACAACAAGTCTCTCCTCCCTAGCCAGCAGTGGAATTCACACACATCCAACTGATATAGCACATAACATTTTAAAACATAGGTATCAGCTTACAGCAAGATGACAGTCAAGCAGGAACGTCCTGCTGGAGTGTGTTCTTTACTTTCATCTTGCTATAAGTAACTACCTCACACAATCAATACTTCTTCCTCTGGCTTATAATGAGATCATGGTAGAGGCATCTCAACACACTTAAATAGAGAAATAGGTCAGGAAGATCTCTGCAGATTCTCTGTGGAAAACAAATGATAAAAAAAAAAAATAATAATAATAATAATAAAGACTTTATTTCATTCGGGTTAACAAACCACTCTCAAATCATATACTCAAATCCTACCAAACTCTGTCAACCAATACATACAAACTACTGTTAACACAAAACAATGAAGATTTAATATGGAATGCTTATCTAACAAAACTCAGTCAAAATGTTGACACAACTACCCAGTCAAATTATATATTGTGTCCACACCAAACTCTGACAACCAATACACACATGCTACTGTACACAAAAACAGTCTTCAAAATGAAGAGTATTAGGAAGGAATGCTACTCTAAAATATTGCACCAAGTAATTATACTTAACAAGCACAAGCTGTAAATATGGAAGTGTGTTGAAAAAAGCCAACAAATTTTTAACATAATTATAATAAAATGTTAGCATATACTGTGCCGAACACTAATATGCCATAAACTCATTAGACGTATTAAAATCTTGTTCACGCTTATATACCATGAAAAATGACTTTCAGACTTCAGGGTGTAGACTCGGGACGAGGTACAGCGTTTACAAACATGGCAGTTTGTTTGGGTCTGTAAGAAACTGGAGCAGATGGACCGCTATTGATCATGATATACTGTGTAAACAGGGGTAGTTTGAATTCTAATATACTACTCAAACTTTGCTAAGCACCAAAGGTATAATCTCCATAGGAACAAGTGCCTCGACCCTATCTCTTTCTCACTTTAATACTTTTCAGTTTCGTTCAATTTCAACAAAATTTCCAGGAGTTGCAGCTAGTGGTCCATTCTACAGGTTTTAATGTGTCTTGCACATGTAAATTTTCCATGCAGACACACTGGTAAAAAGATAAAATATCATTTTTTTCACAGAAAACAGTAAAAATTACAAATTCTGTTTCTGAGTTAACTATCATTCAAAAGACTAGCAAAAACATTGTTCATCTCTGAGAACATTAAAATGTAGAATTTAAAGGATTTTAAAATTTTGGTGAAATCTAATAAATATCAAATTTTGAAAATTTCCTCAAGTCGCGCCTACAGGACCTCAACAAGAGTAAACCACTTAAAGTTATCAGAATCTGTAAAGGGAACCCTTGGCAAAAATATCTCCAAGTATTGAAGGAATTGGTACAAAAATGTTGAAAGTTATGTGGTGAGACATAGATAGGTTCAATTCATTGGAACCTATGGAGGTGTATATACCCTTGGTGCTTAGCAAATTGTGAGTACCGGTAGTATTTTTTATGTCTCTCCAAAATCTTATCATAATTGCGAATACGTCAAGGCAATTATAGTGACTAATCAAAATGTAGGATAAAAGGGAGACATAAGTGAGAAAATGATGGATTGGTATTTGCTATGCTTATTTCTGGAACTTACAATGTAGCCTTTCAATTGGAAGCTAAGCATTAACGCCCCATTTGCTGAACGCCATATTTTCTGAACGTACTGTTTCCAGATCAAATATATCATTTTTTTTCAATTTGTTGTAGCAGTTCTAAAAGAGGAGCTAATCTGAGTCCCCATTGTTTCCCAATGTCTGAAGGTCATTTTTACTAGCCAGTTGGCTCCCAAATATAAATATACACACACATATAAAGCTGGCCAACTACAAGCAAATATATCATTTTCTTTCTGTTGTCACATACTTTACACCTTAGACCATTTAGACTTCATTTGATTGGTCAATACTGCTAGACTTCAATAAGCAAAATATTTTCTATATTCTAGCTAAAAGCAGACTGAAAGTAAAATGTGCCTTAAGGTGCAATGCGCTTTATTCTAAGTTGTCACCTACCGGTATATTAACAGGCTAAGGAGTAAAAGGGACAATGAACAAAAAAATACAGCCAGACCTCTGTTAACCAATTACCCCATAATCTGTTTCTAATTTTGAAGACAGGTTGTAATTTAAAGCAGGTTGAAAGTAAAGCAGAATGTGCCTTGAGGTCCATTCTGCTTTACTTTCAACCTGCTTTAAGCTACCATACTGGGCAATATAAAATATTTCTTACAGTATATATTGATGCCTGTATAAAATGGAACCATTTGCTTCAGTTAAGGAACAAATTTAAGGCATAAAAAGGCGTATTTGTGGGATAATGGGTTAAGCAATAAGTGAATGTAGTAAAGACAGGTAGCTTCTTAGTGAAAGACAAGAGTAAGGCTGAAAGCTCCTCTTCCTATGTTTTGTCCTGCATTAAGCTACTGTCTGCCACAAACACTAGCAATGTGGCTTCTACTTAGCTGTCAATTACAACCAGCACTAAGTAACTCTTGTGGGTTATTAGAGTTAAGCTGTGTTCATCAAACCAGTTAATATCAGCAAATGTAACATATGCCCTATTTGACAGACAAATAACCATTGAACACTTTGGTATAGATACACACATATACCCTGTATACATAACAAGAGCCCAAACGGCTCTAAGGCGCTCACCAGAGTATAAAGTTCCCAGATTTAACAAGACTTTATCACTAAAGGTGATTTATACCCCCACTAGAGCCTAATGTCACAAGAAGCAAATGTGTCAGGATAATGTTGATCTGTGTACTCCATATGAGCTAGAGGGTTCAGAAGCCTTTCCTATTATTTGACCTAATGACCTACTTTTTGACCTGACATAACACCCATTCAATAATTGCCTAGATTTTGTCCAGGTGATAATTTTTAGCAAGTTTCATGAATTCGGGGCTAAAATATGACCCCTAATGTGTTCAGAAGCCTTTTTATGTAATTTGACCTACTTTTTATTCAGATATAACCCATATTCCTAATGTACCCAGATTTTGTCATGGTAATTATTCTGAGCTAGTTTCATGAAATTAGGGCAAAAGATATGGACCCTAGAGTACTTTGAAGCTTTTCCTATGATTTGACCTATTGACCCATTTTTTGACCCCAAGTAACTAATATTAGTATATTGTCTAGATTTTGTAAATGGTGATCAATCTGAATAAGTTGTGTGAAATTATGGCTAAAAATATGGCCCCCTACAGTGTTTAGAAGTAGTTTCTATGTTTTGACCTACTTTTAAATCTCATGTAACCCATATTCACATAGTGCCTAGCTTTTGTCAAGAAGATTTGGCTAAAAATATGGCCTCTTGAGTGACAGAACAGCATTTCTTTTAAAATTGACCTACTGACCTGATTTAAACTTAAACTTTATCAAGGACATAACTCTGACAAAATTAATTTGACTTCTAGAAGGTACTTAACTTTTAATTTGATATTTCCGAACACTGAAAATGACCATGCTCTCTGGCGGCCATGTTTTTCAACGTATCAAAATTTTTGGAACAACTTTGGAAGTATACTCATTGAGAAACATTATGGTGAACCAAATTGAAATCGAAACCAGCAATTTTGGAGGACATTTTTTTCTAGATTTTTTGCACGGTTGCTATGGCAACCAGAGCAATTATCCCACCAACAAACTTTTATCAACTTTTTATTCCCCCACCCTACTGATGCTTAAATTTGATAAAAGGTTGGTTACACTGGGGCTATTGGTATCAGATAAGAAGTTGTTTGCAATTGTTGACGGACAGCAGGGGTTTCACAAAAGCTCACCTTGAGCACTTCATGCTCTGGTGAGCTAAAACACACAATAATTAAATAACAACTTAAACAAATACAGTTGAAGTCTCCCATCAGAATGTAGCTTCTTGATGGTGACTGTTTAACCCATTACCCCTTAGACTGTTTCTAGTACTGCAGAGAATTGACCACTTAAAGCCGGTTGAAAGTAAAGCAGAATGTGCTTCAAGACCCATTCTGCTTTACTTTTAGCCTGCTTTAAGCTACCATCTACTAGGATATAGAAAATATTTCCTTTGGTACAGGATGTTTATGAATGTAAAAATGATTCAAGCAAGTACGTCATAAACATAGAGTACATGTTTAGGGCAGGTAGCTAGCAGCTCATGCAGAAAGCTTCTTCTGCAGTTTTCTGTAGTAATTTGTTATTTGCTGAAAGCTACCTTCTGTCCAAAACTGATCGCCCATGTATACTCTTTTGAAGCTTTACAACCTTAATCTTTTCACTATACTTAGATTTTACCTGAAAATATTATCTGGAATTTTTTATGCATTCTCACTCAAAACAGGTGTGACTTTACTTGATCCTGATTTTTTTTTTCAAGTGCTGCTGGTGTACCAGACACTTGGGTAGGCAGCAGGTGTTTGACAACAGTCAATTCTTGAGCAGCCTATTAATAACAGCTTTTCTCTAACCTACAGTGCTGAAGATGGCCACTTTATATTATGTGTGTATAATTATATTTATCACTCAGCCTTTTCACCCATTATTCCTTGTTTGATTTGAGTCACTAACCTTACATCGCTAAAAAAACCACAGTCTAATTCACGAAACATGATACAATGAAAGACTCCCTAGATAACATCAAGTAAACTCTGAATGCAGCTCCATCAGGGCTCCAGGTAAGAGGCTGCTGAAAACTTCAAACATTTTGTTCTCTAGTTCTCAACCCTTTGTTGTAACTATTCATGAGAATCCTCAGTTTGAAAAATACCAGAGGCTGTCCTCAGTTAAATCCCCGGTCTGTGTAGTATGTGAGAAGGTAGATTGGTCACCTGTCCAGACAAATGGGTTTTCCCTGGGTACTCCAATTTCCAACAGACATCCATTCAAGCCATCAGAGTGATTTGTTCAAGTTGTTGGACCTTGTTTTTATAATCAATGTAAAATACATAAGTTTAAACTTAACTTAAAACATATGGTTTGGTGGAGAAACAATATGTTTTAGATGTTTGAAATACCGGCATTATTTTAAAATCCAGCAGGCAAAAACTTTAACTCTTTCAACAGAATGGACCTCTTTCAAACATACTCATTACATTTGCAAACAGTGTAGACCCATATCAGAGAGGATCCCTCTGATCTGGGTTTACACTGTTTGATAATTTATTTTTATTTCTATCAATTTTATAATCTACTCTAACCACACAGCTCTAGTTCAAGGGCATGTTTCAAATACTAAATTTCCTCATATCTCAACCAAACCCTATGTCTGATCACACTCTACTCATTACAGTAGTCTGATCACACTCTTCTCATTACAGTAGTCTGATCACACTCTTCTCATTACAGTAGTCTGATCACACTCTTCTCATTACAGTAGTCTGATCGCACTCTTCTCATTACAGTAGTCTGATCACACTCTTCTCATTACAGTAGTCTGATCACACTCTTCTCATTACAGTAGTCTGATCACACTCTTCTCATTACAGTAGTCTGATCACACTCTTCTCATTACAGTAGTCTGATCACACTCTTCTCATTACAGTAGTCTGATCACACTCTTTTCATTACAGTAGTCTGATCACACTCTTCTCATTACAGTAGTCTGATCACACTCTACTCATTACAGTAGTCTGATCACACTATGTCAAGGTTTAAAGGAATCATATGGAGGTAAATCTCAACTTTTTCAAGTATACTCCAATCACATTTCAGCACAGCTCATAAGACAACATATGTTTTCATTCCAATAACTCAGATATATGAGAAAACATAATAATGACAATGGGAGGCCTTATGACTGAGTATTACCATAGAAACAAAACTAATTGTAAACTCTGTGACCGCCTACCTCAGGCTTTACTGTATTACTACAGTCCTCACTCTCTTCAGCTACACTCAAAAAATGTCTGTCTGTCTTTAACACAATTCATGGCCTAATGCACCACAAAACTAGCCAAGACAGCTCTTAAAGGAACTTCCTGCATTTTTGTCTCCTGCATTAGGCAACAACCTGCTTTAAAATTGCCATTTCAGTCCAACTGATATTTTGTTAAAGAGAGGTAGTACTGTAGATGGCGTTTCAATAGATTCCAAGTGATAACAAGTTAAAAATCTCTTAGCTGGAGCCCTACACATTCTCATATAAAACACTATCTTAAAATGCCACTTTCATGTTATTTTCTACGAGGACCAGAACCAGTTTTTGAGGCCTGTCCGCTGCCGGGAGAGTGTCCCATACTTTGTCTACCCATCAACTTTGCCGCACTTTTCCGTGACCCACGTCTTTTCTTGTCCATGATCAGTTTGTCGTGGCGTACAAATATCCCATGCTTGTGACGGCATTTAAAGTATTGTATACCATTCACAGATCCACTGTTTTTTCCTGAAAAAAGAAGAAAAATAAACTCTGTTAATTATTTCCATTTGATGAATCCTTTCATAGAATCCCCTTTTTCATGTATTCAACTATTCCTCATAGAAACACCTTTTCATAATTATATTCAACTATTCCTCAAAGAAAACCCTTTTCATGTATTCAAATATCCCTCATAGAAACTCTTTTCTTTTCATGTATTCAACTTTTCCTAATAGAGACCCCTTTTCATACATTAATCCATTCCTAATAGAAAACCCTACAATAATTCTATATAGAAAACCTTTTTCATGTAATCAACTATTCTTAATAGAAAAATGTTTTCTTTTTTTTTACAACTATTTCTTTAATTAGATGAATCCCTTCATAAAATCTCCCTTTCATGTATTCATCTATTCCTCATAGAAACATTTTTTCAAGTAATTACATGCATCATTCAGAGATGCCTAATATGTATTCACACACATGCTGTAGTTCATTGAGCTGCAAACGCCTGTACCCAGGGTTATAAAAAGTTTGAATTGAGTTTGATATCCTTCTCAAGCATTTAATTGGTCAGATTTGAGCGAAAACTCAAATATGACCAATCATATGATTGAGAACGATCCTAAACAAACTCAAACACTGTGTAACCATTGACGCAATTAAATTATTTGAGCCTAGTTCATGTAATCATCTATTGCAAATACAGTGCAAGTGTAAAATGAGAAAATTTAAGAAAAATTATCAATTTCATAGTGTTATTTATCTGTGTGATTATTGGTATGTGTAATCTATTTAACAAATGTGAAACATTATACATGATTTCACTGGCAAAGGGACTAATAACGTTATAATGTGATAGGCAGTTCAGACCCTGATCAGAGGGTTTCATCAGGAGCCCACTGATCTGGGTCTTAACTGTTTGCAAATGATAAATATTCCTTTCCAGTACTATAAGGGATTACAATCAAACTATGACAACCCACCTTCTGGCAAGTCAAGCTCTACACCCACCCATGGCCCTGTTGCAAATTCAACATTTCCCACAAACTGAACAACCCCGGTCATCTTGGATGTCGACTTGGATGACGTCACCATGACACTCTCTCCAACCTGTATCCATGAGGGCACTGGCACCTCTGACAGTCTGTCAAGATCTGCCCGTGATCCAAATGAACACAAACTCATAGAGTCTTCTGAAAAAAAATCACAAACTGTCAACAGAGCAACAGATAAGGGTAGTTTTTCAAATAAAATCTTTATATCTGAAATAAACCCTATGGTGTCACTACTCATTAGAATCGTCTCTTTGAGACGATTCTAATGAGTAGTAACACCATTGTATTTGGTGCTGAAATGAGTGATAAAATGTTTGATTTGTTGAAATAACTACCTCTTATCTGGAGCCCTGTGTCAATCCTGTATTATGTGACCACTCAATAGTACATTTGACTGCTTAATGCATGATAAAACTAGTTAGCTAGCAATGACTTAACAGAGATACAGAGAACCCTTGTTACGCAGGCACTTGTTACTCCCACATTTTAAGGATCTGGCAATAAAAGCTTAATAATAGATTTATTTGTTCTTGATTTCCCTCTTTACATGGCAATTTCAAATTTCTGCACCAGCAGCCATTTTCGGTAACCCAATCTGCTGTTATTAGTGCATTCGCTTCTCGGTTGACCGGCAGCCACAGCAGGAGGGACCCATACATGGTCCACGTAACATGTGTGCCATATCCTTTTTTAGTGACTGGAAATGCCCTTGTGTTTATTTACATTGATCCTCTATATTCGCAAGTGTATATAGAGAATTGTATGTCATGATACCAGTCACACATAAAGCAATGTGCTGGATCTAACATTGTAAACAACCAGCTTTAATGCAAGAATATTCTTAAGATATTCAAATATTGTAACATGCCTATCCTGTCACTGTGAAATTAACATCAAGAGTTGTCTAAAACATACAATGATCGGTATAATATCGGCTGCTTAGTTTTATCCTCAGTTTCATTTTGATCATAAAAAATATTCATGAAGATTGAAATTATTGGCTAATTCAAATTTAAAATTATTAAGACGGGTTTTGATAATCTGTAATTACTGCAATGGAATTGGTCATGGAACTTTTCCTGATCGCTTCGTTGCCAGAAAGCTCTTTGTTCATCTTATAACACAAAAGTTGATTTGATTAAATTGAACAATAATATTCACCAACAACTCATATTCATTTTATGAAATGATAAGACTTTGGCAGTAGTATATTTGTATTTCATGTCATCATTTCATCAACACACCAAATCATTCTTTGATTGAGGCAAGTCGGTTGGGTAAATTTTCAACTTTCATAGCAGTTCTCGATATACTGGCAAAATGAGCATGCAAGGACAGTACCAGTGTAACGTGGGTTCTCAGTTCTGCATTATATTGTTTACAGCCTGCTTTAATTAAGCATTTGTCAGGGTGTAGGAAAACTTCTTCATTTTGGGACAGCAAATGGTTGTCAATCAGTCATACTGACTAACAATGGTGGTTCAAATTAAATCATATTTAGCCCAGGCATTCACAATAATTTTACTTTCCCTGACAATGATATAACTACAGACAAATTATCACATACCTGAAGGTTGTTCCTCAGAGAAGTCTAAACTATTCCTCTTATTGGGTTCTTGCAGTGAGGCATTCAGCAAATCATTGTCTGAGGTGACAATACATGACATTGGTCTCCGTCGTGGCTCTGATCCAACTCCTGGTACCCGACTCTCTGCTCGCTTTGGTGTACTCTGAAACCCTGGCTTTATATCAATATCACATTTGGACATACTATCATCTAGTCCTTTAACATCTTTTAAAGCATCATGAAAACTTTTCTTATCCATTAGTCCCCTAGATACACTTGTGGTCAGCCTGCTCACACTATCGTTAATTGAAGCTCCTTCATCCATTGATATACCAGTGAATTCAGAATTGTCATTGCCAAACTCTTCTCCTAGTCTTTCCAACTCTTCCATTGCTTCCAGGCTGTATGGATCCACACTGTCAGAGAGAACTGGTCCTCTAGATGTGTTGGAAGAACTATCACTTCCTTTTGTCCTTTGTAAACTATCAGTTTCTACCTTTGGCTTTGTTTCAGTTTTGACTTCTATTTGATCTGTTACTGATTCAACATTTGCAGGATTATCTGCAATTTTCTCAGTTTCATGAAGAACTTGAAGTGTGTTTGACTCATCATTTTGTTTTATATCATTATCTGCCTCTGTAACATGTTCACTGACTACGTTCATCCCATGCTCAGTTAAATCTTCTTCACTGATATGAAGTTCAAGCAGTTTATCTGCAGCAGATTCATCATTCACATCTTCAGATGAGTCAGACTTTACAGAAATCTTCTCTGAATCTTTTCTGCCATTAGAACACTCACTGTCTACCTTAACACTGTTTTCTGAATTCTTGTCGACACTGTCATTTTCCAAAGTTTCATTACTTGAGCTTTTCTCTGATTCGCCTTGTTCATTATCCATGTCAGCAATTTCTTCAGTGTCTTCTCCCTCCTGCTCAGGTATTGGCCCAGAGTGATTACTGTTCTCATCACCATCACTCTCCCCACTACTGGTGTGTTCCAATCCAGATTTTCTAGCTAGTTTGTTTGACTCAGAATCATCATTACTTCTTAAGCTTAGCGAATCTTCTGAGGAGAGTGTCAGTGTGGAGACTGCCTGTGAGCCGTACCCACTAGAGGTCATACTTGGAGTGCCTGTCTTATACTGGGCCTCAGCTATACTGTCACTTGTCCCAGAATGAGAAACTTTCACATCTTCAGTCTGTACATCACCATCAGCCATTTTGTTTATCTGCTGACTCTCGTACGATTCAAAATCTTGAAAGTCATCAGATCCAGTACTAGCCGGATCAGGCTCAATTAAAGTTTTCTTAAGTTTTTGTAAATCGTTTTTCAAGGTAAGTAAGTCATTTTTGTTGTCAAGCAGTTCATGTTTGGACTCCAAGGTCTTAAGTGATGACTGGGAGGTGTTTAAGGTTTTTGATTGGTCTAAAAGTGACGTGGGCGGCTGAGGCTTCGCTGGACTGTACTCATCTTCCTTGAACAAAAAGCAGAGCTGGGTTAAACAAGACTCCAGATAACAGGGAGTTCAACAAAACATTTCAAACAGTTTCCCCTTTATTCTTCACCAAATCCTATGTACTAACAACTCAAAGGAACTGGCTCAAGAGATGTTTCTTGTGAGTAGACATCTCAAAGGGTGTGGACATAAACAAGACTAAAGATTAATAATAAGTGTCTGTAAGACTGATTTAGGATGCCCTCTTGCTGCATGTCCAATCGCGGTAGTTCGAACAACCATAGGACAGGCAGAAAAATTTGAGTAAACCCATCATACAAGTTAATGCATTTTCTCGAAGTCAGAATTTTTTTCCTAAGTGGTTTACATTTACACACATGTTATTATCACATGACACTTGGTCGTTTTATCATAAAATTATGCTTTTGAATATCATATTTGACAAGCACCTTAGAGCTGATATCCCCTGCCGCAGCGATTGTCTAGAAGAAAGTGGCAAACTTTATTGAGGGAGGAAGAGGCAAATGGTGATCAACTGTCTTTAAAGATCAACATTCAAAAGCTTTTTACAAAGTTTTATAAAAATCCATTCAATTTGGTACATGTTTCAGCCTAAACAATACTAAAATAGAGCCGTTTGTAGCAAATCTGAGTATGACAGGGGCAGGTAACTCTTGATTCAATTTCAACATTAATTAAACACTTTCAAGAACTTATAATTGTGTGCAAGTATTATCAAAATAAATTCAGAACTGTAGAATTTACTAGAGTGCAAACACTGTTAAACATAGCATTTTCAACTCATCAAGGGTGTGACACTATTGCAATTTTGTCCGTTTTCGAAAATAAATGAACGCATTTGAAAACTAATGGCTATGTATTTATACTTTATAGTTGATCTATAATAAAGTTTTTATAAAAAATTATTCACATTTGTCCATACTAGCGTGTAAACTACTAAAATAAAGCCTTTTCTTTCTAGCATTTCAAAGATCATGTGTACATACAGGGCAGATAACTCTTGCCACAAGTATCTTGTTTTGACAATAATTCCATCCTTTCAAGAAATTATACTTATTATATACATTCTATGCAAGTATTAATAAAACTCTGTTTAAAACTGAAGTTACTAGAGTGTAAACACTGTTAAATATGACATTTTCAACTCATCAAGGGCAGATTACTCTAGACTAATTTGCACATTTTCGACAATAATTGAACTCATTCTAGAAATAATAGCCATAATATGGTTTAACTTTTTTTTTCAAAATCCATTCACTTTTGTACACACTAGCATGTAAACAATAAAGCTTTGTGTAGCCTTACTGAGTACATAAAGGGCAGATAACTCTTGCCACAAAGTATCCTTTTTTGACAATAATTGCACCCCTTCAAGAACTTATATTTATATACATCTTGTGTAAGTTAAATCAAAATCCATTAAAGACTGTAGTTTCTACATGGTAAAATCTGTTAAATATGGGTTATTCGACTCATCAAGGGCAGATAACTCATGACTTATTTCTCTGTTTTCAACAATATCAAATTCATTTGAAAACTTATAGCCATATATAGTTCAAGAAAGTTTTTATCAAAATCCATGCATATTTATAGACACTAGTATGTAAACAATATTAAAATAAAGCATTTTCTAGCATTTCTAAGTACATAAAGGGCAGATAACTCTTGCCACAAGTATCCTTTTTTGACAATAATTGCACACCTTCAAGAACTTGTACTTATAGACATAGCAAGTATAATTCAAATCCATTCAAAACTGTAGTTGCTAGAGAGTAAAACTGTTAAATATGGCTTTTTTGACTTATCAAGGGCAGATAACTCATTACTTATTTCTCTGTTTTCAACAATAATCAAATTCATTTGAAAACTTATAGCCATACATAGTTCAAGAAAGTTTTTATAAAAATCCATGCATATTTATAGACACTAGTATGTAAACAATGTCAAAATAAAGCATTTTCTAGCATTTCTAAGTACATGAAGGGCAGATAACTCTTGTCACAAGTATCCTTTTTTGACAACAATTGCACACCTTCAAGAACTTGTACTTATAGACATTGTGTGCAAGTATGAACAAAATATATTGAATACTGTAGTTGCTAGAGTGTAAAAACTGTTAAAAATGGCTTTTTAACAAGAAAAGGGCAGATAACTCATAAATTCCTAAAATTTTCTGAAAAGAAAATTAATTTCCCACGGTGCTCCTATGATGATAAATAAGTATACCAAGTTTCATCCAAATCTGTTCATCGATTTCAGAGATACAGTTGCGGACGGACAATGTGACGGACGGACGGCCGGACAGCCCTAAAACAGTATCCCTCTGCCTTTTGGCAGGGGATAATAAGCAGTAAATGTTGCTTATGGATTTGATTGATACACTCTCACTACTCATATGCGTGTCAAAACTCTGCAAAGAAGCCATTGTGATTTTAAGGCTATATCTTAATGACATTACTTGACCTAGCTTGGGTGGTAACACCTATCAATATATAATCCCATAGAAATGTTGAGTTAAAGCATGCACCATGCTTTTACCTGTATAAATGTCTAGGCAAGAAAACCATTTATGGGTCTCATGTAAGGCCCTTACCTTTAATTTGGTAGTTTGGTTAGTAAACCCATTTGAAAACCCCTTGAATGTGAGTAAGTAAGGGCCTCTATAGAAAACTTGAGATTGCTGACATAATGACTGAGCACATTTTTCTCATGCTCAACAGTTCCTTTTACGCCTAGTGAGAACACTGGGGGGGTCAATGAATGGACTGGGGTAATGTCTTTAAACATGGTCTGTATTTGTCCCAAACTGTGTATTCTAGAAAACGGACTCAGTCAGAGAGGGCCATGAAGATGAAATTTTGTTTGGAGTATTGGTTGTTTGGTGGCTCTGGAAACTAATGTATTGTCAATTTTATCTCGTGTACACTGGCACCAGAGTCATGGACTTTTTATGTTTATGTGTTTACTTTCTCTATACCTCTACCGATAAGAAGGTATATATAACTATAGAATCTAACTCGCCACAGGTCTGTAGACTATAGTAAGGTGTTTTTGGTTTGTTTTTTAACTGTATCTACCGGTCAGTAATGTCTATTATATGACGGGGGAAGTCTGAAGTCAGTATCTAGATATATGATATTGTAGATCTAGATCCTATTTATTCCGACTTGTCAGCAATGTCTAATGTATTGAAATGGAATTATAATTTAAAAAAAAAAAAGTATCGGAGTTGACCCGATGCCGCTTTACCGGTCTGCTATCAATAAGTATAATGTCAATTAGGTCTAGATTCTAGATCAATATCTAAAATATTTTTTCCCAACCGATTAGCAATGTCGATAGTATTGGAGTGAAATTGAAAATCAAAGTGGTCTGTCCGATTATATCCGATGATCATTTATGAAAATCAGCCGATTATGAAACTCTACTCTAGAGTGTAAACATTGTTAAAAACGGCATTTTCAGCAATACGAAGGTAGATAACTTTCAATCTATTTGTCAGATTTCAACCATAATCAAACTCATCTGAATTCTTACGATCATATACAACCTGAGCAAGTTTGAGAAAGATTGAACAAATATTGTGGCCTCTAGAGTGTAAACACCCTTAAATATGGCATTTTCAGCAATTCAAAGTTAGATAACTCTTGACCTATTATTCTAACTACAACCATATTCAACCTAATCTGAACTCTTATAGTCATATACAATCTGAACAAGTTTGAGATAGATTGGATGAAAATTGTGGCCTTTAAACACTGTTAAATATGGCATTTTCAGCAATTTAAAGGTAGATAACTCTTGATCTTTTTGTTGGATTTCAACCATAATTAACCATATTCGAACTCTTATGGTAATATACAATGGAGGAAAGTTTGAGAAAGATTGGATAAATAGTGTGCCCTCTAGAGTGTAAACACTGCTAAATAAGAAATTTTCAGCAATTCAAAGGTAGATAACTCCTGACCTATTAGTCCGATTTCTACCATAACCGAACTCATCTGAACTCTTATAGTAATATAGAATCTGAGCAAGTTTGTGAGAGATTTGATAAATTTTGTGGCCTCTAGAGTGTAAACATTAAAATTGTTGACGACGCACACCGCACGACGGACATTCAAGGATTGCAAAAGCCAACCCTGAGCTAGCTCAGGTGAGCTAAAAACAAACAAAAACACCTTACTATAGTCTACAGACCTTTGGAGAGTTAGATTCTATAGTAATATATACATGTGTTACCATTGCAAACATTTGCCTCGTATTCAATATAACAGATATCTTTACTAAATTTATATCAAAATAATCAGAAAGCTTTAAAGTTTTATATTGAACGTTAAGTAGGGGGAAACTTTGACGTCATGACGTCGTATATGACGTCATCAAAAGTTGTCTTTTTCCAAGAAAGTGCTGTCAATGGAAAATGTCAGGACATAATAAAATCATGTTATGAGAGCAAGTCAGTGATTTTTGTGACTCAAAGGATGAGAAAACTATATTCTGGAGGCAAGACCATTACCAGGCTACAAGATAACAGAGGTCTAAAAAGGTTTGAGAAGTATGGAAATGTATTGAACCAAAATCAGACAACAAGGGACACTCCAGAAGCAGTCAAAGCTATGAGATCGTATTGAAGGTGAAGCAAATTATTGATGACACACTACAGCGGTCGATACGAAAGGTGCTTTCTGACAAAATAAACACTTCCAGTGCTAATTATAAGTGTGTACAGAGCTTTAAGATTTTATTTCAAATTAAGACCCTACAAAGTTCCAGTGCTCCAACTTCTGAAAGACAGTGATGTTAACCAATGTCTGAGCTTTAAACAAGGGCCACTATGGCCCTAAATCGCTCACCTGGTAACCATGTACACCTTGTGACCTAGTTTTTGACCGGGCATGACCCTCATTCTAACTTGACCTCGATTTCAATGAGACAAACATTTTGTTCAAGTTTCATGAAGATTCAATGAATTTTGTAGTCTCTAGAGTGTTAATGAGGTTTTTCGATGATTTAACCTAGTGACCTAGTTTTTGACAAGACATAAGCCACATTTGAACTTGACCTTTATTTCATTGAGGCAAACCTTTTCATCAAGTTTTATGAAGATCAAATGAAATTTGTAGTCTCTAGAGTGTTAATAAGGTTTTTCGATGATTCGACCTAGTGACCTAGTTTTTGACTAGACATGACCCACATTTTAACTTGACCTAGATTTCATTGAGGCCAACATTTTGATGAAGTTTCATGAAGATCCAATGAAATCTGTAGTCTCTATAGAGTGTTAACAAGGTTTTTCGAAGATTTGACCTAGTGACCTAGTTTTTGAACAGACATGACCCACATTCGAACTTGGCCTAGCTTTTATTGAGGCAATCATATTGGTGAAGTTTCATGAAGATCCAATAAAATTTGTAGCCTCTAGAGTGTTAAGGTTTTTCAATAATTTGACCTAGTGACCTAGTTTTTGAACGGACATGACCCACATTCGAACTTGACCTAGATTTCATTAAGGCAAACATTTTGATGAAGTTTCATGAAGATCCAATGAAATTTGTAGCCTCTAGAGTGTTAACAAGGTTTTAATAATTTGACCTAGTGACCTAGTTTTTGACCGGACATGACCCACATTCGAACTTGACATAGATTTCATTAAGGCAAACATTTTGATGAAGTTTCATGAAGATCCAATGAAATTTGTAGTCTCTAGAGTGTTAACAAGGTTTTTCGAAGATTTGACTTAGTGACCTAGTTTTTGACCGGACATGACCCACATTCGAACTTGACCTGGATTTCATTTTGGCAATCATATTGATGAAGTTTCATGAAGATTTAGCCAGTGCTTAGCCAGTGGAGCTACTGTGACGTCAAAATTGAAGTCATTTTAGTATATGCTGTAAATGGACGCTATTTTCTAGGAGCGATTACTTTAGTTTAATTACAATTTAGCTAGTTAAGTTTTGTATTACCTGTATTATGATATCTTTCTATTTGTAATAGCTATCCGAATGAAAAAGTGACAAAGGTTTAAAATGGTAACACATATTATGAGACACCCTGTACCTTCTTATCGGTAGAGGTATAGATAAAGTAAACACATACACATAAAAAGTCCATGACTCTGGTGCCAGTGCTCGTGTATAATTCAAACATGTGAAAAATTGTGAAGAAACTATAGGTTTCTTCCTTCGTGATACTAAGCATATGTATCCCAGCTGAACCACAATATATGGAGAAAGGTTTGAGTGATCAGGTCACATCTAGAGTGTTGACGAATGGCCATGTAAGCCTTTTTTCTTTTGCTCTTACTATGAAACACAGTGATATAGAAGCTAAACCTAACTCTATCTGATCCTCATTGCAATGTATTTCATGATTTGTATCATGTCCAAAGTTCCGATATTCTGACAAGTGACTGCTTACAGGAGCTTTCTGTTTTACCTGCAGCTTTAAACAATCACCTGTGAAAACAAGCTATGGTAGATGAGTTTACAAAGCAGCAACTGTTTTTAGACCTGTATTTCAAGAAGATTTTTTTAAAGAAGTTGTCATTTGGGTTGCCACGGTAGACACAATTCCTGTGTCACTGTTGCACTTTCCCTCTCACCTCATCAGAGTCAAGCAACGGCCTTTGTTCCCTATTGTGTTGTTCTTCCTGTAGGGTCTGAAGGGGCTTGGTCCCTAGTTTCCCTGTAAGGGGGCTCATTGCAGACTTTGGGGTACCTGCAAAAATATCAAAATTTGCTGCCCTGAAAAGTTTTTTTACAGTCTACTTTTCCTAATTTTTTGTCTTTAGATTTTTAGGCAGGAGGTTGCTAAATGCAGATTTTAAAGTAAAGCAGAAATCACCATTAAACATCTTAACCCTATTAACGTTATAACGTATATGTGTCCTTTGCAAACAGTGTACCTGTAAAAAGTGCACTTGTTATATGCTTACAGTGAAAAGCCAGATCAGAGAGCTCCTAAAGAAGCCTTCTGATCAGGGGGTGCACTGTTTGTCATATAGTATGAGATCCCTATATAAAATAGTTGTTTTTAGCCTGTTTCTAGTTTTGAAGAAGGATTACCACTTAAAGCATGTTAGAAGTAAGCAGAAACATTCTGCTTTACTTTCAACCAGTTTAAAGCTACTTCTCTAGAAAGATATTCAAATCGCTACGGTAGGTGTATTTATGTAGTAAAGGATTCAGGAGCTTTCTGCTTTACTTGCCTACTGATTTTAGTTGTATTTAAAGCTATCAAAGTTTCTTTGTTTGAATAGTCAATAGAATGTTTGATATATTTTACTATTCAACAAATTTAGCGCAACATAC
The DNA here is from genome assembly GCA_922989275.2 of Gari tellinella. Taxonomy (NCBI): domain Eukaryota; kingdom Metazoa; phylum Mollusca; class Bivalvia; order Cardiida; family Psammobiidae; genus Gari; species Gari tellinella. The sequence goes on from OV277872.1 coordinate 41,846,907, forward strand.
TGGACTATCAAATGCCAATAGCAGTTTACTGCTCAACTTAATTCCAAGTATAGATACACCCTTGTCACTATAGATACACCCTTGTCACTTTAAGGGTACCTCATATGAAATGCCTTTTCATGCTTCTATCATGATCTGTTAGAGAAACACTAGACTCCATATCAAAGACAACATGCAACATGAGAATAATTTATCCTTGCAGATGGTAACTTAAAGTAGGTTAAAAAGTAAAGCAGATCGAGCCTTAAAGTACATTCTGCTTTACTTTTATCCTGCATTAAGTGGTCACCTATCTTCAAAACATAACAACAGGCTATGGGGTAATAGGTTACTTTGTAATCTGCTGATTTCAACTTGAGTAGTATTTACAAGCAGTCTGATTCCAGATCTGATGCCCATTTGTGCAGCATATGACCTGTATCGAAACTGTTTGACACTCACCTTAACCCTTTACTACATAGCCTGTTTCTAATTTTTAAAATAATTGACTACTTAAAGCAGGTTGAAAGTAAAGCAGAATGCGCTCTAAGGCGCATTCTGCTTTACTTTCAGCCTGCTTTAAGCTACCACCTGCTAGAATTAAGAAAATATTCCTCCTGATACATATTCATGACTGTATAGATTGGAATTATTTTCTTCAGCCCCGTACGGTTGGATTAAGCGGAATGCGCTGCCTGTACGAAAAAGTACGCCTGGAACTTAGCAGGAATACGCCCGGAATCTTAAGCGTTTTCCGTCTAAGACTTGCAATAGAGAAAGAACAGCTCTTAGGGAGAATAGGGCTCGAAATATGCAAATTTTTTCCACCTAGTAAGGCGGAATCCTGGTAACTAGCAGGAAAATTGTCCACATAATTTTCCGCCTAAAAAAATCCCACTAAGCATATATGGAGAAAAATCCGCCTAATATTCACGGAAAATATTCCGCCTTAGAGCTCTTAGGGAGAATAGGGCTCGAAATATGCAAATTTTTTCCGCCTAGCTAGGCGGAATCCTGGTAACTAGCAGGAAAACAAAAAACCACCCAATTTTCCTCCTAAAAAATCCCACTAAGCTTACATGGAAAAAAGTACGCCTAATATTCACGGAAAAAATCCCGCCTTAGAGCTCTTAGGGAGAATAGGGCTCGAAATATGCAAATTCTTTCCACCTAGTAAAGCGGAATCCTGGTAAATAACAGGAAAATTTTCCGCCTTAGAAAATCCATCTAATGTACAAATTTCCTGCCTAGCAAAGCGGAAACCAGCTAAATAACAGGAATATTTTCCGCCTTAGAAAAAATTCACCTAATGTACAAAAATATCTGTACTACTACTACTATAGTATCCATTTAAGGAATCGAGTTAATTGCATGAAAAATTTGTGACAATTTGCATAATTTTTTTTTATAGACAGAAGTGGTCATTTGCAGCAGTATTAGACACTCTTCTCATATACATGAACTGAGTGACCATGTGTAAATGTTCCAGTTTACTATCATACTATGGTATACTTTCCAATTAGACCATGCAGCCAGGTTGGGAAAAAATTACCTTTAAAATTAAGAATAACATCACTCTGTACTTACTTGTTCTAATTTATTTGAAACAAGTTCAATCAATCTTAAACATGATGTCATAATACAACTGAATAATTTGAAATCATCTAAAGTTCAAACTTGACCTTCCTATAATTATGAAATTTTGTCGACATTTTTGGAATTAACACTTTCTCTACCATTATCAAATAAACAGAGTTCCAGATAAGGAGAGTATTTCAAAAACTATAATCTTTGTTTCTGCATTAAACCCTACGGTGCTACTTCTCGTTAGAATCGTCTCTTCCAGACAATGCTAATGAGAAAATGTTGGATTTGTTCAGTTTACTCTCTAATATCTGTAGCCCTGATAAAGTCGACTTTGCAAACAGTTTGGATCCGTAATTGTGGTGTCTGATCAGGATCCAAACTGCTTGGCACTAGTAGCAATATGTATTTGGTCAGAATTCCTGAAATCTGACTTTGAAATGAATTTGCAAGTTATGATAATTTTTTATAAGGTGAGGGTGTAATGTCCAATAAGCTTAATCAGTTCAATCCTTTCATTGGCTGAATTTCAAGTATCACCATCCATAAAATTTTGACAAGAATTTTAGGGTAACTGTCTTTTGAGAACGTAAACACATAGTGAGGCTGCTGGTACCAAACCCATGGAGCTGTTGACTTGTTCATGATGGTTTCAGCATCTCCCTAGCCATGTCCAAATCATCATGTGCCTGCAAAATAAGTGTGTGTAGATAAGACATCTTGCAATGTTAACCCATTACCCAATAGCCTTTTTCTAGTTCTGAAGACAGGTACCAACTTAAAGCAGGTTGAATTTAGTAAAGCAGAATGTGCATTAAGCCTTAAGGTTCATTCTGCTTTACTTTCAGCCTGCTTTAACTTACCACCTGTTAGAATATAGAAAATATTTCTTATGATATATATTCATGGCTGTATAAATTGGAACTATTTCCTTCATTGGAGGAATATATTTAATTAATAACCCCATTATATATATATATATGTAACCCTGTTTCTAGATTGGGAAGATAAGTGACCACTTAAAGCCAATTGAAAGTAAAGCAGAATTGGCCTTAAGGCACATTCTGCTTTACTTTCAGCCTGCTTTAAGCTGTCATCTGCTAGGATATAGAAAATATTTCTGATGATACATATTTATATCTGCATAAATTAGAACTATTTTATCCATTGGAGGCTCTAATTAATGGCGTAAAAAGGTGTTTTATGGGGAATGGATTAGCCCTTTCCCCCATAGAAGTGCCTTCTAGTGCATCAAATTTATTCTTACCCTGAAGAAAATAGTTCCAATTTATACAGTCATGAAACTGTACCATATTTTCTATATGCTAGCAAATGGTAGCTTAAAGCAGGCTGAAAGTAAAGCAGAATGTTCCTTAAGGCACATTTTGCTTTACTTTCAACCTGCTTTAAGTGCATGGTCACCTTAGGCCGTCTTCAAAACTAAAAACAGGCTATTTGGAGCAAAGGTTAAGGTGTAAAAAGGCGTTTTTACACATGTGATATTTGCTATAAAGTTGCATCCTCATGCTTTACTTTCCACTTTTTGAAAGTAAAGCAGAGTGTGCCTTAAAGGCTTAATCCATTACCCTATAGCATGTTTCTAGATTTGAAGACTGTGAGTTGGCCACTTAAAGCTGCTTGAAAGTAGAGCAGAATGCACATTTTGCTTTACTGCCAGCTTGCTTTAAGCTAACAAATTCTGTTAGATTATTGAAAATATGTTTCTTATTGTTTATATTCATGGCTGTATAAATCGGAGCTATTTTCTTCATTGAGGAATATTTTTAACATATTCAACCCTAGTGATGAGTATACTCATCATTTAAAATCTGAGTGAACCAGTGAGGATAACACTTGTCCTATGCAAACAGTGTAGACCCTGATTAGAGCAAACTTCTGATGTACATTACTTAAAACTATCAGAAGTTTGCTCTAATAAATACAAATGTAGCAAATGTAATTGCTTGTTGCATGTATAATTAGAATTTAGATCTTCGGATCTAGGCCATGTGTTTACTCTCCATGAACAAATAAACTTACCATTACATGTTTGGCCCGACAACTCTCAGTCATTATGTAATTTCCAGTATCTCTTGGTGGTTGCTGGTATCTGAAAGGTTAAAAGGTTGTTTCCTAAACATGTTGAGTTAAAAGTGAATAATCTTAAAATTTACCAATTATTACAGACATTGTGCCAGACAAAGGAAAATTACTTAATTCTTTAATTAAAATAAAAACACATAACTATATCATTTAATGTTTCCACAATAGCAAGAAAAACACTTCTCAAACATTTTCCAACCACCATAATAATCAGACAATGAAAACTTACCATGGTTTAAACCTTTTTCTTTCAGATGTTTCAAATGTGTTGCTAGTTCGGCCATTTTGTTGTTGTTGTAGTTTTCAAAAAGGGCTTGGACTAAAACAAGAGCAGATGAGCTGAATTGTGGGACCAGGCTGAAATTCCTCCTAACAAAATTATCAAAGATAAAAAGTCCGTCTAGTACAAGAGGCTAAGTTGAAATTCCGTCTAGGAAAATCTCCAGAAATTTTCAAAGACATTTTTTCCTGCTAACATTTAAAGTAAAGTTTTTTTTTCCGCCTTACCTACACGGAAAAAAATCTGGGTAACATTTTCCGTCTAATATGTTATCCTTTCCTGCTAAGATTAAGACGAAAATTCAAATTCCTTAGGCGTATTTTCAAGAAATTCCATGTCCGCCTTATGATAGCAGGAAAATCTGATATTTTGCCATTTTCCGGGCGTATTCCGTCTAAGTTCCAGGCGTATTTCGCTTAATATTTTCGTACGGGTAATAGGCACTTCTATAAGGTAAAGGGTCAGCAGTTCTTCAGTTAAATAATACATAAGTCATAATGTGACAAAGTTTGCAGTAAACAATTTCTGAGCAAATGATAAATATTAATGACTTGTGTAGGTGACTGCGTACAACAAGAAGAAAGTAAAGCAGAAAGCAGCAATAAAGGTGAACAATATACATTTAAGATTTTATATTGAATAGCTGCTGAATCTACAAACTTATAGGCTTTGCTAGAACAACCAGACATAATGACATTAATGTATATACTTCAATTAGAATCTATCTCTCTATTTACATTTCAAATCAGTGGGAATTGACATCTTAACATGCTAAGCCCTGGCTAATATTTGCAAACATCTTGGATCCAGATCAGATGCCGTGTAATGTTGCATCTGAAATGGATACAAGCTGTTTTCCACACATATTAATATTTTTTCAAGTTTAAAAAAATCTAATTAAATTTATTTCACCGATAATATACTTTACCCAGACAATTCAGCATGAAAAGGGTTAAAAAATTATGAATTGTTTTTTCAAGACTTGACCAGCACATTTAATTCATTCCTCCACTGAAGAAAATAGTTCCAATTTATACAGTCATGAATATGTATCACAAGAAATATCTTCTATATTCTAGCTGATGGTAGCTTAAAGCAGGCTGAAAATTAAGCAGAATATGCCTTAAAGCACATCCTGCTTTACTTTCAACCTGCTTTAAGTAGTAACCTGTCTCCAAAACTAGCAACAGCTTTTGGGGTAACATTACTCAATTAATATGCTTTTTTACGCCTCTAATCTGTTCCTCCCTGAAGAAATTATTTCCACTTTATATAGTCATGAATATGTACAATAAGAAACATTTTCTTTATCCTGGTTGTAAGTAACAAGAGGGCCTGAAGGCCCTGATATCGCTCACCATTTGTAATGAAGCCTGATAGCTTTACCTTTGAATTTCACCCGTTTTATTCTAAATCCATTCAAGTTTGTCGACCTACTCTAGTATAGTAGAGTACATCAAAGGCAGATAACTAGAGCCTAACCAATACTGAAATGAAGCCTTTTTCTAGCATATCAAAGTATATCAAGGGCAGGTAGCTATTGCCACAATGATTAGATTTCAACAATTGAACTCCTTCGAGAACGTATAGCTATATACTTTGTGTACAAGTATAATCAAAATCCATGGAAAACTGTAGTTGCAAGAGTGTAAACGCTGTAAAATATGGCATTTTCAGCAATTCAAAGGTAGATAACTCTTGATCTATTTGTCCGATTTCAAACATAATCACCCTTTTTTTAACTCTTATGGTAATATACAATCTGGGCAAGTTTGAGAGAGCTTTGATAAATATTGTGACCTCTAGAGCGTAAACACTGTTAAATATATCATTTTCAGCAATTCAAAGGTAGATAACTCTTGACCTATTGATCCGATTACAACCATAATTAAACTTATCCGAATTCTTATGGTAATATACAATCTGAGTAAGTTTAAGAAAGATTGGATAAAAGTTGTGGCCTCTAGAGTGTAAACACCCTTAAATATGGCATTTTCAGCAATTCAAAGGTAGATACCTCTCGACATATTCTTTTGATTTCAACCATAATCTAACTCATCTGAACTCTTATGGTCATATACAATCTCAGAAAGTTTGAGATAGATTGGATAAAAATTGCGAACTCTAGAATGTAAACACTGATAAATATGGCATTTTCAGCAGTTCAAAGGTAGATAACTCTTGATCTATTTGTCCGATTTCAACCAAAATCAAACTCATCCGAACTCTTATGGTCATATACAATCTGGACAAGTTTTAGAAAGATTGGATAAATATTGTGGCCTCTAGAGTGTAAACAATGTTAAATATGGCATTTTCAGCAATTCAAAGGTTGATAACTCATGACCTATTTGTCCGATTTTAACCATAATCGAACTCATCCGAACTCTTATGGCAATATACCAACTGAGCAAGTTTGAGAAAGATTGGATAAATATTGTGGTCTCTAGAGTGTAAACACTAAAATTGTTGACGCCGGACGCCGGACATTCAAGGATAGCAATAGCTCACCCTGAGCTAGCTCAGGTGAGCTAAAAACAGAATGTGCCTTAAGGCGCATTCTGCTTTAGTTTCAACCAGCTTTAAGTGGTCACCTGTTTCTAAATTAGAATCAGGCTATGGTGCAAAGGGTTAAGGGGATTGGTGGTGAGACACCAGTTGTTGTTTGAGATACTCCGCTGCGCTGGATCTATTACATGTATGTGACATACCTAACATAATAACATGCACACATTTGTAAGGTGATCTAACATTCTATAGTGACTACTAGGTAAAACTATCTAGGCCAAAAATAAACAAATTCTACAGTCTCACTACATATATAATAAAGTTGTGCCATTACAATATTAACTAACATAAATGTACTAGTCTACAAAACTTCCAGAACTCCTAAAAACCACCGATTAAGACTTACGCTGTATTGCAGATTAGGCACTTCGGAAATTTGTTGGGATTTCGATTTGACGTACAGGACAGAGCACTTTTAATATGTTTTTTGCGAAGTCAATATTGATCAGAGTATCAGGGAAATGGACAGCGATATAGGGAGAATAAGGACAATTGACTATAGAGTTCTAATATGTATTTAGGCTTTGCCTATGGACGGAAAAAAGCAAAATTATACTAATGAAAATGGAATAGATCTATCACCAGTGTGTATCAGTTCGTTGTGTATTCCAGATTACACTCGAGGCTACGCCTCTAATGACTGAGATCTGGATTTCACATCGACTCGAACTTTTATTTTATACCTAAATTGTTTGGGACAAGATTCATATGTTGTTAAACCAAATAATCAAATAGATCTATAAGCACCCGTGTATACAATGTTAAAAGTTAAAACTCCTCCGTACACCTGTAATGCAATCTGAAACTATTTTTGGAAGTCATATGACCATCAATAATGATGTCATTATTTATATTGATGGCGTATTGGTAATCTGTTATTTTTATCGGTTCGATTGAGAAGTAGATTTTTGTAAATAACGTTCATTTAAGCATTTAAGGGTATGACTTGAACTGTTTGAAGCTTTGTCCTTTGGAGAAAATCATTTCAAGTGAGTGTTGGGGGTAATTCATGCTTAAAATGGTTTAAAAATAGCACCGAAATCAATTCCGAAACGTCACGCACAACTCTTCGTAAAAGCCGTGACGTCATCATCCAAGATGTCAGCCCCCATGTTTTATAGTTGCCTAGTTTTGAGGAAATTATTCACGCGCAAATCAAACACTTTTCAAAGTCTGTCAGTGATTGAATAAAATTGGAATACCTTTGATTTTATCATGCATTACTTAAGAACGGAAAAAAGGCAAGCCTTTTTTCCGTATGAAAGGATTTGGAAGAGATTTTGTACTGGAGTGACACCAGATACATCTGTTAAAGCAAAAGAAAATAGTTCCACCTTATGCAGTCATGAATATGTGTCATTAGAAATATTTTCCATTAGCTTAAAGCAAGCTGAAAGTAATTAAAGCAGAATATGCCATAAGGGATTTCAATCTGCTTTAAGTGACCACCTGTCTTGAAAATATGAACAGGTCACATGGTAAAGGGTCAGTCAGTCAGTACTACCCTGTGCATATAATGTATAAGTAAAGTTATAGAAGCTGTCAAATGTGAGTTTGATCCCCCGAAACCAGAGGCCTGACTTGGGGATTTTTCCAATTCCCGACAATGTAAAGGAGTGTTCTTGAGCACAATATGTACTGTGAATTACTTCTCTCCATCCAGGGGTTAAAATGGGTACCTGTGAAGGATCTGAGTACTGCGGCTGCCTACGCGCCATGTTAGCAGTGCTCAACATTATAGGCAAGATGGCTCAATGATCAGGGTAGTGAATGTACAGTTGACTGAATGATCATTTGGGCTGAAAGTAGACTATAACTTTGCAAGGTTCAGCATCCTGCACCCTGAACTCTTGTCATACTAACTAAATGGCCAAACATTGGTTACTCTGACAACAGTTGGCATTGAGATGAAATGTTGTGTAACTCGGGGTCTAACCAGGATCAAAGACATGTCACAATGGCTCTTTTTAAATGGCAAATATGACAAGTAAAATAATAGAACTTAAACTATATAGAACTTAAACTAAAGAGCTACCAAAGTTTTGTCAGCCACATGGCAAGGCTCATGGAGAATCAGGCTTGTGCAGACTTTAGAAGATTGGGATATAAATGTTTAATGACATGCCTAAAAAAAGTGCTTGTCTATGCATCATTTTTTCATCAAAGCAAACAAACAGCTACACAGCTTTTTTCTTTTTTTTATCTTTATATTGCTATTTTTAGCTTAAAAAAGAGAAACTTTATGTAGAACCAGAGTATGAGTATTAGATTCCAGAAAATACCACATACATTGAAATAATATCACATTCAAAATATTCAAATAAAAATCATCAAAATGAAAACATTAAGACACACAAACATTGTAAACAAAAACTGAGAAATAAAGTGAGACTTGTGTTAAGCTGCCACGCCTTGAGGATGGAATCATTAAAGCTGGGTGAATGCTGCATGCTGGACGATAGTTATGTAGAAAGATCCTGTATTAAACTTCAAGCTAAATTCCTAGATGTAACTGTGTTTAAAGGTAAGTGTTAGACAAAAGTAAAACAGAAAGCTTCTTTACTTTCATCTTGCTTTCATCACCAACAAGTGTTCAGTAACATCAATGAACATTTGTGGCTTTATTTGGAGGAGTCAGTAGAGGCATCCTATAATGTTTATGGGAAGGAAATAGTTACATAATAAAGACAGTAGAGTGACAAACACATGACTGACCTTACAAACAGACAGTCACCCTTATACATGTCACATTGAGCATGCACAACATTGGCATAATATGCTCATCCTACCATTATTGATATTATGTGTCCAACCCAAACCTGAACAGTAATTAACTACAAATTGTTGCTGTAATTGAAATAGGGTTTTAAGTCACTTTAACAATATTTCAGTCATATCACGACTCTAGGAGACAAGTTGCCAGCTCAACACCTCATTTACATCAATCTAAAAATTTGAGGTATCGATCTAGAAATTTGAACCCTGACCAGAATGCTAAGAATATATTCTCGACTTTAATCTTTCAGTACTTCGACTGACATACAAATACATCATTTTATGACGAATTAATCTATCAATCAAATTGCTGAAAAAAACCAGCCCCATTTTAGCAGCCTTCTACTATATCATGTCAGACTATGGCAGTGGTCCTGATTCTTTTCTGCCAGTAAACAAAGCTGGCATGTCTGAGGACCACATGGGGTGTATTAACTCTTTGAACCCTAGTCCCGCATATAGGCGTCTTTTTCAAACATGTACATGTGAATAGTATACATGTCATATGCAAACAGTGAAGACCCAGATCAGAGGGCTCCGAAAGGAGCCCTCTGATCAGGGTCTTCACTGTCTGTCACAAGGCTAAACATTGACAAAAACAACCCTTAAAAGTCAGAAATGGACTAGACTAAAATGGAAACTGGAATTGTCCATTTTAAGTTTCAGGGAGGAAAGAGTTAAAGCTGATAAATATCTTTGAGTGGGGACACAAACCAAGTTTGGCAGCAAGTTCATTAATGAACTCTACTCTTAAGAGTTGGTCAGTCATCATTCTTTGAAGATGATAAAAAAATTAATCAGGTGCACAACATTTAGCAACACACAATCAAGCCTGATATAAGAATAGGGATTTCCCCAACAATGTGGCTGGTTAAAGCAGGATAAAGGTAATACACAAAACTTCCATTGGAAGCTTTCTATTTTACACCTATACTGCATTCTATCTTGCATGAACGTCTTGTACACAAATTCAACTTTCAATCTTTTGCTACATTAGGTTGGGTTTTTCCCATAATTGATTGTAAATTTACAAACAGTTCTAAACCCTAATAAGAAGGATCCCTTTGATGTGGGTGTACACTGTTTGTATAGGACAAGTGTACTCTATACACTACAGGTACACTGTTTGAAGAGGGGTCAATAGTGGTTAGATCTGGTCTGATTGTTGTCAAGGCAAGAAGAAACATTCACAATATGCAATAATGAATCTAGGAAACTGAAAAATAGAAAGCAGAAAAACAGTGGCAAGGCTGCGATCGTTACCAGTGAGGGATGTAAGCCTTAGGTCCAAGAAACTTGGACGTGCTGAAATGGTACGAATGATTAAATATCAAGAAATATACATTACATTACATACATTTAAGGCTCAGAAATGAACGATTATATCCAAGGCTCGAGATAAGAAATGTAAATAACAATGTATCTTGTATGAAGCAATCACTAATTGTCATAACCTGGAGAGCTCTATAGACAGCTGACTGCTACTGATACTCTTAAATACACAATATTCTCCATCATCTTTTAATATCAACATTCTGCATTATCTTTATTGTGCATTAAGCAATCATGTATACTATATACTACACATGGGTATTCTAGTTAGAGGTTGCTTCATATAAGATTGACTGTACATATAAGACTCAGGAATGAATGTTTTATCAAACATCAAGATAACAGAGTACTGAGCGCCCCTTATTACCGTGCCCTATCTCTGCAAGATTATCTCAATGAAGAGTCACCGTATTGGGTCACGCCATACATCCACATGTTGTGACTATTTATTAGTATAATGTGTCTTCACAAGATATGGTTAGGTTGAACATTTTCCCTCTCTGCATGCTAATGGCAACACTGTGATTACCTTTACAAACAGTTTGGATCCACATGAGACAGCTACTTACTGTGTGTCAGCAGGATCCAAACTGTTTGACACTCACTATAGATGATGGAAATGTATTGTGAAAACTAATTTTAGAACTTTGTAATTTTAGTTCAGTAGGAGAGGACAATAACTGCAGACAGCAATGTTTCTTACTGGTGAGAGTTAATATCTGGTATAATCAAGACAGAGATGTTGGCATGTGCATAAGGCTCATTATCCCAAACTTTGATTATATGACAAGCCTGTTACTAGTCCAATACATGTAAATTTGGTCCTGAAAATCATAAACACAAAGCCTAATATAGAATCCCTGGATCCAACTAAGAAGAGGACATTTCAGAATCTCAACTCCTTAATTCCAAATCCTGAAAACCTAGCTGGCCTCATATGAACAGCATCACTAAGACAAGAGGGCCATGGCCCTAAATTCGCTCACCTGAGGACATTGAAGTTTGTACCTAAGTTGACTGGGCAAGACAACATTTTAATATAACTATAAATGGAGTTATCTTCCAGACAAGAAAACATGACAAAATGGAATTTTGTTGCCAAGCTTATGACCCTTATCCATGACACATCCTCTTATCAAGCTATTTCCATTTCCAATAAATGATAATTATTTCACTAGCGTCAGCAGAACTGGAATTATTTTTCTGACAATAAAATATGACAAAGGGGAAAAACTAAATATTGCTGCCCTTGTGCATGGCATTTTCTCTCATCAGTTTCTTTCCATACATAAAATTTCATTACAATAGCATCAGTAGAACTGAAGTTGTCTTCTTGACAAGAAAATATCACAAAGGGAAATAACTCAAAAAACAATGATGTCAGAGTTATGGCCTTTGCAAATGGCACTTCCTCTCATCAGGCTCTTTCCAAATAGGCAATTTCATTTTACCCATTACCCCATTGCATGTTTCTAGTTTTGAAAATAGGTGGCCACCTAAAGCAGGTTGAAAGTAAAGCAGAATGTGTCTTAATGCACACTTTGCTTTACTTTCGCATCTTACATTTTCATGACTGTTTAAAGTGGAATTATTTTCTTAAGTAGAGGAATAAATCAAAGGCCTAAAATGCACATTTATGGGGTAATGGGTTAACAAACGTCAGTATATGGGGGTAAAGGGTTGAATCCTGGACAAGAAAAAATGACAAGACATACAGATAACTCTGACAAAACCAATATTAAACATATGTATAAATATGGCATAAGACATAATTACATAACTGTCAGTGGATCACTTCCAGATCCTGTCTCTCTAAGTATGAAGCAGACTGAACCATATCTAAACTTTAGCAGACAACATGTTCAGCTGATCTTGACCAGTTCTGTGATACTCCCAAACTGTTGCATAATATTTGACCTCAGTGGGTAGAGCTGTTGGGCTTACCCTTACCAGACTGAAATTATGTCTGCTTAAAACCTACTGTATGTGAAAAGTGTACAAAAAAACAATTTAGAAAATGTTAAGTTGGTAAATGAGTGGCAAATAGGTTGGATCCAGATTGGATGTAGCATTATGATTATGTTGCATCTGATCTGGATCCAAAATGTTTGCAAATATTGGCTATTTGCCCTTAGTATATTAAGGGTAACTCAGGTAAAATACCGTTCTGCTTCATCAAAAATACTGTGAAACCTGCCTAGAGCAGCACTTCAACTGCGCAGGGTGGAGTCAAGTGTAACCCTAGGGATTTCATTTTAACAAACTATAGAGGGATCCACCAGGAGATTCTACTGTACAAATATCAAAGCTTAGGGCCTAGTAGTTTTGGGGAAGAAGATTTTTTAAAGTTTTTTGCTTTTTTGCTTTTTCAAGCTGAGTTTTTGCTTTTTCTCTTTCATTTGAACAACTTCTGTAGAGAAGCATCCAAGGAACATCATGAGCAGTTTGAACTCTCCCTACAATCTGCGGGTTCAGAGGAGATGTCGTTTGAAGTAAATGTGAACGGACAGACGGACTACGGACGGTGAGCGGTCACAATAGCTCACCTTGAGCCTTTGGCTCAGGTGAGCTAAAAACCAGTGGACCATATTGCCCACCTGAGTCAAAGTGAGATAATAAAGAGGAGTGATTGAACAGACTGCTGATGTAGGGGTGTCGTCTTGCTTTATGCTGACACCTGTCTTCAATGCATCAATTAATATTTATTTGTGGTGCTAAAATATCCTTCTTTGAAAACAAGAGGGCCTGAAGGCCCTCATATCGCTCACCTGTTGTAATGAAGCTTGATAGCTTTATCTTACTGTTTCATCAGTTTTAATTTAAATCCATTCAAATTTGTAGTATAGCATGTAAACAATTTTGGAATACAACCTCATAATTCTAGTATGGTAGAGTACATCAAGGGTAGATAACTAGAGCCTAAACAATACTGAAATGAAGCCTTTTCTAGCATTTCAAAGTATATCAAGGGCAGATAACTATTGCTACAATGATTAGATTTCAACAATAATTGCACTCCTTTGAGAACTTATAGGTATATACTTTGTGTGCAAGTAAAATCAAAATCCATTCAAAACTGTAGTTGCAAAAGTGTAAACGCTGTTCGATATGGCATTTTCAGCAATTCAAGGGCAGACAACTCTTGCATGACCTATAGGTCCGATTTCAACCATAAACACACTTATTTGAACGTTTATGGTCATATACAATCTGTGCAAGTTTATAAAAGATCGGATAAAAATTGTGGCCTCTAGAGTGTAAACACCCTTAAATATGACATTTTCAGCAATTCAAAGGTAGATAACTCTAAAACCTATTTGTCAGATTTCAATCATAATCTAACTCATTCGAACTCTTATGGTCATATACAATCTGAGCAAGTTTGAGATAGATTGGATAAAAATTGTGACCCCTGGAGAGTAAACACCCTTAAATATGACAATTTCAGCATTTCAAAGGTAGATAACTCTCTACCTATTAGTCTGATTTCAACAAAAATCAAACTCATCTGAACTCTTATGGTTATATACAATCTGAGCATGTTTGAGATAGATTTGATAAAAATTGTGGCCTCTAGAGTGTAAACACTGTTAAATATGACATTTTCAGCAATTCAAAGGTAGAAAACTCTCTACCTATTAGTTTGATTTCAACAAAAATCAAACTCATCTGAACTCTTATGGTTATATACAATCTGAGCATGTTTGAGATAGATTGGATAAAAATTGTGGCCTCTAGAGTGTAAACACTGTTAAATATGGCATTTTCAGCAATTCAAAGGTAGATAACTCTCAACCTATTGATCAGATTTCAACCATAATGGAACTCATCCGAACTCTTATGGTCATATACAATTTGAGCAAGTTTGAGATAGATTTGATAAAAATTGTTGGCTCTAGTGTGTAAACACCCTTAAATATGGCATTTTCAGCAATTCAAAGGTAGATTACTCTTGACCTATTAATCCGATTTCAACCATAATCGAACTCATCCGAACTCTTATGGTAATATACAATTTGAGCAAGTTTGAGAAAGATTGGATAAATATTGTGGCCTCTAGAGTGTAAACACTAAAATTGTTGACGACGAACGATGGACGACGAACGCCGGACATTCAAGTATTGCAAAAGCTCACCCTAAGCTAGCTCAGGTGAGCTAAAAAGGGTTAAGTAACTTTTAAAATAACTCCAAGTAAAGTAAGAGCATCACATGAAGGTGCCAATGCTTATCTGTTTTTGAAGATCAGTGAAAAATATAGTAAAATTAGGTTTAAGGTCAAGGTCAATCGGTAAAATATTTGTCTGGACAAGTCAAGATGACCATATTGAAGAAGTTCTGACCAATGTTAAGAATTCGGACGGCAACCATGATGCCACAACCACAGGAGTGTCAACAAGTTGTCAGAGAGACAAGAAAGCTCACCAATGGCACATTTCGAAACTTTGAAGCAGAGTCTGTGGTCAAAGTCACAGGGGTCAATTTTTTGCGTGCATGGAAAGGTATTGCCCATATACACGTGCATATACGGTAAGACATGAAATCAATATCTCAAAGGGGATATAGGAGCTATAAGCCTTTTTCTAAACCTTAACACAGCTTTGGAAACCTTGACGCAGGACCTAAGTTAAAGGTCATGGTATCAACAATTTTGCGTGCATTGAAAGGTCTTGTCCATATAATACCTTACCTCAAAGGACAAGAATTATAAGCATTCTTCTAAACCTTAAAGCAGATTTCGAAAGCTTAAAGCAGGCCCTTAGTTCAAGGTCATGGTGACAGGAGTCAAATTTGTTAAGTGTATGGAAAGGGTTTGTTCATATACATATGCATACGAAATATTAGAGCAAGACCTCAAGGGACATAGGAGTTACAAGCATTTTTGGAAATCTAAATGCTGGCCTTGATTTCAAGGTCAAGGAGGTCAAACAGTTTATGTGCATGGAAAGGTCTTGTTCACATACACAAGCATTTTCTTAAAATGGTTTACACCACATGCGAGCTAAAATAGCTAGATATTTGTTTTTTGAAATAATAGTTAGGCAAACAAATGACCCCTGAAGATTGGCAACATTCGAGATGACCCCTTGAGCTGGACAATATTTGAGATGACCCGTGGAGCACGGCAACATTTGAGCAATATTGGTAGAGGATCACTAGACATTGTTTTCAATCTGTCTAACAAAACCATCTGGATGGAAAGATGGGAATGAGCAGTCACAAAGTTCTGTTTGGTGGAAACATGAGGATTTGCAATACATGTACTCCCCTTAGCTACGGCTTTGTTAAAGAAAATACTTTTCAAAGGCTCCTCTTTGGTTCTATAATGTTTGAAAAATAACTTGGGTCTTGTCAAATAATTTATCATGGGTTGTCTGCAATACTATAGCAACATCCTTTTGTATATATATATAAAGTGTAACTTTGAAAAACAAGACTGTCCTAACCAGGATCTCTGAAAACTGAACAAGTCTATTGGTTCTAAACATTTATTCTGTTTGCTAACCAATCTGTCAACTTACAGAGCTCATATGAAATGTGGCTGCTTATTGCAGGACAACACCAACATATCTATTCGTTTGCAATTTGCAATAGTTTTATCTTGCATTGAGCTGACTACAAACTCAACTTGTTATGAGTGGTTACTAAACCTCCTTAACCCTTAGCCTGCCACTCACGACTATAGCTCCATATGCAAACAGCTTGGATCCGGATGAGACGCCGAGTAACTTGGCGTCTTATCCTGATCCAAGCTGTTTGACACCCGGACAACATTTTCAGCAATTCTGAGCAACTTTGAAGCACTTTGAAACTTGAAGCAGACGAGAAATATAGCAGACGACATTTCATTTGGCGGGCTATGGGTTAATCCTGATCCTCTTGGTCCAGAAGAGTTGGATATCAGAGGCACCACAGCACGGTTACTGTAGCTATTGAAGACAACCCTTGGTTAATATGAATGCAGATCATACAAGATAAAAGAGTTATAAGCTGAAAATGGAAACAATGTACAATATAAACCTGCAATTATAAAACTACCTAACCTTTATTCTTGATAAAAACCTATTTATACCCCTCTGCCCATTCCAAATTCGTAGTAACCTATTTATACCCGTTTGCCTATTCCAAATTCATAGCAACCTATTTATACCCTTTTGCCCATTCCAAATTCATAGTTACCTATTTATACCCTTTTGCCCATTCCTAATTCATAGTTACCTATTCATACCCTTTTGCCTATTCCAAATTCAAAGTAACCTATTTATACCCTTTTGCCCATTCCTAATTCATAGCAACCTATTAATATCCCTTTGCCCATTCCTAATTCATAGCAACCTATTTATATCCCTTTGCCCATTCCTAATTCATAGTAACCTATTTATACCCTTTTGCCTACTCAATATTCATAGAAACCTATTTATACCCTTTGCCCATTCCTAATTCATAGCAACCTATTTATATCCCTTTGCCCATTCCTAATTCATAGTTACCTATTTATACCCTTTGCCCATTCCAAATTCAAAGTAACCTATTTATACCCCTTTGCTCATTCCTAATTCATAGCAACCTATTTATACCCCTTTGCCCATTTCAAATGCATAGTAACCTATTTATACCCCTTTGCCCATTCCAAATTTATAGTAACCTATTTATACCCCTTTGCCCATTCCAAATTCATAGTAAACTATTTATACCCTTTTGTCTATTCCTAATTCTTAGTAACCTTTTGGTGCCCTTTTGCTTATTCCAAATTCATAGTAACCTATTTATACCCTTTTGCCCATTCCAAATTCTTAGTAACCTATTTATACCCTTTTGCCTATTCCAAATTCATAGAAACATATTTATACCCTTTTGCCTGTTCCAAATTCATAGCAACCTATTAATATCCCTTTGCCCATTCCTAATTCATAGTTACCTATTTATACCCTTTGCCCATTCCAAATTCAAAGTAACCTATTTATACCCCTTGTCCATTCCTAAATCATAGCTAACTATTTATACCCCTTTGCCCATTTCAAATCCATAGTAACCTATTTATACCCCTTTGCCCATTCCAAATTTATAGTAACCTATTTATACTCCTATGCCCATACCAAATTCATAGTAACCTATTTATACCCTTTTGTCCATTCCAAATTCTTAGTAACCTATTGGTGCCCTTTTGCCTATTCCAAATTCATAGTAACCTATTTATACCCCTTTGCCCATTCCAAATTCATAGTAACCTATTTATACCGTTTTGACTATTTCAAATTCATAGTAACCTATTTATACCCTTTTGTCTATTCCAAATTCTTAGTAACCTATTTATACCCTTTTGCCTATTCCTAATTCATAGAAACCTATTTATACCCTTTTGCCTATTCCAAATTCATAGTAACCTATTTATACCCTTTTGCCTATTCCAAATTCTTAGTTACCTTTTTCCTATTCTAAATTCATAGTAACCTATTTATACCCGTTTGTCTATTCCAAATTCTTAGTAACCTTTTGGTGCCCTTTTGCCTATTCCAAATTCATAGTAACCTATTTATACCCTTTTGTCTATTCCATATTCTAAGTAACCTTTTGGTGCCCTTTTGCTTATTCCAAATTCATAGTAACCTATTTATACCCTTTTGCCCATTCCAAATTCTTAGTAACCTATTTATACCCTTTTGCCTATTCCAAATTCATAGAAACATATTTATACCCTTTTGCCCATTCCAAAATCATAGCAACCTATTAATATCCCTTTGCCCATTCCTGATTCATAGTTACCTATTTATACCCTTTGCCCATTCCAAATTCAAAGTAACCTATTTATACCCCTTGTCCATTCCTAATTCATAGCAACCTATTTATACCCCTTTGCCCATTTCAAATCCATAGTAACCTATTTATACCCCTTTGCCCATTCCAAATTCATAGTAACCTATTTATACCCCTATGCCCATACCAAATTCATAGTAACCTATTTATACCCCTTTGTCTTTTCCAAATTCTTAGTAACATATTTATACCCTTTTGTCTATTCCAAATTCATAGTAACCTATTTATACCCTTTTGTCTATTCCAAATTCTTAGTAACCTATTTATACCCTTTTGCCTATTCCTAATTCATAGAAACCTATTTATACCCTTTTGCCTATTCCAAATTCTTAGTAACCTATTTATACCCTTTTGTCCATTCCAAATTCTTAGTAACCTATTGGTGCCCTTTTGCCTATTCCAAATTCATAGTAACCTATTTATACCCCTTTGCCCATTCCAAATTCTTAGTAACATATTTATACCCTTTTGTCTATTCCAAATTCATAGTAACCTATTTATACCCTTTTGCCTATTCCAAATTCTTAGTAACCTTTTGGTGCCCTTTTGCCTATTCCAAATTCATAGTAACCTATTTATACCCCTTTGCCAATTCCAAATTCAAAGTAACATATTTATACCCTTTTGTCTATTCCAAATTCATAGTAACCTATTTATACCCTTTTGTCTATTCCAAATTCTTAGTAACCTATTTATACCCTTTTGCCTATTCCTAATTCATAGAAACCTATTTATACCCTTTTGCCTATTCCAAATTCATAGTAACCTATTTATACCCTTTTGCCTATTCCAAATTCTTAGTAACCTTTTGGTGCCCTTTTGCCTATTCCAAATTCATAGTAACCTATTTATACCCCTTTGCCCATTCCAAATTCATAGAAACCTATTTATACCCTTTTGTCTATTCCAAATTCATAGAAAACCTATTTATACCCTTTTGCCTATTCCAAATTCTTAGTAACCTATTTATACCCTTTTGCCCATTCCAAATTCATAGAAACCTATTTATACCCTTTTGCCTATTCCAAATTCTTTGTAACCTATTTATACCCTTTTGCCTATTCCTAATTCATAGTAGCCTTTTTATACCCTTTTGTCTATTCCAAATTCAATGTAACCTATTTATACACCTTTTGTCTTTTCCTAATTCATAGTAGCCTTTTTTATACCCTTTTGTCTATTCCAAATTCTTAGTAACCTATTGGTGCCCTTTTGCCTATTCCAAATTCATAGTAACCTATCTATACCCTTTTGCCTATTCCAAATTCATAGTAGCCTATTTATACCCTTTTGTCTATTCCAAATTCTTAGTAACCTATTGGTGCCCTTTTGTCTATTCCAAATTCATAGTAACCTATTTATACCCTTTTGTCCATTCCAAATTCATAGTAACCTATTTATACCCTTTTGCCTATTCCAAATTCATAGTAACCTATTCATACCCTTTTGTCTATTCCAAATTCATAGTAACCTATTTATACCCTTTTGCATATTCCAAATTCTTAGTAACCTATTTATACCTCTTGCCCATTCCAAATTCATGGCAGCCTTTTTGAACCCTTTTGCCCATTCCAAATTCATAGTAACCCATTTCATATAATTTTGCCTATTACCAATTCATAGTTTTTTGCAGATTCCAAATTAATAGTAATGTATTTATACCCTTCTCCAAAATCACAGAAACCTATTTATATTTGTTTAGCCCGTTCCCAATTCATAGTAACCTATTTATACCCTTTTGCCCATTCCAAATTCATAGTAACCTATTTATACCCTTTTGCCTTTTCCTAAATTCATAGTAACCTATATAGTAACCTATATATACCCTTTTACACATTCCAAATGCACAGTAACATATTATACCCTTTTGCACATTCCAAATTCATAGCAACCTATCTATAGCCTTTGGCTTATTCCAAATTCATAGTAACCTATTTATACCCTTTTGTCTATTCCAAATTCTTAGTAACCTATTGGTGCCCTTTTGCCTATTCCAAATTCATAGTAACCTATTTATACCCTTTTGCCTATTCCAAATTCATAGTAGCCTATTTATACCCTTTTGTCTATTCCAAATTCTTAGTTACCTATTGGTGCCCATTTGCCTATTCCAAATTCATAGTAACCTATTTATACCCCTTTGCCCATTCCAAATTCATAGTAACCTATTTATACCCTTTTGCCTATTCCAAATTCATAGTAATCTATTTATACCATTTTGCCTATTCCAAATTCATAATAACCTATTTATACCCTTTTGCCTATTCCAAATTCATAGTAACCTATTCATACCCTTTTGTCTATTCCAAATTCATAGTAACCTATTTATACCCTTTTGCATATTCCAAATTCTTAGTAACCTATTTATACCTCTTGCCCATTCCAAATTCATAGCAGCCTTTTTGAACCCTTTTGCCCATTCCAAATTCATAGTAACCCATTTCATATAATTTTGCCTATTACCAATTCATAGTTTTTTGCAGATTCCAAATTAATAGCAAAGTATTTATACCCTTCTGCAAAATCACAGAAACCTATTTATATTTGTTTTGCCCGTTCCCAATTCATAGTAACCTATTTATACCCTTTTGCCCATTCCAAATTCATAGTATTATTATTATTATTATTATTATACCCGATTTATATAGCGCTCTTTTCACACAGGAGTTGTGCGTTCAAAAGCGCTTCACATGAAATTATATAAATGTACCTACAAAGCGAGAAAGACAAATAACTACATTCACAATAAAAATGATACAATATTGAGATGCATGGAAACATGGAATTTCTTCCAATATTATTACCAAGATTATAAAATTGTTATAGTAAGTTTGACTATTCCAAATTCATAGTAACCTATTTATACCCTTTTGCCTTTTCCTAAATTCATAGTAACCTATATAGTAACATATTTATACCCTTTTACACATTCCAAATGCACAGTAACATATTATACCCTTTTGCACATTCCAAATTTATAGCAACCTATCTATAGCCTTTGGCCTATTCCAAATTCATAGTTACCTATTTATACCTTTTGCCTATTCCACATTCATAGTAGCCTATTTATACCCTTTTGTCTATTCCAAATGTTTAGTAACCTATTGGTGCCCTTTTGCCTATTCCAAATTCATAGAAACCTATTTATACCCTTTTGCCCATTCCAAATTCATAGTAGCCTATTTATACCCTTTTGCCCATTCCAAATTCATAGTAACCTATTCATACCCTTTTGCCTATTCCAAATTCATAGAAACCTATTTATACCCTTTTGCCCATTCCAAATTCATAGTAGCCTATTTATACCCTTTTGCCCATTCCAAATTCATAGTAACCTATTCATACCCTTTTGCCCATTCCAAATTCATAGAAACCTATTTATACCCTTTTGCCTATTCCAAATTCATAGTAGCCTATTTATACCCTTTTGTCTATTCCAAATTCTTAGTTAGCTATTGGTGCCCTTTTGACTATTCCAAATTCATAGTAACCTATATATACCCTTTTGCCCATTCCAAATTCATAGTAACCTATTTATACCCTTTTGCCTTTTCCTAAATTCATAGTAACCTATATAGTAACCTATATATACCCTTTTACACATTCCAAATGCACAGTAACATATTATACCCTTTTGCACATTCCAAATTCATAGCAACCTATCTATAGCCTTTGGCTTATTCCAAATTCATAGTAACCTATTTATACCCTTTTGTCTATTCCAAATTCTTAGTAACCTATTGGTGCCCTTTTGCCTATTCCAAATTCATAGTAACCTATTTATACCCTTTTGCCTATTCCAAATTCATAGTAGCCTATTTATACCCTTTTGTCTATTCCAAATTCTTAGTTACCTATTGGTGCCCATTTGCCTATTCCAAATTCATAGTAACCTATTTATACCCCTTTGCCCATTCCAAATTCATAGTAACCTATTTATACCCTTTTGCCTATTCCAAATTCATAGTAACCTATTTATACCATTTTGCCTATTCCAAATTCATAATAACCTATTTATACCCTTTTGCCTATTCCAAATTCATAGTAACCTATTCATACCCTTTTGTCTATTCCAAATTCATAGTAACCTATTTATACCCTTTTGCATATTCCAAATTCTTAGTAACCTATTTATACCTCTTGCCCATTCCAAATTCATAGCAGCCTTTTTGAACCCTTTTGCCCATTCCAAATTCATAGTAACCCATTTCATATAATTTTGCCTATTACCAATTCATAGTTTTTTGCAGATTCCAAATTAATAGCAAAGTATTTATACCCTTCTGCAAAATCACAGAAACCTATTTATATTTGTTTTGCCCGTTCCCAATTCATAGTAACCTATTTATACCCTTTTGCCCATTCCAAATTCATAGTATTATTATTATTATTATTATTATACCCGATTTATATAGCGCTCTTTTCACACAGGAGTTGTGCGTTCAAAAGCGCTTCACATGAAATTATATAAATGTACCTACAAAGCGAGAAAGACAAATAACTACATTCACAATAAAAATGATACAATATTGAGATGCATGGAAACATGGAATTTCTTCCAATATTATTACCAAGATTATAAAATTGTTATAGTAAGTTTGACTATTCCAAATTCATAGTAACCTATTTATACCCTTTTGCCTTTTCCTAAATTCATAGTAACCTATATAGTAACATATTTATACCCTTTTACACATTCCAAATGCACAGTAACATATTATACCCTTTTGCACATTCCAAATTTATAGCAACCTATCTATAGCCTTTGGCCTATTCCAAATTCATAGTTACCTATTTATACCTTTTGCCTATTCCACATTCATAGTAGCCTATTTATACCCTTTTGTCTATTCCAAATGTTTAGTAACCTATTGGTGCCCTTTTGCCTATTCCAAATTCATAGAAACCTATTTATACCCTTTTGCCCATTCCAAATTCATAGTAGCCTATTTATACCCTTTTGCCCATTCCAAATTCATAGTAACCTATTCATACCCTTTTGCCTATTCCAAATTCATAGTAACCTATTTATACCCTTTTGCCCATTCCAAATTCATAGTAGCCTATTTATACCCTTTTGCCCATTCCAAATTCATAGTAACCTATTCATACCCTTTTGCCCATTCCAAATTCATAGAAACCTATTTATACCCTTTTGCCTATTCCAAATTCATAGTAGCCTATTTATACCCTTTTGTCTATTCCAAATTCTTAGTTAGCTATTGGTGCCCTTTTGACTATTCCAAATTCATAGTAACCTATATATACCCTTTTGCCCATTCCAAATTCATAGTAGGCTATTTATACCCTTTTGCCCATTCCAAATTCATAGTAACCTATTCATACCCTTTTGCCCATTCCAAATTCATAGAAACCTATTTATACCCTTTTGCCTATTCCAAATTCATAGTAGCCTATTTATACCCTTTTGTCTATTCCAAATTCTTAGTTAGCTATTGGTGCCCTTTTGACTATTCCAAATTCATAGTAACCTATTTATACCCCTTTGCCCATTCCAAATTCATAGTAACCTATTTATACCCCTTTGCCCATTCCAAATTCATAGTAACCTATTTATACCCTTTTGTCTATTCCAAATTCTTAGTAACCTATTGGTGCCCTTTTGCCTATTCCAAATTCATAGTAACCTATCTATACCCTTTTGCCTATTCCAAATTCATAGTAACCTATTTATACCCTTTTGTCTATTCCAAATTCTTAGTAACCTATTGGTGCCCTTTTGCCTATTCCAAATTCATAGTAACCTATTTATACCCTTTTGCCCATTCCCAATTCATAGTAACCTATTTATACCCTTTTGCCCATTCCAAATTCATAGTATTATTATTATTATTATTATTATACCCGATTTATATAGCGCTCTTTTCACACAGGAGTTGTGCGTTCAAAAGCGCTTCACATGAAATTATATAAATGTACCTACAAAGCGAGAAAGACAAATAACTACATTCACAATAAAAATGATACAATATTGAGATGCATGGAAACATGGAATTTCTTCCAATATTATTACCAAGATTATAAAATTGTTATAGTAAGTTTGACTATTCCAAATTCATAGTAACCTATTTATACCCTTTTGCCTTTTCCTAAATTCATAGTAACCTATATAGTAACATATTTATACCCTTTTACACATTCCAAATGCACAGTAACATATTATACCCTTTTGCACATTCCAAATTTATAGCAACCTATCTATAGCCTTTGGCCTATTCCAAATTCATAGTAACCTATTTATACCTTTTGCCTATTCCACATTCATAGTAGCCTATTTATACCCTTTTGTCTATTCCAAATGTTTAGTAACCTATTGGTGCCCTTTTGCCTATTCCAAATTCATAGAAACCTATTTATACCCTTTTGCCCATTCCAAATTCATAGTAGCCTATTTATACCCTTTTGCCCATTCCAAATTCATAGTAACCTATTCATACCCTTTTGCCTATTCCAAATTCATAGAAACCTATTTATACCCTTTTGCCCATTCCAAATTCATAGTAGCCTATTTATACCCTTTTGCCCATTCCAAATTCATAGTAACCTATTCATACCCTTTTGCCCATTCCAAATTCATAGAAACCTATTTATACCCTTTTGCCTATTCCAAATTCATAGTAGCCTATTTATACCCTTTTGTCTATTCCAAATTCTTAGTTAGCTATTGGTGCCCTTTTGACTATTCCAAATTCATAGTAACCTATATATACCCTTTTGCCCATTCCAAATTCATAGTAGCCTATTTATACCCTTTTGCCCATTCCAAATTCATAGTAACCTATTCATACCCTTTTGCCCATTCCAAATTCATAGAAACCTATTTATACCCTTTTGCCTATTCCAAATTCATAGTAGCCTATTTATACCCTTTTGTCTATTCCAAATTCTTAGTTAGCTATTGGTGCCCTTTTGACTATTCCAAATTCATAGTAACCTATTTATACCCCTTTGCCCATTCCAAATTCATAGTAACCTATTTATACCCCTTTGCCCATTCCAAATTCATAGTAACCTATTTATACCCTTTTGTCTATTCCAAATTCTTAGTAACCTATTGGTGCCCTTTTGCCTATTCCAAATTCATAGTAACCTATCTATACCCTTTTGCCTATTCCAAATTCATAGTAACCTATTTATACCCTTTTGTCTATTCCAAATTCTTAGTAACCTATTGGTGCCCTTTTGCCTATTCCAAATTCATAGTAACCTATTTATACCCTTTTGCCCATTCCCAATTCATAGTAACCTATTTATACCCTTTTGCCCATTCCAAATTCATAGTATTATTATTATTATTATTATTATACCCGATTTATATAGCGCTCTTTTCACACAGGAGTTGTGCGTTCAAAAGCGCTTCACATGAAATTATATAAATGTACCTACAAAGCGAGAAAGACAAATAACTACATTCACAATAAAAATGATACAATATTGAGATGCATGGAAACATGGAATTTCTTCCAATATTATTACCAAGATTATAAAATTGTTATAGTAAGTTTGACTATTCCAAATTCATAGTAACCTATTTATACCCTTTTGCCTTTTCCTAAATTCATAGTAACCTATATAGTAACATATTTATACCCTTTTACACATTCCAAATGCACAGTAACATATTATACCCTTTTGCACATTCCAAATTTATAGCAACCTATCTATAGCCTTTGGCCTATTCCAAATTCATAGTAACCTATTTATACCTTTTGCCTATTCCACATTCATAGTAGCCTATTTATACCCTTTTGTCTATTCCAAATGTTTAGTAACCTATTGGTGCCCTTTTGCCTATTCCAAATTCATAGAAACCTATTTATACCCTTTTGCCCATTCCAAATTCATAGTAGCCTATTTATACCCTTTTGCCCATTCCAAATTCTTAGTTAGCTATTGGTGCCCTTTTGACTATTCCAAATTCATAGTAACCTATCTATACCCTTTTGCCTATTCCAAATTCATAGTAGCCTATCTATACCCTTTTGCCTATTCCAAATTCATAGTAACCTATTTATACCCTTTTGTCTATTCCAAATTCTTAGTTAGCTATTGGTGCCCTTTTGACTATTCCAAATTCATAGTAACCTATTTATACCCCTTTGCCCATTCCAAATTCATAGTAACCTATTTATACCCCTTTGCCCATTCCAAATTCATAGTAACCTATTTATACCCTTTTGTCTATTCCAAATTCTTAGTAACCTATTGGTGCCCTTTTGCCTATTCCAAATTCATAGTAACCTATCTATACCCTTTTGCCTATTCCAAATTCATAGTAGCCTATTTATACCCTTTTGTCTATTCCAAATTCTTAGTAACCTATTGGTGCCCTTTTGCCTATTCCAAATTCATAGTAACCTATTTATACCCTTTTGCCCATTCCAAATTCATAGTAACCTATTTATACCCTTTTGCCTATTCCAAATTCATAGTAACCTATTCATACCCTTTTGTCTATTCCAAATTCATAGTAACCTATTTATACCCTTTTGCATATTCCAAATTCTTAGTAACCTATTTATACCTCTTGCACATTCCAAATTCATAGCAGCCTTTTTGAACCCTTTTGCCCATTCCAAATTCATAGTAACCCATTTCATATAATTTTGCCTATTACCAATTCATAGTTTTTTGCAGATTCCAAATTAATAGTAATGTATTTATACCCTTCTCCAAAATCACAGAAACCTATTTATATTTGTTTAGCCCGTTCCCAATTCATAGTAACCTATTTATACCCTTTTGCCCATTCCAAATTCATAGTAACCTATTTATACCCTTTTGCCTTTTCCTAAATTCATAGTAACCTATATAGTAACCTATTTATACCCTTTTACACATTCCAAATGCACAGTAACATATTATACCCTTTTGCACATTCCAAATTCATAGCAACCTATCTATAGCTTTTGGCTTATTCCAAATTCATAGTAACCTATTTATACCATTTTGCCTATTCCCATTTCCCCTTGACGTAACCATGACCTCTAAATGACTTTGACCTTTGCCTGATATGACTTGATGTCCACTGTATCATTAGCTTTAGGTCCATGAATGGTCCAAGGTAACAACTGTATAAGTATCCAAGCATTCTAGTAAGGGGTGTAGATGCTAGACAAAATGATAAAGTCTGGTTAACCAAACAGAGGCATGGACAGGACAATCACTACATACCTGCCACATCTATGGATACTGGGGGCATAAAAACCTCAATATATACACTACTAGCAGAAGGGTTATGACAGACAGCTGCTTACAAAAGACAAAAGTAAAGGAGAAGGCTCATTATGAGTTTCTGCCTTACTTCTATCTTGCTTAAGAAGTAATCAATCTTTCACATTTGAGCAGTGTAATGGCATTGTTTAATTGTTTACAGAAGAATGAGAGGATACGGCAAGAAAGTTGCCATACATTCTAACTGAAGGGAAAAAACACTTCCAACATATTCCATGAAGAGAAAAAAATTCTACAGAATTACATGACATGTATAACCTTGACAAAGAAGCAACAGCTACACCAAGCCGGTGTAAGAAATAGTGCATATTTATCTTTTCAACCTATTAAATCCTAGTGACAAGTATACACATCATTACAAATAATGTACAAGTAAAAAATACAGTCTTGGCCTATGTAATCTGTGTAGACCATACTCAGAGGTCTCCTACAGGAGTCTTTCGATCAGGAACTGCACTGTTTGTCATTTGAAATATATTTTTACTAAACAACCCTAAACAGTCACAAATCAACTAGAATTGTTTTCAAACAATTGTCTATTTGAAGTTTCAGGCGTGAATTAATTTATAATTGTACATCTCTATATAGAGTTAAGATAGTTATATTAAAAACCCTTATAAAAGAAAAATTAAAATCCTTCATAAAAGAAAAATACAACAGTAAAGTAAACAACAAGTGCACGCCATTATAAGCAGAAACTGTTGACAAAACAATATGCATGTTCAAAATTAACATCATTTGTTCCATTACAAATTTAGTAAAACAAAAATAATATTTTATTTAAAGAAATGTACTTCTCTTGTTTTCTTTTATATTTATATTGAATAAACATACATAAACTCTTCAAGCTGACAAGTTGTTTAACCCTTGTCCTGTCCATATAGCTTCTTTTTTCAAATTGATGTCGCCAAACTTTGTCAAATCAAACAATTTATGCATTTTTTAATTGAGGAATCCTAAAGTTGAGTGTCTAACAGTTTGGATTCAGATCTGATGTCACTGCCTTCGCATCTACAGATGCTGGGGGCATAAATTTTTTAGACATATTTCCAATGTACTTGAGTTTAATATGGTTGTTCCTGCATCCTACTTTGCCTAGATCCACTGTATCATTCTGCTTAACCCTTTACTCCATAGCCTGTTTCTGGTATTGAAGACCACTTAAAGCTGTTTGAAAGTATAGCAGAATGCGCCTTAATGCCCATTCTGCTTTACTTACAGTTTGCATTAAGCTACCATCTGCTAGGATTTAGAAAATATCTTATGGTACATGTTCATGACAGTATAAATTGAAACTATTTTCTCCAGAGGAGGAATAAATTGAAGGTGCTTAAAGGCACTTTTATGGAGGAAAGGGTTAATAAAGCCAAAATGCTGTCACACAGCAGCTTTTCCTTTTTCATTGTTCATGATTTCTATTTCGTCTGCCATTTTCAGTTTACAAAAAATCAAATGAAATTGCAGGATCTCATTTTGGGGAATCAGGATTGAAGTTAACTGAATTTTTTTACAGTCTTGCGGTTCATCTAAAATCATTTAAAGAAATAAAAGTAACAGGAAAAATATAATTTCCAAACTGAATTGATTCATAAGTAAATTATCCAAGGTTAATTATTAAAATATATTGATTCTCATATCTGAAATTTCCTACCCGGTTCTGGTCTTTATCTCTGTATAATTGTGCAATCAAATGGTCAGGACGCTTTCAGGTAAATGAATTAAGTAGATAATAAGTGTTTGTTGAGTGATATTAGTAAACAAATAAAACCAAATCAGCTGATTTCTACACAAAGAGTTTTTTTATTTTTACTGAAGTATCATTGTAACTATGGTAACATTTGATCGTAGCTATCAGCAATAGTATCGACTTTCAAATATGTCATCGACTTATTGCTATCGCAGGGATTATTCTGTCACAGAATGCAAGTGAGAGAAATTCTCTCATTTGTCACAAAAGATGAAGAGAGAAACTTTAATTGGTAGTCTGTTTGTACCAGCAACCACTACTGCTATATCTACTGCTTGAGAATTGTGAGTAAATATTTATATGACATGGAACTGTTATTCTTCTTCTCCTTGTCGAAATCTAGTAAAAAGATTTAATCCATACCATGAATTGATAGTTTACCGCACACGCCATTAGCGTATATGATATCTGCAGATTCACCTTTGTCTGTAGAGGGTCAGTTCGCGAAAACTAGTGACAAAAATTATCGTCGCGGTAACGACAATAATTAAGGAATAAAATGAACAATATTTTGGTGCATTGTGCAGTTATTCAATCGAGTGAAAGGAATTAACATTCCTATTTTCGAAAGAAAGTACGATCCCGTGACAGAGGATATACTTATTCGTCTGTAATTGTCAATTAGTCTAAGTGCGGTCTGGTACACTTTTTATTCTGTACCGGATGTATTTTGATTTTACAACACAATTCGGAACTCTCGGTCCCATTCCATTTATTTTTATGCCGTTATACTATTGATGTGCGGGATGCTGGGATTACGATAAAGGGTTTTGCTAAATTGATCAGAAATGTTTGTAAATACCGGAAATTAATCGAGAAGAATTATGTTTCGCTCGCAAGTATCTGAGAAACGAGTGCGAGAAATATTCGCGTTATACAAATTTTGATGCAATTCTTTCATTTTCGTGCAAAATATCGCGGAAATGGCGGCCCAGAATGATCCCTGGCTATTGGAGTCAGTACTATTGCAATAGGTGAACCTATTGTTTCACTTCTAATAATAAATTAAATGGTTTCAAATTTGATAGCAGGTAAAGCAAGTTTAAGCATGAATGCTGAATGAATATAGTCATTGTATCTCCTTTATTAACCCTTTGTAAAGTACTTCTGGAGGGAAGGGTTACTATGAACAATTACAGCAGACAGTCACAGTTCCAAATAACGGCAAAATATTTAACCCTTGTGTACATAGTACCCTATGTATTGATCTAATAATAATCTCAAAGACATGATTCTAATGACTACTCACAACATATGGTTACATGGAGAACTTTATATATATAACTCTCTCCTATAGTGTTGCCATAGAAACCAAAAGCAGAAACACTGTGCATGAGACACCATTGCCAAGAAAAGTCTAACCAAATCAAAGCAGGCCAAAGATAAATTCTTGTTTTAGATGAGAGTTTTTCAAATGGATAGAAAGAAAATCCCCAAGATGTCCTGCACTAAGGTAGAATGTCTTTGACTATATGACACATGGGTAGAGAGAAATATCCCAAGGTTTCCCACATTAAGGTAAAATGTCTTTGAATATATGACATATGGATAGAGAGAAAATTCCCAAGATGTCCTGCACTAAGGTAGAATGTCTTTGACTATATGACACATGGGTAGAGAGAAATATCCCAAGATTTCCCACACTAAGGTAAAATGTCTTTAGACAATATGACACATGGGTAGAGGGAAAGTCCCCAATATTTCCCAAACTAAGGTAAAATGTCTTTGACTATATGACACATTGGTAGAGAGAAAGTTCCCATGTCTTTGACTTTATGACACATGGGTAGAGAGAAAGTCCCCAAGATTTCCTGCACTACGGTACAATGGCTTTGACTTTATGACACATGGGTAGAGAGAAAGTCCCCAAGATTTCCTGCACTAAAGTAGAATTTCTTTTTTATTATTTAAGCTTTCTATGCTAGAAACCAATATATGTACAGTTCGCAAATTGCCCTCTAATTAGGATCTGTACTCTCTGTTAATGTTTTTAATTTTTTTTTTTTAAATCTGTATTTGACGGACATTTGACCTATATTGCTCATCTGAGTCATATGGGATAGGTCTTCTAGGTTATGCTATACACCTTACACCTGTCAGTTTTGGTAGTGGTTGTATTCTAGTATCCTCCCCATAACCCCCATCCCACTGGGGGTCTGCCAATCAAGATCTTCATTCTTCCTCATAAGGTCATCACTAAAGAACGGTTGTGCATGAACAGGGACTTGCTGTAGTGCATTGGCAGTAGAAAATCAAACAGAAATAAAGCTTGGCTACCAATTAAATGCAGAACCAAAAATGTCTAAGCTTTAACATATCTGGGCAGTGTCTTAAGGGAAAGAACCTCAGTACATTGCAAACAGTGTTGGCCCAATCAACTACAGAATGTTAAACAGTACAATTACATGATTTCATCTGGGTCTTCCAGGTCATCTCTGATTGAAGTCTCTGAAAACAAATCTATAATTCCCATAGGTTTTTTTCTACTTTTTTCTAAACGGTGTCTATGGAACTGTTGAAATATTTAAAGAAGGTAACTTTTTAATACAGGGCAAAAGCAATGCAAAAAACTTCCCGGGCTTTTATTTAAGCAGGATAAAGGTGATGTAGAAAGTTTCTCAGGAACTCTCTGCATTCCTTTTGCCCTGCTTTAAACTGCCATCTTTCTTAATAACTGATGCATACTTTTGAAATAAAAAATATGAAATAATGACTTAAGTCTAATGTGAAATCCTCTCACAACTATCTGTTTTGCTGTATCTGTAAGGATTGGATTATATCTTATTTGCAATGTCTGTCCTTTCCCCACTATGCAGCCCATATGTACATGAAGCTCTAAGCGAAAGATTGACTTGTTAAGCAAAGTGTGTAGAACAACAGAGAGTTTGCATGTGTGATATATATCACCATAGAAACTGTCAACATATTGCCATGGAAACACACCTAGTGACAGTTTGTGGGAAATATCCTTGGCAATGGTCTCAAGGTCAAGCCCTATCACCAAAAAAGCTCGTTTTCTGAATGGTGTCTTACCAGGTGCAGAAGCTGCCGAGTTCTTGCCATCATGGCTTGTCAAGTCCTGTATACTATCAAACCTCATCTAAAAAATATCATGGAAATAATAGTCAAACCTCATCTAAACATATCACACAAATACTGTATAGTTCATCTAAAATACAAAAAAAAATAATACTGTCAAACTCATCTAAATTACCACACACACAAAATTTTGGGGAACTTCATCTAAAATATGAGATTAATGTTGTAAACCTCATCTAAAAAGACTATGAAAATAATTCCTTAACCCTGAAATTTTAAAAGGAAAATTTCAGTTTCCAATTTAATCTAATTCACTTTAGACAATATTAGGTTATTTTTGTCATTGCATTGCACTATGACAAACAGTGCATATCCTGATCAGTTGGCTCCTTGATCTGATCTGGGTCCTCACAGGAAAAGTATATTCACAGGAAAAGTATATTTTTCACACTTACAGAGGATGTGTATATGAGTGACCCAAACATTATATGAATATTGAGAATTGTGTCATTTTCATCTTAGCAGTATGGGAATATCACCTGATAATCTATCCCCTCTGATGTAAACAATAATGAGGAACAAACAACATGGAGAGCCTGAGAGTTTCAGCAATGACATGCCCGACAGCTCAGCAACATGTTGAGAAACTCACAGATTGCTAGAGGTAAATGGTGCTGCCCGTATGTTAATCACTGAACCATGTGCTCAGTAATAGATTGAGAACATTTGGAGCTTATTTCAAAAGAGTTTTGACTATTGATATAACTTTATTGTAGGTGTATAATAAATGAGAGGATTCTATTAGTAGTCCAACCATAGGGTTTGTTTGAGACATTAGGTAATTAGTTCTTGAAATACTTGACTTATCTGACAGTCTGGTACACTAACATTAATACCAAACTGGTGTTAGGCTGTAACTGTAATGGACACACCACCACTAGTCTTTTATACAGATGACACCTTAACCCATATCCTTCTAAGTGTGACTTGCCTAACATTTGCAAACAGCTTAGATCCAGATCAGACACCACATAAAGTGACATCTGATCTGGATCAGAACTGTTTGTCAATTCATTTTCAGTATAAAAAATTATTTTTTTTCGCAGATGATATATTTAAAGCAACTGACAATTCAGCATGATTGGAGTTAGCAGAGATTGTAAAGAATGTGTATGTAACTCACCTTCTCATCCAGTCTTGGTGGAGTGGTAACAAACTGAAACAGAAATCAATCACCATCACAACAATAGTGCTCTCCTACAATAATACAAGTATTTGTAAAGGACACATATACCGGACAGCACTAAGGGTTAATGGGTTAACAGCATATTTCAGTCAACAATACTTTTTATTTTCATGTATGGCTAGTTAAAAATGCTTTGTCAAAGCTTGGCCTTCACTTATTGAATACAGCAAAGACTGCAGTATTAAAACTCGTTCAGCACTGTTTGAAGCTTTTTTGAATACTGTATTGTATAGACCAGGGGTTAAAAATTCCACTCATCCGCTCATCTTGTATGCCTTTTACCTTCTTTGTCTAATGTGCAGAGCATGTGCATTTTTAGATCTCCTTCAATGTCTTTTATGGCTGACGAGTGACAAATTTCAGAACTTTGTACCCCTGTAGTAGACCTTGATCAGATTTAAACTTGATTGTTCTCCTTTCATTGCCAGGCCAGTTTGCACAGAAATTATAATGCAAATAGGTTTTCGATCCAGATCAAGCAACTTGAAGTCCGAGTTGAAACTTAACTTTTTTAAACACAAGTAATGATGTTTATTTTGTTAACCTTAACCCTTTTCCCCATAGAAGTACCTTTTAGTGCATTTAATCTATTCCTCCACTAAAGAAAACAGTTCCAATTTATACAGTTATGAACATGTACCATAAGAAATATTTGCTAAATTCGAGCAGAAAGTAGCTTTAAGGTGGCGAAAAGTAAGGCAGAATGTGCCTTAAGGTGCATTCTGCTTTACTTTCAACCTGCTTTAAGTGGTCACCTATCTTCAAAACTAGAAACAGGCTATGAGGTGAAGGGTTACTTTCGAATTTGAAGAGAACAGCACATGACAATTTCTCAGGACATGTTATCATATTGCAATCACCAACAATGGCACTTATGTTGAATGGTGTCTATGACAGCTTTTACTGTTTTCTAAAATGCAAAAAATCTTTATAAAGCTACTGAAACCAAAATGCCACACCAGATAAGGGGAAGTTAGTGAACTCACTTGATGTATATTGGGTACGCTGGTTGCCTTTCTCAGTGATCTCCCCTGGGCTGCCATCAATTCTTTCACAGCTACTTCCTGAAACATACAATCATTAACTTGTTTGACCTTGAATTAACAAATGGATTTAACTGTTATCTGATGAATGGCCAGCTAACATTGACTTTGGAGGGATTTGCCGAAAATTATTTAAAAGCATGAAAAACAGTGTTGACCCTGATCAGATAACTGCTTCAAGAGCCCTGTGATGTTGGCATGCAGTGTTTGCAGATGTTATATCTACATGGTCCTAGCAGCACAATAAGGGTCACAGTATTTCTACACTGGCAGTTTCCTCCTGAAAATATGGTCTACTAACAATTCCCTTCATTGATGGCATTTAAGACTGATGGCAGCTAAAAGCAGGGTTAAGGTTAAATAAAGCTTTTCTGGCAATAACAGTTGAATTGCGTTAACTAAAAATGTCTCAATTGTATGATTTGGAAGTTTGATTTGGTCCCCTCATACAATGATTATGTTGACTTTGTCACCTTAACTTGAAAACAACAGTGCTGTAATTATTACACTTCATATACAATGGAAAGGTTTCACATTTCTCGCTGAAGCCTTTTACTCCTGCTGCAAATGCTTACCTGTCTCAGCCTATCAAGTGTGAGTATACTCTCCACGGCAGACACACCCTTGATATATTTCTCTATATACGTCTCACCATCTGCAGCACTGACCTCATTCTGGGAGGCAGCCATTTGTGCAAGCGTCTCCATGTCCTCCAAGTCTTCTGAGGCCTGGTTAATATACATACAATTTAAAATAACATGTCCAGAGAATCTACTCATGGCATGTCACAACAATCTAATCATGACATGTCATAAGTATCTACTCATAACATTCCATAAGAATCTACTCATGACATGTCATAAATATCCACATGTCATAAGAATCTACTCATGGAATGTCATTATCTACTCATGACATGTCCAGAGAATCTACTCATGACATGTCATAAGGATAAAAGGAAACACACCCTTAGAATCTACCCATGTTATTTCCTAAGAACCTACTCATGACATGTCCTTAGAATCTACTCATGACATGTCCTCTAGAATCTACTCATGGTATTTCCTAAGAATCTTCTCATAATAATCTGTCGAAATAATCTATTCATGAAATGTCAAAAAAAGAATTTGCTCAACACATGTTCTATGAATCTACTCATGACAGGTGTCAAGTCTTTACGTATGACATGTCAAAAGAATTTACTCATGGTCTATCCTAAGAATCTACTCATGGCCTGTCCAAAGTATTCACTCACCATGTTCTAAGAATCCACTTTGGACATGAGCTAAGAATTCACTATAGACATGTGCTAAGAATCCACTTTGGACATGTACTAAGAATGTAGTTTTTAATAATACATTATGGACTCACCTTTGGTATGTTGGACACAACATCATAAGTCACACCGCTTGCATGAAGATTGTCCTGCAAACAAAATATGTATTAACACATAAAATGCTGAATTTTCAAGTGGACTCTTCTGTTTTTTGCGCAATTTCTCCAAAACTGTCTGCTTTTTCATCAATGGGATGTGAGTCAACTGTAGGAGGTCAAGGGGAAAAACATTTATTAGCACTGTTTAAAATTTAAACACAGAGTCTGAGGTCAAGGTAACAAGGGTAAATATGTTCCCATCATGTAGGGAAAGGTTGTTTGTCAGATATTCAGTCTCACTATATGGTTTCCAGAGCCTTTTAGTGTTTTCTTCAGCTGGCCTGTCGGAAACTTAGTATCCCAAAATGAAATCCTGGCTGTGGTGTCTTTGAGCCTTATTTCAGTTCGGCAGCTACTCAGTATCACTATAATATTTACATGAAGTATCACTATAATACTTACATGAAGTATCACTATAATCCTTACATGAAGTATCACTATAATCCTTACATTATATATAATATATCCTTACATCACTATAAACCTTACATGAAGTATCACTATAATCCTTACATTATATATAATATATCCTTACATCACTATAATCCTGACATGAAGTATCACTATAATCTTTACATTATATATAATATATCCTTACATCACTATAAACCTTACATGAAGTATCACTATAATCCTTACATTATATATAATATATCCTTACATCACTATAATCCTGACATGAAGTATCACTATAATCCTTACATTATATATAATATATCCTTACATCACTATAATCCTGACATGAAGTATCACTATAATCCTCACATTATATATAATATATCCTTACATCACTACAATCCTTACATGAAGTATCACTATAATCCTTACATTATATATAATATATCCTTACATCACTATAATCCTGACATGAAGTATCACTATAATCCTTACATTATATATAATATATCCTTACATCACTATAATCTTGACATGAAGTATCACTATAATCCTTACATTATATATAATATATCCTTAAATCACTACAATCCTGACATGAAGTATCACTATAATCTTTACATTATATATAATTTATTATATGCCTTCGTATGATATCGAGCTTTTTCGCGTGTATCTGCAGAGTAAAATACAAGAGTCTGTATCAGCCACCTTGTATCAGCCACCTTGTATTTTACTCCAACCTCGTTTTCGATTTAGCGTGACGTCGTTTACGTTCAGGTACAAGTCCCGCGTTATTCTTTGTGGCCTACAATAATTCTTTGTTCTGCTTCAAATAACTAATGGTTCTGGATATAAAATTATTTAAACAACTTTGTAGTTGTTTCTGGAGTGTATTCAAGGCATATAATAAACACATTACCAGTTGACAGTCCGATACAGAGTGTTGCATTTAGCTCTCGGCGTTTTTGGCGGAAACAACCGATCAGACTCGCGCCAAGGCGCTCGTCAGATCGGCTATTTCCGCCAAAAACGTCTCGAGCTAAATACATCACTCTGTATCGGACAGTCAACTGGTAATGTGTATATATCCTTACATCACTATAATCCTGACATGAAGTATCACTATTATATTTACATGAAGTATCACTATCATACTTACACTGCCTATGAGTCTTTTCTTGAGTTTGTCTGTGAGACTCATGTTTCGGTGTTTGACGTTCACACATAATCTCTTCCTGAGTACCAACTCCATATAGGCTGGGTGGCTCAGTCGTAATACAACCTTTAGGATTAGGTATATACGATCATTTGTGCTTGTGATGCGATTAAGGTGAGGGGAATCGTGGATCGAGGAATCCCATGATGATATTGCACATACCTGAAAAATTTACACACATATAAGAATCACACAGAATTCAAACAGTATAGTCCTGCTGGTAATTCAATGACCCCTGAAATAAGGACTACAGTCAAACCTGGTCTAACGGCCACCTTTATAATAGCGACACCTCTAAATGAGCGCCACATTTAAAAAGATCCAAGCATTTTAGTTATATATATCATCTGTATAAGATGGTTACCTGCTTGTCGTGCCAGCAGCGGATACTTTTTGGTCACAATTTTGCAGTCTTTCTGCGTAAGAGCGCAATTTTCCGGCTTCGATTTATACCTAGCCTTGCAGAAGTTCATATGAATTACCTCCCCTGCTATAAAGCTCTTCTCTCAATATAAAGTTCCATCCAAATCTAGCATTTTCCCGATGATTTTTGTCGAAAAGGCTGCCAAAACAACCTGACTTTTCTGATGCAGAAATGTAAGTTGTTTGATTTATTTGATTTTTACTACAAGTTTAGAAGCGTCAGAAACAATTTTTGAGATAGACTGGCAGAAAACTGTTGTCGAAAAAAAGGGGAAACATCAGCACAGAGCTATCCAACAGTGTTTTGTGTCAGGTAACCATATCTGACTTTTTGGTGTTTTTATTAGCCCCAAATGATTTAAAATGTGTATAACCAGTGGTAATACATTTACCAAACCGATAAGGATAAGACCGTTATTATGAATGACACAAAAAGTAGCAAGAACATTTCATATTTCATTACGACTTATCCCTCCCACTTTTTAATTTTCAGAAACCATGAGAGCAAAGACGCTATCTACTGGATGAATTGATTGTGGTGTGAGGTTGAGACATCAACACATTCAGTATGTGAGGCCACTGTACCATACACCGCTCCAACTGAACAGTGATGAAGAGACAGAGGATTGTGTGCCACTCTCTGTTCTACAAATGTCCATGGAACTGCTCTAGTGTGATTTTAAACATCTCCTGAGAATCAACCGTTACAGATATGTAAGCAGGCCCAAAAACTCTGATAAATTTACCACAAAGCTGCTGGAAGAGAGACATGAGAAATACATGAAGATAGTGACTGTGAAGATACCTGAGACACAGAAGCAACCGAAAGTTTTACTTTAAATGTTTTCAAATGTTTTATTATTGACAATAGTATCATTTTTTATTATATGTGTGATGCCTGTGATGTAAAGTTATAATTAAAGTTATTTTTGTATACTGTACATGTACTTATCTCGTATTATACAGACGTGTATGCATGCAATGGTTTGTGGTGTCTGGTGAGCCCTGCATGAGACAGTCATTTGTATATAATAGCCAGTTTCAATAGGTCCCAAAGGTGGCTGTCTTATACAGGTTTGACTGTAGCTCATTTGCACTATTTAGGATGTGTTTTGAAATATACTGCAAAATGACAAACCAGTATCTGATCAGGATCTACAATGTTTACCTAGAATAAGTGTACTTATCACAGGTACCGTACATTGTTTGTAAAGGATGTATTTACATGTCACTAGGACTCAAAGGGTTAAAGAGCCATATAAAACTTTTCATTGGAATTAATTTGTTCAAATAACAGTTTAAGACAGGTCCCTGCTAGTTTCACTTTGAATCTTTTTTCAGAATCCGCCATAGACTAAAGATGTAGTGGTGTGTGTAAGAACAATGCCGCTAGATGAATGTGTTATATATTCAAAACATTACAAAGGTCAATCAGACAGGATTCATTGAAGCATATCAAAATCTTGACAATACGTATATCTGTAATGTGTAAAATCATATGGTCATAGCTTAAAACTGTAGGAGGAGTTACAGGGACAAAGTATATATGGATGGACAAACCAAAGAATGGATGTATTTACATGTCACTAGGGCTCAAAAGGGTAAAGAACCATATGAAATTTATCCTGCATGCTCTAAAAGCAATTTATGTTTTACTTTCAATCGGTTTGAAGTAGCCACAGATCTAAACTACAGACAAGAGCCGCATGCGGCCCTAAATCGCTCACCTGAGGACTATTGTGTTATATATTACTCAATGCAAAATGAAGTTTGTCATTGCATGTATGTGGACTGTTGCATGAAGAAGTAATTCTGAATCTGTTTGTCATTATTACTATATGAGCAAAATGGGAAAAT
The DNA here is from genome assembly GCA_922989275.2 of Gari tellinella. Lineage (NCBI taxonomy): Eukaryota > Metazoa > Mollusca > Bivalvia > Cardiida > Psammobiidae > Gari > Gari tellinella. The sequence goes on from OV277872.1 coordinate 41,886,999, forward strand.
ATGGCAATGGTATAAATAGTGCTATTAAAGGGTCACTTAAACAATATTCATTCAAAATATTATTGAATTCTGACAATGGTTTCAGAGAAGCAATTGTTTTTAGAAAAATTCCATCATAAGTCTATGTAAAATTGATAAGCCCCGGGGCGGGTCCATTTTTGACACAGGGGTCATGATTTGAACAATTTTCGTAGAGGACCATAAGGCAAAGTTAGATGCCAAATATAAAAGGTCTGGGCCTTACGGTTTCAGAGAGGATTTTTTTTTTAAGGTTTTCCTATATAAGTCTATGTAAAACTGATGATGTAAGTACGGAAATTGACCACACCTTCTGGCGGCCATGTTTTTTGACGGATCAAAATTTTTTGAACAATTTTGAATGTATATTTATTGAGAAACATTTTGGTGAAAACCAAATTGAAATAGGACCAGTCGTTCTTGAGAAGAAGATTTTTTAAGATATTGTGCATGGTTGCCATGGCAACAAGACCGATTGCCCCACCCACTTTTTTTAACAATTTTTAAAGCTCACAACTACAGTATGTATTTGACCAAGTTTGGTTAAAATTGGGCCATTGGTTTCAGAGAAGAAGTTGTTTGAAACAAATTGTGAACGGACGACACCAACACCGACACCGACGTACGGCGACCGATCACAATAGCTCACCAAAGTGCTCAGGTGAGCTAAAAAGTTATTATGATTGAAACTTAAAGTTTCATGACAGATGAGGCTAAATATTGAGTAATCAAGCTGTTCTGTCTCTATGCAATTGTGCTTGTTTGATATAACTGGTAACTTAAAGTAGAATAAAAGTAAAGCAGAAGTCTAAAATAGCAGCTTCTGCTTTCCTATCATCTTGCTCAAAGCAGCCAGCTGCATTAAACACTGTTGGGTGTAAGTGTTTTGCACTTTTTATCTATGGAGTAAAGGGCAGCAGACCTTACATTAGTTCACTTACACTTTCTTTCTCTGTGTAGCTCTTCAGTATGGGAAGCGCCACATAGTTGGCAGATTGTTCTTTAGGCAGTATAGAGTTGATACCTGCTGCCTGGGTGCCCTCCTTCGCACTGGGTGTTGTCATGTCATCAGCTAAAAATATACAGCTTCAGATAAAGGTTAGTATCTCAAAGCCTGTAATATTAATGTCTCAATTAAGTTCTATGTTCTGACAAGACATTCAAACAAATAGTCAAAACAATAAGAGTTTTAAATGACTTAAAAGATGTAAAAGATGTCATGAGAAATTTTCTCAAATTTCATGGAAACATTACTTGTTATTATTATACAATAAAAAACTGGCTGCCATTTATGCATATCTATGGAGTAAAGGTTTAAGAGTACACATCAATAGCAGACCAATGCCTAATCATGTCACATACATATATTTATTGATTGTGAGATTAAGACTCTGACTGGACTTACATGTGGTATATGTATTTCAGTTAGTTATACTAATGGGTTTAAAGTTGAGGGAAACAACATTTAGATAATTACGTTGCAGTGAGTTAGGAGAGTTATTTACAAGTTTTAACTTACAGTTGAGGTCCAGGAAGAGGACCGGGCGGTGTTGTTCCATATCTGTAGGAGCTTCCCTGCAAAATACAGCACTTGTGTTCCACTAATTGTATTCAGCAGCCACCAAAACGATTATTGGTTTTTAAGGCAAGTAGGTGCTTAATGCATGACAAAAGTAAATCAGAAACCTACAACAGCTTTCTGCTTTAATTTTGTCCTCCATTAAGCTGGCACCAGTCTTTACAGTGCCCATGTTATTTTCACAAGTGGCTGCTTAACACAACTTTCCCTGTAATTGGGACAACTGAAGGCCATGATGGTGAATTACCAGAGTTTTACCTTTAAGTTTCAGCAATTATCAAAATCATCAAAGAACTTATAGCCCTATATAGTTTGTCAGTGTGATAAAATTCAGTCATAATTTGTAGACACTAGAGAGTTACTACTGTTGTCAGGTTTAACAGTCTCTTAATGATGTATCATCCAATACCTGGCAGCCACAGTCCATTGACAGGACAGTGACAACTAAGTACAGCAGTCTAAACAACTCTATATTTTTTACTTCTCTCCTAAACATTTTACACTATGTTCCTGTCAACCATGGCAGCCCTGTTTCAGGCCATGGTGGACAAACGTGATGGTCGTGAGACAACGCCAGGAGACAGGATGGGCAAACTTGACAGGTCCAGATAACAGTGGTTGCTGGTCCAGATGTTTTAATTGCCAAACAATTTGCCACTGCAGTCACAGTGTAGATTAGGAACATAATAGGCCGTAATAAAATCTGACGAACAGAACATATTGCCCTTAAACAGAACATAGAGATGGTCGGCAGTGGGCAGGCAATCATTTGTAGCTTTCCAAATCTCATTGTCCTTTCAAGTTTTGCCACGATCTGTCTTGTTTAGTATGCGTCTGTCACAGTCAGTTTGCAGTTGCTGAACATTTTGACCTGTTTTGTCAAGGTTATTACGGCAAGCTCATTTCATGGTAGCTGCTTCGTCAAGTTTAGTCCCGGCGTGTTCCAGGATATGAGTATCACGGTCCCAGTGCGTTCTATTCTCCTTCCATCTACCACATAGTGCGCGGTCTGGGAAGGTGTATATAAAGTAAGTGGCTGGTAGGCGATATTCATTTATTCAAATTCTGTTTGGGCATTCTGATTTTTCATGTGGGTAAGCCTTCCAGCTTCGAACCTTCAAAAACTTTACTTTAACCTTTAGGAGATTCATTCCTGTTTGGCTTGGGAGAGACTTCTTGTACACAAACTCTAAAACTGACCCACGTCCACATTTCATCTGTAACTAGTCTTGACAAAAATTTAAAACATGCCCAAACCTACTCAGAACATGTGAAAAATGACCCTCAGAGATAGTGGAGGACTTGCAGGGAAGGTTCTTACTTCCTTAGTAGACCCCTAGGTGAACCCTTTTGGAGTCACCGTGATTCAGCAGTCTCATTTCCCTACGACTTGTCACGGAGCCTCATTTCCCTATGGCATTTCACGGATGGCGTGACAGGCAATAAGAAAACTTGCTAAGACAAAGCATTAAAGCAGTGGCCAAAACCCCAAGGCGCCCTTCACTATGGGCAAACGTTGCTTCTCGGAATATAGTGTAAACACAGCATTATCAGTCAGTTTCTCCCACTGGTATACCACTACCAGCAGCAGGAACCAGTACAGCAAACAAACATTGATATATCAGTCAGCTGGCGCCCCTTGGTATATCAATATCAGCACTGGGAACCAGTACAGCAAACAAACATTGATATATCAGTCAGCTGGCGCCCCTTGGTATATCAATATCAGCACTGGGAACCAGTACAGCAAACAAACATTGATATATCAGTCAGCTGGCGCCCCTTGGTATATCAATATCAGCACTGGGAACCAGTACAGCAAACAAAAATTGATATATCAGTCAGCTGGTGTCCCTTGATATATCAATATCAGCACTGGGAACCAGTACAGCAAACAAACATTGATATATCAGTCAGCTGGCGCCCCTTGGTATATCAATATCAGCACTGGGAACCAGTTCAGCAAACAAACATTGATATATCAGTCAGCTGGCGCCCCTTGGTATATCAATATCAGCACTAGGAACCAGTACAGCAAACAAATATTGATACATCAGTCAGCTGGTGTCCCTTGATATATCAATATCAGCACTGGGAACCAGTACAGCAAACAAACATTGATATATCAGTCAGCTGGCGCCCCTTGGTATATCAATATCAGCACTGGGAACCAGTACAGCAAACAAACATTGATATATCAGTCAGCTGGCGCCCCTTGGTATATCAATATCAGCACTGGGAACCAGTACAGCAAACAAATATTGATACATCAGTCAGCTGGTGTCCCTTGATATATCAATATCAGCACTGGGAACCAGTACAGCAAACAAACATCTTGATATATCAATGTCAGCATTGGGAACCAGTACAGCAAACAAACATTGATACATTAGTCAGCTGGTGCCCCTGGTGTACCAGTGGTGGGTACAGCACAGCATTCAAACATTGTAAGATATTTACCAGTCAGCTGGTGCCCCTGGTATACCACTACCAGCAGCTGGTACCAGCACAGCATTCCTCTCCTCTGTCAAAGACACCCATTGGTCAATCAGAGCTCGTTCTCTATCACTGTCAGATTCTGACTTGTCTGGAATTAAATTTACAACATTTTTGTGTGAAATCTTTGAACAGGACCTTTATCCATCTAAATCGTATCCCTCTTATCTTAATTTCAGTGCTTCAGAGAGGTTGCTGCTAAAGCAGGCTGACAGTAAAACCAGAAAGCTCCAATAGGATGATTTAGCTTTAATTTAGCAGATTCATAAGAGGATGTAGGGCGATCAGTGAAAAATATACAGTAAAATTAGATTCAAGGTCAAGGTCAAATTGGTAAATTATTATATGTATGTCTTGATAGGACTTTTCAAGAAGAACATGCATACCAAAAATGAAGGCTGTAGGTGAAAAATTGAAGTAGTTACGGCCAATATGAAGATTTCGGACAGTGACAACAATGAGGAGGATGGCGGTGTGACAATAGCTCTTTTTTATTTCTTTGAAACAGACAAGCTAAATATAGTTATAAAACTGATCTTTTCTAATATTTCGACCTCTAAGGGCCTTTTCATAGAATTCATTATTCTCTTTGATTTTATGGCTGAATGCAAATAACAAAAATGTTATGTATGTTATGACATAATTTTTTTTGAAAAAGGCCCTTAGGTCAAATATTAGAAAAGAGCAGTTTTATAAATTCAATTTTATTTCAATTCCCTATCTGGAGTATTGTTATATTTATTGTAACAAGAGGGCCATGGCCCTTAATTCGCTCACCTGAGGTCATTGTGCCTTAGCTTAATAGGCAAGACAACATTTTAATATAGCTGTAAATGGAATTATCTTGCAGACAAAATAAAACATGACAAATTGGAATAATTTAAAAAAATATTGTTGGCAGAGTTATGGCCCTTATCCATGACACTTCTTCTTATCAAGCTACATGTATTTCCATATGATTATTTATTGCGCACTCTGCTTTACTTTCAACCTGCTTTAAGTTATCATCTGCTAAGATATAGATACTATTTCTTATATCTTACATGTTTATGACTGTATAAAGTGGAATTATTTTCTTTAGAGGAGGAATAAATTAAAGGCGTAAAAAGGCATATGTATGGGGTAATGGGTTAACATCAGTAGAACTGGAGTTATCTCAAAGACAAGAAAATATGACACTGGGAAATATCTCAAAAATGACATTGACCTTTGTAGGACATGACCCAAGTTATAAAGTTTCTAACTTTAACAAAGTTATGGCTAAGATTAAAGTTGTGGACTGACAGACAAACAAATGGACAAACAGACAAAAAAGCAGACAGACAAAAACAATATGCCCCCAACTGCAGGGCATAAAAATATAGCACACAACACCATAAGCTGCTGTTTACAGTGAACCTCATCAGCTGACCAGCTGACCTGAGTTCAGTTATGTAACTCTGCCAGTAGGAAATTTGACTAGGGTCTAACTCTTATAATGCTGAATTGCTGTCTGCTATACATATTTTGAATGTGAATTATGACCTAGATATTTAACCGACCAGAACCATTTGAACAAACTAGGTAAAGGACATTTAGAAGTGTCACCATGCCAAATATCAAAGCTCTGGCAATATTAGTTTCAGTGGAGAAGACGTTTGAAATTTTCACTATATAACTCTATGTAAAACTGTGACCCCCGGGGCGGGGCCAATTTTGACCCCAGGGGCATAATTTGAACAAACTTGATAGAGGACCTGTAGATAATGTTATGTGCCAAATATCTAAGCTCTGGCCCTTGTAGTTTCAGACAAGAAGATTTTTTAAGATTTCCTTATTTTTTCACTTTGGTTGCCATAGCAACCAGAGTTCTATATTGTTTTCAATTCTTTGAACAAATTTGAAAGAGCTTGACCCAAGGAACATTCCTGTAAAGTTTGGTTGAAATCTGTTCAGCCGTTTAGGAGAAGATGTCATTTGAAGCAATTGTTAACGACGACGCACGACGGACGACGAACGACGCATGACGACGGACACAGGGCCATCCCAATAGCTCACCTTGAGCCTTTGGCTCAGGTGAGCTAAAAATAGTCAAGCAATTGGCCTTAACGGTCACCTGATTGTTTTATCTGAGGTCTTGGTTGGAAGATTTATATATACAAGAGATGTTTGTAAAGCATTTATGTCCCACCACAAAAAGACACTTGTAATGTGTGCAGATTTAAGTATAGCAGTGAAAGAGTTAAATAATCTTTTCCTCCACATTAAGCATCACAATCTTGTCCAGATGCAGGTGAATTTACTAATACAGGTTAACAGATTAAAACATGTGAAGATAAAGCAGCATGATCCTACATGTAGCTCTCACCTGTGTTTAACACTAAACTACTTATATGCTGTACTAGGTGAGATGATTGAGTTTTCTACTGATTACGGAGAAAAGGCTTGCAAGCATTTCAGACTATAAAGTCTACAGTTTTGGAAAGTAATAGTTTTATAGGACATGTACCTTGTTTATTCATCAGAGTTTGTATTTGACTATCCAAGTATTTATGTCGCCGTGACAATGCTTCGCTCCAACGATCACGTAAGAGATTGAGATCTTCTTCTTGGTAGCTATCCAAACCTTTCTGTAACTTGGACCTAGCACATATACAGCCAATGGACAAGGAGCTTATACTATCACAGATGAGGGGTAGGGTACCAGAGTCCGCCTTTGACTTGATACGAGTCATGATGCGTCGAGCATGGCCCTGAAACAATACAAACACACTTATTGGAAGCTGAAAATATCTTCTGCACTAATATTTGCACTGCATTAAGCACACCTATTGCTAACAAGAGGACCTGAAGGCCCTGATATCGCTAACCATTTGTAATGAAGCCAGATAGCTTTACCTTTGAATTTCACCCGTTTAATTCTAAATCCATTCAAGTTTGTAGTATAGCATGTAAACAACATTGGAATACAACCTACTCTAGTATAGTAGAGTACATCAAAGGTAGATAACTAGAGTCTAAACAATACTGAAATGAAGCCTTTTCTAGCATTTCAAAGTATATCAAGGGCAGATAACTATTGCCACAATGATTAGATTTCAACAATAATTGCACTCCTTCGAGAATGTATAGTTATATACTTTGTGTACAAGTACAATCATAATCCATTGAAAACTGTAGTTGCAAGAGTGTAAAAGCTGTAAAATATGGCATTTTCAGCAATTCAAAGGTAGATACATGTAACTCTTGATCTTTTTTGTCCGATTTCAACCATAATCACCCTTTTTGAACTCTTATGGTCATATACAATCTGAGCACGTTTGAAAAAGATTGAATAAATATTGTGGCCTCTAGAGTGTAAACACTGTTAAATAAGGCATTTTCAGCAATTCAAAGGTAGATAACTCTTGACCTATAGATCAGATTACAACCATAAACGAACTCATCAGAAGTCTTATGGTAATACACAATCTGAGCAAGTTTAAGAAATATTGGATAAAATTTGTGGCCTCTAGAGTCTAAACACCCTTAAATATGGCATTTTCAGCAATTCAAAGGTAGACACCTCTTGACCTATTTCTCTGATTTTAACAAAAATCGAACTCATCCCAAATCTTATAGTCTTATACAATCTGAGCAAGTTTGAAACAGATTGGATAAATATTGTGGCCTCTAGAGTGTAAACACTGTTAAATATGGCATTTTCAGCAATTCAAAGGTAGATAACTCTTGACCTATTTGTCCGATTTCAACCATAATCGAACTCAACCGAACTCTTATAGCAATATACCATCTGAGCAAGTTTGAGAAAGATTGGATAAATATTGTGGCCTCTAGAGTGTAAACACTAAAATTGTTGACGACAGACGCCGGACGCCGGACATTCAAGGATTGCAAAAGCTCACCCTGAGCTAGCTCAGGTGAGCTAAAAATCAATGTGTCTCTTTTGGTGGTTGCTTGGCTCGGGTCTATCTGTATTTCTCCTCATTTGTTTAGTGCTGTGCTTATGTAACAGCCTCTACAAAGATGTACATATAATTTCTGTTTTTGTGTGTGTGTTTTGTTCTCTTGAACAAACCAATATTAGACCAGTAAAATACTGTGCAGAGTCTGATGATCAAAAGCCCCTAGTTCTGGAAAACAAAACAAAAACAACCTAAATAATTTGTATTCTTAGATTGCAACCTTATATGTAAATCCTTTTTTTTACAGTCCTTCTTTTTTTACAGCATTTTTAGTCTTGTTTATATTATACTTGTGTTTGTCGGAAAATAGCTGTTACAGCTAATGTTTATTGTTATATTGTATCCGACGTTAAATAAGTATAGGTTAGACCATGGTTGCGCGCGAATAAACGATATAGGTCGTGGGGAAAACAAGAAGACCCATCGTTTCTGCTTTTGGTTTTAGACGAAAAAATCATTTTATTTGTAATATTTTACTTAGATTGAAAGGTTATTTCAATGTGTAGTTTGAGACATTAAGCATTCTTTAACACCAACATAAATAACGCTTATTGAAGCTCTATATGTAAGCACAATTCATTATTAATTGCCTTTAAAGTTTAGGTCTCACTGTACATAATATGACGTCACCAAGCGTGTGCAGTTCCTCCCTGATCTCAGCTGTTTAGTAAAAACAATCTAGACATGCATATCCCTGTTTTTATATCTACAGCTTAAACAATGCATATATCTAGGTCCAGAGAGATGGGGTAGCTCTAGATCTATTATTGATACTGTGGAATTACCATATTGCTTTAATTTAAATCCTTGATCTCGTGTTTATTCCGATTATTTATCGTTAAGTCTACAGTGCAGGCAAAAGGTTTTCGCGGTGGCTCGCTCGGAGGATTGCTAGGGTTGTGACGTCCAATTGCCTTGAGATGACGGAAGCATGGAATAAGTGAACAGTGTGTTAGTTATTTCATGGTTTAGTTCAATTAAACGATATATTCACAGGTTTTTGAGGCATCTGATTGGCCGAGAGCTCCAAGCCATGTGCTAAATCTTCTTGTATCTTGTACCATAGCTTCACCTACAAACACTATTTCAAATATTTAACCAAATGTTCTGCTATTAAGTAGGGTCATCTCCTCTATTTCTAAATATCAAGGGTTGATGACCATACTGCTCCTGATGTTGTTTGCACTGAACAAGAGTTTTCATTAGTACACTGTTTGTAAAGGACACTGTATGTGTCACAAGCTAACAAAAGTTTAACACTGATAGGCTATGGGTGATACAGTCAACATTTATATACCGTTTTCTGTTATTGGGTCAAAGATATTTGGGTTGTTATAATGGGTAAACATTATTTGGGCTGTTATAATGGGTCAAAGATATTTGGGCTGTTCTTGGCTCAATGATATTTTGAGTTGATATTGGGTCAAATATATTTGGGTTGTAATAATGGGTACAAGATATTTGGGTCCATTGGTCTGAGAGGGTCCTTTTGGCCCTGATATGAAACTATGAGACTAAATCCCTACAGAGGTGTCAGTTTTACCTGTCTCAGCTGGAACACCCCTGCTGAAGGTATCTCTGTCTGGGGTTTCACCTCAACTGGTGTATACTCCCCCTGGTCATTCACCTCGTGAATCTCAACCCACAGTTCTATCTTACGAGTCACCTCGTGCCATCTGAAAGCAAACAAACTTCAATCTTCTCATGTTGTAAGTCTATACTGACCTTGTTTGAAAATTGTAGTGTAGTAATGCAGAATGGAATCATTACATGCAAGTGCTCTGTGCATTCCTTTAAGCCAGCATCAAGCTTTTATTGTTTACTATTGATTGGTACAGGTTTAACTGAAGTACAGCTCTACATTGGGGGCAACTGGTTTTGTTCCTGATTTCATGTAAATCTGTTACAGGATTTGTTGATAACAAGAGCCCCATGGTGCATATTTCGCTCAGCTGAGAATAACTGACAAAATGGAGATAATTATTTATGTCAAGGAAGGGGTCATTTTTTACCCCGGGGCATAATTTGAACAATCTTGTAAGAGGACCTGTAGATGATGCTATGTGCCAAATATCTAAGATCAGGGTAGTAGGGTTTTAGACAAGAAGATTTTTGTAAGTTTCCATTGGAAAAAAAATCTATATTAAGCTCCTGTGACCTACATATGCAACAGACTGAAACCAGTTGAACAAAATAGGTAAAGAATATCTAGAAGTGTCACCATGCTGAATATCAAACCTCTGGCCATATTAGTTTCAGAGAAGAAGACGTTTGAAAATTTCACTATATAATTCTATGTAAAACTGTGACCCCGGGGCGGGGCCAATTTTGACCCCAGGGGCATAATTTGAACAAACTTGATAGAGGACCTGTAGGCGATGCTATGTGTCAATTATCTAAGCTATGGCCCTTGTAGTTTCAGACAAGAAGATTTTTTAAGTTTTCATTGAAAAAAATCTATTTTTAGCTCCTGTGACCTAGATATGCAACCGACCAGAACCATTTGAACAATTTTGGTATAGGACATCTAGAAGTGTCACCATGCCAAACATCAAGGCTCTGGCCACATTAGTTTCAGAGGAGAAGACGTTTGAAAAATTGACTATATAACTCTATGTAAAACTGTGACCCCCGGGGGGGTCAATTTTGACCCCAGGGGCATAATTTGAACAAACTTGATAGAGAACCTGTAGATGATGCTATGTGCCAAATATCTAAGCTCTGACCATTGCAGTTTTTGACAAGAAGATTTTTTAAGATTTCCTTATTTTTTCACTTTGGTTGCCATGGCAACCAGAGTTCTGCATTATTTTTAATTCTTTGAACAAATTTGAAAGAGCTTGACCCAAGGAACATTTCTGTAAAGTTTGCTTGAATTCTGTCAAGCGGTATAGGAGGAGATGTCATTTGAAGCAATTGTTAACGACGACGCACGACGCCGGACACAGGGCCATCCCAATAGCTCACCTTGAGCCTTTGGCTCAGGTGAGCTAAAAAGCGCTCATAATTATATTTCTATATAAGTTTGTTGGTAGTTGGACATCAGCTTCCTTGCTTGGTAAGCAATATTTGCCAATTTTTCAATAACAAAGTTCTCATATGCCTTGTAAGGTAAAGTGATGTCTGTGAGAGGCTTTGCAAAGTTTGGATGATCACCAATGTAACTTTTTATCATAGTACTTCTTCTCATAACAGTTCCTAAGATCCAGCTAGAGATATGGCTAATATGTGTGTAAGATACCCACCTTAGCAGCTGCATGAACTGTATATGCAAAAAGTTCAACTGACTGCATACACATATGTATGATTTATAAGATTATAGCTTGAAAACTGTAGAATGAGTTAGATGGACAAAGTATGACCATATATGTGGATGTAGGGTGGACGAACAAAGGAAACAAGAGGGCCAGAGGCACACATTTCACTCACCTGAGGACATTGTACCATAGAAGCTGACTAGGCAAGACAATATTTTGATATAGCTATGACCCAGGGCTCATAATTTGAACAATCTTTGTAGAGGATCACAAGGCAAAGCTTTTTGTCATATATTAAAGGTGTACGCCTTACAGTTTCAGAGAAGCAGAGTTTTAAAGGTTTCCTATATTTGTATATAAACCTGATAAACCCCAGGGTAGGGCCAATTTGACCAGCTAGGAATCATAATTAGAACTATCTTGGTAGAGAAAATAGTAATGCAAAGCTACATGTCAAATATGAATAATCTAGGCTTTACGGTTTCAGAGAAGAAGGTTTTTAAAGGTTTTCCTATGGAAAAATGGTAAGCCCCAGGGCGGAGACATTTTGACCCAGGGGTCATAATTTGGACAATCTTGGTAGAGGGCCACAAGGCAAAGCTATATGTCAAATATTAAAGAACTGGGCCTTACAGTTTTAGAGGAGAAGATTTTAAAAGGTTTTTATGTAAAACTGATAAGCCCCAGGATGGGGCCAGTTTTGATCCGGGGTCATTATTTGAACAATCTTGGTAGAGAACCATAAGGCAAAGCTACATGTCAAATATTAAGGATCTGGCTGTTACGGTTTCAGATAAAAAGATTTTTTAAGATTTCCTATGAAAAACTTATAAGCCATTTTTGACCCTGCATGGGGTCATACCTTGAACAATCTTTGTAAAGCAATATGTCAAATATTAAAGATCTGGGCCTTACAGTTTTAGAGAAGAATATTTTTAAATATATTTTTAATATTTTTAAAGGTTTTTCTATATAACTGATAAGTCCCGGGGCGGGGCCAATATTGACCTGGAGGTCATTATTTGAACAATCTTGGTAGAGAAGCATAAGGCAAACTACATGTCAAATACTAATGATCTGGGTCTTATGTATTCAGAGAAGAAGATTTCTAAAGGTTTTCCTATGAAAAACTGATAAGCCAATAGGCATAGGCAGGGCCATTTTTGACCGGGGGGAGGGGGTAATTTGAACAATCTTGGTAGAAGACCAATGTTATGGTAGTTATGGTACATACCAAATATCAAAGGTCTGGGCCTTTCAGTTTCTGAGATTAAGATTTTAAAGATTTTCTTATGCATTAGAATCAGGTCAGTGGTCTCAGAGGAGATGTTGTTTGAAAATGTGAACGGACGTCAGACGCTTGACACCAGACATCGGACGGAGAGCGATCACAATAGCTCATCCTGAGCCTTTGGCTCTGGTGAGCTAAAAACAAATGGACAGACAAACAGGGGTAAAACAGCATGCCTAATAGACTAATTGTTGCGGGCATAAAGATTTGTGAAGCTGCTCACAGCCTTCTCCATGCCTTAACGTCGCTTTTGTATCTTCATCTTGGAAAGACAAACCAGAATGGAGTAATGATGCACATTTTGAAAGGATACACAAACCAAAATATTTAATATTGATGAGAATGCTGTAAACAAGAGTTGTCAGAGAGACAACAAAGCTCGCAATCGGCACATTTAGAAACTTAAAAGCACACTCAAGGTCACCGAGTTCAACCTTTTTGCCTGCATGGAAAGGTCTTGTCCATATACACATGAAAATCAAATACATGTATGAAGTTACACCTCAGGGGACATAGGAAATTTAAGCATTTTTTGAAACCTAAACACAGATTTCGAAACCTTAACCCTGGATCTAAGTTCAAGGTCAAGGTCACAGGGGTCCAAATTTTTCTGTGCATGGAAAGGTGTTGTCAATATACACATACACACACATACCAACTATGGAAGCAATACCTCAAGGGACATAGAAGTTATAGGCATTTTTCGAAACCTAAACACAGATTTCGAAACCTAAACGCGGGCCCTAAGTTCAAGGTCAAGGTCACAAGGGTCCAAATTTTTCTGTGCATGGAAAGGTCTTGTCCATATACACACATATACCAACTATGAAAGCAATACCTCAAGGGACATAGAAGTTATAGGAATTTTTCGAAACCTAAACACAGATTTCGAAACCTGAACGCAGGCCATAAGTTCAAGATCAAGGTCACAGGGGTCCAAATGTTTCTGTGCATAGATAGGTCTTGTCCATATACACACACATACCAACTATGAAAGCAATACCTCAAGGGACATAGAAGTTATAGGCATTTTTCGAAACCTAAACACAGATTTTGAAACCTAAACGCGGGCCCTTAGTTCAAGGTCAAGGTCACAAGGGTCCAAATTTTTCTGTGCATGGAAAGGTCTTGTCCATATACACACATATACCAACTATGAAAGCAATACCTGAAGGGACATAGAAGTTATAGGAATTTTTCGAAACCTAAACGCAGGCCTTAAGTTCAAGATCAAAGTCACAGGGGTCCAAATGTTTCTGTGCATAGATAGGTCTTGTCCATATACACACACATACCAACTATGAAAGCAATACCTCAAGGGACATAGAAGTTATAGGCATTTTTCGAAACCTAAACACAGATTTTGAAACCTAAACGCGGGCCCTTAGTTCAAGGTCAAGGTCACAGGGGTCAAAAAATTTATGTGCATGGAAAGGTCTTGTCCATATACACACACATACCAACTATGAAAGCAATACCTCAAGGGACATAGAAGTTATAGGCATTTTTCGAAATCTAAACGCGGGCCCTAAGTTCAAGGTCAAGGTCACAGGGGCCCAAATTTTTCTGTGCATGGAAAGGTCTTGTCCATATACACACACATCCCAACTATGAAAGCAATACCTCAAGGGACATAGAAGTTATAGGAATATTTCGAAACCTAAACACAGATTTCGAAACCTAAACGCAGGCCCTTAGTTCAAGGTCAAGGTCACAGGGGTCCCAATTTTTCTGTGCATGGAATTGTCTTGTTCATATACACACAAATACCAACTATGAAAGCAATACCTCAAGGGACATAGAAGTTATAGGCATTTTTCGAAACCTAAACACAGATTTCGAAACCTAAACGCTGGCCCTTAGTTCAAGGTCAAGGTCACAGGGGTCCAAATTTTTCTGTGCAGGGAAAGGTCTTGTCCATATACACACACATACCAACTATGAAAGCAATACCTCAAGGGACATAGAAGTTATAGGCATTTTTCTAAACCTAAACACAGATTTCGAAACCTAAACACGGGCCCTAAGTTCAGGGTCAAGGTCACAGGGGTCCAAATTGTTCTGTGCATGGAAAGGTCTTGTCCATATACACACACATACCAACTATGAAAGCAATACCTCAAGGGACATAGAAGTTATAGGCATTTTTCGAAACCTAAACACAGATTTCGAAACCTAAACGCTGGCCCTTAGTTCAAGGTCAAGGTCACAGGGGTCCAAATTTTTCTGTGCATGGAAAGGTCTTGTCCATATACACACACATACCAACTATGAAAGCAATACCTCAAGGGACATAGAAGTTATAGGCATTTTTCGAAACCTAAACACAGATTTCGAAACCTAAACACGGGCCCTAAGTTCAAGGTCAAGGTCACAGGGGCCAAATTTTTCTGTGCATGGAAAGGTCTTGTCCATATACACACACATACCAACTATGAAAGCAATACCTCAAGGGACATAGAAGTTATAGGCATTTTTCGAAACCTAAACACAGATTTTGAAACCTAAACGCGGGCCCTTAGTTCAAGGTCAAGGTCACAGGGGTCCAAATGTTTCTGTGCATGGAAAGGTCTTGTCCATATACACACACATACCAACTATGAAAGCAATACCTCAAGGGACATAGAAGTTATAGGCATTTTTCGAAACCTAAACACAGATTTTGAAACCTAAACGCGGGCCCTAAGTTCAAGGTCAAGGGGTCCAAATTTTTCTGTGCATGGAAAGGTCTTGTCCATATACACACACATACCAACTATGAAAGCAATACCTCAAGGGACATAGAAGTTATAGGCATTTTTCGAAACCTAAACACAGATTTCGAAACCTAAACGCGGGCCCTAAGTTCAAGGTCAAGGGGGTCCAAATTTTTCTGTGCATGGAAAGGTCTTGTCCCTATACACACACATCCCAACTATGAAAGCAATACCTCAAGGGACATAGAAGTTATAGACATCTTCTTAAAATTGTTTACGCCGTTCACGACGACGCCGACGACGACGACGACTACACCGGGGGTATTGCAATAGCTCGTCATGTACTTCGTACAGACTAGCTAAAAAGTAACTGAACCAACAAGACTTGTGTTCAATAATTATAAAGGTGTATGCCCTCGGTGGCATCCTTGCCAATATACTCTGAATCTTTTCTAAGTCCAAATTAGGTCAAGGTCAAGGTTGGGTGATATGGGTGTATTTGGAATGGTCCATGGCAACAACTGTATAAGTATCAAAGTATTCTAGTAAGTGGTGTTGAAACACTAAAATCTAGTTAACCAAGAAGTCAGAAAGAGGTCAAGGTCAAATTGAGGTTTGGTGATAAGGAAGGATAAGAAATGGCCAAAGCAACAACTGAATAAGTATCAAAGCATTTTAGTAAATGGTGTTGATGCTAGACGAAAATGGTAAAATCTTGTTAACTGCGTAGGCACGGATAGACAGGACAATCACTGTATGACTCCGCATCTGTGGATGATGGGGGCATATAAAAATATGGACTTTATTTGTCAAATGATACTTGGACGTTCTGTAAACCAAGAAGTCAAATGTCACAAAACTGGCAGAACATGGTGTACTTATTAAGGCGCATCAGCATAATTATGATGTTGACTGTAGGTGCAGTAATTAGGCCAGAACAGACTAAACAGGTTGACCCTAGAGGTCAAGGTCACAAAACAGCGGGCTCAACCTGGTGTTTTTATTAAGGTGCATCAGCATTTTAAGTTTCCTGAACATAGGTGCAGTAGTTAGGCAAGAACAGGCTTTAACACCAAACCTAAATGTTTACCCTAGAGGTCAAGGTCACTAAACTTGTAGAACGTGGTGTACTCATTGCGGCGCATCAGCATATAATGTTTCGTGAATGTAGGCAGTTGTTAGGCCATAACTGACATTAAGGCAAAATCTTAATGTTAACCCTAGAGGTCAAGGTCAAAAGTCAAGGTCGACAAACTGCATGGCAATGTGGTGTTATCATTGAGGCACATCAACATATGATGTTTTGTGACCCTAGGTGCAGTAAGTTAGGCCAGAACAGCCTTAAACGCAAAACCTTAATATTGGGTTACCTTTTATAAATGTGGTTGATTAATGATACACAAAGTAAATGTAGTAAGCTTTAGAAATCTCCATGTTATTTAAAATAGGTTACTACGCGATTGGCTGTAGTTGTCTTACCTGTCCACGAGAGAGTTGGACCTGGCCAGACTGTCCACCAGTGACTGCTGTTGACCAAAGCCCACCACCTTGTGTCCCCACACCTCTATGGACAATGCCCCTTCCTGACAATGCTCCACAAACTCCTCAGACATATACACTTTAAAGTCCTAGGAAGGAAAACAGAAAATAAGTGTTGAATGACCCCTTGTCACCCCACACTTGTATGGACAATGCACATTCCTGAAAACACTCCAAAAACACATTGAATGGATAACAGAGGTTAGTGGCCCCTGTTTGACCCTTTGTGACCCCTCAACTCTATGGACAATGCCCCCAAATTTCTTCAGACATATGCCACTTAAAGTCCTTAAATTCGAAAATAGAAATTAAAACTGCCCCTAACTGACCCCACACCTCTATGAATAATGCCCTTTTTTGATAATGCTCCACAAACTCTTCAGAGATGTATAATACATAGAAGTCCTTAAATGGAAAATAGAAATTACAGTGGGTCCTTATAGACCATTTGTGACCTTACACACCTATGAACAATGACCTTTTCCGATAATGCTACACAAAATCTTCGGACATTTACACCTTGAAGTTAGAAATTACATGTTGAAGGCAGATATTACACCAAACAAGCTGCTATAAGTAACAACTAATCAAAACAAACAACAGTCCACCCAGTGTCAACCATTATTACTATTCAATAAGTGATTCAGAATCCATTTCTGCTCTGTAACAGAAAATAATCAAAATATTTACAAAGGTGTTTGGAGGTCTTGTTTTACCTTATTAAATCTCATCTCATTCATTAAACATTAGTAATCTTGTATACCCTCTCATACTTTATTTAGTCATTGATAAACAATAATTAATCTTCTATACCCTCTCATACTTTATTTAGTCATTGATATACAATAATTAATCTTGTATACCCTCTCATACTTTATTTAGTCATTGATATACAATAATTAATCTTGTATACCCTCTCATACTTTATTTAGTCATTGATATACAATAATTAATCTTGTATACCCTCTCATACTTTATTTAGTCATTGATATACAATAATTAATCTTGTATACCCTCTCATACTTTATTTAGTCATTGGTATACAATAATTAATCTTCTATACCCTCTCATACTTTATTTAGTCATTGATATACAATAATTAATCTTGTATACCCTCTCATACTTTATTTAGTCATTGGTATACAATAATTAATCTTCTATACCCTCTCATACTTTATTTAGTCATTGGTATCTCATTTTACTCTTACATCTTATTTACTTTGTTTTCAGCCTATTAAATATCATTTTAACTCTTCTCCCACCTAATATTCACATATATGGGTTAAACTCTGCCCACTTTAAACACATTTCATCTGAACTATTGCACTGGATAACAAAACAAAGGACAATGTTCTAAGGAAAACATTGCAGACTCTTGTCAGACAGATCCTATCAGAAAACAGTGCAGACTCTTGTCAGACAGATCCTATCAGAAAACAGTGCAGACCCTGAATGGTATGCCAGCTCTTTCAGAGTGATAATATACACCATTAGCAGGTTTAAATTATCCAATCTTATTTTACCTTACTCAAACCCCTGTCAACCTAATGTATTTTGTTTAAGCCATCTCATGTGACATTTACCCTTTCATGGTTGAAGCGGACACACTTTCTCTCGGCAGCAGTGTCTGGGTTAATCTCAGGAGGCACAGACAGGGGCTCGTCATGGCCCCAGAATGTATATTGATTGAACACAAAGTTGGATAAATCCTTTGGCAGTCCCTTGGCTTCATGAATTTTTACCTGAAACATCAAATTATAAACTTTACTCATTGCATAGAGAACTCTTACACAAATAGTTTGTTTTCAGTGGTTAATACATGTTGTGGCTTAACCCTTTACCCCATGGTCTGTTTCTAGTTTTGAAGACAGTTGACCACTTAAAGCAGGTTGAAAGTAAAACAGAATGCACCTTAAAGTACATTCTGCTTTTCTTTCTGCCTGCTTAAAGCTACCATCTGCTAGTATTTTGAGGTGTTTACGGAGGAAAGAGATGAAAATGTGCAACTTTTGACTACTTTAGGTGCTTTTAAGCAGCAACCTGTAAGGATGAAGAATTTATTTGATCAGGGCATGGAAGAAGCATAAGGGCAGAAGCATGAATATGTTTAATGTTATCAGTCAACACCCCTTTATTTGTGATGTATAAATGTTCTGTTTAAACAATCAATATTAGCTCTACAATAAAATTAAACTAATTATACCAAATGTTTGCTATCTATTGAATGACTGTTTTTGCCTCTCTACATTTTTCATTATGTTTTTTCATAGTATGGGTTATTCATTTGACTTACAAGGCAGCAATAAATACTTGATAAAAATACATGGAAAATAACTTCTCTAGGTTATGCTATTAACAAAATATAATTTTTGTGTTCATAACTTATTGGTTTTATCAAACTCATCCTTTTAGAAAATGACAAAAAGCTGGTACAATTTTGATTTTATTGTTTTCTAAAAGACTTTGTTAATTTGATTTGATATGATTTTATGTCACTGTTAACAGTATTTCAGTCATATTGGATGTCCAGCAAATCGCAGGTGGAGGAAAACCCAAGATGCCTTGTACACACTGTGTCATGTATAAATCGGCAACTGGGTAGAGCCACCAACCTTCCCCAAGCCAGCTATAAATTTTTAGTTTAGTTAATTTTTTACTTTTTTGCCTGATTTTAGGGTATTTTTTGCAAACTACACACAGTGCAACTTCTCATGGGGCTCTGCATATAACAAGTTTACTCTTCACAGGTGTAGTTTTGTTTGTCTATCGCTAAAGAGGAATAACCACACCTTCAACCTTCATAGGTACACATGTTGGTAAAGGACACTAGAGTTCAATGAAATAAGCAGCAGCCAGCTTTAACCATCAAACCTAACAAGTCACTACTTGTTATAATGAGTAGTAATATTAAAAGGTTTGACAGAAACATTTATGAGAAAATGTTGGACTTAAGTGGTTGACACCCTTGCTACTATGAGGTAGAAAGAATGAAGTGACATACGCGTATAATGAGGGGTACTCCAACAGGCAGCGAACTCTCATCATCACTGTCATCTTCCAGGTGTATATCAGCGTACCTGTCCATAATATTACCTCCTAGCTTAGAGATCTCTACATGAAGCTTCCCAGCCACCTGAAATAGTAGGTAGTAATACTTGTATTACATCACTCACCTCTTAGACATTGAATCCACAATTGCATTCTCTAGTTAAGAAGGAATCAAACGTTTGAGTAGGCTTAACTCATCATCAGTAACACTATATACACATCTGCATATCGTGTTCCTGGTCAAATAAATTGAAACAATCATTGGTTCATCAAATAAATTTATACAATTGTTTCATGTTTGACATGCAACATTCCAAATGATCATTGATTTTTCACGAAAATTCTCAATTCTAGTGGTATGGGTCATATTCCCAAAATGTTGAAAACAAAATGTGCTTGTGAAACACTATGCCCCCTGATGTGACCCATGACCTCTAAATGACATTGACCTTTGGCTGACATAATCCAACTTGTACTGAGCACAAGACCTTTTTGAGCTGAGTACACATGCAACAATGAAGTCTCTATCACATGTAGTTCCAATGTTAATGTCAATGTAAAATTCAGCCTATTAATTTGACCTCTACATTGACTTGACCTTTGAGGGAGATCACCCAATGTGTACTTAACTCAAGAGCTGCTTGAGTTGAGTATACATACCAAATATGATGTCTCTATTACATGCAGTTGCAAAGTTATGGCCAAAGTAAAATAAAGTCTATTTGACAAAATGACCTCTAAATGACCTTGAACTTTGTCAGATATGACCCAACTTGTCCAGAACTCAAGATCTTCTTGAGTTGAGTACACATGCCACATATGAAGTCTTTATCACATGTAGCTCTAGAGTTATGGCCAATCACATGCAGTTCTAGAGTTATGGCCAATGTTAAAGTTGTTGACAGACAGACTTACAAACAGACAGACCAAAACATATGCCACAGACTAAAATATCCTATCTATTTAATGGAAATAGGATCTGTGTTTTCCAAGGAATGATTTGTTTCTAATTGATTTGTAGCACTTTTTATATGCATGTTGCATGGAATTGGAATTCAATACATGGTCATAAATTAGAAAGGTGCTCGGAACACGTGTCGCCTGCTAGCATGCATAAGTCGATGCAAAAGGTGTGCCCAACAGACAGACTGATTGATGGACAGACAATGGAAAAGGGACCCGTAAGTGTCATATCTGCCTACAGCAGATGACACAACAAGAGTTGTCAGAGAGACAACAAAGCTCGCCATTGGCACATTTAGAAACTTAAAAGCACACTCAAGGTCACCGAGGTCAAGCTTTTTGCCTGCATGGAAAGGTCTTGTCAATATACAC
Organism: Gari tellinella; assembly: GCA_922989275.2. NCBI lineage: Eukaryota > Metazoa > Mollusca > Bivalvia > Cardiida > Psammobiidae > Gari > Gari tellinella. Next base: position 41,908,202 of record OV277872.1, read on the forward strand.
ATGAAAATTAAATATGAAGTTACACCTCAAGGGACATAAGAAATATAAACGTTTTTCTAAACCTAAACACATATTTTGAATCCTTAAACCCTGGATCTAAGTTCAAAGTCACAGGGGTCCAAATTTTTCTGTGCATGGAAAGGTCTAGTCCATATACACACTATGAAAGCAATACCTGAAGGGACATAGAAGTTATAGGCATTTTTTCGAAACCTAAACACAGATTTGGAAACCTAAACGCGGGCCCTTAGTCAAGGTCAAGGTCAAAGGGGTCCAAATTTTTCTGTGCATAGAAAGGTCTTGTCCATATACACACACATACCAACTATGAAAGCAATACCTCAAGAGACATAGAAGTTATGGGCATTTTTCGAAACCTAAACACAGATTTCGAAACCTAAACACGAACCCTAAGTTCAAGGTCAAGGTCACAGGGGTCCAAATTTTTCTGTGCATGGAAAGGTCTTGTCCATATACACACACATATCAACTATGAAAGCAAAACCTCAAGAGACATAGAAGTTATAGGCATTTTTCGAAACCTAAACGCAGATTTCGAAACCTAAACGCGAACCCTAAGTTCAAGGTCAAGGTCACAGGGGTCCAAATTTTTCTGTACATTGAAAGGTCTTGTCCATATACACACTATGAAAGCAATACCTGAAGGGACATAGAAGTTATAGGCATTTTTGGAAACCTAAACACAGATTTCGAAACCTAAGCTCGGGCCCTAAGTTCAAGGTCAAGGTCACAGGGGTCCAAATTTTTCTGTGCATGGCAAGGTCTTATCCATATACACACACATACCAACTATGAAAGCAATAACTCAAGAGACGTAGAAGTTATAGGCATTTTTCGAAACCTAAACACAGATTTCGAAACCTAAACGCGAACCCAAAGTTCAAGGTCAAGGTCACAAGGGTCCAAATTTTTCTGTGCATGGAAAGGTCTTGTCCATATACACACTCATACCAACTATGAAAGCAATACCTCAAGGGACATAGAAGTTATAGACATTTTCTTAAAATTGTTTACGCCGTTCACGACGACTACACCGGGGGTATTGCAATAGCTCGTCATGTACTTCGTACAGGCGAGCTAAAAATGGTCATAACATTGTTGAAATTCATTTAGAATGACACTTTCATTAGTCGATTTTTGTTGGTACAACAGTTTCAGTGTAGCAAGACTTGACTGTACAATGTCATGTCACAAGTGTTCAATGGGTTAACCCTTTCTTCCATAGCCATCAGTGAACCTCCAACTGAATTACCAGGCTACCATTTATAGGAAGTTTTTATTTAAGGCAGCTGATTGCCTACAGCAAGATAAAGTAAAGCAGAAAGCTCCTAGATGATTTTTCTGCTCTACTTTCAGCTTGCTTTAAGCTACCATTTGGATATAACACAATGTGTGAATCCTCCTTTCTGTACGTGCCCCTGATGGAGATGCTACCTACCTCTCCCTGTTGACTGATGATAGGAACATGATAGTCTAGCTTCACATCATAGAACAGACAGTCCAGGAACACATTGGCTACACCAATCAGATTGTGGTTCTCATAAGACTCATAAAACGGGTCTCCTTTCTGTGGGGGACCTTCATCCTGTTGAAGAAAGTAATAAAGATTAGTACACAAAAACCATAGGGGTTTGATTGAGCAGAATATTGTCACTTCGAATGTATTTTCTGCAAACTGTAAGCATTTATGATTGGTAGTTATCAACTATCTTGATCTACACGTATTTACCGTTCTAATGTGAAAGCCTTACTTTGCAAGAAATGAGTAAACACATTTGAAAACAGTGTGGACCAAGATCAGAGAGGAACCATCTCATCAGAGTTACTGCACTGGTTCTCATAATTCTACATAACTTCTTGAAAATCCCATCAAGGGTTAACATAGACTGGTTGTCATTTAGACAATGTTCCTTTAAGAATTGATTTCTTACAGCTTTACATCTAGTAATATTCCTTACAGAATTAACATTAACACCTTAACATCTATTCCTTAAGCAATCGACTTTCCATGCTTTTACATATATTCCTTAAATATTTGGCTTTCCACACCTTAGTTTAAACATATTTATCTCTCAATAGATCTTAACATTTATCAATTACATACAATAATGTCAAAAAGGATGAGATTAAAAGCATAAGCTTATATAAGATCCTCTACTCTTTCTTTTTTTAGTTTAAACACATCTTTACATCTATTCCTTAAAGAACTAACTTTACACCTTTACATCTATTCCTTAAGCAATTGACTGTCCAAGTCTTTACATCTATTCCTTAAGCAATTGACTGTCCAAGTCTTTACATCTATTCCTTAAGCAATTGACTGTCCAAGTCTTTACATCTATTCCTTAAGCAATTGACTGTCCAAGTCTTTACATCTATTCCTTAAGCAATTGACTGTCCAAGTCTTTACATCTATTCCTTAAGCAATTGACTGTCCAAGTCTTTACATCTATTCCTTAAGCAATTGACTGTCCAAGTCTTTACATCTATTCCTTAAGCAATTGACTGTCCAAGTCTTTACATCTATTCCTTAAGCAATTGACTGTCCAAGTCTTTACATCTATTCCTTAAGCAATTGACTGTCCAAGTCTTTACATCTATTCCTTAAGCAATTGACTGTCCAAGTCTTTACATCTATTCCTTAAGCAATTGACTGTCCAAGTCTTTACATCTATTCCTTAAGCAATTGACTGTCCAAGTCTTTACATCTATTCCTTAAGCAATTGACTGTCCAAGTCTTTACATCTATTCCTTAAGCAATTGACTGTCCAAGCCTTCACATCTATTCCTTAAATATTTGGCTTTCGCCACCTTTACATCTATTCCTTATAGAATTAACTTTACACCTTTACATTTATTCCTTAAGCAATTGACTTTCCAAGCCTTTACATCTATTCCTTAAATATTTGGCTTTCCACACCTTTACATCTATTCCTTATAGAATTAACTTTATACAACTTAACATCTATTCCTTAAGCAATTGACTTTCCAAGAATTGATTGTTCACACCTTTATGTCTATTTCTTACAGTATTGAATTTTTAGACCGTTACATTATATATATTTGACTTTTCACACCTTTAAATCTATTCCTTACAGAATTTACTTTTCATGTGTGGAGCCCTGACAAAGCTTATACATGTACAGGCCAATCTATATGTCTAATATGCTGGTTTTGGAAATAACCTTTTTATCAATGAGTTCATTTTGATAACATTTACCAAAATGCCTAATTAGTTCACAAATGAAGCTGACATACAGTGGTCTTACAACAAGCATACCAGTGTTAACAAAAACACCACTTTTCAACAACAACACGTCCATGCAAAAATACTTCTGCTACCTAGTACTAATATCAGGCATTGACCAACAAGAACCAATCAGAAATCTTTCTGTATAATTATGTATTTAGTTTAGTTCATAGCAAAATGCATGCACAACATAAATCATTCAGTGTGATATGGGACTTTGATGGTGCTTATTAAACAACAGTAAACTTTATGTTAAAAACAACAGTAACATTATGTTAAAATTTATGTTAAAAACAACAGAATAATTTAGGTTAAGAGTAAATGTGCTCTAGCAGGTGACGGTTTAAGCCTGGTGTCTACTATATAAAATGGCAAACTGTGTAGACTCCTGATGAGACATGGTATTAGGTTGCATCTTACTCACTGTTTGCCATTTCATATGAAATGTTCTGCTGTAATGACAACGCTACAGTGTTGTCAGATCTGTGATCCTTGTAGATCTATAATTCAATCTGCCAGCAAGCACATAGGGATAAAGAAGTTAATCTTTTCTCTAACACATGTCCCTATCCTTTAAAGCGAATTGCAACCAGATGGTATATTTGCAAAAATAAAAGAAAATACTCAAATAAAACCAAATGTTTTATCATGCATTAGAAAAATATGATCAGTCTTAAAACACATTCTAGAAAAGTCTTCAAATCTTAGTTTTTTAGATATTTTCCATCGTTTTATACGTGGACATTGATAGACATTATAGAAATTGATAAAGGGCTCAGACATAAACCTGAGCTGAATTATGTACTCTCCATCGATACACACTGAAGTACGTTAAATCGATACCAATATGAATAGCCCGGTGGTGGAGTGAGCTGAGTGGTTGACTTATTTTGCTACTCTATCCCCACATGCCGAGTCCCGGGTTCGAATCCCACCAGAGCTCAATAAAAAATTTTTTATTGAAATACATTCTTTTGAACTAAATTTCTTATCCTAAACTAATTCTTTACAGTTTACATAAGCGTTTGTTTGTTTTTTTATTTTACGTCGCTTTCAACAGTATTTCAGTCATATCGCGACGTCCAGCTATAACAGGTGGAGGAATACCCCAGAAGCCCTTTATGCACTGTTTCAGGCACAAATCGGCAACTGGGTAGAACCACCGACCTTCCGCAAGCCAGCTGGAAGGCTTCCCCACATGAAAAATCCGAACGACCCTACTGGGATTCAAACTCACAGCGGTGAGGAGCTTAGTGATGTAAGTCACAGTGACTATACCACTAGGCCAGGGAGCCCCTACATAAGCGTTTGACATATATTTACAAATAACTATTTTTAATGCTAAATCTGGTTGGGAGTCTCTTTAAAGAGTCATTGAAAACTCTTCTAATATTCTGACTGATGGCTTCTCAAAGCAAGTTGAAAGTAATGCAGAAGGCAAGAGCTTTCTAATTTACTTTCACCTGTTTCATCATTCACCTCTTTTAAACACTGAAAGAAACCCAAGAGATTACGAATTCAAGATGGTTGCAGCTTTCATCCTAACATTGTTCCACATTCAGTAAACACCCTGCCTTCTTCTCTTTCACTTCTACTGATAGTAATGAAGTACGAGCAGACAACATTTCATTCAAATCAAAACACATAAGCTTTAATCAGGGAGAACTTGGATGGTCTTAATTAGCTTGTGTTCCAGAGCAACCTCTGCTGCAAGATGCATGGATTTAAGCTGTCACCTGCTGCAGGGTAAAGAACCCTTTTAATGTGTTTCTATAGAAAAAAAACTTAATGCAGGACAATAGTAATGCAGAAAGTTCCTACAGTTTTCTGCATTACTTTTGTCCTACATTTAGCTCATATCTGAAAGGTTTCAGTGTATTGATAATGTCCAAAACAGTCTAGATATGTGTTCCTGTTTAACCATCCAAGGAAACTCCTTGATAACGAACCCTTCCTATGCTGGAAACCAGTATACCTGTATACTTGCAAACACTGTAGACTCTCATCACATGGGACCTTAAAGATCTGATCAGTGTCTGCACTGCTTGTATAACATTTATATTTCGCGAACCTTTTCTATAAACAACTGAAAAGAAGAGGGTCATAATGCCCTGAAGCGCTCACCTGAGACATGAGAGCATAAGACTATACCTATGGTTGTCTCTGGAGGCCTTTTCTACTATTCGACCTATTGAACTGCTTTTTAGGCGGACATTCACACAACCTAGATATTATAAGGTATTTGTTGTGAGCAAGATTCAGAAAGTTTGGACTTAAAATATGGCCCCAAGTGTGGTCAGAAGTGTTTCCTATAATTTGATCTACTTTTTAACCTATTAACCTGACATAATCCATATACGCACAATACATAGATTTAGTCTAGTATAGGCAATTGTTCAGAATACTTTTGGACTAAATATTGTCACCTGAAGTGTTAAGGAGCTTTTTCTATGGTTTAACCTACTCACCTTCATTTTACTCTGATATAATCCATATTCATACTTGCCCAAAACTGTGTCAAGGTAATCCAGTTTCCTCAAGGGTTTTCAATATTTAATATGTGTATATTTCATATACGTTTTCTTATACACTCATTATATATTTGTACAATTTCTATTTACACACAATTGGTTAAAATTAAAAATTCTTATCTTAGTTATCACTGTCCAATATTTGACACAATATACTTTTTTGAGCAAGTTTTATTAATTTTGGGGCTAAAGATATGTTTCCTAGAATGTTTAGAAGCTTTTAATATGCTTTGAGATACTAACCCACTTTTTAAGCTATGTAGTCCAGATTCATAAATTGTCCAGATTTTGTCAAGATTATCATTCGGAGCAGTATTTAAGAAGGTTGGTAAAACAAGAGGCCCATAGGGCCACATTTCGCTCACCTGAGTACATAAGAAGCTGACTGGGCAAGGCAACATTTTTGACAGAGGGTCATAATTTGAACACTCCTGGTAGAGAACCACATAGCAAAGCGACGTATATGTCAAATATTAAAGCTCTGGGCCTTATAGTTTTGGAGAAGAAGATTTTTAAAGGTTTTCCTATATAAGTCTATGTAATACTGATAAGCCCCAGGGCGGGCCAAATTTTATCCAGGGGTCATGATTTAAACAATCTTGGTAGAGGACCATAGTGCAAAGCTACATGTCAAATATAAATGATCTTGGCCTTACGGTTTCAGAGAAGAAGATTTTTAAAGGTTTTCCTATGAAAAACTAAAGAGCCCTGGGGCAGGGCCATTTTTGGCCCGGGGGTCATAAATTGAACAATCTTGGTAGAGAACCACAAGGCAAAGCTATATGCCAAATATTAAAGATCTAGACCTTATAGTTTCAGAGAAGAAGATTTTTAAAGGTTTTCCTATATAAGTATATGTAAAAGTGATAAGCCCCGGGGTGGGCCAGTTTTAGCCTGGGGGTCATAATTTGAACAATCTTGGTAGAGGACTACATGGCAAAGCTATATGCCAAATATTAAAGATCTAGGCCTTACAGTTTCAGAGAAGAAGATTGTTGAAGGTTTTCCTATATAAGTCTATGTAAAACTTATAAGCCCCGGGGCTGGGCCATTTTTGGCCTGGGGTCATAATTTGAACAATCTTGTTAGAGGACCACAAGGCAAAGCTATATGCCAAATATTAAAGATCTAGGCCTTACAGTTTCAGAGAAGAAGATTTTTAAAGGTTTTCCTATATAAGTCTATGTAAAAGTGATAAGCCCCGGGGTGGGCCAGTTTTAGCCTGGGGGTCATAATTTGAACAATCTTGGTAGAGGACTACATGGCAAAGCTATATGCCAAATATTAAAGATCTAGGCCTTACAGTTTCAGAGAAGAAGATTGTTGAAGGTTTTCCTATATAAGTCTATGTAAAACTTATAAGCCCCTGGGCTGGGCCATTTTTGGCCTGGGGTCATAATTTGAACAATCTTGTTAGAGGACCACAAGGCAAAGCTATATGCCAAATATTAAAGATCTAGGCCTTACAGTTTCAGAGAAGAAGATTTTTAAAGGTTTTCCTAAATAAGTCTTTGTAAAAGTGATAAGCCCCGGGGCGGGGCCATTTTTGGCCTGGGGTCATAATTTGAACAATCTTGGTAGAGGACCACAAGGCAAAGCTAATTGCCAAATATTAAAGATCTAGGCCTTACAGTTTCAGAGAAGAAGATTTTTAAAGGATTTCCTATATAAGTCTATGTAAAAGTGATAAGCCCTGGGGCGGGGCCATTTTTGGCCAGGGGGTCAATATTTGAACAATCTTCGTAGGGGACCACAAGGCAAAGCTATATGCCAAATATTAAAGATCTAGGCCTTACAGTTTCAGAGAAGAAGATTTTTAAAGGTTTTCCTATATAAGTCTATGTAAAACTGATAAGCCCTGGGGCGGGGCCATTTTTGGTCCGGGGGTCATAATTTGAACAATCTTCGTAGGGGACCACAAGGCAAAGCTATATGCCAAATATTAAAGATCTAGGCCTTACAGTTTCAGAGAAGATTTTTAAAGGTTTTCCTAAGAAAAACTGATAAGCCCCAGGGCGGGGCCATTTTTGGCCCCAGGGTCAAAATTTGAACAACCTTTCTAGAAGATCTTTAGGTAATGATACATACCAAATATCAAAGGTCTGGGCCTTTGGGTTTCTGAGAAGAAGATTTTTTAAGATTTTCTTATGCATTAAAAGTTGTTTATACGGTCATGTTAGAAAATCTGGTCCCACAGCAAGGGGAATAACTCTAGCCAAAAACATTGAACACTAATTTGTTCCCCCTTGCCACTGATGCTTCTGACAAATTTTGGTTGAAATCGGGTCAGTGGTTTCTGAGGAGATGTTGTTTGAAAATGTAGACGTACGACGGACACCGGACGACGGACGCCAGACACCGGACGACGGACGGAATGGTATCACAATAGCTCATCCTGAGCCTTCGGCTCAGGTGAGCAAAAATATTGCCCCTGGAGTGTCCAAAAGCTTTTTCTGTGAATTAACCTACTGTATGACCTGACCTAAATTTATAATCACAGATATATGACCCTGACTAAATTTCATATAGATAAATATAACGTCTGGAAGGTTCTTGATTATGAATTTCGATGGTTCAGAATTGGTTGAACAACATTAAAAGTCTATCAATTAAGAAACATTGTAAAAACCCTATTGAGATTTTGACCAGTCTTTCTGAGAAGGATCTTTCTAGATACATGTATTATGCATAGTTGCCATGGCAACAAGATCAATGACACCTCCCACTATCTTTGAACAATTTTAAAGCTCAGCTCCACAGAATGTATCTGACCATTAAGTGTGTTTATAATTGGCTTTTGTTTTTCACAGAAGTTGTTGACAAACGGATTGACTGACAGATAACAGACACAGGCATATCACCCAGTCTCTTTGTACTCAGGTGAGCTAGACATAACAAGGGCCACTATGGCCCTAAATCGCTCACCTGGTACACCATGGCAAACTTGACCTATAGTGACCTCGATTATTACTGGACATGACCCACAATCATCCTTTAGAGTGTAAACAAGATTTTCCTATGATTTGACCTAGTGACCTAGTTTTTGAACTGACATGACCCATATTCAAACTGGACTTATATATTAATGAGACAAACATTCTGACAAAGTTTCATCAAGATCCAATGAGATTTGTAGCCTCTAGAGTGTAAACAAGATTTTTCTATGATTTGACCTAGTGACCTAGTTTTTGACCGGACATGACCCATATTCGAACTGGACCTAGATATAAATGAGACAAACATTGTGATCAAGTTTCATCAAGATCCAATGAGATTTGTAGCCTCTAGAGTGTTAACAAGATTTTTCTATGATTTGACCTAGTGACCTTGTTTTTGACCGGACAAGACCCATATTTAAACTTGACCTAGATATAAATGAGACAAACATTGTGATCAAGTTTCATCAAGATACAATGAGATTTGTAGCCTCTAGAGTGTTAACAAGATTTTTCTATGATTTGACCTAGTGACCTAGTTTTTGACCGGACATGACCCATATTCCAACTTGACCTAGATATCAATGAGACAAACATTCTGAAAAAATGTCATCAAGATCCAATGAGGTGTGTAGCCTCTAGAGTGTTAACAAGATTTTTCTATGATTTGACCTAGTGACCTAGTTTTTGACCGGACATAACTCATTTTCGAACTTGACCTAGATATCAATGACATAAACATTCTGACCAAGTTTCATTAAGATCCAATGAGATTTGTAGCCTCTAGAGTGTTAACAAGATTTTTCTATGATTTGACCTAGTGACCTAGTTTTTGACCCAACATGACCCACATTCGAACTAGGCCTAGATTTTTACTAGATAAACATTGTGATCAAGTTTCATGAAGATCCAATGAGATTTGTAGCCGGTAGAGTGTTAACGAACAATTGTGAACAGACGGACGGACAGACGGACGGACGACGGACATCCAGCGATCCTAAAAGCTCACCTTGGCACTTCGTGCCAGGTGAGCTAACAAAAACTGGTCATTTTTTTTATGAAAACTTCAGCAGAAAAAGGGTTAAATACAATCATGCTGCAGGGGAACACAAACCGACTCAGATTCGTCAGAATCGTCTACCATGAGTGGTATTCCCTGTGACTTCCTGTCCTCATACATCTCCCGCATGTCAATGATCTTGTTCTCAAACTTCTCCATCGACCAAACCTGTCCACAACGCTTCTTTCGTCTTACCAAGATTGCTGGCTCACAAACAAACGCCCCTCGCTGAAATGTCAAACACAGAAATCAAATCATTCTCCTGCTGCATGTTCATTTATAAATGTCCCCTCACTATGGACATGTGTCATGTGAACTCCTGCTGCATGTTCATTTATAAATGTCCCCTCACTATGGACATGTGTCATGTGAACTCCTTTAAATAAGATAAATAATGAAAGGGAAGACAAGTTTCTCATTAAGCCATCATCTGCTGTAGCTATTTTGCTTTTATAATCTTGTCTGCTTTAAAAGTGCTGTCTTCACTTTTGTTTCAAATTAAGATGTAACCAGATCAGGATCCAAAATGTTAATGACTGATCCTGGTTATTTTCAATATAAAGATCAGGCAAATTTTAGAATGTCAGAAAAAAAATTATGCATAAAACTCTTAACACATTGACTCTTGGAGTTTGAATTGAACCATTTCAGGTTTTATTCAGATCTAATCTATTTTTTGCTTTTCATGATTAACGTTTAAAAACTATTGCCAACAGACAAACAGTAAAACCCTGATTAGGTCCCTAAAGGAACACTCTGATCTGGGTCTTCTCAGTTTACATAGGCATGTAAGCTGTTTATCATGTATAATTAATTGCGTTAAAAAGCTCTTCTATGAGGGAAAGGGTTAAAACAGGTTTGACATTAGTAAAATCGCACACTACAAACCACACAAGTTAGAAATACACTGACTGGCCAAGTCTTTAACAGTTTGTTTCAATATAGCAGTAGAAAACAGTATGAATCAAGATCAGATTCCAAACAATTTGATCTCAAATCAGCCTTTATGTATATTTTGATGTTCTTGTTTGTTTGCCTTGAAAGATGATGTTTATCAAAAACCTATTGAACTAGAAATTGTTTTTTAGAAAAATGCATGGCTCCCCTGGGTTACTGTCCAAAGCGAAATCAAAATCTATTTTCAGTAACAGATCATGTGACCTTTGACCTGAAAAGCAATCCCCTGTGTCCCCTTCTCATAAGCAACCAGTTCACCAAAACATCCATGTGATTGGTCATTAGAACAAAAGTTATGTTCAAGAAACCAAAGTGAAGTCAAAAATCTATTTTACTAACAGATCATGTGACCTTTGACCTACCAACTTGACATGCAGTCCAAAGCATCCACTCCTCATAAGCAATCAATTCACCAAATATAATGATGATCGGCCAATTATAAGGAACAAAAGTTATTATCCAGAAACCAAACTGTGACAGATAGCACAGAAACAATATGTCTCCCCGCTAAAGGGTCAGACATAACACTTTTGTGAACAGCTTGTAGCGAGACAAGTTGTTAAGCCACTTGGCAAGTCATCCAGATCTAAACTGTTGCAAAACTCAGTTTGTATATCTTCCACACCAGTAGATGCCAGGGGAACAAGAATATTGTTCCCAACGATGGATGCTCCTCACAAAGAACAAGAGGGCCTGAAGGCCCTGATATCGCTCACCTGTTGTACTTAAGCCTAATAGCTGTACCTTTCTGTTTCACCCGTTTTAATCTAAATCCATTCAAATATGTAGTATAGCATGTAAACAATTTTGGAATACAACCTCATAATTCTAGTAGTAGAGTACATCAAGGACAGGTAACTAGAGCCTAAACAATACTGAAATGAAGCCTTTTCTAACATTTCAAAGTATATCAAGGGCAGATAACTATCGCCACAACGATTAGATTTCAACAATAATTGCACTCCTTCGAGAACTTATAGCTATATACTTAGTGTGCTAGTATTATAATCACTGTAGTTGCAAGAGTGTAAACGCTATTAGATATGGCATTTTCAGCAATTCAAGGGCAGATAACTCTTGACCTATTAGTCTGATTTAAACCATAATTGCATCTATTCAAACTGTGAATAAAAAGGGTGGCCTCTAGAGTGTAAACACCCTTAAATATGGCATTTTCAGCAAATCAAAGGTAGATAACTCCCATCCTATTAGTCTGATTTCAACCATAATCATACTCATATGAACTCTTATAGTCATATACAATCTGAGCAAGTTTGAGAAAGATTAGATAACAAGGGCCACTATGGCCCTAAATCGCTCACCTGGTAACCATGTAACCATGTACACCGTGTGACCTAGTTTTTGACCGGGCATGACCCTCATTCTAACTTGACCTCGATTTCAATGAGACAAACATTTTGTTCAAGTTTCATGAAGATTCAATGAATTTTGTAGTCTCTATAGAGTGTTAACGAGGTTTTTCGATGATTTGACCTTGTGACCTAGTTTTTGACCGGACATGACCCACATTCGAACTTGGCCTAGATTTTATTGAGGCAATCATATTGATGAAGTTTCATGAAGATCAAATGAAATTTGTAGCCTCTAGAGTGTTAACAAGGTTTTTCGATAATTTGACATAGTGACCTAGTTTTTGACCAGACATGACCCACATTCGAACTTGACCTAGATTTCATTGAGGCAAACATTTTGATGCAGTTTCATGAAGATCCAATGAAATTTGTAGTCTCTAGAGTGTTAACAAGGTTTTTCGAAGATTTGACCTAGTGACCTAGTTTTTGACCGGACATGACGCACATTCGAACTTGGCCTAGATTTCATTGAGGCAATCATATTTAGGGCTGTAACGATTCACTCATGGATTCGGTGTACCGAATTTCTTGTTTCCGCGATAACTGTATCGTATTCGCGACCTGACGAACCGAATATTACGAATACAAATAAAAACATATAGAAACGTGAACTAAAGTGCAAATTATCAACAATAAACGAACAGAAACACAGAAACTAACTCAAATATTCTGGCGCCTATGTTTGGTAAACAATCTTGACATGCCATGCGAGTTCCGGTGAGTTCTATCGAGTTGACCCCAGTTGACTCTTGCATGTTTAGATCCTTCGAACAGATTCTTAGGTTCTTAACATAGATATTACGTTTTGTTTTGACATGCAACTGATATTTGTGTAATTCCCAAGATCAGTTTTTGTATTTAAAAGTTACAAAATGATTCAAACAGGCGTAAACACAACTGTGATCCGGTCCGTGAATGTTCACAATCACAACACCTTGGACATAATGTAACTAACGAATCGCCTATTGCCGAATTTCATAAGAGCATTCCGAATGATATTCCCAAAACAAAATGTCCGAGCCTAAGCACATTGTAGAAGCGTCGGCAAAGTATAAGAGCCCGGTGTGGCAACATTTCGGCTTTTTAAAGGGCGCCGATGGTATTAAAAGGGATGATATATTACGATCTGTAAGATATGTCACCACGAAATAAGGTAAGCATACCGGTTGTTTATTGAAACTTAGAATTATCGAAGCATCCCCTTGCCTGAACGTACCCACTATAAATTGAAGCCTATTGAATTATTTTAATAAATCCGTGTGACGCTCAATGCTTTTGGTGGTATTGTTAATTGATTAACCAGGCAGTTACAGTCTATATATTCTACGTGTTAAAATTGTTAATGAAAAAATAACTGATGATAAATTACTTCAAATTAATTAGCTTGTCTGTAAAGATTTTGATACATTCAACAATGAATCAATGATGCAGTAATTCAGTCAAATTTGCAATTATGAAGGCAGAATTCGGATACACTTTTGAGTTATAAAATTGCAAACCTCATGTTTTTATCAAGAATACTGTGTCCTAATTTAATGTATACACAATTATAAAACATCATCCCTAACCATTCAGTTTTTAAAAAATAATTGTTTTGTACTTTGATGAAGCTGTAGCCTGAGAGTCAATCAGCTTAGATCTGGATGAGACATAGACTTATTCTGTGTCTTATCCGGATGCAAACTGTTTGAAAATGCAATCACCTGGCATTTGTCTGTAACTCTGGATAAGACCAACACAAAACAAGTTCACTTAACTATTTATTAATGTATTTATTTTCATTTATGTTTCAGGTACACCTGCAAGAACACTTCCAACATGGCTATACATTTGGCTATTTATTTAGGACAAATATCTAGTCTGGGTGACTTTTGTTTGAAATTAAAGCTTTAAAACAACTAATGCTTCTTTCTTTTTATCATAAACAAATATTCATTAACATTTAAATGTATTTATTAAACCCCAAATGTAAAAGTCAAAAGGTTATTGCTCCATTAAATCATAAAACAATCTCTAATACCTTAGCACATTTATAAGTTGTAATTATATTCGTATTCGTGAATAATTATTCGTATTCGCAAGGCCATATCGTGATACGTATTCTTATTCGCTACATGAGCGTATCGTTGCAGCCCTAATCATATTGATAAAGTTTCATGAAGATCAAATGAAATTTGTAGCCTCTAGAGTGTTAACAAGGTTTTTCGATAATTTGACCTAGTGACCTAGTTTTTGACCGGACATGACCCACATTTTAAATTGACCTAGATTTCATTGAGGCAAACATTTTGATGAAGTTTCATGAAGATCCAATGAAATTTGTAGTCTCTAGAGTGTTAACAAGGTTTTTCGAAGATTTGACCTAGTGACCTAGTTTTTGACCGGACATGACCCACATTCGAACTTGGCCTAGATTTCATTGAGGCAAACATTGTGATCAAGTTTCATCAAGATCCAATTAGATTTGAACCTGGTAGAGTGTTAACGAACAATTGTGGACGGACAGACGACGGACGACGGACATCCAGCGATCCTAAAAGCTCACCTTGGCACTACGTGCCAGGTGAGCTAAAAAGTGTGGCTTCTAGAGTGTAAACACCGTTAAATATGGCATTTTCAGCAATTCAAAGGTAGAAAACTCTCGACCTATTGGCCTGATTTCAACCATAAACAAACTCATCCAAACTCTTATGGTAATATACAATCTGGGTAAGTTGGAGAAAGATTGGATAAATATTGTGGCCTCTAGAGTGTAAACACTGTTAAATATGGCATTTTCAGCAATTTAAAGGTAGATAACTCTTGACCTATTAGTCCGATTTCAACCATAATCAAACTCATCCGAACTCTTATGGTAATATACAATCTGAGCAAGTTTGAGAAAGATTGAATAAATAGTGTGGCCTCTAGAGTGTAAACACTGCTAAATATGGCATTTTCAGCAATTCAAAGGTTGATATCTCTTGACATATTTGTCCGATTTCAACCATAATTGAACTCATCCGAACTCTTATGGTAATATACAATATGAGCAAGTTTGAGAAAGATTGGATAAATATTGTGGCCTTAAGAGTGTAAACACTAAAATTGTTGACGCCGGACGACGCACACCACACGCCGGACATTCAAGGATTGCAAAAGCTAAAAAGCCCAAGGTATAGCATGTTTAGTAGGTGAACACAGTAGCAAGTTTCATCAACTTACGATATAACATTCAGGAGATATGCTTCGGACAAAAATGAATTTATTATGAAAAAGGGAGGCAATTCAATATTTGGAGATGACAGAGTTATAATTCTTGCGTACTACACTTCATTTTGTATCAAGGTTCAAGTTACAGTGCGGCAGAAATTTTTTTTTTTTAAAATTTATGTAGAAAAAGGGAGATAATTCAATATTGGTGGATGGCAGAGTTATGGTTCTTGAGTACAGCACTCTTTCTGTCATCTCGTATCACTGTATCAAGTTTCATCAACTTACAATGCAATGCTCAGGAGTTATGCTCCAGAACAAATTTGATTTTTTTTAAATAGAAAAGGGGAGATAATTAAATATTGGGAGATGATAGAGTCATGGTTCTTGTGTACTGCACCTCCTTATGTCATCACCTATCACTGTATCAAGTTCCTTTAACTTATGGTGTAGCAGTCAAGAGATATACTCCGGACAATTTTTTTTTGTATTTTTAGAAAAAGGGAGATAATTCAATATTGGGAGATGACAGAGTTACCGTTCTTGTGTACTGCACTTCCTTTAGTCATCCTCTATCACTTTTACAAGTTTCATCAACTTTCAGTGTAACGGTCCAGAGATATGCTCCGGACAAAATTGATTTTTTTTATTAGAAAAAGGGAGATAATTCAAAATTGGGAGATGAGAGAGTTACGGTTCTTGTGTACTGCACCTCCTCCTGTCATTCTCTATCACTGTATCAAGTTTCATCAACCTACGGTGTACCGTTCACAAGAGATATGCTCCAGACAAAAAAGCGTGACGGACGGACGTACGGACGTTCTCACAGTTGAACATTTGTTGGGTATATTTTTTGTTTAAAAGTACCCAACAGTACACTAAAATACCCAACAATAACAATAGGGCAATCACGGAATGAATGGAATCTATTGTTCTCCCTACCCAACAAAGGACCTTTCGTGCGCTCGGAAACACTGACGGACGGACAAAGCGGCGACTATATGCTCCCCCCCTAAAGGGGAGCATAATAAAAACATGTCTTCAAGTGTCTTGTTTGGAATTTTTCACTTGAGATTTATAAGATTGGTGCAGGGCTGCCATTTTCTTAATTTCTTCCGACCTACTGATTTTTCTGAAATCTTTGGATTTAGAATTAGGAATTTCATGTGCTTTTTACTAAGGAAACATTGATATGGGTGTCAGACGGTTTAGATCCAGATCAGACACTCCATTATGCGGAGTCTGATCTGGATCCAAACTGTTTTAGAGCCTGGCAGTGAAAGAGTTAAAGGTAAGATTCCTAAAATCATGCTTGAAATTTTGGAAATCTCAGGATTTTTCTGAGCAACTTATGGCAGCCCTGTTGTTGTGTTTAAACAGGAAAGAATAATGTTTTCTCCGCTGTAAATCATCAACAAAGCAGAAGTTTTCAGAATCTGAAAGTGTGAACACTGTCCTATATTTAGCTACATCAAACATGTCATTATTCTAGTCAATTCAACTGAGCATTACAATTGTAGTGTTCCCTCAAACAATTTACGAGCTAAAAATGCTGCTCAGCATAGGGTTCTAGTATTTATTGACAGAGACTTTCATCTCTTTGAATGATACTGCCTTTCTTTTTTATAAAACTTGTCACCTTCTACTGTTCTAATTTTTGAATTTATAAAATTTATTTTCAAAATATGGTGAAAAGGTCAAACAGTTTGGATCCTGATGCAGCCTTTTAACTGTTTCCTGACTGTTTGCAAAATTAATCACAGTTTTTGCTATTAGAATTTAAAGAGTTTTTTTTTTTAATTTATGACCTAACTAGTTTAAACAAGAAGTGTCAGAGAGACAATAAAGCTCGCCATCGGCACATTTAGAAACTTAAAAGCACACTCTGAGGTTGAGGTCAACCTTTTTGCCTGCATGGACAGTTCTTGTCCATACACACATGCAAACCAAATATGACAAGAGACATGAACGCAGATTTCAAAAGCTATAGGTGGGACCTAAGTTCAAGGTCAAGGTCATGGGGCTGAATTTTTTCCATGCTTGGAAATGTTTTGTCCATTTACCTGTACACATGCATAATATGAAAGGAATATCTCAATGGACATATGAGTTATAGGCATTTTGAGAAACCTAAATGCAGATTTAAAAACCTAAACGTGGGTCCTAAGTTCATGGTCAAGGTCACTGGGGTCAAACTTTTTGCATGCAAGGAAAGGTCTTGTCCATATACATATGCACACCAAATATGAAAGGAATATCTCAATGGACATAGGATTTATAGGTTGAGAAACCTAAACACAGATTTTGAAACCTAAACGGGGGCCCTAAATTCAAGGTCAAAGTCACAGGGGTCCAAATTTTTGTTGGCACGGAAAGGTCTTGTCCATATACACACACATACCAACTATGAAAGCAATACCTCAAGGGACATAGAAGTTTACATAGGCATTTTCTTAAAATTGTTTATGCCGTTTATGACGACGACTTTGCCGGGGGTATTGCAATAGCTTGTCTTGTACTTTGTACATGTGAGCTAAAAAGGCAATTTGTTTATAAATCCCTTCTCATGCTTATTGCAAATATTGATCTATGACTTTTTCTAACAGTTTGGCCCAGATACCTTACCTTGTCATGGTTCTGGGGCATAATTGTCATAGGGAATTGTTTCTGTTTATTAGACCGTGATTATCCCCTCTGCCAAGAACTAAAAGGATTAGGCTGAGGTCCGGGGTTTTGATCCCATGAGCTGCTTTGCAAGGAAAGAGATAAGTGGTATCTCATTTCATCATCCCTCATCTTTCAGTGGCGCTCAATGACCTATTTCGTGTCACAGTGCTGTAAAACCCAACTCATCCGTCCGTCCATCAAACAGTATGGATGCAGATCAAATACCATGTAACTAAAAGTGACATGGTTCAGGATCCAAACTGTTTAATACTACTTCGTACCTTTCATGGATGAAAACAATCAACAAAATATGAATGATAGTTTTGTAGTACAGACTTCTGAAACAGTCAGTTAAATGAAACTACAATTGTTTATAAACATTCAATCTTGTGTTGAGTATCTATTCTTTGATAATGAACCTCTTTTTCATCAGACTGATGATTGTTAGTGCAGGGCAACAGTAAAACAGACACATCCTACAGCAGCTTCCTGTTTTACTGTTGCCCTGCATTAACCTGACACCTATAGTGCAGGGCAACAATAAAACAGACACATCCTACAGCAGCTTCCTGTTTTACTGTTGCCCTGCATTAACCTGACACCTATAGTGTAGGGCAACAATAAAACAGACACATCCTACAGCAGCTTCCTGTTTTACGGTTGCCCTGCATTAACCTGACACCTATAGTGTAGGGCAACAATAAAACAGACACATCCTACAGCAGCTTCCTGTTTTACTGTTGCCCTGCATTAACCTGACACCTATAGTGTAGGGCAACAATAAAACAGACACATCCTACAGCAGCTTCCTGTTTTACGGTTGCCCTGCATTAACCTGACACCTATAGTGAAGGGCAACAGTAAAACAGACACATCCTACAGCAGCTTCCTGTTTTACTGTTGCCCTGCATTAACCTGACACCTATACCAAACTTGACTGAATTGCATGTCAGTGGATGCTTAACTCAAGTTTTTGACTAAATTACAAGTCAGTCAGCAAGTACTAAATTATGATAATGACCTCCTTGCAAATGTTCATCTTTCACTTTTGTTTATGAAATTCTGCCATTCCCTGGGGAAAACACCATGTTGAAGAGACAGAGAGAGATGACTTAATTAGTTTTGAAAATAAACCAATTAGGAGTAAAGACTAGAATCTTGACAAGCATGTGAAAATGACACAAAGACGATGTGCTATTGAAAACCACACACTCTGCACTTGCCATGGCTTGTAGGTTCTGCAAAAATCAGCATGTGTTTTGTCAACTCTTTGAACAATCAGTAAAGATAACTGCAAACAAATTGCCATCTAATATGGTTTGAAAATAGAAGTTTCCCAAATTTCTTTCAAAACAGGGCAAGAGTGCGAAATAGTTTGAATCCAGGTGATAAGCAGAGTTACTCCAAAATTCTCAACTTGATTGAACTGTTGGCAAAGGTAATCACAGTTTGGCTTTTAGCCTGCAAGAGTTTAAATGTAAAGTAAAACGGTGGACAGAACTTTGCCCCTCCAGAATGTTTCCCCAAAGAGTACATGGTGGAAGATTGCCAATTACTCTTTTGCATTGACAGAACATTGCCCCTTCCTATTTTTTTTACATAGTTTGAATTTTCCCACTTCCAGGGTGGAATTTTGCCCCTTCTTCTTTTCCAAATGCTCATTTAAGTAAAGGCAAGTTCTTACATTTGGTGGTTTGACTTTACTTTGATTTTGAAAAGTACCTGTCAGAAGGCTAAGGATATGCAACTCAATGTTTTTTTTACCTCGGTTATTTGTTCAAACAGAGAAAGTAATTAGTAGGCAACATTATAAGCAACCAACATTAATTGATGTCTGAGGACTTCACTGATTTCATATTAATTGTATAAGACTTTTTTTGTATCAATTGTAACTCAAGTAATATAATTATGTAACTAACATCAATTTACAATATTATTTGAAGGTGAAATGCTTACAAAAGGGTCAGATTTAGGCTTGCTGAAATAGGTGGGGGCAAAGTTTTAACCCCTTTAAAATCTTGAAGGGGTAATGTTCTGCTTTTGCAAAAACAGAAGGGGCAATATATCACTATGCAATACTTATGGGAGGGGCAAAGTTCCAGTATTCTGAAAACTGAATGCAATTAGAACAAACAAAATGTCAAAGTTTTTTTATCAAAATTTTAGAAACTCGTAGATTTAGTGGCAATACAGAAGTCGTTGAGATGGCAATCTGTATGGACACAAAGAGAATATCATACATGTATGTTAAATGACATAAATGACGTTCATCAGGATAGTAACTAAATCAGGTTATACACAAAGTAAATGACCCCAAAAGGGACCACATTAAACTTTGTCTGCCCTATTAACGCACAAAGATTGATTTCTAATTCTTTGTTCCTTTACAGCTCCACCAAATATCTTGTGACATATATAATGAAAAGTTTTAAGATAAGGTTTAATGGTGATATAGGAATTTATTAATACATATCTATAGTATACAGAAACCTTGAGGGAAAACTAATTCAACCTCACTAGAGCAACCAAACAATAAGTTCAAATTGATAGTTTTACAGGCAGGTGGGTGCTTAATGCAGGACAAACATATACAGATATCATCTTTAACCCTTAAAATTTACCCATAGCTTGTTTCTAGTATTGAGTTATCACCTCACGGCATGTGTTGATTGACGGATGATCAAACGATGTGATTCTTATAGGGCTACTACTACGTTAGGTGAGGTTAAAGTATAGTACATACCCTTCTATTTGGGGAGAGGTTTGATGCTGGGATCTGCAGGGTGACATGAAACTCTGTCTGTTTGCCCATCTCCTCTGCCAGGAAGTTAGCCTCACGTACCAGTGAGTTGGCTTTCACTACATCCTCCTTCAGCTTAGACAAACTCTGCTTAAACATCTTATCCCTGCGAAAAACAAACAAACAAATACAGTAAAACCTCTCTACTACCACCACTAAAGTAAGGTTAATTACTCCTTTATCGAGCTTTCTGTTTTATTTCCACCTTGCTTTAATCAGTCACTTGCCTTAAACAACTTGAAACAAGCATTGTGGCCTAGGGGCTAACTAATAACCATTCTTCATGCACACCTGTAGATGGTCAACCTTTGTATGGATGCTGTTGGAGAAGTTACGCTTATGAACTATAATGTTTGTTACAGTAAAGTTAAGTTATCTCCCCTTGGAAATGGTGGAAAAGAAAAATATTTCTCCATGCATATCTGTAGATGATACTCTATGAACCTGTGAAGTTTTGTTAAAATCTGATGAAAGGTGAAGGTTGAGTTATGCTTACAAGCCCCTTTTGACGTATAATTCATGAAACAGTAAAGTTCAGATATCTCCCCTAAGGGCCCTTTGAAATGGCAGAAAGAAAAAACATTTCTTCATGCAAATCTTTGGATCATACTTTATCAACCTTTGAAGTTTTGTTGAAATCCGATGAATGGTGTAAGAAGAATTGCGCTTACAAGCGCTTATAACCTAAAGTATGTTAAACATTGAAGTTAAATTATCTCTCACTTTGAATTATCTCCCCTTAGAAATGGTGGAATGGTAAGATATTTCTTCATGCACATCCTTTTATAGTGCTCTATCAACCTGTGAACTTTTGTTTTCAAATTCAATGAATGGTGTAGGAGGAATTTGGCTTACAAGGATGGACAGACAGATGGCCAGAGTGATTCCAGTGTATCCCCCCTACAACTCGTTGTGGCAGGTGTATTGAGCACAACTTAGTGGTGGTAATAGAGAGGTTGTACTGTATGTCAAAGATGTATAGTTTCCAGTTTATGTTCCTTTTACAGCTAGAGTTAGTGTTTGGTAAGCTGAATAAAGCCTGTTACCCTGCACCTGATCTGGCTCCAAGCTGTTTGCAGTGATAGACGTAAGGGTTTTAACACATTCATTGGCAGAAAAATGTCTTCTCCAAGTGAACTAGTATGCTGAATTTAAGGTAATGCATTATCATATTTTAAATTTAGAGAGGAAACCCGATTCACTTAGCGCTACGTTTTCCCCAATACCTCCAGAATTGTCAACAGCTCAAGATATGTAGATAAACAGTTGCTATAGAAACTGTCCAAATCAAGAAGTGAAAATTCATGAAATTTAAATAAAGTGACTGAAGGTTCAAGATTATATGTGCTAAGTAATCAGAACGACAGGAAATGCAGAATTGCCGCAAAATCAATCCTCAAGAGCAAACCTTTATTAGACTTGACATTTTCAAAAGATGTGGAGCCTAAACAATGGTCAAATTACTTGACCTTTAATCAGGATCCAAACAGTTTGAAAATCCTTCTAACAATGAGATTTTAGCATTGGAAGACATAATGAAGCAAGGTTGTGTTGTTTTCTTATAACAGTTTAAGTTTGATAAGTCAGCACTACTTGAGAAGGCTGGGATTTTTCCAGAGTTCACACATTATATCACTGACAGCTAGTAGAATTCCCTGATTTTTCCCTGATCAATTTCCAAATTTCCGTGACCAAAATTATTGGTATTTCCCAAGCCTAATTGGACAGTTTATGAGCATTGTGAGTGCAAAATTAATAGACACAATCTGCAATAGCTA
This sequence comes from Gari tellinella, assembly GCA_922989275.2. NCBI lineage: Eukaryota > Metazoa > Mollusca > Bivalvia > Cardiida > Psammobiidae > Gari > Gari tellinella. The sequence goes on from OV277872.1 coordinate 41,930,767, forward strand.
TGGCAGCATGTTTCTATATTTAGAATCTACAATCAGCAGAAGAAGGTTTAAATTATCGTTTGGCAATATCTTTTTAGTAGCTATGCTATATTTTACATAAAAGTTACTGTAATTGAGCTTTTTGCTTTTCAATCCAAGGTATTACAATTCTTTGAAACCGTAAGTTTTATACATTTTTCACATCCATCTACAACATTACTTCCACTTTTTTTTAAAGATATTCCTTCTTAAAATCTCTACTTTGCATCCTTCAAAACTGGGACGTCTTAAGATCCCGATTGCAGCGGTTTGACCTGATTCTATGCCTTTAGTTTAAGTTACCCTCTACTTAATAGATATCTTTTCCCGACTTTTCAAACAGGGTATACCCAGATCAGATATTTCCTCTAGAAGATGTCTGATCAAGGTCTGCTCAGTTTGCAAACAGAACATTACATAATTATGTCCAAATCTAAACTATCTGCTTTCACAAAAAATCTTAAGTTAACCCTTTCCCATAAATGCGCCTTTTAGCACATTTCATTATTCCTCCACTGAAGACAATAGTTCTAATTTATACAGTCATTAACATGTACCAAAATAAATATTTGTTATATCCCAGCAAATGGTCGCTTAAAGCAGGCTGAAAGTAAGGCACATTCTTCTTTACTTTCAACCTGCTATAAGTAGCCACCTATTTTCAAAACTAAAAACAGGCTATAGGTAAAGGGATAAGAACCTCTTATAAAATTTATTTCATTAATATTTATAGTCATTGACTGGTACAATAATATTCATAACGAAAAGGTATAACCAAATTTTACATGGAAATGGCAGATCTAGCAGTCCTAGATGAGAATGATGACCTATGCAAACTAAGTTAAGGCCAAGATCAGGCTCTGCAATACTTGGGGCTATTTCTGAGATCTGAACAGTTTATAGATCTAACAGATATTACAGCTTTAATGTTTCCAAAACATCCATGATGCAACGGCTGCAAATATTACCAGCATGCCAATCTGAAAACACATGCCATACTACTTAGTATGCAAAAAGTAACACCTGTGTGTAAAAGTTTTCAAATCTCATCTAATGCTTTCAGTTTCCTCTGTATGGACACAGTATTTTAGCTGTATAAGGTCTGTTAATAAGTAGTTGCTAAGTACAGGATAGAGTATAATCTCAACATATAGAGGTACTGTTAACTGGGACATGTCCATAGAGAGATACTGTAAACTGGGACATGTCCATATAGAGGTACTGTTAACTGGGACATGTCCATAGAGAGATACTGTAAACTGGGACATGTCCACATAGAGGTACTGTTAACTGGGACATGTCCATATAGAAATACTGTAAACTGGGACATGTCCATATAGAGGTACTGTTAACTGGGACATGTCCATATAGAGGTACTGTTAACTGGGACATGTCCATATAGAGGTACTGTTAACTGGGACATGTCCATATAGAGGTACTGTTAACTGGGACATGTCCATATAGAGGTACTGTAAACTGGGACATGTCCATATGGAGGTTACTATCAACTGGGACATGTCCATATAGAGGTACTGTAAACTGGGACATGTCCATAGAGAGGTACTGTTAACTGGGACATGTCCATATAGAGGTACTGTAAACTGGGACATGTCCATATAGAGATACTGTAAACTGGGACATGACCATATAGAGATACTGTAAACTGGGACATGACCATATAGAGATACTGTAAACTGGGACATGTCCATATAGAGGTTACTATCAACTGGGACATGTCCATATAGAGGTACTGTAAACTGGGACATGTCCATATAGAGGTACTGTAAACTGGGACATGACCATATAGAGATACTGTAAACTGGGACATGACCATATAGAGGTACTGTAAACTGGGACATGACCATATAGAGATACTGTAAACTGGGACATGTCCATATAGAGGCACTGTTAACTTGGACATGACCATATAGAGATACTGTAAACTGGGATAGACCATATAGAGATACTGTAAACTGGGACATGACCATATGGAGATACTGTAAACTGGGACATGTCCATATAGAGGTACTGTAAACTGGGACATGTCCATATAGAGATACTGTAAACTGGGACATGTCCATATAGAGGTACTGTAAAATTGGACATGTCCATATAGAGATACTGTAAACTGGGACATGTACCTTTCTTGGGCCCATTGTTGGTACTTGCGCTGTATGCCACTCTGTGAGCCTGTCGGGGTCAACTTGGACATGTCAAGGGGTGGGAACGGCATAGAGGGAGTTCCTGGAGACATTAGCTGGAATCGTAACATCTGCATCTGCCGCTCATACATCTGCCTCTGCTTCTCTAGAGCCTCTGAAATGATAGATATAAACATGACATCTGTGGTTTATACATCTGAAGTTGCTTCCCTATAGCCTCTGAAATGATAGATATAAACATGACATCTGTGGTTTATACATCTGACGTTGCTTTCCTATAGCTTCTGAAATGATAGATATAAACATGACATCTGTGGTTTATACATCTGACGTTGCTTCCCTATAGCTTCTGAAATGATAGATATAAACATGACATCTGTGGTTTATACATCTGATGTTGCTTCCCTATAACTTCTGAAATGATAGATATAAACATGACATCTGTGGTTTACACATCTGACGTAATGCTTCCCTATAGCTTCTGAAATGATAGATATAAAAACACAGAACAAAGCAAATACTGAAATTTGCAGACTCGGTTTAATTGAGTCTGTTCATGAGCAATACTGAAATATGCAACAGTGCTCACGCCCCCTAGCACCAGCTTAAGCAGAATTCAATTTTCAACTGTAAATGCGCTGAAATCAATGATTCCAAAGAACCAGAAAGTATAACAACACTGAGAATGAAGTACGGGGCGACTTTTTACAGCCGTGGTTTATACATCTGACGTTGCTTCCCTATAGCTTCTGAAATGACAAATATAAATATGACATCTGTGGTTTGTACATTCGACACTGCTTCTTTAGAGCTTCTGAAAAGACAGATATACATATTCCATCATTCTATGGCTTGTACATCTGACACATGGGCTTGTATTCAGCTCTCAACCTTATTGCTGGAAGCAACCGATCAGACTCACGCCTAGGCCCTCGTGAAATCGGCTGTTTCGGCCAAAAACTTCTCAAGCTGAATACTTCACTCTTACTGTATCACACTGTCAACTGGTAATGTGTATGTATAGGGCTCCTTCACTTTCAATGCAGGGCCCTAAGTGTGTGATATGGATTAAGAAAGTTAAGATAATCAGAAATTCCAGGTTGAAAACTGAGACCCTACAATAGTCCAAATTCGTGTGCCACTAATTGGTACTTCACAGAATCCCATTGGGGTTTCAACTGTAAGACAAGAAGTTTTTCCTGCTGTACATATGACAAGTGTGACTGTATTTGACCTATGTTTCCCGCAGCCAATCTGTTCTCACTAATCCTTGACCATTTGCCATTTCCAAGCCACCTTAATAAGGCATCAGTCCTGCAAATCCTTAACAAATGATTGTCTGCTGGAAATGTCATCTGCTATAATTCTGAAACTTACACTTTAATCTGTATATGTGTTGTTATACCATCTAGGAAATACCTAAGTCACTTTGATCCTGATCATGATCATGCAGGCATAATGTTTTGTGGACACCGGGTCCCGATCTGACCAAACTAAAAGAACTATTTATTATTTGGTTTTAATGTCAATGGATTTTATCCATTAATCTAAAGGAGACCTGAGACTGGTATTTTCCAACAGTTTGGATCCAAACTAGATACCAAATAACTCTAAATCTGGTTGGAAGACAAACAGTGTTCCACTCAATGTTCTGTTATTAATATGAAGTAACAAAAGCACCAACGCGACACAAAATACTACCATCATGGCATTTCAGCATTTATTGACTCGTTTGATACTGAATCCTGTTGTAAACAGACTGCAACCAGATAAGGCTTTTTGGGAAATGATCGAGATCAAAATGGTTTGTGAAGAACTTGCTATTCCTACATTAAAATACAGGAGGAAAAATAAAACCAAAGCTTGTTTGTCTGTCACCATTACTTTGTTTAACAATTTCAACCCAACAACATTTGTAGTGGCTGACAGTTTTAGGGTATTTGCTCTTTTGCCAGCCAATCATGATTTTGACTGGTATTTGAAAAGTTTTAACCCAGATTATTTACCGCGTAATGCAGCGTCTGGTCAGGATACAGACTGTTTGCAACTTGTCTTTAGGTTTCACCAATTTAACCCTTTACTTCATAGACTGTTTCTACAGGGCTGCCATAAGTTGACATAAAAAATCCTAAGATTTCTAAATTTGCCTTTTTCAAGTGCGATTTTACGAACCGTACCTTTACCCCATCGCCAGTTTCTAGTTGTTTTTCACATGTGGCTGCTTAAAGCAGGCTGTAAGTAAAGCAGAATGTGAAGTCTGCTTTACTTTCAACCTGCTTTAAGCTACCTACAACTAAAATATAGAAAAATATTTCTTAAAATACATTTTATGACTGTAAAAATTTGAACTAATTTCATAAGTTGAGGAATAAATTAAATGTGCTAAAAGGTGCTTCTATGGAGGACGGGGTAAATAAAAGGATCACAATGAAAATAAGAGCATATAATGTTATGTGAAGTAGCTGTATCAATCCTACATATTGTTGCTTATTATTTACTAGTGTGTATGTTTTCAATAACTGATTGCCATGTTATTGTACATTTTATGTTGAAATAAATCTATTTATCTATCAAAGAACATAAATCTTATATTGACAAATATAGCAGACAACCATTATTTCAAAGGCATCTGGATAAGGGTAAGACTAGGGTTAGAGGAGGCAATATGATGTATGTCTGTATCAACAGGATTAACCTAAATCAGCCTGCTAGCTTACACTGTCACGCTCCTTAATCACAGACTCACACTTGACCCAAACTTTCCCAGCCAATATCAATCTTCAGGTTGTCTCAATAATTACTTGAAACAATGCAACACTTGTTATCTGCAACAGATATGTTTAAGAACGAATGAATGAATGGTGTTTTACGGCCCATCGACACAAAAAGGTCATTTAGAGCCGATAGATATGATTAAGAGAGTAGTTTGGGTTGACTCCAAATACTCCTGGTACATTTATGCGTTTTGGTACATTTTTGGGCAGTTAATATCTAGAGCATTCCACAAGCGTGTAACGATGAAGGCTTCCGATTGGTCGGCTGAAATTGACAAACAGTTAAGAGGATTCGGGTAGATAGCATCGCGACAAGAAAGGGTTATGGATCTTCGCCAACTTTGATTGGCATGTATAACTTGTACCATTTAAGATTGCCAAAATTTTGAACTAGTTTGATTATTGCAACTCACACATTTACAAGTAAAGGTGGACAGTGAGTGAGGTGGAAATTGCCGACATACCCCGAGTCAATTGCCATAATATTAATATGGTTCATTGATTGGTCTACGGTAACATTTACCTACCTGCTAAGTTGTTTATATAAATACTTAAGTCTACTACCATCCATTTGTCAAACAACAGATATACTGAAACTACATAAACATGGTATAACAACATTTCTTTGAGAGTAAAAACAGAAAATGAAGCCGTTTCAAGCAAACCTAAAAAATTATGAATTTTGGAATAATTATTATCAGTTGCGCGCATCGCCTGAACACCCGAAATGTTTTCCACATGAATGAAAACATGCCAACCAACAGATGGGTATATCATTTAAAACTGGGAAAGTAAAACAAATCCGACTGAATAGGATGTAAAAGTTGAATTAGTTTCTCCATGGAAGCAAGTTGTCGAGCGAGCTGTGAGCGAAATACAACTACAGAGCGGTAAATGGATGAAACTGTCCACATAAAAACAGACAAACATATTGTTCTAAAGCATGACGTTGGATGCGACCAATTCTGATTATCGGATACACGCTTCAACATGTAATGTCAAATTAAGGTTCTCGAGGTTGCAATGTCACAACCCTACATCTACGCATTTAGAATGGTCTAAGAGTGTATTGGATAATCAGAATTGATCGCATCTAACTTCATGTTTGAAAACAATGTTTCCCATTTTTACGTGCACGCCGTAATAGCTTGGATCCTGATGAGATATCTGGTTTCACTGTGTCTCAATTGGATTCAAACTGTTTGCAGGGGTAATCATTGTTTTGTCGTTAGCATATTGAGTCTTTTCACCTCCAGATACAGTGCTCCCTCACTACAGCAACACCCAATGACAGACACAGACTGTGTGTGCAGTTTGAAGGCAGTTGTTATAGGGAGAGAAAATTAATACCTTTAGAGTACATTTGAAAACAGATCAGACGCCGCATAAAGTGGCGTCTGATCTGGTTTAAACTGTTTGTCACCTGTCTTTATGTTTCTTCTGTCAAAATGTCCAATACATCTGAACTTTGAGAAAAACGGCAAACAACAATTTTAAGCAGATGATATTGCAGTAGTGTCAAAGTGTTATAAACATAATGGTCTTGTTTGGGGAACAGTGGCAAGCATTGTTGTAAAGAGGGAATCCTTGTTCAGAGGGGCACTGTAGGGATGGAGGACTGTAATTATGGCAAGAGTTTTAAATAATTCCTTATGTTTTAACTCAATTCTTTGATGTAACTGCTCATTAGAATCAACACTTTGAGACGATTCCAAAGGGTTTGTTGGAGACATAAAGTAGAAATCAATGGAAGTTAATGATATACTAGCTCTTATCTGGAGCTCTGTAGTTTTCATAACAGCTTGTTTTTCATGTAATGTTTAATGATTTTCCAAGATAAAAGTTGCTTAATTCTTTTCCTCACAACAATATTTACAGAAATGGAAATGCAAAGTTTCTGCTTTACTTTCAACATGCTTTAAACAACTTTCTGTTAAACATCTAAGTATATAATTATACAGAATAATTATCTTTCCTCTTAGGTCTGATCCAGATCAATTTTTGAGTACTTTTTTGTCTGATCATGATCCAAACTGTTTATTACTCTGACAGTACAGTCAAGCAACCATTGAAAAGACAGCTATCTTTGTGTCAAAAATTCAAAAAGAGTGGCACACAGTTTGGATGTTGAACAAGCCCCATACTGGTATTTTGTGGTGCCTGCAGACCTGTATCCAAACTGTTTGGTAAAGCATTTAATACATGTCTCCAGCAGTCAAGGGTATACACACCTCCAGTGCCTAATCATAAAATCTGTATCTATAAATCTGTTCTGTTTTTTTCTGTTTATTACTTCTACGCCATCAATTCTGATGATTATGAGAAGGGGACATTTTTAGGTGCACCATTTGGACTGAACCTGGTTGGTCACTTTATCCTGACACCGAAGAACAAGTCGTAATGCTAACCCGAAATCCTGAGCGCCAAGGAGGGAAGCCTTTACTACCAATTTTCAAGTCTTTGGTTTGACCCGGCCGGGGATTGAACCCGCAACCTCCCGCACTGCAAGCGGAGGCTCTACCAATGAGCTATACAGGCGGTCTAAATACAGATAAGAGTAGCCAGTTTTATTGTTTTAGTCTTCAAATTTGTCTCCACTGTTTATTCCATTTATGCCTGGATATTGCAATGAACTCTCCTTGAAAGCTTGCTTGAGAAAAAATAAATCTAAAGACACGACAGCAGAGCAGAACATTTAATTAAAAATAGCAAATAGCCCAGAAACTGATGAAACACCTCATAGCAATGCATCTCATCAAAGTCTACAATGTTTAGAAGACACTTAGGCTTAAATAGGTTAAAGGTTTTAACTTCCGTCTCGGTCAAGAAATTAGCCATCAGTCAGTCTCAAGTTGTTTTTAGCCTAATTGGCTGACTGGTTTAGGCTGTAAGGAAGGATTAAGAACGTCACGCAGACTCATTTCCCAGCCAATTTTCATTTCCTGTTAATGGTTATGGTCACGAAATTGCAATCAATTTGTTGGAATTTAGTCGGCCAGCATCATTCTTATAGACATTTTGCAACAGTATGTTAGGGCCCCTCCAACCTTTCACCGACATAGAAAAGCTGAAATAAGTTGAAATTACGTGTTGTTTGTTGACTATTTTTACATACCGACATAGAAACACATTTTCAGGCTTTTACTTATTCCTTATAGTAATGCCTATTCATACCTTAACATATTCATCACTGTTACAGTTACAAAACAGCAATTGGGTAGAGCCACGGACCTTCCCCAAGCCAGAATGAAGGCTTCCCAACATCAAATATTCGAAGTGCCTAGAGCTGAATTGGAACCTATAATCAGTGAGGCCTTATAGTGATGCCTACTCATGCCTTTACTTATTTCTAAAAAGGAGACATTTTCATGCCTTAATCTATTTCTCAAAATATTTTCATGCCTTCAACTACTTCTTATAGAAACACATTTAAATGCCTAAACATATTTTTCATAGACATATTTTCATGTCTTTACCTATTTCTCACAGACACATTATAATAGCTTCACCTAAGTTCTCATAGATACAGTATTATGTCTTTTCCTCTTTCTCATAGAGACAGTATTATGTATTTACCTCTGTCTCATAGATACAGTATTATGTCTTCACCTATTTCTCATAGAGACAGTATTATGTATTTACCTCTGTCTGATAGAGACAGTATTATGTATTTTCCTCTTTCTCATAGAGACAGTATTATGTATTTACCTCTGTCTCATAAATACAGTATTATGTCTTTTCCTCTTTCTCAAAGAGACAGTATTATTTATGTATTTACCTCTGTCTCATAGATACAGTATTATGTATTTTCTTCTTTCTCATAGAGACAGTATTATGTATTTACCTCTGTCTCATAGATACAGTATTATGTCTTTTCCTCTATCTCATAGGGACAGTATTATGTATTTACCTCTGTCTCATAGATACAGTATTATGTCTTTTCCTCTTTCTCATAGAGACAGTATTATGTATTTACCTCTGTCTCATAGATACAGTATTATGTCTTTACCTCTGTCTTATAGAGGCAGTATTATGTCTTTACCTTTTTCTCATAGAGACAGTATTATGTCTTTACCTTGTTCTTATATAGACAGTATCATGTCTTTACCTCATGTCTTATAGAGACAGTTTAATGTCTTTACCTCTGTCTTATAGAGACAGTTTAATGTCTTTACCTCTGTCTTATAGAGACAGTATAATATCTTTACATCTGTCTTATAGAGATGGTATAATATATTTACCTATTTCTCATAGAGACAGTATTATGTCTTAACCTTGTCCTTATGTCTTTACCTATGTCTTATAGAGACAGTTTAATGTCTTTACCTCTGTCTCATAGAGACAGTATTATGTCTTTAGCTAGTTCATAGAGATAGTATTATGTCTTAATTTTTATTTCCTCTGTCGTATAGAGACAGTATCATGTCTTAACCTATTTCTCATAGAGACAGTATTATGTCTTTATCTATTTCTCATAGAGACAGTATTATGTCTTTATCTTTTTCATATAGAGACAGTATTATGTCTCTACCTCTGTCTTATAGAGACAGTATTATGTCTTTACCTATGTCGTAAAGACAGTATTATGTCTTTACTTAGTTATATACAAGGGGTGATCAGAAAATACGCGGAAAAGTGCTCTTATCTTTTTATTTTTCGCCCGTCATTCATAGTATTTCACAGAAACAAAGGTATAAGAAATCTAAATTCAAGTCGCAAATTTTAGGACTTTAGAAGCTGCAACGACGAAGATGTGGTTTCTATAGTAACGTCATTCCGGCCCAAATTTACGAATTTTGAACACTAAGCGGTAACGAAACATTGCGTCGCGTTCGTAGAGTTTTTAAGATAACTTCACCAAACGAGGGGTACTAAACGCGTAAACTTTCGTCATGACGTTCATGACGTCATGTTGATTTCTGACGTCGGACATGTAAACAACGTCTATTTTCAGTGCTTATCGTGTGAAAATGAGTGATGAACAGAGATCGGCTATCAAATTTTGCGTGCGAAATGGATTTTCAAAATCTAAAACTACTGACATGCTACTGAACGCCTATGGGGAAAAGGCCATAAAAAAACAGCAGTTTACATGTGGTATGAACGCTTGGAAAAGGGCAGAGAAAACATCAAGAATGATCAGTGCAGTGGTCATCCAAGTGTCGTTACGTCATCTCACGTCGCCACCGTCAAGCAGCTACTGGATAATGATCGGCGCATCATGATCAGGGATATTGTTGCAAAAAACTGACTACAGTTACAGTACAGTTACGGTATTATTCATAACCACTTAAATATGCGTCAAATTTGTGCTAGGTGGATTCCCAAAATGCTCAATACTGATCAGAAAAGACTTTGTGTGGAATGCTATGAACAGCTTCTGAAGATGGCCTGACACTCCTACCATCTGTGATATTTCACCATGACAACGCCCTGTCTCATCGAGCAGCAACAACCCAGACCGCTGTACGCCAACTAGGGTTTGAGCTTTTGAGTCATCCACCATACAGTCCGGATTTGTCCCCCTGTGACTTCTTTCTTTTCCCGGTAATGAAGACCTACCTGAGAGGAACACACTTCGATGATACTCATGAACTTTCAGCGGCAGTGCAGAAGGCTATATCCAACATACAACCATCTTCATTTAGACGGGGTTTTATCCAGTCATGGCTAGAACGTTGCAGGAAGTGTATCTAATTTAATGGGGAGTATTTTGAAAAAGACTGAGCGTTTTTAGCGAAACACGTATCATAAACAGCTACATTGACGTTGGCATTATATAATGTTGGGCCAATGTTGGCTAGGTGACGTTACCATAGTAACAATAACGTTGTGCATGAGCGAGCTACTGATGTAAAAATTTATGGCATAATGTGAATTGGTTTAATGTATATTCACACAAAATTTCAGCAAAATCAATAATACAGTATAGAATTTAGAGCACTTTTCGCGTATTTCCTGATCACCCCTCGTAGATACAGTAGTATGTCTTTACCTATTTCTCATAGATACAGTATTATGCCTTTACATAGATACAGTATCATGTCTTAACCTATTTCTCATAGAGACAGTATCATGTCTTTATCTATTTCTCATAGAGACAGTATCATGTCTTAACCTATTTCTCATAGATACAGTATTATGTCTTAACCTATTTCTCATAGAGACAGTATCATATCTTAATCTATTTCTCATAGAGACAGTATTATGTCTTTAACTATTTCTCATAGATACAGTATCATGTCTTAACCTATTTCTCATAGAGACAGTATCATGTCCTTATCTATTTCTCATAGAGACAGTATAATGTCTTTACCTATTTCTCATAGATACAGTATCATGTCTTAACCTATTTCTCATAGAGACAGTATCATGTCTTTACAGTATCATGTCTTAACCTATTTCTCATAGAGACAGTATCATGTCTTTATCTATTTCTCATAGAGACAGTATCATGTCTTAACCTATTACTCATAGATACAGTATTATGTCTTTACCTATTTCTCATAGAGACAGTATCATGTCTTTATCTATTACTCATAGAGACAGTATCATGTCTTAACCTATTTCTCATAGAGACAGTATCATGTCTTTACCTATTACTCATAGAGACATTATTATGTCTTTACCTATTTCTCATAGATACAGTATTATGTCTTAACCTATTTCTCATAGAGACAGTATTATGTCTTAACCTATTTCTCATAGAGACAGTATCATGTCTTTACCTAGTTCTCAAAGATACAGTAGTATGTCTTAACCTATTTCTTCAAGATACAATAACCTATTTCTCATAGAGACAGTATTATGTCTTTACCTATGTCGTAAAGACAGTATTATGTCTTTACTTAGTTATATAGATACAGTGGTATGTCTTTATCTATTTCTCATAGAGAAAGTATTATGTCTTTACCTATGTCGTAAAGAAAGTATTATGTCTTTACTTAGTTATATAGATACAGTAGTATGTCTTTACCTATTTCTCATAGAGACAGTAATATGTCTTTACCTATGTCGTAAAGACAGTATTATGTCTTTACCTAGTTATATAGATACAGTAGTATGTCTTTACCTATTTCTCATAGAGACAGTATCATGTCTTTACCTATTTCTCATAGAGACAGTATTATGTCTTTACCTAGTTCTCAAAGATACAGTATTATGTCTTTACCTATTTCTCATAGATACAGTATCATGTCTTAACCTATTTCTCATAGAGACAGTATCATGTCTTTATCTATTTCTCATAGAGACAGTATCATGTCTTAACCTATTTCTCATAGAGACAGTATCATGTCTTTACCTATTTCTCATAGAGACAGTATCATGTCTTAACCTATTTCTCATAGAGACAGTATCATGTCTTAACCTATTTCTCATAGAGACAGTATCATGTCTTAACCTATTTCTCATAGAGACAGTATCATGTCTTTATCTATTTCTCATAGAGACAGTATTATGTCTTTACCTATTTCTCATAGAGACAGTATCATGTCTTTACCTATTTCTCATAGATACAGTATCATGTCTTAACCTATTTCTCATAGAGACAGTAGTATGTCTTTATCTATTTCTCATAGAGACAGTATCATGTCTTAACCTATTTCTCATAGATACAGTATCATGTCTTTACCTATTTCTCATAGAGACAGTATCATGTCTTAACCTATTTCTCATAGAGACAGTATCATGTCTTAAGGTTATTAAGACAGCATAGAAACACAGGCTCTTCTTATAAAGTGACTTCTATGAGAAGAGCCTCTACTTTATTTTCAGATTATTTTAAAGAGACTCACAACCAGATTTAGCATTAAAAATAGTAATTTGTTAATATGTGACAAACGCTGATATAAACAGGTAAGAATTAGTTTAGGATAAGAATTCTGTTTAAAACAAGAGCCCCATGGGTCATATTTCGCTCACCTGAGAATAACTGACAAAATGGAGATAATGATTTATGTCCAGGACGGGGTCATTTTTTTTACCCGAGGGGCATTATTAATTCGAACAATCTTGATAAAGGACCTGTAGATGATGCTATATGCCAAATATCTAAGATCAGGGTACTATGGTTTTAGACAAGAAGATTTTTTTTAAGTTTCGATTGAAAAAATATATTTTTAGCTCATGTGACCTACATATGCAACAGACTGGAACCATTTGAACGAAAATGGTAGAGGACATCTAGAAGTGTCACCATGCCAAATATCAAAGCCCTGGCCATATTGGCATGAGAGGAGAAGAAGTTTGAAAAATTCACTATATAACTTTATGTAAAACTGTGACCCCCCAGGCGGGGCTAATTTTGACCCCAGGGGCATAATTTGAACAAACTTGATAGAAGACCTGTAGATGATGCTATGTGCCAAATATCTAAGCTCTGGCCCGTGTAGTTTCAGACAAGAAGATTTTTTAAATTTTTAGAGAAAAAATCTATTTTTAGCTCCTGTGACCTAGATATGCAACAAACCGGAACCATTTGAACAAAATACATAAAGGATATTTAGAAATATCACCATACCGAATATCAAAGCTCTGGCCATGTTAGTGTCAGAGAAGAAGATTTTTTAAATTTTCACTATATAACTCTTTGTTAAACTGTGACCCCCGGGGCGGGGCTAATTTTGACCCCAGGGGCAAAATTTGAACAAACTTGATAGAGGACCTGTAGGCGATGCTATGTGCCAAAAAAAATCTATTTTTAGCTCCTGTGACCTAGATATGCAACCGACCAGAACTATTCGAACAAAATATGTAAAGGACATCTAGAAGTGTCACCATGCCAAATATCAAAGCTCTAGCTATATTAGTTTCAGAGGAGAAGACGTTTGAAAATTTCACTATATAACTCTATGTAAAACTGTGACCCCAGGGGCTGGGCCAATTTTGACCCAAGAGGCATAATTTGTACAAACTTGAAAGAGGACCTGTAGGTGATGCTATGTGCCAAATATCTAAGCTCTGGCCCTTGTAGTTTCAGACAAGAAGATTTTTTAAGATTTCCTTATATTTTCACTTTGGTTGCCATGGCAACCAGAGTTCTACATTGTTTTTAATTCTTTGAACAATTTGAAAGAGCTTGACCCAGAGACATTCCTGTAAAGTTTGGTTGAAATCTGTCAAGCGGTATAGGAGAAGATGTCATTTGAATCAATTGTTAACGATGACGCACAATGCATGACGGACGACGACGGACACAGGGCCATCCAAATAGCTCACCTTGAGCCTTTGGGTCAGGTGAGCTAAAAAAGCATTTCAATAAAACAAATATTGAGCTCTGGTGGGATTCGAACCCGTGACCCGGCATGGGCGGACATAAGGCAAAATAAGTAAACCACTTTACCCACTTGCCACAGAACTATTCATATATGACGGATCGCTTTTAACGTATTTCAGTGAGTAGCGATGGAGAGTACATACAACATCATAAATCGGGCCAGGTTTATGTCTGGGCCCGTGATCAATTTCTACAGCGTCTTTCCACGCTATGGATAAAAAGATGGAAAAAATCTAAAAAAAAAAAAAGATTTGAAGACTTTTCTAGAGGGTGTTTTTAGACTGGTCATATTTTTCCAATGCCAGATGCAAGATAATGCTACCCTTTTGTTTGTGTATTTTCTTTTATTTTTGCAAATGCACCATCTGATTGTGAGTGGCTTTAAGCCACCAACCAGCTCAACAACTGGAACTATCTATTTGAGAATAAGAAATAGGTTGGACCAGCACAGTCCTTTTCATAGATAAATCTTACCTATGTCTGTACAATAGACCCTATAATTACAAGCACACACCAAACAGCTCATTGTAGGTATTTAAGGTATGGAATTGCTTAAAACAGGGTGAAAGTAAAGCCAAAAGCTCCTACATGAGTTTTTTAATCCATCCATCCTGTTTTAAACTTTATATACCAGCACCACTAGGAAATGCTGTATAACAATATGTCCTTCTTATCTGTGTTTCTGGTCCATTAGTAAAAGACAGTGTAATATGAACATAAAACAACCATATAAACGAGCTCATCTGATTGGAGGCTGATTAGTGTTCATGCAGAGTGAGAAAACATCTTGTTAGACACATCACTCCATTTGTCTTCCAATCTCTCCTGCTGTGTATATTAGTTACACAGGAAGTTTCAATCACATTTCTAGCCTCCCTTTCTCCTTAAATCAACTCTTATCCTGCAAACGTCTGACTTGCAAACAGGCTGGCTCCAGATCAGACAGCCAGTAACTCAGCATCTCTTCTAAACCAAAACTGTTTAACACACATTTTAGTTACATTTCCAAGCATAAAGTCCATAAAAATCAGTTTGAAAAATTTATTGCTGAGAAGATTTTGTATCAGACAATATTTGAGCAGGATAAAAGTTAATTTCGTTTTACAAGAATCTTATTTAGCATGAATTCTCAGTTACTGAACAGTTGTTCTAAGAAATTCAAATTTAATACCTCTAACTTCCCAAAGAAAAGTGATTTTGAAAATGGCTAGTCAAGTAGCGGTAAAGGCCCAGGAACTGATTAACATTGACTACCATAGTTTTGTCTTATAATAATTGAACTAGTTTTGTCTTATAATAATTGAACTCTCCCAACCCCTCTTCTGGTCCATAACAGACAATACAGTATTTACTAAACAGTTAAAAGCAAAAAAGGTTTTAAGTTATTCAGTGACAGAAAAAAATACCCAAGCCCTTCTGACTGGCAATAAAACAAAAGAATGCCTCATTTAAGTTAAATTGATTTCTTGTTGCCAGACAGACCCAAACTTGAGTTGTCAACCCATTATTTGTCAGATTATTATTTTTCTCCTTGTGATTGTGAATTCACTGAGAATATTTACATGTGTTGTGGGGGGGGGGGGGGGGGGGGGGGGGGGCTCTTCCTACATACAGTCGAACTTAAATAGACCCTGTGCATATTCCTTATAGATATGCCTTTCATGCTGCTTAGTAATAAGAGAACCACTACTGATCATACAGATATGGAACAAGAGGCCCAGAGGGCCACATTTCGCTCACCTGAGGACATTGTCCCATAGAAGCTGACTGGGCAAAACAACATTTTGATATAGCTACGAGCCATGTATCAAAATTTTATCTCGGTAGAGGACTACAATGCGAAGCTACATGTCAGATATTAATGATCTTGGCCTTACAGTTTAAGAGAAGAAGAATTTTAAAGGTTTTCCTATACAAGTCTATGTAAAACTGATAAGCCCTGGGGTGGGGCCAAATTTGATCCAGGGGTCATAATTTGAACAATCTTGGTAGAGGACCATAAGGCAAAGCTACATGTCAAATATGAATGAATTGGGCCTTACAGATTCAGAGAAGATGATTTTTAAAGGTTTTCCTATGAAAAACTAATAAGCCCGAGGGTGTGGCCGTTTTTGGCCCGGGGTCATAATTTGAAAAATCTTGGAAGAGAACCACAATGCAAAGCTATATATCAAAATATTAAAGATCTGGGCCTAACAGTTTCAGAGAAGAAGATTTTTAAAGGTTTTACTATACAAGTCTATGTAAAACTGATAAGCCCCGGGGCAGGGCCAATTTTGACCCGAGGGTCATAATTTGAACAATCTTGGTAGAGGACTACATGTCATATATAAATGATCTGGGCCTTACAGCTTCAGAGAAAATGATTTTTAAAGGTTTTCCTAGAAAAAACTGAAAAGCCCGAGGGCGGGCCAATTTTTGCCTGGTGGTCATAATTTGAACAATCTTGGTAGAGGACCACAAGGCAAAGCTTTATGTCAAATATAAAAGATCTGGGCCTAACAGTTTCAGAGGAGAAGATTTTTAAAAGTTTTCCTATATAAGTCTATGTAAAACTGATAAGCCCCGGGGCGGGGCCAATTTTGACCCGGGGTCATAATTTGAACAATCTTGGTAAAGGACCATAAGGCAAAGCTACTTGTCAAATATTAATGATCTAGGCCATACAGTTTCAGAGAAGAAGATTTTTAAAAGTTTTCCTAAGAAAAACTGATAAGCCCAAGGGCGGGCCATTTTTGGCCCAAGGGTCAAAATTTGACTAATATTGGTAGAAGATCATTAGGTTATGATACATACCAAATATCAAAGGTCTTGGCCTAGCGATTTCTGAGAAGAAGATTTTTTAAGATTTTCTTATGCATTAAAAGTTATCCATACGTTCATGTTAGAAAATCTGGTCCAACGGCAAGGGGAATAATTCTAGCCAAAAAGTTTGAACAAGATTTCGTTCCCACTTGTCACTGATGCTTCTGACAAAGTTTGATTGAAATCGGGTCAGTGGTTTCTGAGGAGATGTTGTTTGAAAATGTGGACGGACGATGGCAGACGGACGCCGGACAGTGGACGACGGACTAAGAGCGGTCACAATAGCTCAT
Source organism: Gari tellinella (assembly GCA_922989275.2). Taxonomy (NCBI): domain Eukaryota; kingdom Metazoa; phylum Mollusca; class Bivalvia; order Cardiida; family Psammobiidae; genus Gari; species Gari tellinella. The sequence continues at coordinate 41,948,093 of OV277872.1, forward strand.
CCTGAGCCTTCGGCTCAGGTGAGCTAACAAGTCCTAGTGACAAAAGCCTGCCCTTTCATCTCCTGGTCAAAATCTATTTTGGTGCCTAATCATATCTGTATAAAGTGGAGCTATTTTATTCAGTAGGAGAATAAATTAAAGGCATTAAAGGGTGTATTGATGGAGTTATGGGTTAAGCTGTCAGGTGCTTTAAGTAGTCTCATCAATGAACCCCTGTGATGACATGCTAATTTCTTGACAGGTGCCATCCTCAGGAGGAACAGCGCCTGAAGTCAAAATTAGCTTGCTGTCTCTAACTGTACACAAAGTGGACAAGTGCTTTAAGTTGCTATGTGTTTAAAGCTGCCATATGCTTTAAACTGCCATGTAATTTAAGCTGCCATATGTGTGTATGCAGTCATGTGTTTTTAAGTTTAAACTGCAATTTGCTTTAAGCTGTCAAAATGTTTATTCTGCTCTAAGCTATCACCAATTATCATCATCTAAATCAAAGTTTTCAGGGTTTATAATAGCTGTACTGAAACCTTCATATATAAGGTCAATCATTTAAATACTAACTTCCTCTCTTCGCCATCAAACCTTATGTTGTGATTTCTTAAAGTAACAACTCTAATGAGAAGTTTGTTTTTTTAATTTAATAATATTTTATTGTTCAATTAGTTTACATATTCACACAAGCATCATGTAATTTGTTTAATATAAACAAAAGGGTTGGGCCACAAGTTATTGCAACATTAGATTCGGCCCTTCCCATGAGAAGTGAAGGAGAAAGGAGTGACAATGTTTATTGTATTTATTCCTATCTGTCTTCAATACGCTATGTTGTAATACTGCAGTTGTACTGTATTTATTCCTATCTGTCTTCAATACGCTATGTTGTAATACTGCAGTTGTACTGTATTTATTCCTATCTGTCTTCAATACGCTATGTTGTAATACTGCAGTTGTACTGTAGCGCAGGGAAATCTGAGTATTCTTGTTCACATGCAAATACACAATTACTTTTACTATCAGATATCCTGCTATCACGAATTTACAAAAACCAGTGCTAAGTCCTGTCTGCAAAAATTTTGGATGCATATAAAGTTGGATCTGATCAGGATCCTCATCATTTGGTAAAAGGAACATATTTCTGCAAACAATAGGGCCATTGAATCTTTTCCAGAAGTAAAATATAAAATAAGATATTGTAAAAGGGCAGCATTTTTCATGTTCAAGGGGTTTCAAGAGAGTGCTATCAGGTCTACAGAATAACATAGATCTATATACCAGTAGTGTAACCTTGGAAACCTGGTCTACAGAAATAGTCATACTTGCAGAACAAACAAGGTTATACAATAGTCAGGTATACTTACAGAATAACCAAGATTATACACAGTAGTTCAAAGGTACTCATTTTATCTAGATCATGTTGTCAACAGTAGCATTCTCTTACCTTGTTAATCATGTTGTCAACAGCAGCATTCTCTTACCTTGTTAATCATGTTGTCAACAGTAGCATTCTCTTACCTTGATCATGTTGTCAACAGCAGCATTCTCTTACCTTGTTAATCATGTTGTCAACAGCAGCATTCTCTTACCTTGATCATGTTGTCAACAGTTACTGTAGTATTCTCTTACCTTGATCATGTTGTCAACAGCAGCATTCTCTTACCTTGTTAATCATGTTGTCAACAGTAGCATTCTCTTACCTTGTTAATCATGTTGTCAACAGTAGCATTCTCTTACCTTGTTTATCCTCCTCGTACTGTTTCTCCACAGTTTTAATGGCTTCTGATATTGGGTCATTGCTGAACTCTTTCATCATAAGCTCCTGCTGAGCAAAGTTATAGTCAATGGTTTGATCGGCATCTGGGCTGTTGGTGGATGGACCTGGAAGGTACAATAATCAAAACACTGATAGTACTGAACAATCTCATCCCAATACACTTGGTAACCTGCTACAGTGATTCAGACTGAAGCAGTTTCTTTCAGGACAGGTGTCTCAAATAGTTCAATATTTATAAACCATTCCACACATGTGTCACCTGCTGTACAGCAAGCCTCAGTCAAACAAGAGTTACAGCCAAAATGAAAAGCTTCAGTAGCAGAAGTTGCCAGAAATGAAAGTGTAGAAAGGGGGAATAACTCTCATGGTACTGATGTAAGAGTTATGAAACAAGAGCCCCATGGGGCATATATCGCTCACCTGAGAACAGCTGACAAAATGGAGATAATGATTTTTGTCCAGGACGGAGTCAATTTTCACCCAAGGGGCATAATTTGAACAATCTTGATAAAGGACCAGTAGATGATGCTATGTGCCAAATATCTAAGATCAGGGTACTAAAGTTTATTAGACAAGAAGATTTTTTAAGTTTCCATTGAAAAAATCTATTTTTAGCTCCTGTGACCTAGATATGCAACAAACTGAAACCATTTGAACAATATAAGTAAAGGACATCTAGAAGTGTCACCATGCCGAATATCAAAGCTCTGGCCATATTAGTTTTAGAGAAGAAGACGTTTGAAACTTTTACTATATAACTGTATGTAAAACTGTGACCCCGGGGCGGAGCCAATTTTGACCCAAGGGGCATAATTTGAACAAACTTGATAGAGGACCAGTAGGCGATGCTATGTGCCAAATATCTAAGCTCTGGCCCTTGTAGTTTCAGACAAGAAGATTTTTTAAGTTTTCATTGAAAAAATCTATTTTTAGCTCCTGTGACCTAGATATACAACCAACCAGAACTATTTGAACAAAATTGGTAAAAGACATCTAGAAATGTCACCATGCTAAATATCAAACCTCTGGCCATCTTAGTTTTAGAGAAGAAGACGTCTGAAAATTTCACTATATAACTCTATGTAAAACTGTGACCCCCGGGGCGGGGCCAATTTTGACCCCAGGGGCATAATTTGAACAAACTTGATAGAGGACCTATAGATGATGCTATGTGCCAAATATCTAAGTTCTGGCCCTTGTAGTTTCAGACTAGAAGATTTTTTAAGATTTCCTTATTTTTTCACTTTGGTTGCCATGGCAACCAGAGTACTACATTGTTTTTAATTCTTTGAACAAATTTGAAAGAGTTTGACCCAAGGAACATTCCTGTAAAGTTTCGTTAAAATCTGTCAAGCAGTATAGTAGCAGATGTCATTTGAAGCAATTGTTAATGACGACGGACAACGCACGACGACAGACACAGGGCCATCCCAATAGCTCACTTGGAGCCTTTGGCTCAGGTGAGCTAAAAATGGTATCAAGCGGTATAGGAGGAGATGTTATTTGAAGAAATTGTAAACGACAACAAACAACGCACATCGCATGACAATGGACACAGGGCCATCACAATTGGTCACCTTGAGCCTTTGCCTCAGGTTAATGCTCGCCGGCAGCACATTTCAAAATTTAAAAGCAGAGTCTGAGGCCAGGGTCACAGGGGTCAAATGTTTAGCATACATGGAAAGGTATTGTTCATAGATATATGCATACCAAATATGAAAACAATATCTCAACATAGGATATATAAGCATTTTTCAAAGCCTAAATGCGGGTCCTAAGTTCAAGGTCAAGGTCACAGTTTTAAGTTTGCATAGAAATACATCTTATACACCAGAAATACATCCTATACACCAGAAATACATCATATACACAAGAAATACGTCCTATACACAAGAAATACATCGTATACACCAGAAATATGTCCTTTACACCAGAAATCCTATACACAAAAAATACATCCTATACACAAGAAATACATCCTATACACCAGAAATACGTTCTGTACACCAGAAATATGTCCTATACAACAGAAATACATCCTATACACAAGACAAGAGGGCCATGGCCCTTAATTCGCTCACCTGAGGACATTGAAGTTTGTACCTAAGTTGACTGGGCAAGACAACATTTTAATATAACTATAAATGGAGTTATCTTCCAGACAAGAAAACATGACAAAAGTGAATTTTGTTGCCAAGCTTATGACCCTTATCCATGACACATCCTCTTATCAAGCTATTTCCATTTCCAATAAATGATAATTATTTCACTAGCGTCAACAGAACTGGAATTATTTTCCTGACAATAAAATATGACAAAGGGGAAAAACTAAATATTGCTGCCCTTGTGCATGGCATTTTCTCTCATCAGTTTCTTTCCATACATAAAATTTCATTACAATAGCATCAGTAGAACTGAAGTTGTCTTCTTGACAAGAAAATATCACAAAGGGAAATAACTAAAAAAACAATGATGTCAGAGTTATGGCCTTTGCAAATGGCACTTCCTCTCATCAGGCTCTTTCCAAATAGGCAATTTCATTTTACCCATTACCCCATAGCATGTTTCTAATTTTGAAAATAGGTGGCCACCTAAAGCAGGTTGAAAGTAAAGCAGAATGTGTCTTAACCCTTAGCCTGCCACTCACGACTATAGCTTTATATGCAAACAGCTTGGATCCGGATTAGACGCCGAGTAACTCGGCGTCTCATCCGGATCCAAGCTGTTTGACACTCGGACAACATTTTCAGCAATTTTGAGCAACTTTGAAGCACTTTGAAACTTGAAGCAGACGAGAAATATAGCAGACGACAATTTATTTGGCGGGCTAAGGGTTAATGCACACTTTGCTTTACTTTTGCATCTTACATTTTCATGACTGTTTAAAGTGGAATTATTGAAAAGACATACAGATAACTCTGACAAAACCAATATTAAACATATGTATAAATATGGCATAAGACATAATTACATAACTGTCAGTGGATCACTTCCAGATCCTGTTTCTCTAAGTATGAATCAGACTGAACCATATCTAAACTTTAGCAGACAACATGTTCAGCTGATCATGACCAGTTCTGTGATACCCACTACCAGTTCAGAGTTGCATAATATTTGACCTCAGTGGCTAGAACGCTTGGGCTTACCCTTACCAGACTGAAATGATGTCTGCTTAAAACCTACTGTATGTGAAAAGTGTACAAAAAAACAATTTAGAAAATGTTAAGTTGGTAAATGAGTGGCAAATAGGTTGGATCCAGATTAGATGTAGCATTATGATTATGTTGCATCTGATCTGGATCCAAAATGTTTGCAAATATTGGCTATTTGCCCATAGTATATTAAGGGTAACTCAGGTAAATACAGTTCTGCCTAAATCAAAAATACTGTAAAACCTGCCTAGAGCAGCACTTAAACTGTGCAGGGTGGTGTCAAATGTGACCCTAGGGATTTCATTTTAACAAACTATAGATAGATCCACCAGGAGATTCTACTGTACAAATATCAAAGCTTAGGGCCTAGTAGTTTTGGGCAAGAAGATTTTTTAAAGATTTTTGCTTTTTTGCTTTTTCAAGCAGAGTTTGTGCTTTTTTTCCTTTTTTTTTTAACAACTTCTGTAGAGAAGCATCCAAGGAACATCATAAGCAGTTTGAACTCTCCCTACAATCGGCGGGTTTCAGAGGATATGTCGTTTGAAGTAAAAGTGAACGGACAGACGGACAGACTGACAGACGGACAGACGGACAGACGGACAGACGGACAGACGGACAGACGTACTACGGACGGTGAGCGGTCACAATAGCTCACCTTGAGCCTTTGGCTCAGGTGAGCTAAAAAACGTCATATACACAAGAAATACATCCTATACACAAGAAATACATCCTTTACACAAAAAATACATCCTATACACAAGAAATACATCCTATACACCAGAAATACATCCTATACACCAGAAATACATCATATACACAAGAAATACGTCCTATACACAAGAAATACATCGTATACACCAGAAATATGTCCTTTACACCAGAAATCCTATACACAAAAAATACATCCTATACACAAGAAATACATCCTATACACCAGAAATACGTTCTGTACACCAGAAATATGTCCTATACAACAGAAATACATCCTATACACAAGAAAAACATCATATACACAAGAAATACATCCTATACACAAGAAATACATCCTTTACACAAAAAATACATCCTATACACAAGAAATACATCCTATACACAAGAAATACATCCTATACACCAGAAATACGTTCTATACACCAGATAGATGTCCTATACAACAGAAATACATCCTATACAGAATAAATACATCCTATACACAAGAAATACATCCTATACACAAGAAATACATACTATACACAAGAAATACGTCCTATACACAAGAAATACATCCTATACACAAGAAATACATCCTATACACAAGAAATACATCCTATACACCAGAAATACATCCTATACAAAAGAAATACATCCTATACACAAGAAATACATCCTATACACAAGAAATACGTCATATACAAAAGAAATACGTCCTATACACAAGAAATACATCCTATACACAAGAAATACATACTATACACAAGAAATACGTCCTATACACAAGAAATACATCCTATACACAAGAAATACATCCTATACACAAGAAATACATCCTATACACAAGAAATACGTCATATACAAAAGAAATACGTCCTATACACAAGAAATACATCCTATACACAAGAAATACATACTATACACAAGAAATACGTCCTATACACAAGAAATACATCCTATACACAAGAAATACATCCTATACACAAGAAATACATCCTATACACCAGAAATACATCCTATACAAAAGAAATACATCCTATACACAAGAAATACATCCTATACACCAGAAATACGTCCTATACAAAAGAAATAAGTCCTATACACAAGAAATACATCCTATACACCAGAAATACATCCTATACACCAGAAATACATCCTATACACAAGAAATACATCCTATACACCAGAAATACGTCCTATACAAAAGAAATACGTCCTATACACAAGAAATACATCCTATACACAAGAAATACATCCTATACACAAGAAATATAGCTCCTATGTTGAGAAGTAAAAGCTAGCATGGTGAAACCTTACTCTGTTTTTGTTAAATAATGTACAATTTTCGATTAAATCTCTTCACTTTTCACTGTGACATTTTGGGTGATCAAATTGGTTTCCCTTATTCAGTCCAAAATGTTTTCAGTCGTATTTGCAAAACAGATTTGATCTTGATTACATGAATTGTCTGCTCAGGACACAAGCTGTTTGTCACTAGATTTTATAGTTCTTCAAATAAGTGCAATAAAAGTTTAATTTTGGAGACAAAAAGAAGCAATAATGGCCAAATATCTATGTCAGCTAAAAAGATAATTGTACAATTTTAAGCTGAATAAATGTCATCTGGTTTTGTAAATTTGGATCTTGATTGTTTACAAGGTTCATGCTAGCTTTAACAGAACCTTTCCCCATATCTTGTAATGTACGAATGTTCAACACAGGTAGCTGTTCATAGTTAACTGACTAAAAGTTAGGCAAGAATTTCCTATATAGAATACAGGACATTTTACCCTTAGTCTAAACATGGTAGACATTTCTATGAGGAATATGAAAAAACACCAAAATGCCTTTCTCTGAAGGGAAAAATAGTTTAACCCTAACCATCATTGAAGCTCCTTTTAGCTCAATTGATTTATTCCTTCAGTACTGAAGAAAAAAGTTCCAATTTATACAGTCATAAACAAGAACCATAAGAAATATTTTTTTATCCTAGTAGATAGTAGCTTAAAGCAGGCTGAAAGTCAAGCAGGATGTGCAGTAAGGCTTTAAGTTGTCACCATGAGTCTTCAAAACTAGAAACAAGCTTTGAAGAAAAGGGATAAACATTTAGTGAAGATGGCCTGGTAATGAAAAACCAATAGAAAATTGAACTGTGTAGAGTAATGGTGAGAATTTCTAATAATTTCTCCTTCATATCTCCATAAGGCCTGTGTTGTGACAATTCTAGTGAACGGTAACACTGAGGGCTCCAGACACGAGAATTTCTAATAATTTCTCCTTCATATCTCCATAAGGCCTGTGTTGTGACAATTCTAGTGAACGGTAACACTGAGGGCTCCAGACACGAGAATTTTCATTATTTTCTGTTTTATATTTGTGCAAAACCCTATGGGGTATTTCTCATTAGAATCATCTAATGACTCTTAATGAGTAGTCACACTATATAGGGGTTGGTGCAAACATAAAGATTTTAGTTTTTGAAATACATCCCTTATCTAGGGCCTTTGTTACAAAATAGGATTGAATTGACTGAGGATGTAAGTATTTGAAATACTCACTGTATCTGAAACTGCACAAACAACAGCTGCATGTAGAACTAGAACACACATTTCAACTTATTGTCAAACCCTTAATTTATTATAATCCTGCCCTACACAAAGAGCTGTGCAGTAAATCTCATCATCCACAAACTACAACATGAAACACATCCCACCACACACAATGATTTGTTTCTTCAACATAAAAGCACATATCAACTTTCAACCTGAAGTATAAATGGTTGAAACTCACACCACACTTTGTAAAACAATTCTTTTAAAATTCTTTGCATGCTGAATAATTTTTTCATCTGTAAATTGTCCTTTGCAACTGTTCTAATCATAGAATTTTCAGAATACCCCTTTAGAACACGGGTCAGAATGTCAAACAGTTTTTATCCTGATGAGACGTCCCATCTGGATTCAAACTATTTGCAAAGGTTATCACAATGCTGAATTTTAAAATGAATTTTGTTTTTGTTTTATTAAATAGTTGACCAGTCAATAATGGTGACTATCCCATCATCATTTAACCCTATAGTTAGTTTGATTTTTAGACATAAAAACACCTTTAATCTATTCCTCCACTGAAGATAATAGTTGCACTTTATACAGTCATAAATGTGTATGATACAAAATATTTTCAATATTTTAGCAGATATTAGCTTAAAGCAGGCTGAAAGTAAAGCAGAATGTGCCTTAAGGCGCAGTCTGCTTTACTTTCAACCTGGTTTAAGTGGACACCTATCTTCAAATCAATACTAGAAACAGGCTATGGGGTGATGGGTTAAAGCAGTTGAAGACAGGTGACCACTTAAAGCAGGTTGAATGCTGCTGCTTTAAGCTACCAAATATTTTTTATGGTACATATTCAGGACTGTATAAAGTGGAACTTTTTTCTTCAGTTGAGGAATATATTGTATGCACTAACAGGTGCTTCTATGTGGAAAAAGGGGTTAAATGATTTTAGAGAATCTTGATTTGATCTAAGATATGGCCTTTGTCTATTTCCCATAGAAATGCCATGTCACGTTTTTACTCTGCTCTGATGAGTAAGCTGCTTAAAGCTTCTCAAGGACCTCTCTGTGTTATTTTCTGCATACTAAAAGAAGCAACTTTACTCCATAGATACACATTTATATCCCTTTAAGTCATTCCTCCACTGACAAAAATAGCTCCATTTTATTTATTCCTAGTAATTATGTACTAAAAAATTTATTTTTTATATACTTAGTAACAAGCAAGACTATTGTAGCTTAAAGAAGGCTGATAGTAAAGCAGAACGTACCTTAGGGCACATTCTAGTTTACTTTCAACCTGCTTAAGTGGTCACCTATCCTCAATACTAGAAACAGGCTATGGAGTAAAGGGTTAATCATTAATGCGTTTGTGAAATACTTTGCCCTCTGATGTTACCATGACCTCTAAATGACCTTGATCTTTGTTAGACATTATCCAACTTGTACTGATCTCAAGAGCTTTTGAGTTCAGTACACATCCAAATTAATAAGTCTCTATTGCATGTGTTATGTATGAGGTTAAATTCAACCTAATTGACCTTTAAATGACCTTGACCTTTGTCTGACATGACTGAACTTGTACCCAAGAGCTTCTTGGGTTGAGTACACATGCCAAATATGAAGTCTCTAATACATGTATACTGAACAAGAGGGCCATGGCCCACAAGTCGCTCACCTGAGAACATTGTATCTAAGCTGACTGGGCAAGACAATATTGTGATATATATTAAGCTATAAAAATATTTTTTAAGGTTTTCCTATATAAGTATATATGAAACTGATAAGCCCCGGGGCGGGGCCAAATTTGATCAAGGGGTCATAATTTGAACAATCTTGGTAGATGACCATAAAGCAAAGCTACATATAAAATATAAATGATCTGGGCCTTACGGTTTCAGAGAAGAAGATTTTTTAAAGGTTTTCCTATGAAAAACTGATAAGCCCAAGGGCGGGGCCATTTTGGCCCAGGGGTCATAATTTGAACAATCTTGGTAGAGGACTATAATGCAAAGCTACATGTCAAATATAAATGATCTGGGCCTTACAATTTCAGAGAAGAAGATTTTTAAACGTTTTCCTAAGAAAAACTGATAAGCCCAAGGGCGGGGCCATTTTTGGCCCCAGGGTCAAAATTTGAACATTCTTGGTAGAAGATCATTAGGTTATGATACATACCAAATATCAAAGGTCTGGGCCTTTGGGTTTCTGAGAAGAAGATTTTTAAAGATTTTCTTATGCATTAAAAGTTGTCTATACGGTCATGTTAGAAAATCTAGTCCCACAGCAAGGGGAATAACTCTAGCCAAAATCTTTGAACAAGATTTCGTTCCCCCTTGTCACTGATGCTTCTGATAAAGATTGGTTGAAATCGGGTCAGTGGTTTCAGAGGAGATGTTGTTTGAAAATGTGAACGGACGACGTCGGACGGAATGGGATCACATAGCTCACCCTGAGCCAAAGGCTCAGGTGAGCTAAAAACATTAGTAACGCATAATGTGTTCAACTTATGTATAGGTTGTATGCGAGTACAACCAAGAGTATTGGTACACCTTAGTGTTGATAAAATAGATCGACGATTGTCCAACAAAAACGTATGCATATCCTACGTGATAATTGGATTCTACACGGACATATTTTAAAACGCTGACGTAAGCCATCCAACCAACTTCTGGTGAAAAGAATTCAAAAGCACTCAACTGGTTGAAATGTACAGTACGCCTACTGACTTTAAATCAGCATTGCAGTTAAGCACAACCTTCAGCGGGATGCCAAGGCTAAACGTTAATGATCGTGGCCGAGCTATTGATCTTCTAATGCAAGAGCGTTTACAGAAAACAGCCGCTAGACATTTGGGAACTGTGCAATCAACAACTTGTCGATTTCGTAATCGTTTGCTGGGGACAAATACGGTAAATGGTCAACCGAGAGGTGGACACACCAAAGAAACAACGCAACATCAGGGCCGTCAGATAGGCCGTGTGTTTTTAAGAATCCGGTTCCTAACGGCAGCAGAGACGGCCAATAACACACAAGGGCATCACTGGGACAGGATACATTGTCACGGTTATCAGGCATCTCAGAGAATGCGGACTTAGGGCGTACATACCGTACGTTTGGTTTTCACTAACGCATCGATGTCGTGCTTTTCGCATGGAATGGTACGACGTCACGCACATCGATTATTCTCTCTTCAACCTTGGCAACCTTACAGCCCAAATCTGTCGCCAATTGAGCACCTTTGCAACCAGTTAGACCGCAATGTCAGACGTCGACGTAACGTCCCAAACCGTGTCAATGAGCTCGCAGCTTTACAGAAGAAATGGGATGCTTTAAGAGAATCACCAGGTTGATTAATTCCATGCCAAGGAGAAAACTAGAGGCAATATATGCAATACGTGATACTAAAGATGCTGTTTTTTCACTCTTTTTGAAAGGGATGGGTTTAGAAATCGTAATTAAGCAATCAAAAGAAATGAATAAAAGCGTTTTTGTTGTTTGTTGATTGCAAAAATAATGCATTAGTAAATTCGTATTCCAAATTTTTGTTATAATTCCTATAGTACATTCCCTTTATACAAGGAATCCCATGATGTGATACTTATGTTTTTCAGTATAGTTATAAAGTTATGACCAAAGTTAGTTTTGGACAGACAGACAGCAAAAACAATATTAGCTGTGCTGTGGCCTAAAATCTAACAGACTTGTGTATATTCATGTTTCAATGTTAACTTCCTCCTGCAAAAGGTTGTCTCGTGAACAATGTCATCATCTGCAGGCTTTAAATTGTTTGTATGATTTTGAATTACCTGGCATCTGATCTGGGTACAAGCTGTTTGCATAATGCAGTCAATTGTAATCTCTTTGAACAAGATTGATTTTTCTATGCTTCTTCACTTCTGTAAGACCTGTCTGTGTTATTTTATTATTGCATTAAGGAATAACCTCTACTTAAGGTAACCATATGGTCTTACTACTACATTGAGTGGTCTCTTGATTAAAGACCAAGTTCTAAGGTTTTGGAATAAATCTATTATATTACAGAAGAGTTATTGTGTAGTATTTCAAGTTTCAATTCAATATAAACTAATGCAAGAGCTCTCTGTGAATTAAGCCTAAACAAAAACCTTTTTAGACACAATTTATATTCTTCCAATATAGTCTGCAATGTCTGCTGTTACTGTTAGAATGGTGAAAAGGTAAGTTAAGTCAATCTCTACAAACAAGATAAGATCCACAACAGATTCCAAGTAACCTGGGCTCACAATGGGATCTAAACTGTAAGTCACCATTTATAAGATTATGAAAGATACTGCAGAAAAGTCTTTGAAGTTGCAGCAGAGGCCACATTTTTGGAAAAAACTGTTTAGTGAGCTAAAGGCTGAATCATTTCAGCACTGATCTATCCTCTGCTGAAACTCTAATGTCGTCTCATTTTTTTTGGGTAATATTCTAATGGGTAGACAATCTGTTTGGATCGTGATCAGACAGCTGAGATTACAAGCCATGTGACGTGGAAGAGCCACTCCCAGTATTGAGAGGAGAAACACAATCAGATTACAACTTGTTGGAGAAACTACTGTGATAATACTATACTCTTAATTAGTAAACAACAAACACTGGTGTTAATTTTAGCAACTGGTTACAGGAAACCCAACTCTTTCAACACAAGGGACCTGTGTAGCATATACCATAATCATTACGTAAGGAAACAGTGTAGACCCAGATCAGTGGGCTAATTAACAACAGTATTTATTAAACAACACCAGATTTCCAAGACAAGAGCCCCATGGGGCATATTTCGCTCACCTGAGAATAAATGACAAAATGGAGATAATTATTTATGTCCAGGAAGGGGTCATTTTTTACCCGAGGGGCATAATTTGAACAATCTTGTTAGAGGATCTGTAGATGATGCTATGTGCCAAATATCTAAGATCAAAGTAGTAGGGTTTAGACAAGAAGATTTTGTAAGTTTCCATTGAAAAAAATCTATTTTTAGCTCCTGTGACCTAGATATGCAACAGACCGGTACCATTTGAACAAAAAATGTAAAGGATATTTAGAAGTGTCACCATACCGAATATCAAAGCTCTAGCAATATAAATTAAGTGCCAGATGAGAAGACGCTTGAAAATTTCACTACATAACTCTATGTAAAATTGTGACCCCCGGGGCATGCAGGGCCAATTTTGACCGAGTGGCATTATTTGGACAAACTTGATAGAGGACCAGTAGGCGATGCTATGTGCCAAATATCTAAGCTCTAGCCCTTGTAGTTTCAGACAAGAAGATTTTTTAAGTTTTCATTGAAAAAATCTATTTTTAGCTCCTGTGACCTATATATGCAACAGACCGGAACCATTTGAACAAAATATGTAAAGGATATTTAGAAGTGTCACCATGCCAAATATCAAAGCTCTGGCTATATTAGTTTCAGAGGAGAAGACGTTTGAAAATTTCACTATATAACTCTATGTAAAACTGTGACCCCCGGGGCGGGGCCAATTTTGACCCCAGGGGCATAATTTGAACAAACTTGATAGAAGACCAGTAGGCGATGCTATGTGCCAAATATCTAAGCTCTGGCCCTTGCAGTTTTTGAAAACAAGATTTTTTAAGATTTCCTTATTTTTTCACTTTGGTTGCCATGGCAACCAGAGTTCTGCATTGTTTTTAATTCTTTGAACAAATTTGAAAGAGCTTGACCCAAGGAACATTTCTGTAACGTTTGGTTGAATTCTGTTAAGCGGTATAGGAGGAGATGTCATTTGAAGCAATTGTTAAGGACGACGCACGACGGACGAGGATAGACACAGGGCCATCCCAATAGCTCACCTTGAGCCTTTGGCTCAGGTGAGCTAAAAATGGGTTCATGTTTTGGTAACTAAAAAGATCCTCAAGGGAACCTTATAACCAACAATAGTACAGTTCAACCCCTTTCGACACTGAGAACCTGTATTGAAGACCTATGCAAACAGTTTGGATTCACATCACCCCTCACTAAATGTTTGGCCTAATCTGGCTCCCATCTGTCTGTCACTCTGTAACTTTAAATATAAAGGAAACTCAACCACAGTTCAGATATGATGCAGATGACATTTCCAGCAGATGACAACAACCTAATTTTAAAAGAGATAAACATTGCTATGTTCAGCCAAGCTTATAACCATTTAGCTGCTACAGTAACTGTAATCATCTGTCTCATTTTATTTCTCACATTTAAATTTCAGGTCTTTTGACTGAAAACAAGAGGGCCATTGGTCCTATATCGCTCACCTGAGTATATTTGTTTATCTGTTTCTAATTGAGTGGCAGTGACCACAGTGCACTTTCGCTTTCATGCTAAGGAATCTAATAACTGAAGTGCTTTTTAGGCCATTTTTGACCCAAGGAGCATAATTTGATAAATCTAGATAGAGGATCTGTAGATAATGTGATATGCCAAATATCTAAGCTCTGGTCCTTGTGGTTTTTTAGAAGAAATAGTTTGAAGGTTTTACTATATAATTCTATATAAAAATATGATCCCCCTGGCGGGGGGGGGGGGGGGGGGGGGGGGGGGGGAGCAATTTTTAACCTAGGGGCAGAATTTGAACAATCTTGACAAATAATTAAGCTCTGTGTACAATAGTTTCAGACAAAATTTTCTAAGTTTTGTTTAAACAATCTATCGTTTCAGACAAGATTTTCTGAGTTTCATTTAAACAATCTATTTTTAGCCCCTGTGGCCTAGATATGCAGACAAAAACCAGTTCAATAATATTTGTAAAGGACATCTAGAAGTGTCACCATGCCAAATATAAAAGCTCTGGCGATATTGGTTTCAGTGAAATCCAAGGGTTATGCTAGGTTCCCACTGCCGATCAGATCAACTTGATCAACCCCCAATCAAGCAATCTGATACTGTTACTTGGCATGAGTATAATTTACAAAACTTAGAACTCTTTCAACACCATGGACCTGTTAAAAAACATAATAATTATATTTGCTCGTATAGGAACCCTTTGATCTGGGTCTACACTGTTTGCTAATATCAAAGCCCCTGTGGCCTAGATATGCAGACAAAAACCAGTTCAATAATATTTGTAAAGGACATCTAGAAGTGTCACCATGCCAAATATAAAAGCTCTGGCGATATTGGTTTCAGTGAAATCCAAGGGTTATGCTAGGTTCCCACTGCCGATCAGATCAACTTGATCAACCCCCAATCAAGCAATCTGATACTGTTACTTGGCATGAGTATAATTTACAAAACTTAGAACTCTTTCAACACCATGGACCTGTTAAAAAACATAATAATTATATTTGCTCGTATAGGAACCCTTTGATCTGGGTCTACACTGTTTGCTAATATCAACCCGTCTTTATCAAACTGCCAAGAATTCGAAGTAGACTGGTACATGATTTGGTAACAAAAAAGATCCACAAGGGAACTTAACAACCCACAAGAGTTACTTAGTGTTGAATGAGTTAAATAAGCTTCATTGCTGAGAACATCTCCACTGTAGACAGCTGCTGGACTATAAATCACCCTGAGCAGGAGCCAAACTGCTTCACACTTCATCATTCTTCAAACAAAATGCGGTACTTCATCATCATCATTATCATCATCGGATTTTTGATTAACGTGCAGGGGTGGGAGCATTGTCCACAATAGTGGAATATAGGAATTTCAGAATCAAATGTAAAAAGCGAATTCCAGCAGATATTGGGTTTCTGAAGGGTTAAATACTGGGGATATTTGTTTGCTTAAAGGTTTATATTTAAATTACATTTTTATACAGCAGAAATTCAATCCATATGTAACCTAGGATATAAACTATACAAGTGGCATAACAGTTTCGATTCACTTTCATTGATCATTTTTCACACCAGGCTTTTGTACAGTTATTCTTGTATTAAACAGTCATTTCAGTAGCGCAAGGATCTTTAAAACTAGGTAACTACTTATATAATTAATGCCAGATAAAAATACTGCAATAAGATCTGAAAGCAGCTTTGATTCTGCATTACTATTATCCTGTATTTATCAACCATCTGTATGAAGAGGTATGCTTAATCTTCAGTTTAATGATCATTTCATAAAATATTGACTTTCTTACCCAGGTCGGGAACAACATTTATTATATGCCTTTGCATGATATCGAGCGTTTCCGCGTGTATTTGCACAGTAAAATACAAGAGTCTGTATCAGCCACCTTGTATCAGCCACTTTGTATTTTACTCTGGCCTTGCTTTCGATTTAACGTGACGTCATTTACGTACGTGTACAAGTGCCGCGTTATTCATTGTGGCAAACAAAAAATCTTGTTCTGCTTCAAATAACTAATAAATTTTGGCTAAAAAATGATTTTAACAACTATTTAATTGTTTCTGGTGTGTATTCAAGGCATATAATAAACACATCACCAGTTGGCAGTGTGCTACAGAGTGTTGCATTTAGCTCGAGACGTTTTTGGCGGAAACAACCGATCAGACTCGCGCCAAGGCGCTCGTCAGATCGGCTATTTCCGCCAAAAACGTCTCGAGCTAAATACATCACTCTGTATCGCACTGTCAACTGGTAATGTGTATGTACCAGTTTGTAAGGTTTTAAACATTTGTTTCCGGTTTTCTAAAAGTTTGAAGGGGAAAACTTTCACAATCACACTTGGGTTTAGTAGCCAATCAAACACAAAATATCTTTAATATATGAACAACTTAATACAGGACTAAATACAGGAGCTTTCAGCTTAACTTTTGTCTGGCATTAAGCATATACACATGTCTATAAGGAGAATTAATACTTTATAAGAGAGGCTGCTCAACATAAGTTTGATTGTATTTGCTATTCACCTGGATTGGTTTACATTTACCAGACATGCACACCAGCCTGTCATCTGCTAAACATCTAGCCTGCTTTACTTTCCAAACTGATCCTATTGATAACTAAAGAAACAAAATCTCAGTGACAAATGTTTCTGATTCTAATTGAAACATGGAGTCTGGTCAGGCTCAAAACTGTTGGCAAAGGTTTTCAAAACATGGTTTTAGGGTTAAACGAGTTGAGAGAACAAAACCTCTGGTGAAAAATGTCAATATTCACCACAGAGGCTCAAACAGAATTCAAAGTTCCACAGGAGACCCTTTGTTATTTGCAGAATGTCATCTGTTTATCGAACTGAACAATCCACACTAGGGCACGGAAAAACTCATTAAATTGCTGATGTGTATAAGCTGCAAAGGTATTTTAGAACTGCAGTAAAATTGCAACAACCCTCATGAAAACTCCCAAATGGTGTACAGTTTCCTACTACCATGCCTTCACCTAGTCCTCTGTTTACAGCTGGTTTGGAGAGACAATGGTTTTCTACCCCTTTACAAACCTCTTTCCACTTGCACTTCCTTTTCATCTTAGCTGACCAGTCTTGAGGGTAGATTAGGCCACCAGTTAGTGCAAAAGGATGCCTTCAATTCTAGATCCACTGGCTTCAGGTCAACTCTACATACATATCTATATCAAAGGATAGGTCAGCCTAATGGCAATCTCTCCATGGTCAAAGGCATGTTTTGGGATGTGTCAGTTGTACATGTGGCAGACCTGACCAGACTAGTATAACTGTCTGTGAATCAAGATGGCAAACATGCTTGGAACATCCCACCTGGACAGGACATCTTCATTAGTGAACATTGTTGCCATTGGAAGTGATCTTGCCACGTGATGCCTAGGAGTCTTCTGAGACAGCCCATGAGAATAGTGCTTAGCCTGCATTCTCAGCGAGAGAGTACAAAGTAAAGGTCATCTACCCTAGAGCAGAATACTCAGAACACAGACTTCGTATAGTCTCATGTTTGTGTTGATTGTGAGCATGGTGTTGTCCCACACCCCTTTCCTCTGGCTGACCAGTGCTGTTGCTGCCTTGTCTATCCCAACATCTATCTGGGCATCAGGGATAGTTTAGTGGAGATGGTTGAGTCAAGGTAGGTGAAGTTTTAAACTACTGCCAGGGAATATCCCCCTTTTCTTCACAAGTACATGTAGATTACTTTTAATGGATGCATACATGTATATCATCAGTAGCTGAATTTGCCTTAAGAAAGTCTCTGAATAACTTTTGTACTGCATTAAGCAGCCACCTGTCCTTTTACACTACTGCCAGGGAATATCCTCATTTTTTTCACAAGTAGATTACTTTTAATGGATGCATATATCATTAGTAGCTGAATTTGAAGGTCTCTGAATAACTTTTGTACTGCATTAAGCAGCCATCTGTCCTTTTAGAGCTCTTTACTCCATCTTCTTAGAATACAAATTAATTGTGAGCAAATTAAAAGAGTCTTAGACCAAAAAGCATGTCTGCTTTTTCAGGGACTTTTGGTTTTTCATGAGACCAGTTTTAGGTTACATTATACTTACTGTTTGTAATTGGACAGTTGATCCTAAAGAAATGGTTGTTCCCCCATAATATACGGTCCCCGTGTTTCACCCTGGTCCTCTCGTGTATCACAGATCCGTTTACACATGTCCTGTAAATACAACAAGTGTCAAAAACTCAATAAACATAATGCAGTTTAACATAACTTGACTGACAAAAATGTCACAAATATTAATTAGCAAGTATCCAAACCAGTTAACCCATCTCCTGCTGAATATTCATATCTAAACTCTGCTCACTGATCAGGGTCTGCAATGTGTTCTTATGGAGGATCTGTCTGACATGAGTCTGCACTCATTTCTGTGGTAAATTTTCCTAATTTTATGAGCTGATGTAATATTTTAGATGAGATGTTCAAAATGTCTGGAGTTTTTTGCATGAATGTTCAGTGGGAGAACCAACAAGCTATGGAAGAAAAAGAGGATAACTGTAGTTTGCAGTGTAAGATCAAAATATAATTCATTGAATGAACATCAGACTGTCATATTTTCACGAATGACGAGAGACCACGAGTGAAAATATAACAGTTAGTTGTTCACATTTTTTCTTTTGATCTTTCACTGAATTATTTTATTAATTTTATGCTCTTAAATGACTTTTTAAAACTTTTACCCCATGTAGAACCCCAAGTTTTCATTGTATACCTTTAAGTGACATTTTGCCCTACCATAACGTCACTGATTAATAGATTTGACTGATTAATAGATTTGACGTCTTCTAGGATACTTTTCTTCCATGTAGTTGTTCTTAACAAATTGGGCTATCAGAAATTACACAATTGACTACAATTCTAGGGCAGTCCTACAGGAAAACTCATAATAGAAGCAACAGTAGGTTAATCAGGTGGGGATAATGCCACTGTTTTAACCCTTTCCCCCATAGAAGCGACTTTTAGCGTATTTAATTTTTTCTTCCGCTGAAGAAAATAGTTCCAGTTTATACCCTCATGAACAATTACCATCACAAATATTTTATATAGCCTAGCAGATTTAAGCTCAAAGCAGGCTGAAAGTAAAGCAGAATGTGCCTTAAGGCACATTCTGCTTTACTTTCAACCTGCTTTAAGTGATCACCTGTCTTCAAAACTAAAAACAGGCTATGGGGGAAAGGGTTAAAGTGAGATTATCAGGTGATAATCTACTACTATTCCCCGATAAACCACCAGAAAGCATGAAATAAAGAGTTTTAACCTGACTTTACAGATAGCTGTGCTTCTTCAATAAGTTTAGATAATGGACATAATTTTGTCTGTTTGTAACCAAATCCCCTCCATGGCAACCCTTTTAAAGGTAAAGTATCCTTTATATATATGTAAAATCAATGGCAGAAGAGTGAACAAGAGCCCCATGGGGCATATTTCGCTCACCTGAGAATAGTTGAAAAAATGGAGATAATGATTTATGTCCAGGACTGACCTAGATATGCAACAGACTGGAACAATTTGAACAAAATATGTAAAATATATTTAAAAGTGTCACGTACCGAATATAAAAGCTCTGGTCATATTAGTGTCACAGAAGAAGACGTTTGAAAAGTTCACTCTATAACTCTATGTTAAACTATGACCCCCTGGGGAGGGGCCAATTTTGACCCCAGGGGCATATTTTGATAACTTGATAGAGGACCTGTAGGCGATGCTATGTGCAAAATATCTAAGCTCTGGCCTTTGTAGTTTCAGACAAGAAGATTTTTTAACTTTTCATTGAAAAAAATCTATTTTTAGCTCCTGTGACCTAGTTATGCAATCGACCGGTACCATTTGAACAATTTTGATATAGGACATCTAGATTAGTGTCACCATGCCAAATATCAAAGCTCTGGCCATATTAGTTTCAGAGGAGAAGACGTTTGAAAAGTTCACTCTATAACTCTATGTTAAACTATGACCCCCTGGGGGCCAATTTTGATCCCAGGGGCATATTTTTGATAACTTGATAGAGGATCTGTAGGCGATGCTATGTGCAAAATATCTAAGCTCTGGCCTTTGTAGTTTCAGACAAGAAGATTTTTTAACTTTCCATTGAAAAAAATCTATTTTTAGCTCCTGTGACCTAGATATGCAATCGACCGGTACCAATTTTTGTAAAGGGCATCTAGAAGTGTCACCATGCCAAATATCAAAGCTCTGGCTACATTAGTTCCAGAGAAGAAGACGTTTGAAAATTTCACTATATAACTCTATGTAAAAGTGTGACCCCCGGGGCGGGGCCAATTTTGACCCCAGGGGCATAATTTGAACAAACTTGATAGAGGACCTGTAGGCAATGCTATGTGCCAAATATCTAAGCTCTGGCCCTTGTAGTTTCAGACAACAAGATTTTTTAACTTTTCATTGAAAAAAATCTATTTTTAGCTCCTGTGACCTAGATATGCAATTTTGGTATAGGGCATCTAGAAGTGTCACCATGCCAAATATCAAAGCTCTGGCCACATTAGTTTCAGAGAAGAAGACGTTTGAAAATTTCAGTATATAATTCTATGTAAAACTGTGACCCCCGGGGCGGGGCCAATTTTGACCCCAGGGGCATAATTTGAACAAACTTGATAAAGGACTTGTAGATGATGCTATGTGCCAAATATCTTAGCTCTAGCCCTTGCAGTTTTTGACAAGAAGATTTTTTAAGATTTCCTTATTTTTTCACTTTGGTTGCCATGGCAACCAGAGTTCTGCATTGTTTTTAATTCTTTGAACAAATTTGAAAGAGCTTGACCCAAGGAACATTTCTGTAAAGTTTGGTTGAATTCTGTCAAGCGGTATAGGCGGAGATGTCAATTGTTAACGACAAGGGCGACGCACGACGGACACAGGGCCATCCCAATAGCTCACCTTGAGCCTTTGGCTCAGGCGAGCTAAAAACGGATGTGATCCTGATCAGACCCTATGTTTGGTGGGGGGCTGATGTGGACTCAAACGAATTGGTTCATAAAGACCATCAATAAAGGTGTACATTGAAAGTATGTAAAGTTATGTAAAGTACAGTTAAACCTGTATTAGCATAAATAGTAGTCCTTCAATCTCAAAACAAAAATGCATACCCTCTTCTCAAAATGTCCACTCTACAACTCAATCAACTCTTTATTCCATAAATACACCTTTTTACAACATTACAATTATTCATATCCTAATACAAAAGGGGCCAGAATGGCCCTTGATCGCTCACCTGTCCATGGTGACACTAGGATGGGTCACTTGATTTCAGAAAAGAAGATTTGTAAAAGGTGACCCCAAGGGCGGGGCAAAATTTGAACAATTTTGATAGAGGACCTGTAGATGATGTTATGTGCAAAATATCTAAACTCAGTGTACTATGGTTTCAGACAAGAAGATTTTTGAAGTTTTCATTGAAAAAATCTATTTTTAGCTCCGGTGACCCAGATATGCAACAGACCAGAACTAATTCATCAATATATGTGAAGGACCTCTAGAAGTTACACCATGCCAAGTATCAAAGCTCTGGCCATATTGGTTTCTGAGTAAAAGATGTTTGAACATTTCACTATGTAACTCTATGTAAAACGGTGACCCCCGGGGTGGGGCCAATTTTGACCCCAGGGGTAAAACTTGAACAATTTTGATAGAGGACCTGTAGACGATGCTATGTGCAAAATATCTAAACTCAGTGTACTATGGTTTCAGACAAGAAGATTTTTGAAGTTTTCTTTGAAAAAAATCTATTTTTAGCTCCGGTGACCCAGATATGCAACAGACTGAAACCAATTCAACAATATATGTGAAGGACTTCTAGAAATTATACCATGCCAAATATCAAAGCTCTGGTCATATTGGTTTCAGAGAAAAAGATGTTTGAACATTTCACTATATAACTCTATGTAAAACTGTGACCCCCGGGGCGGGGCCAATTTTGACCCCAGGGACAAAATTTGAACAACTTTGATAGAGGACTTGTATACGATGCTATGTTCAAAATATCTAAGCTTAGTATACTATGGTTTCAGACAAGAAGATTTTTTAAGTTCTCATTGAAAAAATTTATTTTTAGCTCCGGTGACCCAGATATGCAACAGACCGGAACCAATTCAACAATATATGTCAAATACCTCTAGAAGTTATACCATGCCAAATATCAAAGCTCTGGTCATATTGGTTTCAGAGAAAAAGATGTTTGAACTTTTCACTATATAACTCTATGTAAAACGGTGACCCCCGGGGCGGGGTCAATTTTGACCCCAGGGGCAAAATTAGAACAACTTTGATAGAAGACCTGTAGATGATGCTATGTGCCAAATATCTAAGCTCTGGCCCTTTTGGTTTTTGACAAGAAGATTTTTAAGATTTCCTCATTTTTGCACTTTGGTTGCCATGGCAACCAGAGTTCTGCATTGTTTCAAATTCTTTGAACAACTTTGAAAGAGCTTGACCCAAGGAACATTCCTGTGAAGTTTGGTTGCAATCCAGCCAGTGGTTTTGGAGAAGAAGATGTTTGAAGAAATTGTTGACGCACGACGCACAACGACGGACGCCGGACAAAGACTCAGACCACAAAAGCTCACCTTGAGCACTTTGTGCTCAGGTGAGCTAAAAAGTCCTGAACCGGAAATAGAAAAGGCATTTCCAGTATCATTCCAGATCGGAACTTAAAGATGAATGAAAGTAAAGCAAAATTCTCCTTTAGGAGCATTCTGCTTTACTTTCAACCTGCTTTAAGTAGTCACATGCTTTCAAATCTAGACACAGGCTATGGGGTAATGGCTTAATATTCACAATCTGAGTGGTAAATATTTAGATAAACAATGGTACCTAAATAAAAAGGGTTAAAGTTTAAGCCTAAATTTCTGGCAAAATACATAATATTTACACTGAACTGTAAGAATAAAATACCCAATAAAATACCAAATACCATCTGAACATTTCTTCTACAGCCCATAAACTGAGTCCGTTTTCACTATAAACCTTTAAGTTAGATATGTAAATTACTCCCAGAGCGTTACAATCAAATGATCAAAAAGTGACACATCGTTCCATCCTAAAACATAGAGCAGTAGGTAATGTGTTCTAGTATTTCACAGTCAGGCTTCCCCAAAGAAAATCCATTAATCCCATTCCCCATACAAATGCCTGCCCATCAAGACATAAGAAACAGTTACAGTTGATAAAAAGCCATTACAAACAATAACCAATAATCATGATAGGTGGCTTTTTCAAGCAGGCTCAAAGTAAAGCAGAAATCTCTCAGAAGCGTCACCTGTCTGAAACATTCAATACCTCATGTTAACTATATTTTTTATCCAACATACTGGATCTAAATCAATCCTTTACCAGCTAATTGCAACTTCACTAGTTCATGTAGCTGCAATAAGTCTGGATCCAGATCAGATATTGTGTACTGCAGATCAAATGCTGTTTAATGCAGATCAGATGCTGTTTTAAGCAGATCAGATGTTGTTTAATGCAGATCAGATGTTGTGTGCTGCAGATCAGATGCTGTTTAAAGCAAATCAGAAGCTGTTTAATATGCAGAGCAGATGTTGTGGAATGCAGAATATTTACAATCACCCCATCTCTTTCCATTGAAGAAATTGATGTTCAATTCGTATAATTGCTATTGCTCAAAGAGGCGGGACTTGTGGATATCTTAAGCAGAAGAGGCAGGCTTATAGAGCTTTTCCCTGTGAATCAATTTTAGAATTCAGACAGCAGGCATTTGGAGGAATTTTCAAATGAGCTTCCTAAATATGCCTTCCTGATAGTGGAAACCATGATTATTGTCTAAAATTTGTCTTTATCAATATGACAAATTTCAAGAAAATTGAAATACTTTATAAACAGCCTTTGTTTGCATTCATTTATTTTAAAAAATAATCGATATATTTATCCTAGTTTAAAAATGACGTAATTTCAAAATGACGTAAAATCCGCATTTTCGCGCCAAACTGATGTTTTTATGTTTACATTGGTTTGAATAGTAAACAGTTGCAGCAATGCTGCTATGGCTATTCCTTTCAAGGTAGTCAGAACACTATTTGTGTTAGCAATCTCTAATATGGAATAAACTAATAAACTGTCCATTAGTTTTAGAAATTACAGCAAATATAATGTAAAATATAAGAAATAAGCTGATTTTTGGGGGCATTTAAATGAAACAAACGGCAAAAAATGAACAGCAAATTGGGATCCAATGAGATTTGTAGCCTCTAGAGTGTTAACAAGGTTTTTCTATGATTTGACCTTGTGACCTAGTTTTTGACCGTACATGACCCACATTCGAACTTGACCTAGATATCAATGAGGCAAACATTTTGACTAAATTTCATCAAGATCCAATGAGATTTGTAGCCTCAAGAGTGTTAACAAGGTTTTTCTATGATTTGACCTAGTGACCTAGTTTTTGACCGGACATGACCCACATTCGAACTTGACCTAGATATGAATGAGACAAACATTCTGACCAAGTTTCATCAAGATCAAATGAGATTTGTTGCCTCAAGAGTATTCACAAGGTTTTTCTATGATTTGACCTAGTGACCTAGTTTTTGACCGGACATGACCCACATTCGAACTTGACCTAGATTTTATCAAGACAAACATTGTCATAAACTTTCATGAAGATCCAATGAAATTTGTGGTAGCTAGAGTGTTCACGAGCAATTGTGGACGGACGACGGACGACTGACGACAGACGACGGACGACGGACATCCAGCGATCCTAAAAGCTCACCTTGGCACTTCGTGCCAGGTGAGCTAAAAAGGAGTCAATTTGAGATTTTCAGCAGAAGACATTTTGATGAGGTGACATCTACTGAAACTTCAAAGCAAGAACTAAATCTAACATTATTCTCATGCATTCATATATGATGTAAAAGGCATGAAGTTGCTTCAAGAAAGATGAAAGTAAAGAAAGATGAAAGTACAGCTGAAAGCTTCTTTATTCCCCATCTAGCTCTAGGCAGTGTGTATAAAAGTCTGACAACAAGGCTTCATATGGTGTTGTTAAATTGGATTTGTTTTATAATTCTAAGATCTGACATCAGCTGTCAATTCCCAGAAATTGTTATCTAGAAAAAGTTATTAACCCTATACCTGCCGATCAAGACAGTTCAAATATTTGTAAACAGTTTGGATCCAGATCATTTGATGCAAAGAGTGCTGTTTCAGATCTGGATCCAAACTGTTAGCATTTGTTTAGGTTTCTTCAATTTCAAAATGCATATACATGCATTGAGAAATGTTACCAAATTTTGAAGAGGACAAATTCCCAGCAGGCACTGTCGAGGCAGGAGAAAGGTACAGAGGTTTTTGTTAAGTTTCTTTCAGTCTCACAATATTTTATATACAACTTATTTTCACTGCTGTTAAGTTAAGTTGATATTAAACCAGTGTGTCACTCTTGACTTGGTCACTCTTTACCCATGATGGCTGGTTTTTAGTTTTGAAGACAGGTGACCCCTTAAAGAAAGAGTAATCAAAGATCACAAAGCTCACCTTTTGCAAAGAACAGACTTAACGTAAAACCTTAACGTTGGCCCTAGAGGTGAAGGTCAAAAGTCAAGGTCACCAAATTACAGTGAATTTTGGTCTACTCAAAGAGGCACATCAGCATATGAAGTTTTGTGACCCTAGGTGCAGTTGTTTGCTCTGAGAGCAAACTTAAATGTTAAACCGTAACATTGACCCTAGAGGTCAAAGTTAAAGATCAGGGTCACAAAACTGCAGTGCATGGTGGTCTACTCATTGAGACGCATCAACATATGACGTTTAGTGACCATAGGTGCAGTCATTTGCTCAGAACAGACTTTAAAGCAAAACCTTTACGTTGACCCTAGAGGTCAAGGTCAAAGGTTACCAAACTGCAGTGCATTGTGGTCTACACATTGAACCACATCAGCATATAGAGTTTTTCCAATCATAGGTGCAGTCATTAACGCAAAACTTTAACATTGACCCTATAGGTCAATGTCAATGTCACCAAACAGCACTGCATCGCGGTCTTCTCATTGAGGCACATCAGCATATGAAGTTTCACGTGCATGTATTATGGTAAGCTATTTCATATATTTCACTGAATAAAGCTGTTAATAATTTGTTAATTTGTAATGAATTTCGTACCATCAATAGAGTCAATAATGTTTAAAGCGAAGTCAATCTCTGTCCCTTTAGAGAATTGGTAATAACCAAATTTTATTGTAGAAGGCATCATTATTCAAGTTTGTGAAGACTACAACCTGTTCAACATGAGATGAAGCGTCAATATTCCCCCTCATAACTACTCCATTCTCACCTGGGAATACATCACTGCTCATCATGTCAAAACAAGCATTAAACTCAAAACCCTAATGCAATAATTTCAATGCCATGCCAACCTTTGTTGAACCAATTTCAATATCGTACAACTCTTGATCCAGTGACCTACCAGGTGAATGTTTAATAGAGCACAATGGTATTTCAGAAAGCTCCTCAACATCTTTTTCATTACATTAAATTTTGTCCTGCATTAAGCTGCCACCTGTACTTTCAAATGGACCCTTCAATGTTTGAACAAGTGATGTGTTAATAGATATTGGCATGATATGGGGGAATTGCGAATAGTCCCAAGGCAACAACTGTAATAGTATCAAAGCATTCAAGTAAGATGTGTTGATGCTAGATGAAACAGTGAAATAGCCCATTAAAATATGGTCAAGATCAAGGTCAAATTCACGTTGGGTTATATGGGTAGATTGAATATAATCCAGTGCAATAACTGTGTAAGTAACAAAGCATTCTAGTGAGCGGTATTGATGCTAGATAAAACGGTAAAATCTGGTTAGCCAAGATATAGGCAATTCAAAATATTTCAAATCAAAGTCAAGGTTGGATATGGGTTGACAGAGAATGGTCCAAGCCAACAACCATATAAGTATGAGACCTTTTTTGTTTAATCTAACTTTGAAATAGAATGAGCTACACAACCTAACCCTACTAACCCTAACCTCAAACCCACTTAGTGTTTATAGAGATGTCTAGGTTAATGTTTTTCACATTTGTGGCTAGAGTTTTTGGTCACACAAATATCTGTATGTTAGAGCTGAGAGCAATAAATGATAGACAAACAAGTCATTCAATATATGCCCACTGCTGCAAGGGGGATTGAAATATGACCAGTATTAAAGAAGAGAACCTCTTGTGGTACGTAAACATCATTATCCTCTAAAAGGACTACACTCACCTAGCGCCCTCTAGTGGTGTTACATAAACTTCATTATCCTCTATAAGAACTATACTCACCTAGCGCCCTCTAGTGGTGTTACATAAACTTCATTATCCTCTATTCCTACCTAGCGCCCTCTAGTGGTGTTACATCAACTTCATTATCCTCTATAAAGACTACACTCACCTAGCGCCCTCTAGTGGTGTTACATAAACTTCATTATCCTCTATAAGAACTACACTTACCTAGCGCCCTCTAGTGGTGTTACATAAACTTCATTATCCTCTATAAGGACTACACTCACCTAGCGCCCTCTAGTGGTGTGACAAAAACTTCATTAACCTCTATAAGAACTACACTCACCTAGCGCCCTCTAGTGGTGTTACATAAACTTCATTATCCTCTATAAGGACTACACAATGCTCAGGTTGAATGCCGAGACCACTCAACTGGATGTCTGGTTTGGTCTCTTCATTTGGACAGCCTACCAAAGTGCGCTCCTGAAAAGATATAAGCAAATCTGAATTCCAATGTTCTGAAAATAGATTTCTATACTGTTCTAAGTCTAAGTTATTATAATATGTATAAATATGTTACAGGGATTAAGTGTAATCAGGGATTACGCGTTATCCCTAAACTTTTTAGGGATTACGCGTAATCACTGGGCGATTTAGGGAATTGATGAAATGTCCCTTTTTTCATCAAATTAATAGATTTGTACTATCATGACATTTCTATTTGTTTTAAACATCATTCTATCTTGAAATATCATGGTCTAATAAACGTTCATACAAAGTTTCTCGCACAAGTTAGAATATAAACTAGAAGGGCTATCACTAAAGGTGATAAATACTCCCACTTATATATACAGCACTCTGTCACTCTCTGCAGACTTTTTCAATGAGGTTGAATGGCAGGGTGCTGGGACCATCATAAAAACTTGGAAAATTTATGCCAAGTATCAAGTAAATCAGGTTGAAAGTGAAGGAGGAGTTCGGCGTACAAGATTTTGCCTGCCAATTTTAAGACCAATTTCAAGGCCAAATGTCAAGGTCAAAAAGATTTGAAATTTGTGTCTTGCACATCTACTACTCCTGAGTAACATTTATGCAAAGTATCAAGTGAATCAGGTTGAAAGTGAAGGAAGAGTTGAAAGTGAAGGAGGAGTTCAAAGTACAAGTTTTTGCCTGCCAATTTCAAGACCAATTTCAAGGACAAAGGTCAAGGTCACAGAGACCTGAAATTTGTGTCTTACACATCTACTTACTCCTGAGTAACATTTATGCCAAGTACAAGTGAATCAAGTTGAAAGTGAAGGAGGAGTTTAAAGAACAAGATTTTGCCTACCAATTTCAAGACCAATTTCAAGGCCAAAGGTGAAGGTGAAGGTCACAGAGACCTTAAATTTGTGTCTTGCACATCTACTACACCTGAGTAACATTTCTGCCAAGTATCAAATGAATCGGGTCGAAACTGAAGGAGGAGTTGAAAGTACAAGATTTTGCAGACAGACCGACCGACCGACGACCGACAGGCTGATTCCAGTATACCCCCCCTCAAACTCTGTTTGTAGGGGTATAATAAGTGAACAGTGTGTATTTAAGTCAGGACAATTAAAACACCAAGACACCTGTCTTGATAGCAAGGTTAGCAACATGTTTTATAGCGTGGTACTTGCCTTTGAACTTATTGAACTAAACGAGATACATTACTTTAATCAAAAGTAACTGCCAAATATTTATAAACAAGAGCCCCATGGGGCATATTTCACTCACCTGAAAAAATAGCTGAAAAAATGGCGATAATAATTTAGGTCCAGGACTGACCTAGATATGCAACAGACAAGAACAATTTGAACAAATTATGTAAAGTATATTTAAAAGTGTCACAATACCGAATATAAAAGCTCTGGCCATATTAGTGTCAGAGAAGAAGATGTTTAAAATGTTCTCTATATAACTCTATGTAAAACTGTGACCCCAGGGGCGGGGCCAATTTTGACCCCAGGTGCATAATTTGATACAAACAAACTTGATAGAGGACCTGTAGGCGATGGTATGTGCCAAATATCTAAGCTCTGGCCCTTGTAGTTTCAGACAAGAAGATTTTTTAAGTTTTCATTGAAAAAAATCTATTTTTAGCTCCTGTGACCTAGTTATGCAATTGACCAGAACCATTTGAACAATTTTGGTATAGGACATCTAGAAGTGTCACCATACCAAATATCAAAGCTCTGGCCATATTAGTTTCAGAGAAGAAGACGTTTGAAAATTTTACTATATAACTCTATGTAAAACTGTGACCCCCGGGGCGGGGCCAATTTCAACCCCAGGGGCATAATTTGACCAAACTAGATAGAGGACCTGTAGGCGATGCTATGTGCCAAATATCTAAGCTCTGGCCCTTGTAGTTTCAGACAAGAAGATTTTTTAAGTTTTCAATGAAAAAAATCTATTTTTAGCTCCTGTGACCTAGTTATGCAATTGACCAGAACCATTTGAACAATTTTCGTATAGGACATCTAGAAGTGTCACCATGCCAAATATCAATGCTCTGGCCACATTGGTTTCAGAGAAGAAGACGTTTGAAAATTTCAGTATATAATTCTATGTAAATCTGTGACCCCAGGGGCGGGGCCAATTTTGACCCCAGGGGCATAATTTGAACAAACTTGATAGAGGACCTGTAGATGATGCTATGTGCCAAATATGTAAGCTCTTGCCCTTCCAGTTTTTGACAAGAAGATTTTTTAAGATTTCCTTATTTTTTCACTTTGGTTGCCATGGCAACCAGAGTTCTGCATTGTTTTTAATTCTTTGAACAAATTTGAAAGAACTTGACCCAAGGAACATTTCTGTAAAGTTTGGTTGAATTCTGTCAAGCGGTATAGGAGGAGATGTCATTTGAAGCAATTGTTAACGACGACGGACGACTAACGACGGACGCCGGACACAGGGCCATCCCAATAGCTCACCTTGAGCCTTTGGCTCAGGTGAGCTAAAAATCAACGACAAGCTTCAAAATTACGCCTTTTCCCTGTGAGATTTAGGGATTTCGTGAAATCCCTGATTTTTCTGGGATTTCACATATTCCCTGATTACACTTAATCCCTGTAACATATACATGAAACATATATAGGATATTACATGAGTGTTGATAATTTATTGGATTTATTAAACGAGTCTTTTAGAAAACGATAAAAGCAAGGCTTTGCCGAGTTTTTTTCGTTTTCTAAAACGACGAGTTTGATAAATCCAATAAATTATTAACACGAATGTTATATTCTTTTTATAACAAAACCTACAAATGTTATTTATCGCAGCCTTTGAGGTCAAGTGAATGCTAAGCGCGATATAAGTAGATCTATACAGGAAAAAAGTTGTTCCAAATTAACCCCGTTCACTAGCATAATGCTTATGTTGTTATATGTATTAATAAACACTTTCATGTAGATCTAATATTGATTAATTACACCACAAATCTATAAATTGAATCTACATGATGGAATGAAGACGGAAATCGAACGCACATAGAACGCATTTTAACGACGTCACAAGTAAACGACGTCGTGGCGTACCTCGTTTGCATAGTTATATAACTAGTTATATATGACATTTAAGCAACGGGTGTTATTCAACGCTCATGCCGTCTGTTATGTTATAAATATTAATTTCTGGGCTCCATATGGAAGAAAGTGAACTACACATTTCCAATGTCCTACTTGATGTCTCCATTAAAGCCCTATGATGTGATTATAGACTCATGAGAATCATCTCAATAGGGTCATATTGCAATGGATAGTCACAGCATAGGGTTTAGTGTTGACAAAGATTTTGGTATGTAAAATACTCCCCGTAAGGTAATCTTGAGCAATGAGATGACCTCCTTATACTGTTAGACTGCCAAATAATGAAATGTTCACAGACACAGACATTCCAACTACTGAATGACAAAAAAAACCCAATAAATTTGGAGAGACTAGCTGTTTATTGCCAACAAAAGGTCTTAAACTAAATATCCTTTTAGGTGAAACTTGACTTGTATTCTGCAAATGGTTTGAATCTATTATCAGATAGCTGTTTATTGCCAAGAAAAGTTCTTAAACTTTATCCTTTTACGTGAAACTTAACTTGTATTCTGCAAATGGTTTGAATCTATTATCAGATGCCAGAACTTCTTGTCCTATCAGCATCAAGAATGTTTGGCACTCACATTTATGTATAGTCAGTCAAGAAAACATAGAAACTCAACTTATTTTTGGCTGAAGATGTTTGTAGAGCTAACAACAACTTAGCTGGCTCACGTGTAAATAACATTTTCAAGCTTGTGATTGGAAATAATTTATAATCCCACTCAAGTCTGTATTTAACCCTTTCGACAATAAAACCCTGTACCAAACACCTGTACAAACAGTTTGAATCCAGATCAAGATCCACTAAACATGGGCCTGAACAGAATCCAACTGTTGCTCATTCTGATCTCGTATCTCTAGGTACATAGAATACCAATCTTCTGAAATTCAGAAAACAGCATTTTTAGCGGTTGACAGTTACCCACCTTCAACAAAGTAGAACACCATTTATTGCAGAGCCTTGAAAACAGTGTGGACCAAGATCAGACAGCAATCAACATTGGGTTATGGTTATATTTTTGCTATTCCAATAGTAAAGGTTATCATTCCCACAGACAATATTTTCCCACAGAGAACATTTGGTAGATATAATTAAATTGTATAAATTTAATATCTGCTTTACCATAAAATTGATTCTTTCTTCTGCTGTTATTTGCAGATTTAATGTCTGCAAGTCAAGCATTTTTAATATAACCATTAATAGGGCTAAAATGTGCCTTGATGAGTCTTTATCATAACTCACAGTATACAGCAAAATAAGAGAGGCCCTCAAAGCACTCAACTGGGAATATTGAATCTTACAGTTTTACCTTTGAGTTAAGTACATAGGCACAACATAATCTACATTTTCTCAGTACATCAAGGGTGGATAACTTTTCGTCCAATTTCACACAAATTGTTTCAGTTTGATCCACAATTGAACCTTTAAGTAACTCATATTTAAACTTGACCAATAGTTTGTTGAGATATTACTTCATAATAAGTATGACGGAGATAGGAGCAAAACTGTGGCCTGAAGAGTCCACTTATAGACTTGACATGACACATTTTGGAATTGCTGTACAATTTGTCAAAAGGACTATATTCTTAACAAGTTTGAGGAATGTTGACTCAAAACTGGCTTTCAGTGTATTCACAAGATTTTTTCTATGATTTGACCTAGTCCACAGAATATTTATTTAAGAAATGAAGAAAAAAAATTGTGTTCCAAGTGAATGAATATCAATTTTTAGCATATTTAGTATATCATTATTCTGCATCAGAAAGGTTAACCTGTATATCATTGTTCAACATGAGAAGGGTTAACTGTAAATCACTATTCTGCATCAGAAAAGTTAACCTGTATATCACTGCTCATCATGAGAGAGGTTAACCTGTATATCAATATCATGAGATGTATATATCACTTTTCTGCATGCCAAAAGATTAACCTGTATTTCATTGTTCAGCTTGAGAAATGCTAACCTGTATATCAATATTCAGCATGAGAAGAGATATCTGTGTATCACTTTTCAGCATGCCGAAAGATTAACCTGTATATCATTATTCAGCTTGAGAAATGTTAACCTGTATATCAATGTTCAGCATGAGAAGAGTAAACTGTACATCACTTTTCTGCATGCCAAAATATTAACCTGTATTTCATTGTTCAGCTTGAGAAATGCTTACCTGTATATCAATATTCAGCATGAGAAGAAATAACTTTTATATCACTATTCTGCATGCCGAAAGATTAACCTGTATTTCATTGTTCAGTTTGAGAAATGTTAACTTGTATATCATTGTTCAGCTTGAGAAATGTTAACTTGTATATCACTATTCTGCATGCCGAAAGATTAACCTGTATATCATTGTTCAACATGAGAAGGGTTAACTGTATATCACTATTCTGCATCAGAAAAGTTAACCTGTATATCACTGCTCATCATGAGAGAGGTTAACCTGTATATCAATATCATGAGAAGAGTTAACTGTATATCACTATTCTGCATCAGAAAAGTTAACCTGTATATCACTGCTCATCATGAGAGAGGTTAACCTGTATATCAATATCATGAGAAGAATTAACTGTATATCACTTTTCTGCATGCCAAAAGATTAACCTGTATATCATTGTTCAGCTTGAGAAATGTTAACCTGTATATCAATGTTCAGCATGAGAAGAGTTAACTGTTTATCACTTTTCTGCATGCCAAAAGATTAACCTGTATATCATTATTCAGCTTGAGAAATGTTAACCTGTATATCAATGTTCAGCATGAGAAGAGTTAACTGTACATCACTTTTCTGCATGCCGAAAGATTAACCTGTATTTCATTGTTCAGCTTGAGAAATGTTAACCAGTTTATCAATGTTCAGCATGAGAAGTGCTAACTTGTATATCACTATTCTGCATGCCGAAAGATTAACCTGTATATCATTATTCAGCTTGAGAAATGTTAACCTGTATATCAATGTTCAGCATGAGAAGAGTTAACTGTACATCACTTTTCTGCATGCCGAAAGATTAACCTGTATTTCATTGTTCAGCTTGAGAAATGTTAACCAGTTTATCAATGTTCAGCATGAGAAGTGCTAACTTGTATATCACTATTCTGCATGCCGAAAGATTAACCTGTATATCATTGTTCAGCTTGAGAAATGTTAACCTGTATATCATTGTTCAGCTTGAGAAATGTTAACTTGTATATCACTATTCTGCATCAGAAAGGTTAACCTGTATATCACTATTCTGCATGCCGAAAGATTAACCTGTATATCATTGTTCAGCTTGAGAAATGTTAACCTGTATATCATTGTTCAGCTTGAGAAATGTTAACTTGTATATCACTATTCTGCATCAGAAAGGTTAACCTGTATATCATTGTTCAACATGAGAAGGGTTAACTGTATATCACTATTCTGCATCAGAAAAGTTAACCTGTATATCACTGCTCATCATGAGAGAGATTAACCTGTATATCAATATCATGAGAAGAGTTAACTATATATCACTTTTCTGCATGCCAAAAGATAAACCTGTATATCATTGTTCAGCTTGAGAAATGCTAACCTGTATATCAATGTTCAGCATGAGAAGTGTTAACTTGTATATCACTATTCTGCATGCCGAAATATTAACCTGTATATCATTGTTCAGCTTGAGAAATGTTAAACCTGTCTATCAATGTTCAGCATGAGAAGAGTTAACTGTACATCACTTTTCTGCATGCCGAAAGATTAACCTGTATTTCATTGTTCAGCTTGAGAAATGTTAACCTGTATATCATTGTTCAGCTTGAGAAATGTTAACCTGTATATCAATGTTCAGCATGAGAAGAGTAAACTGTACATCACTTTTCGCATGCCGAAAGATTAACCTGTATTTCATTGTTCAGCTTGAGAAATGTTAACCTGTATATCAATGTTCAGCATGAGAAGTGCTAACTTGTATATCACTATTCTGCATGCTGAAAGATTAACCTGTATATCATTGTTCAGCTTGAGAAACGTTAACCTGTATATCATTGTTCAGCTTGAGAAATGTTAACCTGTATATCAATCACTATTCTGCATTAGAAGGGTTACCTGTTTATCACTACAAAAATCCTGAGACACGGATCCCTTAAAAATATCATATCCTTTCATCTGCTCTAAATCGCATGAAAATTCATCTAAGTTTTGCATGTTAAAAAATGCTGCTTCTTTCAAATATTTATATGCCGGTGTCGACAGCGGAAACGACAATTAAATGTTTTTATCTTGTCAGTTTGACTGTCTGGCTGATTCTGATTACCCATAGTGTTTAACTCAGCTCAGTTTTATTTCAACAAATAAGAAGACACAGCTTTTATAAGTGATTTCCTTAGCTCCACCCACAATAACCAGAGCACCACAAACGGTACACTAGATGTCAACTGGCAGCCTTTTATAGCATATCTGAGTACATCAAGGGCAGATAACTCTGTAACAACAAATGTGATGAACCAAAAAATTGACCCAGATTCAGATCTTGGTGTATATAACATTTATGTGAAGTTTCATTAATATCCTTCAAACTATTTTCCGGAAAAACTCCAGACAAGCCAAATGTTGATGGATGACTGGACGAACGGATGAACGAACGAACAAACAGATGGATGGACAGGCGACAACATAATGGAGCACACCTCAGAAATAGTCACTTGACTGGACTACGGAGTATTTCTGAGGCGTAGTTTATTGATCAAAGAGATTTATATTGTAATGAAATTTTGCTAATTTGTAGAACAGACTTTCAGCGATTAGAATCTGCAAAAAGGTTTAAAACACCAATTTTGCAGTTTTAAAGGTATAGTGACACGTTAATCCTGCAAGAGATGTGTCTTAGAGAACATCTCTTTGTTTTCTTTTAAATGGGAAGATGATCATAATAAGCAGCAATGTTTTCAATCAAATCATTTTTCACTTATATTGTATGTAATTTACATGATTGTTTACTTTATTAAGAAATAAAATACATTTAACTAATGGCCACTTTGCACAAGACTGACTTTGTTGTCACGAAAATAATACTAAATTGGCTTTTGGTTATATTAAAGGCAGAAAGTGGAAATGCATGTTTTCAGGCACATTTCCTCATCCATAAACTTTCTCGTATCACACAACAATTCTTTCAACAATATAATTTAAACAGTACGATGCAATACAGATTTTGTTTCAGCATTAAACAAACACATGTTTATAGCCTACTTACATCAAACTATAATTCCGTAGACCACACATTTAGAAATGGGATATTTACTGTTAACAGCAGCTAAACCCAAAAGAGTGGAGATTTGAGTTAACAACTAGTTTAGTCCAAACCACAAAGGGGGTGGGGTCTGTGGGTGTGTGTGTGTGGGTGTGGTGGGGGGGGATTTCCCACTCTGCTACTACAACACACAGGGTACACCCCATTAGAACGTTGCTACCAAGTATCATGCTGCAACAATCTACCATTATTAATTGTATGTATAACCGAAACAAGACTGCACGGTCAATAAACGCTTATGCCCCAGCTGAGTGGCATCCTTGACAATATACTTTGAATTTTTTCTAAGACCAAATAGGTCAAGGTCAAACTGAGCTTGGGTAATATGGGTCAGTAATGGTCCATGGCAATAACTGTATAAGTATTGAAGCATTGTAGTAAGTAGTGTTGATGCTAGACAAAACGGTAAAATCTATTTAACCAAGAAATAGCCTATTCAAAATATTCTAAGTCCAAATAAGGTCAAGGTCAGAGTCAAAATCAAGGTTGGGTGATATTGGTGGATAGGGAATGGTCCAAGGCAACAACTGTATAAGTATTGAAGCATTGGAGTAATCGGTGTTGATGCTAGTCGAAATGGTAAAATCTAGTTAACCAAGAAATAGCCCATTCAAACTATTCTAAGTCCAAATGAGGTCAAGGTCAAGGTCAAAATCAAGGTTGGGTGATATTGGTGGATAGGGAATGGTCCAAGGCAACAACTGTATAAGTATCCAAGCATTTGAGTTAGCGGTGTTGATGCTAGACGAAATGGTAAATCTACTTAACCTTGTTACGGACGGACAGACTTCTTACGGGAGGATACTTATGTGCTTTTTTTCTATTGTTTTCTTTTGGGTGGCTAGCCACACAAGAGACAAATTCTTTTTGGTCTAACTTGGAATAAAAAAATCTGGAGGCTAACCCTACCCATAACCCAATGTCCCACAACTTACCAGGTTAATGTCACAAGAAATGGCCAGGTTAATGTCACAAGAGACGGCCAGGTTAATGTTTTTCAATTATGGGGCTAAGAATTTTAGCCACATAAGTACCCTCCCGTAAGCACAGATGGATGGATGGACGGACGGACAGGACGGACAGGACGATTACTATATGCCTCCGCATCTTCAGATGCCGGGGGCATAAAAAAACATAAAAACACAAATTTGATGTTGGAACTAAACACAGATGATTTGTCCCACTGCTGATGCAGTCAGGAAAGCTATTATACTGTAGTCTTGCTTTTACTCTCACTGCATCATCATCATCATCGGATTTTTGATTAACGTGCAGGGGTGGGAGCATTGTCCACAACAGTGGGCTCCCTTCCAGGTAACTGGCTAGATGCACGCATGGCGGTTCTTACACAGGATCTCCAGGCTTTTCTATCATGTGGGTCAACTGCTGCGAGTCCCCATTCTTGGCGGTCTCTTACAGTCAGCTCCCTTCATGACATCTTGGGCCTCCCAGGCCCATGCTTTCGGCGAGACAAAAAGAAGAAAGTTTCTTAAGCTTTTTAGATTGCTTTCAGCCTGCTTTAAACAACCAAATGTCTTCACCGGTGTATGCCCAGTGTCCATAAAAATAGATATTAGCAAACAGTGAAGCCCCTGATGAGGTATCACCTAACACAGTGTCTTGTCAGGTCTGCACTGTTAGCTATATCATATGAGATGCCATGCTGTATGGACGTACTCTGCGCTGTTAGCTATACCATATGAGATGTCATGCTGTATGGACGTACTCTGCAGTGTTAGCTATATCATATGAGATGTCATCCTGTATGGACGTACTCTGCAGTGTTAGCTATATCATATGAGATGTCATGCTGTATGGACGTACTCTGCACTGTTAGCTATATCATATGAGATGTCATGCTGTATGGACGTACTCTGCAGTGTTAGCTATATCATATGAGATGTCATGCTGTATGGACGTACTCTGCACTGTTAGCTATATCATATGAGATGTCATCCTGTATGGACGTACTCTGCAGTGTTAGCTATATCATATGAGATGCCATGCTGTATGGACGTACTCTGCACTGTTAGCTATATCATATGAGATGTCATGCTTTATGGACGTACTCTGCACTGTTAGCTATATCATATGAGATGTCATGCTGTATGGACGTACTCTGCAGTGTTAGCTATATCATATGAGATGTCATGCTGTATGGACGTACTCTGCAGTGTTAGCTATATCATATGAGATGTCATCATGTATGGACCTACTCTGCACTGTTAGCTATATCATATGAGATGTCATCCTGTATGGACGTACTCTGCACTGTTAGCTATATCATATGAGATGTCATGCTGTATGGACGTACTCTGCAGTGTTAGCTATATCATATGAGATATCATGCTGTATGGACGTACTCTGCAGTGTTAGCTATATCATATGAGATGTCATGCTGTATGGACGTACTCTGCACTGTTAGCTATATCATATGAGATGTCATGCTGTATGGACGTACTCTGCAGTGTTAGCTATATCATATGAGATGTCATGCTGTATGGACGTACTCTGCAGTGTTAACTATATCATATGAGATGCCATGCTGTATGGACGTACTCTGCACTGTTAGCTATATCATATGAGATGCCATGCTGTATGGACGTACTCTGCAGTGCATATAGATCACCAGTGTATATCTGCCATGACATTTTCCAGCAAGCACACAAGGAGAGTTCATTGCAGTGTCCAGGCATAAATGGGTTAAACACTGGCAAAATGGGTTAGTTCTACTTCATTGTCCTTGGAACAGAGCTTTAACCCGTTCAACATTCAACAACTGTCATCTGCATAAACTCCCAACATCATCTCAATTGTCCTTATATTTACAGAAACAACATTTGAGTGTCAACTGGTTTAGTTCCTGATCAGACTTAACAACACATTGGGCCTGATCTTGATCCAAACTGTTTACTATCAAGGTGTTGACTACTAATGGCAGTATGGCAAAGGGTTGGTACAGTAAAGTACAGTGTTAATTCGCTTGTACTCTTAGTGACAATAAACCATGAGTTCCCGGATATTGCCATGTTGGGATTATGCTATTACATGGAACATGATCCCGTACGGTAGAAATGGATTCCAAGAACATGAGCAAAAATCCCCCTTTGATGAGCAATGCATAGGTTTTGAAATGAGATTTCTATTGATTACTCAAAGAATGCAAATGATGGCCATGCAACATGAAAGTCACTGCAGCAGTTTAAACAGGCCATCTAATGGTATACATCACACAGTGTCATTTGAAGATTGGAAAACTACAATAACTTGTACAGGGAAAGCCCCACCATTACAATAGATTCATTAAAGACTACTCAAGGCAGAATGAAAGTAAAGCATTCTTTATCTTCAATAGACACTAACAATAGACTTAACAGAAGTCTTCCATGAGCTTTCTGCATTACTATTGTCCTGCATGAAGCAACCATCTGTCTTGATGGTCCGTATTTAGTCTATTTTCCTAGACGGGCAGTGCTGTACTAGTAAAATGATTGAGTTTTGTGTTAAGACAGATAGCAAGAATAAAAGCTAAGAAGAAAGTTTTTAATTGTTAACATTCATTGATGGTTTTGCATAAATATAAGATGACAGCTTAACTCTTTCAACACCATGGACCTGCTTAAAATATACTCATGACATTTGCAAATAGAATCCTTCTGATAAGGGTCTACACTGTTTGCTAACTTAGAACAGTATTATTAAACTACCCAGAATACCAAGTTACTAGACTGGTTCATGTTTTGGTAACTAAAATGATCCACAAGGTAACATAATAACCCCAAAGAGTTGCTTAGTGTTGAAAGAGTTAAAAGCAAGATAGAAATAAATCAGAACCTTTTCATGAGTTTTCAGCTTTATTTTCGATTTGCTCTTAGCAGCAAGATACAGTAAGATATTGATGATTTGATGGGGGCTTATATATATACAGTAACAAGAGTTGTAAGGATGCTCTCTTCACAACCTATTGGCACACAAGCACATGATAGGTGATGGTGTCTCTTTTTTACTTTTACATATCACTGCAATAACCTCTAGGTTACCATGGCAATAATTACCTTGTGATAAGATCATGTTCAATGATATAAATCTGTTAGGTCACACAATTACATCATGCAGGAAAGGAATGGCAAAAGTTTCCAACAGAGCTTTTTGCATTACTTTCATCTTGCTTTACTCTTTCTCCTCTATGGTATTTAACCTTTCAACTAAATTAGACCATTTCTAAGTATTGAAGACAGGGGACAACTAAAAGCGCATTGAAAATAAAGCATAACGTGTCTTAAGGTGCATTTTGCTTTACTTTTAGCCTGAGTTAAGCTACCATCTGCTATGAAATATTTCTTATGTTGCACATTCATTACAATAAAAATTCTTCAATGAATTAAGGAATCAAGTAATTGTGTAATAAGAGG
Organism: Gari tellinella; assembly: GCA_922989275.2. Classification (NCBI taxonomy): domain Eukaryota; kingdom Metazoa; phylum Mollusca; class Bivalvia; order Cardiida; family Psammobiidae; genus Gari; species Gari tellinella. Next base: position 41,989,136 of record OV277872.1, read on the forward strand.
GCCAGAAGGCCCTGATATCGCTCACCTGCTGAAAAGAAACCTGATAGCTTTACCTTTGAGTTTCAGCCATATTAATCTAAATCCATTCAAATTTGTTGACTATATAGTGTGTAAACAATATTGGAATACGACCCATTCTTGTATAGTAAAGTACATCAAGGGCAGATAACTAGAGCGTAAACAACACTGAAGGGCAGATTACTCTTGCCACAATCATCTGATTTCAACAATAGTTGCACTCCTTCAATTGTGTGCAAGTATAATTAAAATTAGTTGAAAACTGTAGTTGCCGGAGTATAAACACTGTTAGATAAGGCATTTTCAACACATCAAGAGCAGATAACTATTGACCAAATAGTCCGATTACAACCATGACCTTATAGTCATATACCTATTCCAACCATAATCAATCTCATTCGAACTCTTATGGTCATATACAATCTGAGCACGTTTGAGAAAGATTGGATAAAAATTGTGGCCTCTAGAGTGTTAATACTAAAATTGTTGATGCCGGACAGTCAAGGATTGCAAAAGGCTCAGGTGAGCTAAAAAGGTGTATCTTTGGAGTAAAGGGGTAAAGATTGCTAAGGGAATTTACCCTTGGACCCCTGTGCTCTCTGAATGCTAAGTATTATATTGCTGACTGCTAACTATGGAAAAACTTAGGTTTTTTTTGGTTTTTTTAAAAACATTTGTAAATAAACTCCTGATGTGTTACTCAGCATCTCATCTGGATGCAAACTTTTTGCCATCACTATTCTGCTGTTAGGGTGCAATTGAGAGTTAAACACTGAAAGCTTAAATTAGCAAGCTATTATGGAAACTAAACATGTTGTTTGTAAAAACAACTGTCATCTGGAATTCTGAAATTTATTGTTTCTCCTTTGAATTAATAAAACTGCACAACTTTAGTAAGAACAAGATATATGCATCTTTTTAAGAGTGTTTCAGTCTTATCAGCTATTTTTTTGTTACTACAGGTAGAGGAGGACCCAGATGCCCTTTATACACCGTTTCAGACACAAAATGATAACTATGTAAAACTACAAACTTTCTGCAAGCCAGCTGAAAGGTTTGCCCATATCAAAATCAAAAGTGCTAGTGTGCAAGTCATCAATACAGGCAATTAGCAATAGAGGGTTTAAACAGTTTCTTTGGTTACAGAAAAAATAAAGTCATTATGTGCGAAAATTACACATTAACCGTTAATCTTACAAAGGACTTTGAGGGTTTTTATTGACTTTTGTAATTATACCAGTTTTGTTTTGTTTTTTCCCTCCAACACTTCCAGCAACCCCCAGCAAATTATTTGCATAAAAGTGCCTAGTAACTAAAACCAACCAATCTGGGCATAATGGTAAAAAATGGGGACAAAGACATAATAAATCCTTTTCATGCTGGTGACAATGAGCTTAGTCAAACATTGGTAAACAGTGTGGATCATGATCACAGACTGGGTAAATCATTATGTGATCACGATCCAAACTCATGTTACTGATATTATTGGAGAATACAGAGGGTTTACATCATGTAAGCCCTAAGATAAACTATTGTACAATCAGTGTTGTATTAACTACCCCACAAAGTATGGTGGAGACCTCTTAAAGACAAGTGACTGCTCAAAGCAGGATAGAAACAACATGCCGTTAACAACCACGTAAACAGATACTGCACATTGGTCTGAATTTCTGAGGAAAGTGGTTGTTTAATACATACCTGTCAAACCAGTGTATTGTCCATAAGGTTTGACCTGGCAGTTTATGAATATTCCCTCTTTTTCCATAAGCTATTTTTATCTTCCAAAAAAACTACAGTGTATAGTAAATAAGCAATTGAACGATAACTCAAATTTGATATATCTGTTACAGATAACTACAGTCGGTAATGGCTCAGTGGTCATGTCTCTGCACTACTAACTAAAGGGTTTTAAGTTCAATCCCCGATAGAGTTTGTTTTGCAATATTTCTTAATGTGTATTTTTTTAAATCTTTTTTTTTATGGTAGACACATACAAACCATAACATTCATGCAATCATATAAACTAATCTACAGTGAAACTTGCCTAAGGAAAAAAACTTGGAGAGAAAAGTGCTACTAGCAACATCACGTTATGCAAAGCACTCGCCAGCAGAAAGCACTCTGTGTTACTTTGGTATTTCATTAAGCAGCAAGTTGTTCTTTACCAAAACATTTACTACTTTATTTTAGTAAAATATATAATTATATAATAAAAACCTGAAGCCGACGTTTACAAAACAGTGTCTGGAATCCAACCTATGACCCTAGCATTACGAGTCAATGACACTATATCCACTAAGCTTAGTAATAATTGTGACACTGTGGCTTTGATTATCGACTGAAGTATATTTCCTGAAGTTTTTATTGATCTTTAGATAAAGTAAAGGGAAACTTCCGATTGTACCAACGAAAGTTGACTGAAAGTGATGACTACCAGGTCAAATCTTATGGATATTACACCTACACCGTGTTACCGATACAGCAACATAACTATGGTCTATTTACCCATATTATCCCATAAATATGCCTTTTTACGACATTAATTTATTCCTCCTCTGAAAAAATAAGTTCCTCTTTAAACAGTCATGAATATAAATCACAAGAAATATTTTCTATATCCTAGCAGGTGGTAGCTTAAAGCAGGATGAAAGCAGAATGCTTGTAAGGTGTCCTGTCCAAATCACTCAACACTCCCATAAACAAATGTTCAGATTTTTAAGCACTGCAACATTCTAAAAGAAGTTAACTCTTCTCCCATTTGATATTCATATACATTGTATTAAACTCCCTCCAATATGAACATCTATCATGTGAACTATAAGAGCATAGATTCATGTCATACAGATCCTATAAGAAAGCCGAAGCTGTCTCATCTGGGTATACGGTATCGTTGCTAATAGCGAAGCATTAACAAGTTTTAACTAAGTTTGTTTATTATATTTGTACTGAGTGCGCCAACCTGGATAGTCAATGAGGTTCTCGCTGTCTCTCAAATCCACACAATGTGATCCACTTATTCTATTATCACCTTCAATGAAGTACATCAAGCCAAGTCTGAAGCTGACGTATGGATTTTCTCATTAAAACTATTCAAACAGTTTTCATGGTATGACATGAAGGGACATGTGATCTGTGAGTTTACAGTGTAACTTGTGTACATCAGCTAGTCCTTGGAGAAACACGATTCTCTCTGTACACAGGCAACTAACCCTAATTCTTCTACCCATACACTGTATAATGTGAGTGTAACTTGTGTACATCAGCTAATCCTTGGAGAAACATGATTCTCTCTGTACACAGGCAACTAACCCTAATTCTTCTACCCATACACTGTATAATGTGAGTGTAACTTGTGTACATCAGCTAATCCTTGGAGAAACATGATTCTCTCTGTACACAGGCAACTAACCCTAATTCTTCTACCCATACACTGTATAATGTGAGTGTAACTTGTGTACATCAGCTAATCCTTGGAGAAACATGATTCTCTCTGTACACAGGCAACTAACCCTAATTCTTCTACCCATACACTGTATAATGTGAGTGTAACTTGTGTACATCAGCTAATCCTTGGAGAAACATGATTCTCTCTGTACACAGGCAACTAACCCTAATTCTTCTACCCATACACTGTATAATGTGAGTGTAACTTGTGTACAGCAGCTAATCCTTGGAGAAACATGATTCTCTCTGTACACAGGCAACTAACCCTAATTCTTCTACCCATACACTGTATAATGTGAGTGTAACTTGTGTACATCAGCTAATCCTTGGAGAAACATGATTCTCTCTGTACACAGGCAACTAACCCTAATTCTTCTACCCATACACTGTATAATGATGTGCTGTTTGGGTTTTTAAAATAGTGTAGACCCAGATTAGACAGTTCCTAAAGGGTGCAGTCTGCATCTTTTTTATCGGGTCTGTATGGCAGCATTCTGCACTGTTTTCTGGATGCTTTCCCATAATATTATTAGCCAATGCATTATTTGAGATGACAGATACTCATAGTGGGCTCAGTTTTATATAATATTATATGTATGAATATTCAGCAATATAGGTTAATGCTTGAAATAGGTAAAGCAGAAATCTTCAACTGGAGCTAAAATAAATACCTTAATGTCTCATGTTTTAACCCTTTCCCCACCAGACCTTAGTGTTGAAATATCTTCTGCCTCAAACTTGTTTGGGGAAAAATGGTTTATAAATAAAAGCATTTCCAGACAAACAAGACCACTGCAAACAGCAGCATAACCAAAATCAAATACATGTGTCTTTCCTATGTGATGAGAATACTATATATAAGTATATAATTTGCTTTAAATAAGGCATGCAGAAGTAGAGTTATCATTAATCTTTTTCTTTTTAAATACTGAAAATACTGAGACACACAAAAACCCCAACATATATGTAAAGTTGCTTCACTCCCTGTACAGAATTTGAAAGGTATTAAACATAGAACAAAAAAGTTCTGGTCCTATTTAAACAAGAGCTGTATACCGCCCTAAATCACTCACCTGGAACAGTTGATGTAAATGTAAAATATCTTGGAAAGCTGAGCAGATGATGCTGTGTGCCAAAATAGGGTACTGTAGTGTATGACAAGAATTTTTTTTGAAGGATTCATTGAAAGAATCTATTTCTAGCTCCTGTGACCTAGATATGCAACGGACCGGAACAATTTGAACATTATTGGTAAAGGTTCTCTAAAAGTGACACTATGCGGCTTGCCAAATATCAAAGCTCTGGCCATATTAGTTTCAGAGAAGAAGCTGTTTGAAGATTTCACAATATAACTCTATTAGTAAATTTGTGACCCCGGGGCAGTGTCATTTTTGACCCACGGACATAATTTGAACAATCTTGATAGAGGACCTGCAGTTGATGGTATGTGTCAAATAGCTATGCTCAGGGTACTACATGTGGCTTCATTATGAATCTATTTTTAGCTCCTGTGACCTAGATATGCAACGGACCGGAACAGTTTGATGGATGGATGAATGGTGTTTTACGGCCCATCGACACAAAAAGGTCATTTAGAGCCGAATCGGAACAGTTTGAACAATATTGGTAAAGGTCCTCTAGAAGTGTCACCACACCAAATATCAAAGCTCTGGCCATATCAGTTTCAGAGAAGAAGATGTTTGAAGATTTCACTATATAACTCTATGTAAATTTGTGACCCCTAGGGGGGTGGGTCATTTTTGACCCCAGGGACATAATTTGAATAAATTTGATAGAGGCCCTGTAGATGATGCTTTGTGCCAAATATCTAAGCTCAGGGTACTGTGGTTTCAGACAAGAAGATTTTTTAAGTTTTTATTGAAACGATCTATTTTTAGCTCCTGTGACCTAGATATGCAACAGATCGGAACTTTTTGAACAACTTTCAAAGAGGACCATATAAGGATCATTCCTGCCAAATTTGGTAAAAATCCTTACAGTCGTTTAGGAAAAGATGTCGTTTAAAGAAATTGTTGACGACGGACGAACGAACGGACGGAGGACGACGGACACAGCACGATCAAAATAGCTCACCTTGGCACTTTGTGCCAGGTGAGCTAAAAATGCCCATATTTGACAACAAATGGGGCATAACTCTGCCAAAAATAGTCGCAAACATCTCAAACTCAAACTCCTCCGAGCTATTGTGGTGAGGAACAATGACTTGTTTTCACGGGTGAATAACAATTTAAAATGTTTTCATAGTGAGTTTCTACGCACCTGATCTGGATTAAAACTGTTGTAAACATTGAGCTCAGGGAGTAATTATTTGCACTAAATAGGGTGTGGGATTACTTAATCCATCATGACAGAGTTGAGTGAAAAAGACAGGGGGCTATATTCAAAATTGATATTTACATTGTATTGCAAAATGGCTGTCAATACAGACCCTGATCAGAAGGCTCTTATAGGAGTTTGGTCTTCACTGTGCATACATTAGTGTACTCTTCACAGCTACTCTGTTAATAATGCATATACCATGACTAGGGTTCAATGGGTTAAGTTATGAAGTCAGCCAGATAAGTTGTCCAGACAGCTTTGATATTGATGGATATCTGCCTTATCTCAATTTGTGTGGGTAGACAATAGAATCCTTCTAGGTGGCTCTGAATGGGTCAGCAGTTGTCACCCAGATGTCCCTAGAGTGTCTAGACACAATGCTTACACTGCTTTGGCCACAAACTGGGTGGGGTGGGGTTGTTGTGGGGTTAACCGCTATACCCTGCTGACTTTCCAAATACTGTAAAATTGGTTTTACTCATGGCAATATAATGTTTGCCTTAATTCCCAAACTGTCTTCTCGCGAATTCAAAGTACATGTAGTAATAACCATGAAATAGAGTAATATTCGAAATAGGTGTGTCCAGAGTAAAGTCATTACTTTTCTCAACATGTTTTCTTCATTGATAAAATTCTTTGTTTGATACAAATGTTGAATGAAATGACCGCTTTCTTAACAACCTGGTTTGGTTAAAAATACAGACCTGAACATGGAAGAATGTTTCTCTCCTTCATTACATTGATGAAAAAACCTTGACCTCAAAGAAATACAGGTTATCTACTCATCATGACAAACCATCATAATAAATATCAGAACTGTTACTAAGCTTGAATGAAGGCTGATTTATTGATCAGAAATCATTTGGTGAATGAACTTTGCCTTCTAACTACTAACTTTAGAAGAAATAGGGGTCATCTAGCTACTCATCATGACAAACCTCCCGACCAAATATTATATGAGGAATAATACATGTAGCTATGACAGCAATATACCCCACTTCTTTGAGAAGAGGGGGCATAGAGTATTTGTGGGATACTTTGAGCCTGAAATGTGTGTACAGAAAAGAGGTATTTGTGGCATACAATGTACCTGAAATGTGTGAACAGACAAGAGGTATTTGTGGCCTACTTTGTACATGAAATGTATGTACAGACAAGAGGCATACTTTGTACCTGAAATGTGTGTACAGACAAGAGGTATTTGTGGCATACTTTGTACATGAAATGTGTGTACAGACAAGAGGTATTTGTGGCATACTTTGTACATGAAATGTGTGTACAGACAAGAGGTATTTGTGGCATACTTTGTTCCTGAAATATGTGTACAGACAAGAGGTATTTGTGGCATACTTTGTACCTGAAATATAGTATACAAACTAGTAAGCAGCAACTATTCAAAAACAAGAGCATGAGCCATAAAATAATCACAACTGATGCAGCACTTAAATAATGCAAAAATCCCTTCATTTAAAGAACTTTCTGCATTGCTTTAGTCACACATTAAGCAGGTGCAAGTCTAAGAGATCTCTATATCACACAAGTAAGTTGGACTGTACCATACACACAGACTAAGTTTATGCCTGTCAGAGTTTATTTGGTCTTAGCTGAATATCAATATTGTATATGGGGGGTTTGTCCAGTAATCAAATTAGCATGGTTTTGATCAACCTTGGAACAGTGTCTAGGTTAAAGAAACACTGAGCAAGTACAGCACTACTATTGTATGGGTTGACAGATTTTCCAGCCATCAAATAAGCAAAGTTTGATAAACCATGGCAAAGTTTCAAGGTCCAAAAAATATAAAAATAATTTCAGAACTACTTGTACATTCTAGGAAGAGTTTCTGGTTCAAGAAAGTACAAAAGTAATAATTACACAAGAACCTACTGTTGTTGTTGAGATTCTATGTCAAGGAACACAGAAACATGCACAGTACTACTATTGTATTGGGCGACAATTGGTGCCAGTAAACAAACAAGAGGGCCAAGATGACCCACTAGTGCTCACCCGAGTACACTATGTTAAGCTTGACCTAGTGACCTAGAGTTTCACCTAACATTACCTTTCTTCAGCCTTCTCCTAAATTTCAATGAGGCAAACATTTTGACCAAGTTTCATCAAGATCTAATTAGATCTGTAGCATCTAGAGTATTAAGGTTTTTCTCTATGATTTGACCAGGAGAACTAGCTTTTGACCTAATGAGTCACATTCAAACTAGACCTAGATTTCTTCAAGACAAACATTGTCATCAAGTTTCATGAAGATTGAATGAAATGTAGCCACTAGAGTGCTAAAGAACCAATTCTGGACAACGGGACATCCAGCAATCTTTATAGCCCACCCTGACCTTGAGCACTTGGTGTGCAGGTGTCAGCTAAAATGCATGGTTTTGATAAACCATATACATGTAGCACATAATGTGTTGTTAATGTGACAAGTGTCAGAGAGAATTCTAAGCAAACATTCTCTCTTCTTACACTATAGCCCCATTTAAACACACACTCCCTCAAATGTGCGAAATAATCCAACACTATTGAATGTCAAAACGTGGGTATCGGGTATGTGAAATCTAACAGGAGACGGCTCATTCCCACCGGACTAGCCTTGTTCAACAACAGTCAGCATAAAGTGTCATATTCTGATAAAGTTCCATCTTACCAGAAAATTTGTCATTTAAAATCAAGAGAGCCTGTCTTTATAATCTTTGCAATGTCTCCAAGGATATCCTGTTTCAAACGTAAATCTCAGACTGGAAAGATTACAAGCCAAATGGCTTAGTGAGCTGCCTAGTGAGAACAGGCACTAGCCTTTTGACATATCACAATGCTTCAGAGATATCCACCAGTAAACAGAAAAACTTTGTGCAATCCTGCATTCTGTCGTGCTGCAGGAAATGCCTTTAACCCATGCAGCCCTAGGCAGGTCTGTCATTGCAAACAGTGTACCTATGAAGAGTACCTAAATCTTGCTTTCCCTCCTGCACCCCAGAGAGACAAACATAGACTCTACTTAATGTGAAACAGGAATTAGCCATTTGAAGTTTCACCTGACTACTTATACAGCTCTAACTATATCTGTTTGCAGTGTCCCAACTCCTTCCCTTCCACTATCAAGCATGAAAAAACTTCTTTTGAATTCAATCTCTCTGTAAAATACCATCTGTCAACTTCAATTTCCTTTATAGAGTCAAAACAATGCTATATATAAAATGAAAATGTATTGACATAAAACAGTCAAACATTTCTTGGAAATATCAAACATGAAAAACAACAGACATGTGAAATGGAAATGTAATCAAATAAAACCTTTCTTTCCATAAAAGGTTACAAATTTTTACAGCTGTTAAACTCCAAAATACAACAAGAGGGTCGTGACGGCACGGAAATCGCTCACGTAAGTATTTAAGAACCTGAGAGTTTTACCTTTGAGTTTCATCCATAATCAAAAACATTCTTAACACTAAAATCATTGACAATACACATGAAACATTCAAGGATAACAACAGTTTACCCTAGGCATTGCTCAGGTGAGCTAAATTGAGGGAGTGCAAGTAACATTTCCAAAATGGTTCATCTTTCTCCATCAAGCACTAAGCTAAGACTACTCATTAGAAACACCTCTCCAAGACAATTCTGAAATACAGTGCTAAAGTCATGTAAAATCATAACAAATCCAAGACAATTTTAATAAATATCGCTAGTAACAACATTGTGCTTGTTCAAGAATTTAGTATTAAACCCTTTACTCCGTAGATATGCAGTTTAACGCCTTTATTTCTCCACTTAAGAAAATAATTATACAGTCACGAATATGTAATGTAAAAAATATTTTTCCTTGTCCAAATACACATGCATACTAAATATGAAAGCCATACATTTGGTGTCATATTTATGCCCATTGTGCATTGACACTTCCTCTCATCAAGCCCTTTCCATATACCAAATTTCATAAATATTAGGGGAAACAAAATGAGGGAAAGTGCAGTCATTTGACCCTTTCTATCTGATCACGGTCTGCTCTGTTTGTTTTACTTTATTTTTTCTAAAATATGTTCTAAAAATCGTTATAAACTATTAATATTTCTAATGCAAACTTCAGCATAGAACTGTACATGGCACATCTATTGGGTATGGGGTTAATTAATGTCATCCCATATTTCACTGCTTTATGCCAACACTTTTCCTGGCAGTCTGCAGATGAGAATTTTAAGGCTTTTCTTAAAAACTACTGTTTTCAATTGCTCATCAATCAAACAAAAGAGCAAAGAAGCTATATTTTACGCCACTTTGTCAAGTTGACTCGGAAGGGCGATAAATTCTATCCTGTCAGTTTATGACCTGCTACTGACATTTACGATTTACTAAATTGAAACATTTCTTGATAATATCTCCAGCGAGTATAAACCGTCAAAGGCTTCGAAACATGCCATTAATAATGTCCTCACAGACTTAAAATAATATCTAATATGGCTGAGTAGATATTTCCAAAATGCCCCTATAAATTTTCACTGTCTGAAAGTTGAAAATATTGACAACATAAAATCTATTTTACAGCAGAAGGCAATACATTGTGTAAAGTTCTGTATGACAGATGACAGAGAAACCTTTCCTTCACCCAATAGCTATAGAGCACCATAACACATAGCCCAGAGTAATTCCTATAACACCCTCTACTCTAAACTGCTAACTTCCAAGAGTAATAGAGCACCTTAACCCATAGCTCAGAGTAAGTCCTATAACACCCTCTACCCTATACTGCTAACACCATAGAGCAATAGAACACCTTAACTTATTGCTCAGTGTAAGTCCTATAACACCCTCTACCCTATACTGCTAACTTCCAAGAGCAATAGAACACCTTAATGCATTGCTCAGCATAAGTCCTATAACACCCTCTACCCTATACTGCTAACACCATAGAGCAATAGAACACCTTAACCCATTGCTCAGCATAAGTCCTATAACACCCTCTACCCTATACTGCTAACTTCCAAGAGCAATAGAACACCTTAACCCATTGCTCAGCATAAGTCCTATAACACCCTCTACCCTATACTGCTAACACCATAGAGCAATAGAACACCTTAACTTATTGCTCAGTGTAAGTCCTATAACACCCTCTACCCTATACTGCTAACTTCCAAGAGCAATAGACCACCTTAATCCATTGCTCAGTGTAAGTCCTATAACACCCTCTACCCTATACTGCTAACACCATAGAGCAATAGAACACCTTAACTTATTGCTCAGTGTAAGTCCTATAACACCCTCTACCCTCTACTGCTAACACCATAGAGCAATAGAACACCTTAACCCATTGCTCAGTGTAAGTCCTATAACACCCTCTACCCTATACTGCTAACACCATAGAGCAATAGAACACCTTAACTTATTGCTCAGTGTAAGTCCTATAACACCCTATACTGCTAACTTCCAAGAGCAATAGAACACCTTAATGCATTGCTCAGCATAAGTCCTATAACACCCTCTACCCTATACTGCTAACGTCCAAGAGCAATAGAACACCTTAACCCATTGCTCAGCATAAGTCCTATAACACCCTCTACCCTATACTGCTAACACCATAGAGCAATAGAACACCTTAACCCATTGCTCAGTGTAAGTCCTATAACACCCTCTACCCTATACTGCTAACTTCGAAGAGCAAAAGAACACCTTAACCCATTGCTCAGCATAAGTCCTATAACACCCTCTACCCTATACTACTAACTTCCAAGAGCAATAGAACACCTTAACCCATTGCTCAGCATAAGTCCTATAACACCCTCTACCCTCTACTGCTAACTTCCAAGAGCAATAGAACACCTTAACCCATTGCTCAGTGTAAGTCCTATAACACCCTCTACCCTATACTGCTAACACCATAGAGCAATAGAACACCTTAACCCATTGCTCAGTGTAAGTCCTATAACACCCTCTACCCTATACTGCTAACTTCGAAGAGCAAAAGAACACCTTAACCCATTGCTCAGCATAAGTCCTATAACACCCTCTACCCTATACTACTAACTTCCAAGAGCAATAGAACACCTTAATGCATTGCTCAGCATAAGTCCTATAACACCCTCTACCCTATACTGCTAACTTCCAAGAGAAATAGAATACCTTAATCCATTGCTCAGCATAAGTCCTATAACACCCTCTACTGCTAACGTCCAAGAGCAATAGAACACCTTAATCCATTGCTCAGCATAAGTCCTATAACACCCTCTACCCTATACTGCTAACTTCCAAGAGCAATAGAACACCTTAACCCATTGCTCAGCATAAGTCCTACAACACCCTCTACCCTATACTGCTAACTTCGAAGAGCAAAAGAACACCTTAACCCATTGCTCAGCATAAGTCCTATAACACCCTCTACCCTATACTACTAACTTCCAAGAGCAATAGAACACCTTAAACTTATTGCTCAGCTAAAGTCATATCACACCCTCTACTGCTAACTTCCAAGAGCAATAGAACACCTTAATCCATTGCTCAGCATAAGTCCTATAACACCCTCTACTGCTAACACCATAGAGCAATAGAACACCTTAACCCATTGCTCAGTGTAAGTCCTATAACACCCTCTACCATATACTGCTAACACCATAGAGCAAAAGAACACCTTAACTTATTGCTCAGTGTAAGTCCTATAACACCCTCTACCCTATACTGCTAACTTCCAAGAGCAATAGAACACCTTAATGCATTGCTCAGCATAAGTCCTATAACACCCTCTACCCTATACTGCTAACGTCCAAGAGCAATAGAACACCTTAACCCATTGCTCAGCATAAGTCCTATAACACCCTCTACCCTAAACTGCTAACACCATAGAGCAATAGAACACCTTAACCCATTGCTCAGCATAAGTCCTATAACACCCTCTACCCTATACTGCTAACACCATAGAGCAATAGAACACCTTAATGCATTGCTCAGCATAAGTCCTATAACACCCTCTACCCTATACTGCTAACACCATAGAGCAATAGAACACCTTAATCCATTGCTCAGCATAAGTCCTATAACACCCTCTACCCTATACTGCTAACACCATAGAGCAATAGAACACCTTAATCCATTGCTCAGCATAAGTCGTATAACACCCTCTACCCTATACTGCTAACTTCGAAGAGCAAAAGAACACCTTAATCCATTGCTCAGTGTAAGTCCTATAACACCCTCTACCATATACTGCTAACACCATAGAGCAAAAGAACACCTTAACTTATTGCTCAGTGTAAGTCCTATAACACCCTCTACCCTATACTGCTAACTTCCAAGAGCAATAGAACACCTTAATCCATTGCTCAGCATAAGTCGTATAACACCCTCTACCCTATACTGCTAACACCATAGAGCAAAAGAACACCTTAACTTATTGCTCAGTGTAAGTCCTATAACACCCTCTACCCTCTACTGCTAACACCATAGAGCAAAAGAACACCTTAACCCATTGCTCAGCATAAGTCCTATAACACCCTCTACCCTATACTGCTAACTTCCAAGAGCAATAGATCACCTTAACCCATTGTTCAGTGTAAGTCCTATAACACCCTATACTGCTAACAGCATAGAGCAATAGAACACCTTAATCAGGGATCATTCTGGGCCGCGATTTCCGCGATATTTCTCGCACTCGTTTCTCAGATACTTGCGAGCGAAACGTAATTTTTCTCGATTTATTTCCGATATTAACAAACATTTCTGATCAATTTCGTCGAACGCCTTATCGTAATCGCAGCATCCCGCGCACCAATAAGTATAACAGCAAACCAATAAACGGAAAGGACCGAGAGTTCCGAATTTTGTATATATAAAATCAAAACACATCCGGTTCAGAATAAAACGTGTACCAGACCGTACGTAGACTAATTGACAATTACAGACAGATAAAGGTGACGGAAATGAACGGTATATAAACACTTCTACAGTCTGACTGTGGAAGCCGGCTTTTATAGCCAGATTGTCTAAGCGTTTGTCTCGGTTGCGAAGTTAAGCCACAGAATTATACACTTTTTTATAATTCCGTGGTTAAGCAACGTCCTGTGCGGTTAGAACCTGGATGGGTGACCGGCAGGGATTACCGTCGGCCTGGTACACGTTACTGTATGTCCTCTGTCATGGGATCGTACTTGCTTTCGATAACAGGAATGTAATTTCCCTTCACTGGATTGACTAACTGCACAATGCACCAAAATACCGTTCATTTTATTCCTTAGTTATCATCGTAACTGCGCCGATAATTTTTGTCACTAGTTTTCGCAAACTGACCCTCTACAGACGAAAATGAATCTGCCGATAACATATACGCTAATGGCGCTTGCGGTAAACTATCAATTTATGGTGTGGATTAAATCTTTTCACCAGATTTCGACAGTTCCATGTCATATAAATATTATTTACACAAAAATCTCAAGCAGTAGATATAGCAGTAGTGCTTGTTGGTACAAACAGACTACCAATTAAAATTTCTCTCATCATCTAAAACAAGAGGGCCTGAAGGCCCTGATATAGCTCAACATTTGTAATGAAGCCTGATAGCTTTACCTTTGAATTTCACCCGTTTTATTCTAAATCCATTCAAGTTTGTCGAACTTCTGTAGTATAGTAGAGTTCATCAAAGGCAGATAACTAGAGCCTAAACAATACTGAAATGAAGCTTTTTTCTAGCATTTCAAAGTATATCAAGGGCAGGTAACTATTGCCACAATGATTACATTTCAACAATTGCACTTCTTCCAGAACATATAGCTACATCCTTTGTGTACAAGTATAATCAAAATCCATTGAAAACTGTAGTTGCAAGAGTGTAAACGCTGTAAAATATGGCATTTTCAGCAATTCAAAGGTAGATATCTCTTGATTTATTTATCCGATTCAAACCATAATCACCCTTTTTCGAACTCTTATGGTCATATACAATCTGGGCAAGTTTGAGAGAGCTTGGATAAATATTGTCGCCTCTAGAGCGTAAACACTGTTAAATATATCATTTTCAGCAATTCAAAGGTAGATAACTTTTGACCTTTTGTTCCGATAACAACCATAATTGAACTCATACGAAGTCTTATGGTAATATACAATCTGAGTAAGTTTGAGAAAGATTGGATAAAATTTGTGACCTCTAGAGTGTAAACATCGTTAAATATGGCATTTTCAGCAATTCAAAGGTAGATAACTCTCAACCTATATGTCTGATTTCAACCATAATCAAACTCATCTGAACTCTTATAGTCATTTACAATCTGAGCAGGTTTGAGATAGATTGGATAAAAATTGTGGCCTCTAGAGTGTAAACACTGTTAAATGTGGCATTTTCAGCAATTCAAAGGTAAATAACTCTCGATCTATTTGTCCGATTTCAACCAAAATCAAACTCATTCGAACTCTTATGGTCATATACAATCTGGGCAAGTTTTAGAAAGATTGGATAAATACTGTGGCCTCTAGAGTGTAAACACCGTTAAATATGACATTTTCAGCAATTCAAAGGTAGATAACTTTTGATCTATTTGTCCGATTTCAACCAAAATCAAACTCTCTCAAACTCTTATGGTCATATACCATCTGGCAAGTTTTAGAAAGATTGGATAAATACTGTGGCCTCTAGAGTGTAAACACTGTTAAATGAGGCATTTTCAGCAATTCAAAGGTAGATAACTCATGACCTATTTGTCCGATTTCAACCATAATCAAACTCATCCGAACTCTTATGGCAATATACCATCTGAGCAAGTTTGAGAAAGATTGGATAAATATTGTGGCCTCTAGAGTGTAAACACTAAAATTGTTGACGCCGCACGACGGACGACGCACGACGGACGCCGGACGCCGGACATTCAAGGATTGCAAAAGCTCACCCTGAGCTAGCTCAGGCGAGCTAAAAATCTCTCACTTGTTTTTGACAAATGAGAGAATTTCTCTCACTTGCATTCTGCGACAGAATAATCCCTGCTTAATGCATTGCTCAGCATAAGTCCTATAACACCCCCTACCCTATACTGCTAACACCATAGAGCAATAGAACACCTTAATCCATTGCTCAGTGTAAGTCCTATAACACCCTCTACCCTATACTGCTAACACCATAGAGCAATAGAACACCTTAACCCATTGCTCAGTGTAAGTCCTATAACACCCTCTACCCTATACTGCTAACACCATAGAGCAATAGAACACCTTAACCCATTGCTCAGTGTAAGTCCTATAACACCCTCTACCCTATACTGCTAACACCATAGAGCAATAGAACACCTTAACCCATTGCTCAGTGTAAGTCCTATAACACCCTCTACCCTATACTGCTAACACCATAGAGCAATAGAACACCTTAACCCATTGCTCAGTGTAAGTCCTATAACACCCTCTACCCTCTAACACTCATATATGCAAAGTTTCATGTCAATCACAAAGAAATGTTGAAGTAGCTCGCGTCTCAAGATCTATTATGTCAGAGAAGGACTCACGGACAAACTGACCTAACAACCAACAAGCTGACTCCTAGTATATATACTCCCTCTCAAACTTTGTTCAGTGTGCCAAGCACAACTCTCTGGGTTCAGTAATGGACATGTAAAGGCCAATTTTTTTCACCTGGCAGAGCGGAGCTAACCTTTGGCAAAGATAAACTAATTTACATTTGATTTTAAGGGTGATAGGTATAGTTCCCTATTGAATTGTTATTTCCAATACTTTGAACATGTATAAACACATGGGCGTGCAGCCATATCCACGTGAAAAAGGTATGAACAGCGCACCCCTCTACAACAACAAACAATGTTTACCTTTCCCAAAATCTGTTCCAATTAAAAACCAGATATATAATTGCTGGAAAATTATGAATCCAACCTGTTGTTCCCATAGCAACAATTAAAGGTGACAGTCAAATTTGCAGATTTAAAGACAGGTGACTACCACATTCAGGACAGAAAGTAGAAAACTCTGATTCGCTTCGGTTCTTAGCAATCTCAAGCCTGCAGATGCGCTCTGCTTTGCTTTGGTTCTACATTAAGCAGTCTCAAGCCTGCAAGAGTTCTCTGCTTTGCTTTGGTTCTACATTAAGCAGTCTCAAGCCTGCAAGAGTTCTCTGCTTTGCTTTGGTTCTGCATTAAGCAGTCTCAAGCCTGCAAGAGTTCTCTGCTTTGCTTTGGTTCTACATTAAGCAATATCAAGCCTGCAAGAGTTCTCTGCTTTGCTTTGGTTCTACATTAAGCAGTCTCAAGCCTGCAAGAGTTCTCTGCTTTGCTTTGGTTCTGCATTAAGCAGTCTCAAGCCTGCAAGAGTTCTCTGCTTTGCTTTGGTTCTACATTAAGCAGTCTCAAGCCTGCAAGAGTTGTCTGCTTTGCTTTGGTTCTACATTAAGCAGTCTCAAGCCTGCAAGAGTTCTCTGCTTTGCTTTGGTTCTGCATTTAGCACTCTCAAGCCTGCAAGAGTTCTCTGCTTTGCTTTGGTTCTGCATTAAGCAGCATCACGTTTGCGGGAGTTCTCTGCTTTGCTTTGGTTCTGCATTTAGCAGCAGCACGTTTGCGGGAGTTCTCTGCTTTGCTTTGGTTCTGCATTTAGCAGCAGCACATTTGCGGGAGTTCTCTGCTTTGCTTTGGTTCTGCATTTAGCAGCAGCACGTTTGCGGGAGTTCTCTGCTTTGCTTTGGTTCTGCATTTAGCAGCATCACGTTTGCGGGAGTTCTCTGCTTTGCTTTGGTTCTGCATTGAGCAGCATCAAGTTTGCGGGAGTTCTCTGCTTTGCTTTGGTTCTGCATTTAGCACTCTCAAGCCTTTTGAGTTTCTTCTTCTTCAAAGAGTGGCTGCTTAATCCAAATTTCACTGTACAATGCTCCTAGAAGAACACATTCATGCCATTAAAGGTAACTAGGTCATCCAGTGTCATAGCAACTATCTGATTACTATGGCAACACTTAAATGGGGTATTTACTCCATATAAAACTTGCTGATGTTTGGCATTGTGCTTACAGGAATAATTTAAAGATTAAAGACTATGGTACAATCCATTTTTAAGATCAATAACCCCTTACCCCTCAGCCTGTTTCTAGTTTTGAAGACAGATGACCTATTAAAAGCAAGCTGACTGCATCTACTTTCTGCTTTACTTTCAGCTTACTTGAAGCTATTTTTCAGTAAAGGAATACATAAAAGGAATAATTCCAATATTATTGTGTTCATGGAGGTATGGGAAAAAAACCTGGTGACACTATTCCATTTATTCCTTTTAATCTAATAATTCACTACTGAATTTAAGAAAGAAATTAAACAGAAAATTTGATATCAGTGCTCAGTATTTACAACTTTTAAGCCATAGGTTGTAGTCCCTCCACCATATATATTTGCCGCCAAAATGTGATGTAATATTGACCTGCAAGCCCTAAAGTGTAGGTTCTGACAAGATGATGTTCAAAGTTTTAGTGACCTTAGCAGCGGGTGCTGTCTGTCTTTACTCTTTCCTTTATGGCTGATTTCAGTGATTAACTTTTTACCCCTATAGAGTGTGTCTAGTTTTGAAGACCTATCACCACTCATCCCATCAGACTCCATAGATACATGTACACCATTTTATAGCTTAAATCTATTCCACCACTGAAGAAAGTAGTTCCATTTTATACGGTCATACATAAAAATTACGCACTGTAAGAAATAGTTTCTATATTCTAGCAGATGGTAGCTTAAAGCATGGCGCAATGTGCTTCAATTTCAACTTGCTTTAAGTTATCACCTATCTTCAATACTACAAACACGCCTTGGGTAATGGGTTGAAAGCAGGTTTAAATTAATTGAGAAAGCGCCTTTCTGTCTACTTTAGGCTAGCAACAGCTACTAACTACTAGGATACAGGAACTATTTCTTATGGTGCATGTTAACGACTGTAAAAAGTTCAACTATTTTCTTCAGTGGAGAAGTCACAGGCATAAAGAAAGCATATTAATGGAGTAATGGGTTAAGATTCCTAAGGGTTGCATATCAAAAGGTTTAAACACTGGCCTACACATGTGTTCTACTGAGGGGAAAGTGTTATCTCATGTTTGACAGGACTGTTGCCTTTGGGTAGCTAATTATAACTAATATATTTCCAATTTACCTCCAAACACTTGAGGTCCAAGATTTCGGAAAATTAATACAGATGATAGATTGGCCGATGATAAACCTAATTACCGGGCTGTAACTTACGGCTAACTAATACCTAGGGAATTGAGGGGAAAAAATCTGTCAGAAAATAGAATTTGCTTGCATCTGCCATCTTCTAGGGAGTAAAGTTATCTGCCATCTTCTAGGGAGTAAAGACATCTGCCATCTTCTAGGGAGTAAAGACATCTGCCATTCTAGGGAGAAAAGGCACCTGTCATCTTCTAGGGAGTAAAGACATCTGCCATCTTCTAGGGAGTAAAGGCATCTGCCATCTTCTAGGGAGTAAAGACATTTGCCATCTTCTAGGGAGTAAAGACATCTGCCATCTTCTAGGGAGTAAAGACATCTGCCATCTTCTAGGGAGTAAAGGCATTTGCCATCTTCTAGGGAGTAAAGACATCTGCCATCTTCTAGGGAGTAAAGACATCTGCCATCTTCTAGGGAGTAAAGACATCTGCCATCTTCTAGGGAGTAAAGGCATTTGCCATCTTCTAGGGAGTAAAAATATCTGCCATCTTCTAGGGAGTAAAGACATCTGCCATCTTCTAGGGAGTAAAGGCATCTGCCATCTTCTAGGGAGTAAAGACATCTGCCATCTTCTAGGGAGTAAAGGCATCTGCCATCTTCTAGGGAGTAAAGGCATCTGCCATCTTCTAGGGAGTAAAGGCATCTGTCATCTTCTAGGGAGTAAAGACATTTGCCATCTTCTAGGGAGTAAAGACATCTGCCATCTTCTAGGGAGTAAAGACATCTGCCATCTTCTAGGGAGTAAAGACATTTGCCATCTTCTCGGGAGTAAAGACATCTGCCATCTTCTAGGGAGTAAAGGCATCTGCCATCTTCTAGGGAGTAAAGACATCTGCCATCTTCTAGGGAGTAAAGGCATCTGCCATCTTCTAGGGAGTAAAGGCATCTGCCATCTTCTAGGGAGTAAAGACATCTGCCATCTTCTAGGGAGTAAAGACATTGCCATCTTCTAGGGAGTAAAGACATCTGCCATCTTCTAGGGAGTAAAGGCATCTGCCATCTTCTAGGGAGTAAAGACATTTGCCATCTTCTAGGGAGTAAAGACATCTGCCATCTTCTAGGGAGTAAAGACATCTGCCATCTTCTAGGGAGTAAAGACATTTGCCATCTTCTCAGGAGTAAAGACATCTGCCATCTTCTAGGGAGTAAAGACACATGCCATCTTCTAGGGAGTAAAGACATCTGCCATCTTCTAGGGAGTAAAGACATCTGCCATTTTAGGGAGTAAAGACACCTGCCATCTTCTAGGGAGTAAAGACATCTGCCATCTTCTAGGGAGTAAAGTTATCTGCCATCTTCTAGGGAGTAAAGACATCTGCCATCTTCTAGGGAGTAAAGACATCTGCCATCTAAAGACATCTGCCATCTTCTAGGGAGTAAAGACATCTGCCATCTTCTAGGGAGTAAATACACCTGCCATCTTCTAGGGAGTAAAGACATCTGCCATCTTCTAGGGAGTAAAGTTATCTGCCATCTTCTAGGGAGTAAAGACATCTGCCATCTTCTAGGGAGTAAAGACATCTGCCATCTTCTAGGGAGTAAAGACATCTGCCATCTAAAGACATCTGCCATCTTCTAGGGAGTAAAGACATCTGCCATCTTCTAGGGAGTAAAGACACCTGCCATCTTCTAGGGAGTAAAGACATCTGCCATCTTCTAGGGAGTAAAGACATCTGCCATTCTAGGGAGTAAAGGCATCTGTCATCTTCTAGGGAGTAAAGACATCTTCCATTCTAGGGAGTAAAGGCATCTGTCATCTTCTAGGGAGTAAAGACATCTGCCATCTTCTAGGGAGTAAAGTTATCTGCCATTCTAGGGAGTAAAGGCATCTGTCATCTTCTAGGGAGTAAAGACATCTGCCATCTTCTAGGGAGTAAAGTTATCTGCCATTCTAGGGAGTAAAGACATCTGCCATTCTAGGGAGTAAAGGCATCTGTCATCTTCTAGGGAGTAAAGACATCTGCCATCTTCTAGGGAGTAAAGTTATCTGCCATTCTAGGGAGTAAAGGCATCTGTCATCTTCTAGGGAGTAAAGACATCTGCCATCTTCTAGGGAGTAAAGACATCTGCCATCTTCTAGGGAGTAAAGACATCTGCCATCTTCTAGGGAGTAAAGACATCTGCCATTCTAGGGAGTAAAGACATCTGCCATCTTCTCGGGAGTAAAGGCATCTGTCATCTTCTAGGGAGTAAAGACATCTGCCATTCTAGGGAGTAAAGACATCTGCCATCTTCTAGGGAGTAAAGGCATCTGCCATCTTCTAGGGAGTAAAGACATCTGCCATCTTCTAGGGAGTAAAGGCATCTGTCATCTTCTAGGGAGTAAAGACATCTGCCATCTTCTAGGGAGTAAAGACAATCATCTACTTGCTTACTGAACAAACAGCTCGGAGAATTCCTGTCTGTCATCAAATCAGCAAATAGTTTAGAAACTAATCAGACACCAGATGACTTGTTTGATCAGGGTCCAGATCATTTGATACTTCTATTTAGGTGGGTTTTTTTCTATTGCAAAATATACTTAGCCCAATTAGTGGTTGTAAATTAACTATCTATTTCTAGACGAATGGATGTACACTAGATATAACATAATTTTCAACCCTTCTATTTTTCACGGCTGTTTAGCATAAAAAATGTTAAAATCCAAAGTATACAGCCAACATTATTGAGAGAGATGAGATAGCAGTAATATGGCAGGAAAAGGGTTAAACAGTTTGCTGTGATTGGTTGTTGAAATTATTCCCTTGACTCCAATGAAAACTCAAAATCTTCCATCTCTTTTACATTAATCTAAATGCTCCTTTGTGTTCATTTTTGAAAAGATTGGATCCAAATCAATTTAGGATCTTCAGATCAGGTGGCAGGTTACTAAATTGATTTGGATCCAATCTTTTCAAAAATGAACACAAAGGAGCATTTAGATTAATGTAAAAGAGATGGAAGATTTTGAGTTTTCATCATGTAGTTTAGAAAATTCTTAATTCGTGTTCTAGAAGATAGGATATTCAGATCAGGTGGCAGGTTACTATCTTCTGGAACACAAGTTAAGATTTTTCTTAATTACATGATTACTTATTAACTTTATACATTTTTGTAGGTAACTAATTTTTTAGGATAGCAATATTATGGCAGGACAGAAGATAAAAGCTTATAGTTACACCGTTTCTAAATCAGTTGAATCCATTTTTGTTTGTATATTTGATTAATTAACCCTATAATGCAGGAAACGGGTGTCTATGGAATTATGCAAAATACCCTAGTTTCCAGCCAGGAAAATGTTAAGATGTCAGTATTCAGTAGGTTCTAAGAAAATTATATTAAACTTACCTAAGGCAAAGGCTACTAGTTGATTCTTGTTTAATGATTTCTCTCAACTCCTGTCCTCTATCCTATACATCCAAATTGTTCTTATATCATGTGCTGAACAATAATTCCTATCATATCACAATCAAATCCAGATCATTACACACTCTTCTTGATACATCCAAACAGTCTTGAACATACTATCTAACACAGTAAAACTTGCAGTATATGAGCAACAATTCAATAGACAGTCCCATTACCAGTCTTTAATACAGGTGGTGGCTAAATGCAGGATAAAAACAATACACACAGCTCCTATAAGCTTTCTGCATTATTTGTTACTCTGCTTTATATGAAGTCACATTAACATTTGGTGTACATTATGCAGTCAAAGAAAGTAAAGTTGTAATTAATACAAGCTGTTAATACAGCATGATGAAGTTACTAGAACTGTAACCAACGTTTTTGTATAATTTCTATTGGACATTAAGAAGTCACCTGTCTATTAGAGACAGCCATGCTCCTTCAATGAATGGTTGCGTTATACAAGTTTGTCTAATAATACATCAATCATCACTTCACAAAGTTTTACAACTCACACTAAAACTAAAACTACTACTAAAGACTGAAAAACAGATATTACCGGTAGTAACCCTTTTCATAGATACTCTCTAACAAAAGAAAACCAATAAAAATCTATGAGCGTGCTTAGTGTTGTGGATCAGAAATCCAATAATTGCATGGCCTCTCTTCTCTTCTATCTACTGGCCAGTTCCACTTGTTATTACCCAAGATGGCAATAAATCTGATTGGAACAGTTCGGCCACTCGTTAACAAGTTTGCCTGCTTCAAACCAATGTAAAATCTGACCTATACATTTGTTAATGTAACCTTGACCCTTATAAAATTTAATCCCTCAAATGCTATTGTATTTAAGGACTAGGGATGTCTTGGGCTATTCCTCTTTACCCAGTCTTCCATAAAACTAGCACTTTATCTCTGCACAATACTGGCTATGACTTTTTCTTTTAACCCTTTCCCCCATAGAAGCGCCTTTTGGCACATTTAATTTGTGCCTCCACTGAAGAAAATAGTTCCCATTTATGCAATTTTGAAAAACCGCAAGAAATTATTTTTGAAATCCTAGCAAACAATAGCTTAAAGCAGGGTGAAAGTAAAGCAGAATGTGCCCTAAGGCGCATTCTGCTTTACTTTCAACCTGCTTTAAGTGCTATGGGGGAAAGGGTTAATCAAATTGTTACAGGCAATTTCTATTCAGATCAGCTTCAAAAATGTTTTGACACTCAATTCCAATTTAACCAAACTGAGGTTGAAATCAATACATTGCATATTTAATCCTTTACCCCATAGCCTGCTTCGTTTTGATTTTGATTTATACCTTCAAGCAGAACATGCGTTATAAGCTATCTGCTGGGATATAGAAATATTTCTTATGTTACAAAATTAATGATCATTAATTTTTATAGTCAATAAGAACAATTCTTGATTAAATATTAATTTAAAATTTGAACATGATATCAGAGAAGTCTATTCACAACACACTGAATGTTGTTTTTCTTTATTTAAGGTTGATAGGTGTTTTATCTATGAATCAAACCTAATAACACTTATGACAAATCGTTTCCCAAACAGCTAAGGAAAAAGTGAAAGTAAGAATGTTCTGATTTTTGTGTCAATTGGTGTTTATGTGACAAATAGAATATCAAATTTGTGTTTTTTCAGCATTTAATTTATTGAACTCGTTGGTTAAAATGCTCACAACATATTATTTTATCAAACTCGTTCAATAATTCAATACTGAAAACACACTTAATTATTATCCTCTATGTATTTATGGGATACCTAAGAATTCAAAACTGACATAGTTGAGTAATACAGGGAAATTACTTGGCAGGCAGCGAATCACGGCACAAAATGTCACCAGCAGTTTTCATCTAACCATGATTTCATTGGGCAATTTTTTGTGTTTACAATCTTAACTGAAGGACAATATAGAAAACCTGAGAAATGCAAAGAAATTACTACTAAGTTGATGGTTAAAACAAGAAATACTTAAATCATGTGGACTGTTGGAAGTCTAAGGAACTGGCAGTCTTCTGTTGAAAATGTCATCTGCTACTATTCTGATATCAGACAAGTCTCGGCTACTTAAAGAAACGGGATCAACAGTTGAAAAGTTACAACCCTAAGAAAGCCTCACATATAGCTGGACGTGATCTTGATCTAAACTGTTTGCATATAACCTTTGTTCCTGCACTTCTCTTACCTTGAACAATTATCTCATTTTTGTTTTGTTTTTGTAAAGATCACTTTTAATAAAGTTTTATGTATTCTATGTTTTCCTTGCCCACTGCTACAGAGGAACGATCTCAATGTGCAAGTATTACTGGAGTCCAATTACTCCTCATGTGATGAGGATGTAAACTATGCGGGAGACACTATAAGCATGTTAGGGGTTAAACAGTTAGAACTTGGCCAAATGACATTGTGGAGAAGACAATGCCAATAATAAAAGAAGGAAGTGGGTCAATGGCATTCAGGCAACCAAGTCAAAAGGAGATAAAAACGACTGCATAGTTTGTCTCCTGGGAATGATTCCCTGTGAACCCATTTACCATCTAGTCAGTCTTGTATTAACACTAACACATCTCACTTTCCAAATGGACTCTTCCATTGTCTAAAGAAAGAGTAGTTCACATTGATTCTTGAGGTGTTTATCAGCCTTATATTAACTCAATGGTCCCTTAAACTTCATACGGACAGTTTTAACTTGACCCATTACCCCATAGCCTGTTTCTAATACTAGGGATAAGTTACCACTTAAAGCAGGTTGAAAGTAAAGCATAAAGCCATAGGCCACATTCTGCTTTACTTTCAGTCTGCAGAAATTATTTGTAATGTTAAATATTCACAACTGTATAAATTGGAACTATTATCTTCAGTGGAGGAGTAAATTATAGGCGTAAAAAGGGGAATGGGTTAAGTCTGTTCTATGGTAGTTTTATGTATTGCAAAATGACAAACACTGCATACTCTTATAAAAGGGCGCCTATAGAACCCCTTTGATCTGGGTCTATACTGTTTGCATAATTATTAGGGAAACGTATACTTTTCTCAGGTACACTGTAACACTTTATGGAACAGTAGTCTGAAGTTATTTGAAACCAATTGTGAACAGATGAAGGGGGTTATTTAGGTTATCGAGTTATGTGATCTTATCATGAATAATACTATTCTGTAGGCCTTGATTTGTTCTTTAGAATGATATATCACACATGCATTTTGCACTTATTATATTCAAGTTATTGATCAAGTTGCATCATTGACTGAACTTCCCTTGCACAGCTAGGTGAGTTGGGGGCTATACTGGGGATGTCTCTGCACACCTGAACTCAGTGGTTTAACACTTCACATGTCGTCCCTTTATGGTTCCAATCCCCACCCAGCTAATTTTTTTCTCTCTTTGAAGTATCCTTTTCCTATACTAATTTTGCATGCTTATTTTGGTTTCATTTTGAATATTTTGAAATGAAAAATCTATAATACTACTAGTGGTTGTTTAAAGCAGAATGAAAATCAAACAGAAAGCTCTGTTTATGTAAGATCCACGAGTCTTCAACAACTGACCATGTAACACAAGAATACAGTGATTCAGGAGAGTTCCAGTAGAAAACTTCAGTGAGATTAGTGCAATAAATATTGCACACAGCATGTCATAACAACCTTCACTAATTAGGCCTGAACAGGCAGTAATTAGAGATGTAGAGGAGCTATAGTCCCACAGGGACCACAGCCATATCAATTCTTTATCTCAGAGTAGTGCAAGACCATCTGAACATTACATCAAATCACACCAAAGGCACACCTCCATATAAGAGTGATTAACATGAACAGCTTTAACTAGGACTTTGCCATAAAAAAAGAACTTTCATTGTTTGTGAATTTTCATGAATTTTGATGATGCCTCATGAACTGACTCATGAAGATTGAAGCCTCCGTGTTCATGAATACAGCTATATTTATGTGGAGCTCAAAATTTGCTTATGATTCATGCCCTTAATCATCAGCAATAATAGATTTATTTACAAAAGCTGCCATTAATAATGTTAAGGGTCTGTCAGCCATTTGTGTTTTGTTCGTTTTTTCAAAATACTTAAGCAGGTTCATGACAAAGACTTCATGAACCAAAGCATAATTCATGAACTAATATACTCAACAAAACAATTAAAGGGGCAAATATATTGGGTAGGCCCAATATATAAAAATAAGTTCATACAATATTTTTTTAACTGTTTCATGTAAAATTACATGTTAACTTTGTTGTAGAGTATAACTGTATTTCGAAAAGTAGAAATATATATCGCAGTTCCCCTTCAAACACAACCACCCTAAAATTACCGTGTGCCAGACTAGGTGGGTGGGGTAACAAACAACTTGATCAAGAGCCCCACCTTTTAGGTTCTTCTTTTAAATTACAGCTAGTATCATATGTGTTCACCACGTGCATTAATCACTTCCTTGCATCTACATGGAAATCGGAGAATTAGCTTAAGGAGGTATGCAATGGACATTCTGTGCCATTCTTCAATAAGCATGTCTGTTAGCCTCTCAGGTAACGATATCGACCGGATATCCGGCGTTGCCGTATGTCCTAAGCATCTTCAATGTGACAGAAGTGTGTTGACCTTGCTGGCCAGTCCATCTGCCCTATGCCCTCGTGTTCCAAGTACTGGTCTACCATGCGTGCTCGGTTCGGACGAGCTTTGTCGTCTGTCGGGATGAAGCCTGAACTCAAAGCTCCAGCTTCAGCGCGTGCAATAGCGTCTAGGGTATCGTCCCTGTACCCCACACTAGTCAGAGTCCAGTTCCTAATGACGTAAAGGTCCGTGCAACCGTTATAAGATATGCCCACCCATAGAAGCCCTGGCCCCTTTCTGAGTCCGTCATGCTCTGCCACATAACAGTCGAAGAAACATTCGTTTCGCTGTCTTTACATTCGTCTGCAGTCGTCATTTAAATCCAAAATGAAATTTGACGGACTAGTCCACAATACGTTGCGAAAACGTAAACGTTCAAATGGCATGATTTCTGGCAAAACGCTAGATGACGTTTTCGGTGGTGTGGGGTCAAGGCCGGTCACACGACAGGTCTTCTAGCCCATAGGTTTGCAGCATGAAGTCTATTCCCGACGATCTGAACAGCAATCCTGTAACCACACGTCTGTTTATAAACACTATTAAGCGAAACGAGGGAATTGAGCCGTTGACGTCATGCCATAAGTGACAACATCGGTCCTTTACTTCAAATATGACCTGCAAACGACCTTGACCTGATCTCCAATTAACCATCCCAGTGTCCAGGTACAACTACCACAACCTGTCGACGACACCCTTACTAACGTCAAACTCCGTCGCAACATGACGTTGGAAAACGACAAATGACGTCTTTAGGGTCATAGTTTTCAAATTTTGTACCAATATGCAATCTATTTTTGCTTAAGATACAAATATGCACTCGATATAACGAAAACAGCTATAAAACTAATCGTTGAAGAATAGGCAGACACATCGTGCAAAATTCCTGTGGACGTTAAAAACCGTGTTTTTGATACTTGTCCGCTTCAATTCATTCAACCATGGCCATTTTTGCACATAGTGACGTTTGTTTCTTAATTTGTTTATTCTAAAGCATCTAAACACGCATTCACTCTTTTAACTTGAAAATGTTTGCATTTTTGAAAAAGATATATGAACTTATACATTTGCCCCTTTAATTATTTTGTTGAGTATATCTCAAAAAGTACAATATGTTAAATTAATTTTTTATTTTATATGACTCATTCTCATACTTGATCTGGAAATTGTCAAGATAATGTGACATCAACCAGTTTACTGCCAATTAATGGCCCTATATTGTTCAACAGACCACCTACATAGCCCCATGCTTCAAGGGAGCTGCAGGCAGACGGACAGACAAAGATGCAACTATATGCCCCCCCCCCCAACACACACACAAATACACACACCATCTCTTTGAGAGCATAAAAATCCTAAGGCCTGCACCAAATGCTATGTTGTGTGATTATTTCTAAGAATCCTCATGAGGTGAAAAACTCCTAATGATTTAACATCGGGAAGATTGGAGTGGAAATAAGACAGAAAATGTTGGACATACTTTATAGACATGCTCTTATCTGGGAACCTATTACACCATATTGTATACTTCAGTAGCTTTATGTGGAGAGAGGTGATTTATCATCACTGTACTTAGATTAAACACTCTGAACACCATGACAAACTGTTTGGCTCCTGATGAGACCCCAAATAATTCCTCTTATCAGAATTCAATCTGTTTGACCTTCTTGACATTATCTGTTCACTGACATGTTAGACAAAACTACTTCAATACATTATTGCTGACAATAATTCTACAATGAAGACAAACCGCTTACTGTGCTTATTGGTTTACAACAAAAAACTTGTCTGAGGAATATGACAGCGGCCGTTAAATGCTCTGCAAATCTCCTTCTGATTACTAGATTTGACAGACCACAACAAATTGCCATTTTCTTTCCCAGGGGATGTCAGTTAGTTAACCATTACTGTGCTGGAGACCAGCCTATACATGATGCAGACAGTGTACACCCTGATTACAGAGACACTCAAACAGCCCTCTAATCAGGGCATGCAGAAAATGGAAGAGTGTATTTGGTAAGTGAATACTATAAGAGTTATTTCTTTGCAAACTCGGTAAATTTTTTGTCTGTAAAAATTGTCATCTGTAACTGTTCTAACAATAGAATTTTCTAAATTTCTTCTCAAAACAGGGTTTGAGTGTCAGTTTTGACATGTTACGCAACGTCTCATCTAGATCCAAACTATTTGCAAAGGTAATCAGTGTGGCACATATTGGCAGCTAACATAGGGACTGCCTATTGCATGCTACTGGAGTTAGTGAGGTAATCTGTCTAGTGTGGCAATGTGAGTGTCAAATGAACAATTAATCATGACATATTACTTCCTCTCCACAAACAAATTAATCCTATAAAACTATATTAGTACCTAGGCCCTGAGAAATACAGACCTGAAGAAATTGCAAATAGTGTAAACCCTTGCCCTCTCAATATTCAAACATGTCTATAAAAGTCCACCCACTACATACATTTAAATTTTGGAATCTAAACTATAACAATAGCCAATAGAAATAAGAAAATTTTCACGAGGAAAGAGTATGCGCTTGTATCAGATCTTATAAGAAAACAATGCAGACTTTGATCAAGCTTCTTCAACAAGAGTGACTCATTTACAAGATATGCACGATTTAGCCAAAAATTGTCAAAATGGCTCAAATCATGAACCGAGCTATTTAGGCAACAAGTCTTAAATTCTACTATGCTCAACTTGCATAAACAAACTGGACAGACAAATATGGCTAAAAGGAAAATGCCATACATCCAGTTCAATGGGCATATAAATATATGCTAATAGCACGAGAAGGGTTAACCATAGTAACCAGATAAAGCCATGGAACTGCTAGAGGGTTGGGGGAAATTGTACAGCATAACTACATTGTTTTACTAACAGTCAAACCTGTATTTAGCAATAATTTAACCAGAAGCATCAGCAGTTTATATTTCATATGGTTGCTTAATGTTAAATAAAAATAACGCAGAAACAGTTTGCCCCGACTAATCGTTACAGGAACATAATAATGCAGAAGGTTCCAGCATTGTGTCTATCCCATACAAACAAGAAGTAGCCTATTCAAAGTCATCTCTATGCTTATTTTCTAAGTTGTCACAAGTTTGATCTTTGTAAAATTGAACAGCAAATTCAGTTTAAACATCACTAAAAGCCAAGTTACAGTACAGACTGGATTTGTACTCAGCTGAATAAACAACTGAAATAAAAGATTATTAAATGCTTTGAAGTAGAGCTATAAGACTAAGGAAACCTTGCCTGACATTCAATCCTGTAGTTTCTATTCAGAAAGCATTCAATCATTTCTTGCCCCCAGGGCAATTTGTGCGATTGTGTCTTTCTGACAGACTTTCCGATTACTTTTATTTCAGTCATCAGAGAGAATCTGAGCACAAAAATGGCCGTGATACGCTGGAGGTCTCAGATAGGATGTGGTCATTGAATATAAACTGCTGTAAAATCTTATGGTTAGAGACAATTAAAACTCTGTTAACTTTGCTTTGTAGCTTGTCTTCAGTATTAAACCACCAGAACCATTATCATTTTGCATGTGTATATTTATTTCTGATTGCTATGTACATAATTATGTTGTCCATCTGTATGCTTGAACTTTTCAGTATTGGAGGAAATAAAGAAACCAACTAACTAATCATCTAATAAGATCATACACTATCTGCCTGATAAGGATCTGCACTGCTTTCTTTAAGGATCTGTCTTAAATGAGTCTCTACTTTTTCCTCGGGGACAGTCTCCTTATTTTATTAAACAGTTTATTAGTTCAAATTATAGATGTTCATAGTGGTCACAGAGATTTGAAATTTTTGTCTTGCACATCTACTACTCCTGAGTAACATTTATGCAAAGTATCAAGTGAATCAGGTTGAAAGTGAAGGAGGAGTTCAAAGTACAAGATTTTGCCTGCCAATTTCAAGACCAATTTCAAGGACAAAGGTCAAGGTCACAGAGACCTGAAATGTGTGTCTTGCACATCTACTACTCCTGAGTAACATTTATGCCAAGTATCAAGTGAATCAGGTTGAAAGTGAAGGAGGAGTTCAAAGTACAAGATTTTGCCTACCAATTTCAAGACCTACTTCAAGGCCAAAGGTCAAGGTCAAGGAGACCTGAAATTTATCTACTACACCTGAGTAACATTTATGCCAAGTATCAAATGAATCGGTTTGAAACTGAAGAAGGAGTTGAAAGTACAAGATTTTGCAGACAGACCGACCGACGACCGACCGGACCGACCAGCTGATTCCAGTTTACCCCCCTCAAACTCTGTTTGTGGGGGTATAATAAAGCAGAAATCTTGCATAAACCATTAACTCATATGCAACTGAACATCTCAATACAGGATAACCAATACTGTAAATATATACAGACAAGAGGACAGGTGTGCTGACAGTATTTGCTTTAGTTCTAGTCTGCTTTTAGCACCATTAAGTCAACCTATTTGTATGAAAAGATCTGCTGTATGGAAAAAATCACTGTTGTCTTTAGATCATCCTGGTATATCTACCATAATGATCCTGAGTATTGGAACAGACAGGCGTGTGCAAACAGTGTAGACACTGATCAGACTGCTCCATTAGGAGCAGTCTGATCAGGATCTACACTGTTTGCCATTCAGTTTGCACCCGTTAGACAAATAACTGTTTGACAAAAGCAATTATTTAATTTAAAGATAATTACAGCAGGCATACAGGTTGTCCCAGTGTTCTAAAGATCTTTATGGTATAATGAAATCTTCCAGCCAGAACATAGAGAAAGTTTATTGCAATTCCCAGGCATAAATGGGTTAATACAGGAGACATCTCCCCACCAGGCTCTAAACAGCCACCTGCTTTAAATGCTGTATCAGTTTGATATAAGAGATTTACACCGATACCTATGATGGGGAAAAGGTCCAACACTAGTTTGTTCCTTATTCTGAATCACTGTAACAAGGATATAGACAAGTGCTGAAATCATTCATATCACACTGACCCGCTGACGGCCTCATATATATGTAAATATATTCCTCTGCACAGAAAAGGAAGACCACTTGATTAATTGTAAGACATATTGCTTACATTTTTCTGGCCAGTCAGGAGAATATTGATTTTGGCCATACCAGTGAAATTGACGTTTTAAACATTAACCCATGCTGTTTGGCAAACAGTGTAGACCCACATAAGGTGTCCTCTGATCAGGGTCTGAAACAATGTAGACCCACATAAGGTGTCCTCTGATCAGGGTCTGAAACAATGTAGACCCACATAAGGTGTCCTCTGATCAGGGTCTGCAAACAGTGTAGTACCACATAAGGCATCCTCTGATCAGGGTCTGCAAACAGTGTAGGACCACATAAGGTGTCCTCTGATCAGGGTCTGCAAAACCATGTAGGACCACATAAGGTGTCCTCTGATCAGGGTCTGCAAACAGTGTAGGACCACATAAGGTGTCCTCTGATCAGGGTCTGCAAACAGTGTAGTACCACATAAGGCATCCTCTGATCAGGGTCTGCAAACAGTGTAGGACCACATAAGGCATCCTCTGATCAGGGTCTGCAAACAGTGTAGGACCACATAAGGCATCCTCTGATCAGGGTCTGCAAACAGTGTAGTATCACATAAGGCATCCTCTGATCAGGGTCTGCAAACAGTGAAGACCAACATAAGGCATCCTCTGATCAGGGTCTGCAAACAGTGTAGGACCACATAAGGCATCCTCTGATCAGGGTCTGCAAACAGTGAAGACCCACATAAGGTGTCCTCTGATCAGAGTCTGCAAACAGTGAAGACCCACATAAGGTGTCCTCTGATCAGAGTCTGCAAACAGTGAAGACCCACATAAGGTGTCCTCTGATCAGGGTCTGCAAACAGTGTAGGACCACATAAGGTGTCCTCTGATCAGGGTCTGCAAACAGTGAAGACCCACATAAGGTGTCCTCTGATCAGGGTCTGCAAACAGTGTAGGACAACATGAGGCATCCTCTGATCAGGGTCTGCAAACAGTGTAGTACCACATAAGGTGTCCTCTGATCAGAGTCTGCAAACAGTGAAGACCCACATAAGGTGTCCTCTGATCAGGGTCTGCAAACAGTGTAGACCAACAGAAGGCATCCTCTGATCAGAGTCTGCAAACAGTGAAGACCCACATAAGGTGTCCTCTGATCAGAGTCTGCAAACAGTGAAGACCCACATAAGGTGTCCTCTGATCAGAGTCTGCAAACAGTGAAGACCCACATAAGGTGTCCTCTGATCAGAGTCTGCAAACAGTGAAGACCCACATAAGGTGTCCTCTGATCAGAGTCTGCAAACAGTGTAGACCCACATGAGGCATTCTCTGATCAGGGTCTGCAAACAGTGTAGACCAACAGAAGGCATCCTCTGATCAGAGTCTGCAAACAGTGAAGACCCACATAAGGTGTCCTCTGATCAGAGTCTGCAAACAGTGAAGACCCACATAAGGTGTCCTCTGATCAGGGTCTGCAAACAGTGTAGACCAACAGAAGGCATCCTCTGATCAGAGTCTGCAAACAGTGAAGACCAACATAAGGTGTCCTCTGATCAGAGTCTGCAAACAGTGAAGACCCACATAAGGTGTCCTCTGATCAGAGTCTGCAAACAGTGAAGACCCACATAAGGTGTCCTCTGATCAGAGTCTGCAAACAGTGAAGACCCACATAAGGTGTCCTCTGATCAGAGTCTGCAAACAGTGTAGACCCACATGAGGCATTCTCTGATCAGGGTCTGCAAACAGTGTAGACCCACATAAGGCATCCTCTGATCAGGGTCTGCAAACAGTGAAGACCCACGTAAGGTGTCCTCTGCAAACAGTGAAGACCCACATAAGGTGTCCTCTGATCAGAGTCTGCAAACAGTGAAGACCCACATAAGGCATCCTCTGATCAGAGTCTGCAAACAGTGAAGACCCACATAAGGTGTCCTCTGATCAGGGTCTGCAAACAGTGAAGACCCACATAAGGCATCCTCTGATCAGGGTCTGCAAACAGTGAAGACCCACATAAGGTGTCCTCTGATCAGAGTCTGCAAACAGTGTAGGACCACATAAGGTGTCCTCTGATCAGGGTCTGCAAACAGTGAAGACCCACATAAGGTGTCCTCTGATCAGAGTCTGCAAACAGTGAAGACCCACATAAGGCATCCTCTGATCAGAGTCTGCAAACAGTGAAGACCCACATAAGGTGTCCTCTGATCAGAGTCTGCAAACAGTGAAGACCCACATAAGGTGTCCTCTGATCAGAGTCTGCAAACAATGTAGACCCACATAAAGCATTCTCTGATCAGGGTCTGCAAACAGTGTAGACCAACATAAGGTGTCCTCTGATCAGCGTCTGCAAATAGTGTAGACCCACTTGAGGCATTCTCTGATCAGGGTCTGCAAACAGTGTAGACCAACATAAGGTGTCCTCTGATCAGGGTCTGCAAATAGTGTAGACCCACATGATGCATTCTCTGATCAGGGTCTGCAAACAGGGACGACCCACATCCAGTGTTTAGGCTAGGCCGCATTTTTGCGCCATTGACGCGGATTTTTTGAAAATGGCGCATGAAAAATAAAATTAGTGGGTCATTTTGGCGCATCGTATATCGGCCCGAAATAATGGCCGAAGTCGGCATCTCAGGTCCGTGTTTTAGCCCCATGTTTCCTGAAGTCATTTCCGGTACCTCAGGCGCTTGATTTTAAGCCAGATTCTTAACAATACAGCGCCCAGACGATAACGAACCAAGCTTGTTTACGAGTCGGTGCGGCGCAGTGAATCAAAACGTCTCTAAATCGTCGTAACTTGAAAATGTCTGCTGAAAAACAGCAAACGTCTATTCTTTCCCTTTTTGCTACCGGCGAATCGGCAGCAAAGAAACAAAATACAAGTGAAGACCCCTCTCTAAAGTTCCGCCTTCGGCATAGACCGGTTAGAATCTTAGAAAATTTCAGCAGAAATGGCTCCCTATCAATCCTATTTGCTTACTTACGATGATAAAAGAAATCATATGTTCCGTAAATTGTGCACAAACACAAAGAAATTTAATGAATTTACACTGGAAACAGACCACTTTCGTTCAAGTTTATCTTAGTTTAGTTTAAACAGTGTTTATTTCAAAGTTTTTACACACAATGACACATTGTGTCATATTTACAGAACATAATGTCAAGAAACATTTAAATATGGATTGGAAAACAAGTTACTAAAAACGTATGTGAATTTATCTTGACCCCTAGTTTTTTAAAATGACCCACTGTTTTGAGTGGTAATGGGTCAAAATGACCCATAAAGTTAGGATTCTAGCCTAAACACTGCACATAAGGTGTCCTTTGATCAGGGTCTGCCAACGGTGTAGACCCACATAAGGCGTTCTCTGATCAGGGTCTGCCAACGGTGTAGACCCACATAAGGCGTCCTCTGATCAGGGTCTGCAAACAGAGACGACCCACATAAGGTGTCCTTTGATCAGGGTCTGCGAACAGTGTAGACCCACATAAGGCGTCCTCTGATCAGGGTCTGCAAACAGTGTAGACCAACATAAGGTGTCCTCTGATCAGGGTCTGCAAATAGTGTAGACCCACATGAGGCATTCTCTGATCAGGGTCTGCAAACAGGGACGACCCACATAAGGTGTCCTTTGATCAGGGTCTGCCAATGGTGTAGACCCACAGAAGGCGTCCTCTGATCAGATCAGGGTCTGCAAACGAGTTTTAACATCATGTTGAAGATTAAACAGTAATGATAGCAATCAGAAAGAACAAAGAGTGGGGAGAATGTGTTTGGTGAGGACAGTGTGCTATCAGTGTGAAACACTCAGTTTAATCCTTATACAGTGAAGGAAACAAGTATATCACTGGTAAACACTGTTAACCAAGATCACACCGCTCATTCACCAATCATCTGATTATTATCTGCCCTGTTTGTCATCATTCTAAATATTTTTGACACAAACCCCTCAAGAGTCAATGTAAAATGGTCATTATTCAGACATTGGAGGAGTCCATGTGGAAAGTGAGCTTGATAAAGGTTTAAAGTGACTACTGTTATCTTTGTTTCATCACCAGCTTCTGTCATCTTTCTCTAAGTGATACAACAATTTAGAATACAACAAGGTGTTACACACAATACAGATACTATTGCTAAACTATATTTACAGTGAGGGTGATCTAGTTTTCAACTGGGTTGTCTAGGTATATGGGAGTCTGCCCTATATTGCTCCCCATGTACACCATGTAAAAATTGACCTATAGTGACCTAGATTTTGAAACGACATGAACCACATTCAACCATGGCCTAGATTTTAATACTGCAAGCATTTTTAGCAAGTTTCATCAAGATCAAATGAGAAATGAGGCTTCTAGAGTGTAAACAATGTATTTTCATGATTTGACCTAGTGTTTCACCATATCAATGATATCAATTATTTTTTTTACCAAGTTTCAATCAGATTTGATAAGATTTGTAGCCTTTAGAGTGTTTACAATGTTTTTCTAAGATTTGACCTAGTAACTTAGTTTTTGACCAGACAAACCACACATTTGAACAGGACCTAGAAATCAATAAGGCAAACATTTTGACAAAGTTTCATGAAGATCTAATGAGATTGTAGCCTCTAGAGTGTTAACAAGGTTTTTCTATGATTTGACCTTGTGACCTAGTTTTTGACACCACATGACCCACATTCAAACTAGAACTAGATATAAATAAGGCAAACATTTTGACAAAGTTTCATAAAGATCAAATGAGATTTGTAGCTTCTAGAGTGTTAACAAGGTTTTTCTATGATTTGACCTAGTGACCAAGTTTTTGACCGGACATGACCAACATTCAAAGTGGACCTAGATTTTAATCAAGCCAAATATTGTCATCAAGCTTCCTGAAGATCAAATGAGCTAAAAAACATCTGACAGAGAACCTTCAAAGTAACAATCCTATGAAGTTGAATGAATTTGGTCCAGGAATTTCAAAGATGGTCCAGTCTTATGATATTATTCCAGATGACAGGACACAAGGCGGTAACAATAGCTCATGGCATTTTGTACCAGGGTGGGAGTAAAATGAAAAGTAATGAACTCTCATGTAAGAACCCTTATTTACCAAAAGTTTGGATCCAAACAAAATGCCAATTAGAATCCAAACTGTTTTACAATCAAATTGTTCTCCTATAGCAATAGAAAGGAAATGTCATTTTAAGGTATACTGAAAACAGCTTTCAGCATGAAGGTTTAATATGGTTAAAAACTTTCTACAGTGTATGCAGATCAAGGCATCATTAGTGATACCAAATACCCTCACATTCACTAAGTTAGCAATAATGTGAGTGACCTTGACCTTCAATGTAACAGCTAGAACATGATCTCATTAAAGGTTTTGTCAAATCAACTGCTTGCAAGAGATTCTTCACATTACACTGGGAGCTGAATTTACTGAAGAGATGACAGGGTTTTCTCTAGAGACAAAAGGGAAATTTTTCCTTATTTTATTAGTCAAAGTAATAATTCAGATGATATATATTCCTAGTAGGCAGAGTTTTAGCAGAGATTTAACAAAGTGAGGGTTAGAGGATATAATCACAGTTACAGAGTTAACCTATCACATAGAGGTTGGAAGTTGAGATCACTATATCCCTTAGCACACACAGCCATGTCTCTCCATCCAAACAATTTCTCCAGCTACCACTTCCTTGTCTGCTTACTTTCACCATGCAGACTGATTATACTGAACACTACTTAAAACACCATTACATTTCAAAATTAATTTCTACCTCTGAAGCTCGAGATGAAAGTTTCTGTAGAAATTTGAAAATTACACAAATTAAAGATTTCCATTAATATATATTACATACCAGACATAATTTTTAGTTTTCCAAAGGCAAAGAGCAAAATGTCTCTAAGAAAGCTAGGATTACAACAAACAATGTCTACAGATACAGTAGAAAACTGCTCTCATGACCACACAAATCAATATACTACCGGTGTAACAAAACACATGTCAGCTTAAAGCAAGATGGAAGTAAAGCTGAAATCTCAGGTAGGACCTTTCTGATTTATGCTCTTCGTCCTTTAGGCAGTCACCTGTCCTATACATAGAAATCACCCTTGGTTTTGAGGGATTATGATAGCAGATTTTTACTGTACTCTCTTTGCCAAGATATGCCTATATAGGAGGCTCCTGGATTAGATGTCACTTGTAATAGTCTATTAACTGTTAAGAAATAAATGACTGCCGCTGGCATTTTATTCTGGAATAATATAGACTAGACAGTCAACTGTGTAAGAAAAAAACCCAGACTGGTTATAGCAGTTTAACACTTCATCAAAAAGAGTTTTCTATAAGTTTCAACACTCTTGATATACAGAGAACCAGTCTACTGGCTGCCATACTACAATACTGTCAAAGTTGATGGGATACAAGAGCTTTCTGCTTTACTTACACCTTGTTTGAACCCTTCACCTGCTATTGGCCAATACTGATGCTTCTTGAAAGCAAGAGCCTCCTGAGAAAATCAATTGTATTCAACTGATACATCATATGCAGTATTTCTGCTATGTAAGGCAGATGGCAGCTTGTTCATTTGTCAGGATAGTGAACGACATGAAGGCAAGGATGCTTTACTTCCATCCTTCTTTATGCAGCCATCTGTCTTCAACACTTGATTATATCTCCTTTCAAATTTTAACAGTTGGTGAACCCTTACATTACTAGAACAAAATATATTTATCCTCGAACATCCCCCCCCCCCCTTTTGATCTAGTCATTTCTGATAAATCGATAGAGTTCATTGAAAATTCAGCACATAAAGGTGAAGGGCTAATTTAATATTTATAATAATATACAGAACTTCACCCACTATGAACATTTATCATCTATTTGTCATACAGATTGTGTAAGACAATAGTGCAAACCCTGCTCCTGAATTAGCTGTCTGAACTAGGTCTAGGCTGTGTTAAAACTTACCCATCAATATATGCTAGTAGCAGGGGACGGGTTAAATGTATATAACCTGTCCAATCCAATTACAGAAATTTCATTTACTTTCTATCAAGTAATTGCTACAACTGTCTGTCTCTGAAGCAAATAATCAGACCGGTTTCACTCCATCAAAATTATTTCCGACCGACGTCAATTTTTTATGTAAATATGTCTGAGAGAACAAGTCGGTAGAACATCACATTGCACCATACAAAAACAGCAATGATTAGAAGTCCATTCAAAATTACAGTCATAATTATAGGTTCAATCTTAACAAGAGCCGCAAGCGGCCCTAAATCGCTCACCTGAGGAACTATTGTGTTATACTCGATGCATAATGAAGTTTGAAATTGCATGTATGTGGACTGTTGCATGAAACTGAAACAACTCCGAATTAGGTTTTCCTGTAGAAGTCTATGTAAAACTAATAAGCCCCAGAGCGGGGCCATTTTTTACCCTATGGTCATGATTTGAACAATCTTGGTAGAGGACCATAAGGCAAAGCTAGATGCCAAATATAAAAGGTATGGGCCTTACGGTTTCAGAGAAGAAGATTTTTAAAGGTTTTACTACACAAGTCTTTGTAAAACTTATAAGCCCCGGGGCGGGGCCATTTTTGATCCAGAGGTCATGATTTGAACAATCTTGGTAAAAGACCATAAGACAAAGCTTGATGCCAAATATAAAAGGTCTGGGTCTTAGGGTTTCAGAGAAGAAGAGTTTCAAAGGTTTATTCCTATATAAGTCTATGTAAAACTGATAAGCCCTGGGGCGGGCCCATTTTTTACCCTGGAGTCATGATTTTAAAAATTATAGTAGAGGTCAATGAGGCAAAGCAACATGCCAAATATAAAAGGTCTAGGCCATACAGTTTTAGAGAAGAAGAGTTTTAAAGGTTTTCCTATTAAAACTGATAAGCCCCCGGGCTGGGCCATTTTTGACCCGGGGGTCATTATTTGAACAATCTTGC
The DNA here is from genome assembly GCA_922989275.2 of Gari tellinella. NCBI lineage: Eukaryota > Metazoa > Mollusca > Bivalvia > Cardiida > Psammobiidae > Gari > Gari tellinella. The sequence goes on from OV277872.1 coordinate 42,029,072, forward strand.
TAAAGGGTCACAACATGATGCTACATGTGAAATTTGGTTGTCCTAGGACTTATAGTTATTGACAAGAAGATGTTTAAAGTTTTGACTTAAGTTGTCAATATTACGTAAATACGGAAAATGACCACGCCCTCTGGCGGCCATGTTTTTTGACGGATCAAAATTCTTTGAACAATTTTGAAAGTTTGATTGAGAAACTTTTTGGTGAAAACCAAATTGAAATCGGACCAGTTGTTTTTGAGAAGAAGATTTTTTTAGATATTGTGCATGGTTGCCATGGCAACAAGACAGATTGCCCCACCCATTTTTTTTTAACAATTTTTGAAGCTCATAACTACAGTATGTATCTGACCAAGTTTGGTTAAAATTGGGCCATTAGTTTCAGAGAAGAAGTTATTTGAAACAAATTGTGAACAGACGACACCGATGTACGACAACCGATCACAATAGCTCACCTTGAGCACTTTGTGCTCAGGTGAGCTAAAAATATATAGCAATCATTTCAGTTTTGATCAATTAATGTAGTCAAAGTAAGAGGTTTATTTCATAGAGGTTTTCTCCAACAAGCAGAAGAATAATGCCATAATTAGAAGTTTAATCCTGCAAACACAGCAAACACTCATACTCATAATTAAAAGCGCATTTTAGCTAACATAACTTAAAGTATCTGTTCCAGCCAACAATTTCATTATTAAAAGTTTGTTCTCACTAACAAAGTCTTAACTGTATGTCTATTCACTATAATTATGTTTGTTCCAACTAATAAAGTCTTAGTTATACAATTGAGCTTAACTATAAGTCTGTTCCTGATAATTAACAGACAACTAGCTTTCAGCTTGTTCCAGCTACCAGCCTTAACTTTAAGTCTCATCCCACTAACAAAGTCTTATCTACATGTACAAGTCTGTTCCCAATAACAAAGTCTTAGCTATATGTCTGTCCATGCTAAAAAAAAGTCTTAACTATAAGTCTGTTCCCCCTGACAAAATTTTGACTATAAGTCTGTTCCCAATGACAAAGTCTTTACTATAAATATATTCTAGCTAATAAAGTTTTAACTGTAAGTCTGTTTTAGCTAATACAGTTAAACCTCTATGTATCGAACTTCGATAAATCGAATACCCCGTTGTGTCGAAGTTTTTTTTGAAGTCCCAATCTTTTCCACTATATATTCCTTGTCAAAACACATCCATGAATCGAAGTTATGTGTATCGAATTCCCCGTTGTATCGAAGTTTTTTTTCCAGTCCTTTTCATATAAATCCAACATAAAATAGCACAAATGTATCGAACATTGATTACCTGTCAACAAACATGGATCAACGGATTACATGACTCGCTAGACTGACGCTAATTTTTCACACCTTCGCGTGAAAACACGCTGGGGGTGCTCTTTTAATTCTGCATGCACAATCTGTGTTATCAGTAATAATTGGGTAAGTTTGTCATTTAATTGTTTCACAGTTTTCGTTAATGATATTGACAACGCCGCCATATTTAAAGGCTTGATGACACCAATTTATCCAAATGAGTAAATAAACCGCAAGGGCTGTTTTGGACCGACAATTAACGAAACAAGCCAAACTTTGTGAGAAGTTTAATAATGCTGATAAAAAAAGTGGTCGGCTTTCTATTATCAGAGCCACAACAGGGCAGATGCGCTCCGATCATGATCTGTCCGGTGAAAGACCCGGTAACCAATCCTAGGGGATAGCTGGGCAGACCCATCTCACAACGAACGACAACTCTGTTACGTGATCGATAACGATATTACTGTATGTTCATATCACGGAGTAAATACATCTGTGTTTACTCCGTGGTTGGTATTCATGCACCTGCAATCTTGACAACCTCGAAGTCGAAAATTAATCTTTAAAATCATTATTATTTAATCAAATGTTTAATAATTTAGAAGATAAATTGATTGACAGTTACACTGTAGTACGATTTTCGGCATTTCCGCCGTAGTTTCGCATCTTGGTGCAATTGACAGCATCTAAGTTGAAAGTAAGATACATGTAGTTTCTTTTTCTATGTTTTAATGCGTATAACTATGCATTCTCCTACCTTTGTACACATGTATTGTATTTTGTTATTTATGCCATTGTTTTTATAAATGATAAAGAACACGTCAGATTTATGTTTTATTTCAATATGCCAAAAAGTACACATAGACGTGAAAACATTACACGGAACGATAGTTCTTATAGATCTTATATGCATTGAAATTCAATACTCAAATCACAACCCATTTATGATTCGAAGCCCCGATGTTTCGAAGTTTTTTTCACAGTTCCTTGAAGTTCGATACATCAAGGTTTAACTGTAGTCTTAACTATAAGTCTGTTCTACTAACAAAGTCTTAACCTTAAGTCAGTTCCCACACTGACAAAGTTTTAACTGTAAGTCTGTTCTAGCTAACAAAGTTTTAACTGTAAGTCTGTTCTAGCTAACAAAGTCTTAACCTATAAGTCAGTTCCCACTGACGAAGTTTTAACTGTAAGTCTGTTCTAGCTAACAAAGTTTTAACTGTAAGTCTGTTCTAGCTAACAAAGTCTTAACCTATAAGTCAGTTCCCACTGACGAAGTTTTAACTGTAAGTCTGTTCTACTAACAAAGTCTTAACCTATAAGTCAGTTCCCACTGACAAAGTTTTAACTGTAAGTCTGTTCTACTAACAAAGTCTTAACCTATAAGTCAGTTCCCACTGACAAAGTTTTAACTGTAAGTCTGTTCTACTAACAAAGTCTTAACCTATAAGTCAGTTCCCACTGACGAAGTTTTAACTGTAAGTCTGTTCTAGCTAACAAAGTTTTAACTGTAAGTCTGTTCTAGCTAACAAGGTCTTAACTGTAAGTATATTCCCACTGACAAAGTCTTAACTGTAAGTCTATTCTAGCTGACAAAGTCTTAACTGTAAGTCTGACCAAGCTAACAAAGTCTTAACTATAAGTCTGTTCCCACTGACAAAGTTTTAACTGTAAGTCTGTTCTAGCTAACAAGGTCTTAACTGTAAGTCTGACCAAGCTAACAAAGTCTTAACTATAAGTCTGTTCCCACTGACGAAGTTTTAATTGTAAGTCTGTCTAGCTAACAAAGTTTTAACTGTAAGTCTGGTCTAGCTAACAAGGTCTTAACTGTAAGTCTGACCAAGCTAACAAAGTCTTAACTGTAAGTCTGTTCCCACTGACAAATTTTTAACTGTAAGTCTGTTCTAGCTAACAAAGCTTTAACTGTAAGTCTGTTCTAGCTAACAAAGCTTTAACTGTAAGTCTGTTCTAGCTAACAAAGCTTTAACTGTAAGTCTGTTCTAGCTAACAAAGTCTTAACTATAAGTCTGTTCCCACTGACGAAGTTTTAACTGTAAGTCTGTTCTAGCTAACAAAGTTTTAACTGTTAGTCTGTTCTAGCTAACAAAGCTTTAACTGTAAGTCTGTTCTAGCTAACAAAGTCTTAACCTATATTTCTGTTCCAACTGACGGTGTTTTAACTGTAAATCTGTTCTAGCTAACAAAGGTGAAACTGTAAGTCTGTTCTAGCTAACAAGGTCTTAACCTATAAGTCTGTTCAAACTGACGAAGTTTTAACTGTAAGTCTGTTCTAGCTAACAAAGTTTTATTTGTAAGTCAGTTCTAGCTAACAAAGTCTTAACTGTAAGTCTGACCAAGCTAACAAGGTCTTAACTGTAAGTATATTCCCACTGACAAAGTCTTAACTGTAAGTCTATTCTAGCTGACAAAGTCTTAACTGTAAGTCTGACCAAGCTAACAAAGTCTTAACTATAAGTCTGTTCCCACTGACAAAGTTTTAACTGTAAGTCTGTTCTAGCTAACAAGGTCTTAACTGTAAGTCTGACCAAGCTAACAAAGTCTTAACTATAAGTCTGTTCCCACTGACGAAGTTTTAATTGTAAGTCTGTCTAGCTAACAAAGTTTTAACTGTAAGTCTGTTCTAGCTAACAAGGTCTTAACTGTAAGTCTGACCAAGCTAACAAAGTCTTAACTGTAAGTCTGTTCCCACTGACAAAGTTTTAACTGTAAGTCTGTTCTAGCTAACAAAGCTTTAAATGTAAGTCTGTTCTAGCTAACAAGGTCTTAACTGTAAGTCTGTTCTAGCTAACAAAGCTTTAACTGTAAGTCTGTTCTAGCTAACAAAGTCTTAACTATAAGTCTGTTCCCACTGACGAAGTTTTAACTGTAAGTCTGTTCTAGCTAACAAAGTTTTAACTGTAAGTCTGTTCTAGCTAACAAAGTCTTAACCTATATTTCTGTTCCAACTGACGGAGTTTTAACTGTAAGTCTGTTCTAGCTAACAAAGTTGAAACTGTAAGTCTGTTCTAGCTAACAAGGTCTTAACCTATAAGTCTGTTCAAACTGACGAAGTTTTAACTGTAAGTCTGTTCTAGCTAACAAAGTTTTAACTGTTAGTCTGTTCTAGCTAACAAAGTCTTAACCTATATTTCTGTTCCAACTGACGGAGTTTTAATTGTAAGTCTGTTCTAGCTAACAAAGTTGAAACTGTAAGTCTGTTCTAGCTAACAAGGTCTTAACCTATAAGTCTGTTCAAACTGACGAAGTTTTAACTGTAAGTCTGTTCTAGCTAACAAAGTTTTAGCTATAGTATTAACTATATATCTGTTTGCCCTTACAAAGTACAAAATGTATTTACTACAGTCGAATACCGTTACCTCGATATTGGATACGTCGATACTCCGCTTACGTCGATATTTTTCGCCGGTCCCGGCGAATTCCTTCTTTATCTATATAGTAAATCCCTCATTTGCTCGATATTGTTTCCTCGATATTATCGGTTACGTCGATGTAATTTTTCAGAACCAGAGAAATTTTCTCACCCTTACGTCGATATCTGCTTCACCGTGACCGCATATCGCACATTCGGCAAACATTGGATGGGGGTGCGAAAATAGCTCTCGGCCACCGTGACTGATTGTAGCACCAAATGTGTGAACATGTCCGAAATTGCACCAATCTGCACGAAAGATAATCCCATCTTAATTACACTGGATCAATATTATTATTGAATTCCCGAATAACTTTGGTTACGAAGTTTGCGTAAATATTTTCGATGACGATTCTGTCAAACCTGGGTCAGTCAATTATGGCCGCGCTGTTTAAATCAGACTACAGAATTCTTTGTAGTGCAGACTGAAGGTGACGTACGGCGAATAAGTGTAGTGAGATCAAACAAAAGTTACATTTCATTTCTGATTTAGTTTTTATCTAAGTCAGTTCAAACACGCCGCTTCTGTTTGAAACGCCGAAATATTTCGCCGGCGTTTCGAAGTCGGACACACCCTTTTGAAAATTAAACATGTAAACAACTTACGCTTCCAGAGCATCACCGGAAGTGTAAACAGTTCACTGTGTTGGTGTGATGAAATGTGTAAACCTAATTTTATGTTATAAAAATTGTGTTAGCACCCATGCATGCGCTGGATGTTTATGCTGATGAAATCAGGTAGATCTACCAAATGTATTAAAATACGAAAATTGTTTACTCGCTCCCGCATATCATATCTAATAGATCTAGACGCGTAGATTCTCTACTTTTAAAAATACTGACCACCTTCATCAATTTGAAAATTATGAGTTGAAGATTTTGTCAGATTCTACTTGCCTACGCATTTATTTTCAATCACCAATCATATAACTCAATAAACACTAGGATCGAGTATAACGTTAAAACTTCGATATGACGATACAGATCTCAAATGAGCAACTCCCATTAGCTCGAACTTCGGATACGTCGATATTTTTTCACGGTCCGTTCAACTTCGAGGTAACGGTATTCGACTGTATATGCATGTTCCCCCTAACACTACTAACAAAGTATTAACTATATGTCTGTTCTACTAATAAAGTAATAACTACCAGTCTGTTCTACTAAGTATTAACTGTAAGTCTGTTCTGCTGACAAAATATTAACTATATGTCTGTTCTACTAATAAAGTAATAACTACCAGTCTGTTCTACTAAGTAAGTATAACTATAAGTTTGTTCTGCTGACAAAATATTACCTATATGTCTGTTCACCCTAACCAAGTATTAACTATAAGTCTGTTCACCCTAACAAGGTATTAACTCAATACAGAACATACAAACGATTGAGAGCACTCTTTGTTACTTTTGTCATGCGTTAAACAACCACATGCTAAATAAACTGTATGTTTTTGTATGACTGCTTTACACAAGTATACCCATATTGTTGCATTGTTGACGGGCGTGTTAACAATTCACCAGCTACGGATTGAAAGCAGGGTTTTTAAAGCGTGCAAATTTAAGTGATGTCATGTAGTTGTAGACTGACTGTGTACCTATGACTTTGAAGATCCCAATAGCCTATGACACAAACACAAAAGATAGGCTATTAAAAAATTGAAATAAAAAGAGACAAAACGGCCTGAAGATAGGGCTTGTGCCTTTGAGCGCATGCCAAACAAAGGCTTGTTTCCTACAAAGCAGCAATAAGAGAAATATTCAAAAGGAGTAAGTTATAATCGTAAGTTCATAATAAGAACTTTGTTCCAAACAACAGCCAAAACTAGGTTTGTTCTTAACAGTCTGTTAATTATTTCAGGTCTGGGTTCAAACAAATCTAGGAATTTGCTTTTCCAAGAAATATAGCTCAAGTGAGTTCAAGTTAACAAGGTTTGATAGTTTTATATATACAGTCGAACATCGATATCTAGAACTCGCTTAACTCAAATTATGAACATACTCATGTTTCAAAGTCAAAACGCGGCTTAGCCATGTTTTAACTTTGAAATACGGGTATGTTCAACTTAACTAGTTTGAGATATCGAAGTTCGACTGTAGTACAATTTCCAGCATGCTTAAACCCTATACTCCAGTATCTGTTTCTAGCTTTGAAGATAAGAGATCACTTACAACATGTTAGGTAAAGCAGCATACATGTAGTATGCTATCATCTGCTAGGACATAGAACATATTTCTTATGGTGCATTTTCATGACTGTAAAAAGTGGAACTACTTTTCTCAGTGGAGGAATAAACTTTTCTTGGAGTAATGGGTTAAAATCAACTGTAAGGAGATATAGAAAATGTTATCAGTGTTTTTTCTTTTTTATAGAGACACTGTAGAAACTTGAAAAGCATTAATTTTCTAGCAGAAATTGGTAAAAGTGTTTTGATTATCATTTTGCAAAATCAATTATACAGTACTCAGCTATCAGAACAAAAATAGTCACATATATCCAGTTTTATTGGTGATGGCTGCTTAATGCAGGATATGAGTGAAACTCAATCAAGGCTCCTTTCCCAACTTGACTTAATCCTGCTTAACCCATTACCCCATAAATAAACCTTTTAAGCCTTTTAGTTATTCCCTCTTTTATGCAAATAGTTTTTCTATATACAGTCATGAATATATATCTTTCAAAATATGTTCTATATTATAGCATATGGTGGCTTAAGGCACATTCTGCTTTACTTTCAACCTGCTTTAGATGGTCACCTGTCTTCAAAACTATAAACAGACTATGGGGTAATGGGTTAGCTACCACCTGTCTTTAATATCAGTAATACATTTTCATTTAAGTGTTTTTACATGTCAGATTTGAGTTGGAACTTATTGCTAAGTTCAATTTTGAACAGGTCTGAAATATGCAATATTTGATGAAAACAGCTTATCAAATGGCTATCGATTATTAAGCGATGATCAGTGGTCCTTGATGTTCTATTATAGATAATTATCATCTCCTCTCATTCCTATCACTAGGGATTATCCCATTGAATCCTAGTGATGTAAAAATGCATTCTCTATAAAAACGTATACCTGTGGAGACAAGTGTTCTATGCAAACAGTATAGACCGACACCAGACCAGTCCTAAAAGAGCTCTTTGATCAGGGTCTACACTGTTTGTTATTTTGCTATTTATTGCACAAAATCCAAAATTGTTGAAAATGGACTACACTTAATCGGAAACTGGAATTTTACCGTTAAAGTTTAAGGGGTTTCACAAGTTTGATTGTATGTAAGTTAGCTAACCACTTTAGGTTGTCAGTCTTGCATTGTAAGTTAGCTAACCACTTTAGGTTGTCAGTCTTGCAATTGTAAGTTAGCTAACCACTTTAGGTTGTCAGTCTAGCATTGTAAGTTAGCTAACCACTTTTGGTTGTCAGCCTTCCATTGTAAGTTAGCTAACCACTTTAGGTTGTCAGCCTTCCATTGTAAGTTAGCTAACCACTTTAGGTTGTCAGTCTTCCATTGTAATTTAGCTAACCACTTTAGGTTGTCAGTCTTACATTGTAAGTTAGCTAACAACTTTAGGTTGTCATTCTTACATTGTAAGTTAGCTAACCACTTTAAGTTGTCAGTCTTCCATTGTGATAATGGAATAGAGATTGATTTCTATCATCTAAGCCGTGTTTGTTCAAGCACACTGTGTTTGTCTTTAATCAGGATTCACCTTATCACAACAAGTCTATACCTTTAACTCTGAATACAGGAAACCAGTTTTCTACATATTTGCAACTAGTTTTGATCCAGACCAGTTGCTGAGAAACTCAATGTCTGATTAGGATCCAATCTGTTTCTAATACAGGTTTAGATGTATATGAAAATGTCAAGAGATTTTAAGTACATGCCATATCTTAAGTTTTTTATTTAACGTTCAAAGGATTGAAACCAGAGATATTGGAAAACAGCAAAGGGAGACAATCTGCATACAGAAAGATTTTTTATACAAGACAAGTTACCTCCCATCTACAAAATTGTTTTAAATGCAAATTGTGATGAGCAACCATTCAAACATATATATGTGCAGTCTTTAAGGACAGGTGGCATCTCAGGGTCAGAGGATTTCTTTAGGAGTTCTCCAATAAGGGTATTCACTGTTTGTCAGTTCACAATATACTATAAACAACTACATATACCATAAACAGTTAAAAATGGACAATTCCTCTTCCATGTTTGATTAAAAACATAAACATGAATTTTGGGTTATCATATACATGTACACTAATACCTGTCCGCCCCTGAAAACATTATTTCATTGACAGGTTTACATAAAAATATCAGCAGAATAAAAGTAAAAGCAAAAGCCCTTTTTGCAGCATTACTTTTGCCTTGCATTGGACAATAACTTGTCATTGGAGATCCTTATGGCTCATTATTGAAAGGCTGCCATAACACATTGGTTTACTGTGCCTGCCACAAGTCAGATAGCATGTCCAGACAACATTTACTAGAACTGTGAACGAAAGGCTAATGAATTAACCCCAACCAATCCCCCCCCCCCCCCCACTAACCACTCCAACCACTAACACCACCAGGCTCAATGATTGTCAGCACAAAGTCACAGTTGATAGTTTTGTATTTTATAGGAGTGTAGTGTTGCAGGCATACAAATGAAAGGTGTATCGTTATTAGGGTTTTTCCTAAAATGCTGCTTAACAATGCCAGTCAGTATCTGTGTATTCCATTACAATTAGATACAACAAATATAACAACATACACAGCTATTCAACTGCAGAAAGGTTAAGCCGCTCAATGTCTTAAAGACTACCATCAAAGCTTATATTTGAATGCTTATTGCACACAGGTTAAACAGTGTAGTACTTTGATAAATTAACTATGACAACCCATACCGAATAGTCAATATTCATACTCATCCCAAGAGGTCATTGAAAATGAATAGAAACATGCAACCTGTCTGCTGCTCCTTATTGGGGCATTGCAAACTCAAAATTACCTCCCTCTGGGAAATGAAGTTATAGAACAGTAAAATCAGATTTATCTCCCTTGAGCAAAATAAGATTTTCTCTGATATGAAGTCTCTTTGTTCCCCTTGAGACAGTGTTTGAAAGAAAAGAAAGCACTTGTAAGGAACAATATACCATACAAGGGAGATAATTCATTACACAGCTGCACAATATGCATTAAGCACAAATTCTGCAAATATTCAGATGTTTCACTAACCAGTTTTAGTTTACAGTAACTTTAGCAAGCTATGTAACATGTAAGTCTAGTATGAACATTACATCCAATTAGCTGTGGAGTAATATCACTATACAAGCTTGAATCCACAGACTATCACTCGAGTAACTCTGTGTCTGATCCAGATCTTTCTGACTTGTAACTAGGACCATGATATCACAGGAGTTACCGTAGTTCAGTTTAGATCTCCAGCTGACAACTGTTTTGAAACAGATTATGTTTATTAACTGTTCAAAGGATTAACCTTTTCCTCTGTAGCCAAATGGGCAATTCTTCTTATCTATGATTAAGACAAGTGACTGCTAAAGCCATAGTGAGCTTTCTGCTTTACTTTCATGTTGTTAGAAGCAGTCGCCTGTATCTGACACGATTCTATGTACTGTCAACCTCCACTAAGGATGGCCAACACATTGTCCAGTTAAGCAATGGCTGAATTAGAAGAATTTTCTAAAAGCCTTGCAGACTGTTAACCTGTGAACTATGTACAAGTTATGAGCATGTAGCCAGTTCTCATCAAGGACTATTTAATGTGTTTGTTTTCAATACACACCTTCTGTCTACATGTATTACATTTTACACAAAGGAACAAAAAGAAAAGACAGGAGAGGACGAATGCTGATGATTTAATTTGATTCATTTTACATTGCTGTCAGTTTGTAACATTATTTCAGTCATATCAGCTAATTACAAGTGGAGCAAGACCCGAGATGCCCTCTACACACTGTTTTAGGTACAAATCAGCAAGTATGTAGATAGGTAAAATACGGAAGCTTATTTGGCCAATTCAAACTTCTTGCAGGACTATGTTTTGTTGAAATTGGCAGACTTATCCACTCTCCCTGTTCATATATCATGGGCTAATGGACTCATGTTTTTATACGGAAGCATTCAATGCGACCCTATTTTGTGACTACTCATTACAAGCACTCTGAGGAATTAGCTGTCTCTCCCTACTTCACCTGGCTCGTAAGTACACACATTAACACCTGATACACCAGTAGTTCAACTTAACTTGCTGTAGCACTTGTACATTTTGATAACCAGGGATTAACAGAAAATTCAAGAGTGCACCTAAATCTATCTCAATATTCAAAGGTGAAGGTCACCAAACTTCAATGCAACAAGTTGTTCTCATCAGTGAGCACTAGCATGTGACTTGGCATAACCCTATTGAAAGAACTTCATTCATAACTGACCAAAATGCAAAAACTTAAACTAGGTCGAAGAGGTCAAGGTCAAAGGTCAAGGCAACAAACTGCAACACTACATGCAGTACTCACCGCAGTGCATCAGCATGTGAAGTCGCCAGACCCTAGCTCCAGAACTGAGTCCATAACATAAAGCAAAAACTTAACCTAGGTCACAGAGTCGAAAGTCAATTATCAAGGTCACCAAACAGAAATGCACTATGTTGTACTTATACGCATAAGTGTGTAAAGCTGAATGACCCTTGCTGCAATAATAAGTCCATTATCTATGTCATGGATGTCAAGGTCACCAAATTGCAATGCAACATGCTGTACTTATCAAGAAGCATTAGGATACGAAATTGTGTGGACATAGCAGTAGACCTTTGTCCATAATTTAGAAATTTGAGTGAAAGATGTTAAAAGTCAAAGACATGGGGAAAATTTTAACAAAATTACTATTTTTCCAGTTAGATCCTACATTTGCATCCGCGGTACACATCTATTAGAACCTTCTTGCCAAATATCAGCAACCAAATACAATTATTAATTGTATATAGCTAGCCTAGGTGAAAACTAAAGGTTGAAGCTCAAGGCAAATGTTTGACGACACCTAAGCCTGAAAAGCAATACCATTGTTACACTTTTACGTCTTCATCGTGGTGAAACAAAAATTGACTCAGAGAAGATTCTAATGAGTATTCAAAATAAAGTGTTTGATTTAAACATAGTGTATATAACTAAAGCTCTATTAACTCTTTCCTCCCTGAACCGTTAAATGGACAATTCCAGTTTCCATTTTAGTCTAGTCCATTTCTGACTTTTAAGGGTTGTTTTTGTCAATGTTTGGCATTATGACACACAGTGAATACCCTGATCAGAGGGCTCCTTTCGGAGCCCTCTGATCTGGGTCTTCACTGTTTGCACAGTACAAGTGTACTATTTATATGTACACTGTTTGAAAATGATGCCTATATGCGGGACTAGGGTTCAAAGAGTTAAACTAGCGTGGAAACAGGAGAGAAGACATTACTCTATCCAATAAACACAGTGGAGCTGAAAAAACTATGTCCACTGCAAACAGGTAGCAGCCTGATTACACCTCAAATAAAGTCTGTCTCGCTCCAAACTGTCTGCTACATGTACGTATATTCTGATAAATTGTCACTTTTCATATAGCCCTTTACCCCAAAACCTGTTTCTAGTTTTGAAGACAGGTGAGCACTTAAAGCAGGTTGAAAGTAAAGCATAATGCCCATTCAGGCATATTCTGCTTTACTTTCAGCTTACTTTAAACTACCATCTGTAAGTATATAGAAAACATCTTTTGGTACAAGTTTATGACTAAAATTTTGAGCCATTTTCTTCAGTGGAGGAATTTATTACATGGGCTAAAAGATGATTCTATGGGACATACGGTTAAAGAGGAAAGAATAATGTCCACCCCCTTATGAACTTGTCACGGCTCTTACCTTGAGATAGTAGACAAGGAGTTCATTGAGTGAGGGATCAGCATTAAGGTTGACGAGGAAGTAGCGACTGTGCTGAACCTTGATTCCTGATGCCTCAACAGACACGCCCATCTCTTCCAGTGCCTGGTGTCTCTCCTGAAATAGTACATTGGCTTTCGCTTAACCCTTTACCCAATAATCCGTTTACAACATTAAATACAGGTAATCACTTAAAGCAAGTTGAAAGCAGAATGTGCCTGCTTTAAACTATCTACTAGGCTATATAAAAATATTTGTAATTGTTCATGAGGGTATAAACTGGAACTATTTTCTTCAGCGGAGGAATAAATTAAATATGCTTAAAGTCGCTTCTATGGAGGAAAGGGTTAACCATTGATATAACGCACAATTCAATTCAATTCAATATATTTATTTGGCATAACATATACATGTCTGTTGCCATAACATTGGCGATATATACATAGGATAACGAGAAGAGTATAAACAAACAATACCACATATGCAACTTCTAAAGTTATCATTATTAATAAGCTCTTATCTATATTATAGGAATAAACAACATATTTTTGATGTTCATGACGGTATGACTACATTAGCTTCGCAGGGGGTAAATTGCGTAAACGCCCGAATTTAACCCCCGAAGCTAATGTAGTCATACCGTCATGAGCGGCAAAGAGATGTTGTTTATTCCTTATATTTATATTTTCTGTCTTGTCAATTTAATGTGTTTAGTGGCCAGATTTGTTTTTCTGTATAAGAATTTATCATATACCGGTCAAAGAGGTTTGATAGATGTAATGTCGATGTAATAGCCATTCCAGTTTCTAAATATGGTGAGAAAGTAGTCCCAACTACATGTACTCTAACTGTATTAAAAATTCAGGATTTTTTCCAGTAAACTTTCTCTCTGTGAATGGAAAAGATTTACAAGGCAAACAAATAACAGTGCAACTTGAATATCTATTGCCAAAGCACATTCTAAAAATACAGGTCGCGGTTGTTTTCTTAACCCATTTACACACATAGCAACGCGATGGCAACGACCTATGGGTCTGTATCACTCCGCTAGTGTCATATGACCGTCGACCAATGGGAGCTTAGTGTTAAGTGCCCGATGTAGTCTATTTGAAGAAGTCCACGAATAGCACGGGCGAAATCCGAACTGGCTAAAACCAGTTTCGAAGCGTAGGTTCATCAACAGATGTACCGCATATTTTTAATAGGATTACATAAAGACTTTACAGGGTGAATGTAAATATTATTGAATATCTACGGTATGACATAGTATTATAAATAAATAAACAACCGTATTTATTTTTAATTTTTTAATTACCTATATCCTAATTATCATTACGGTCAAAGCCACCTAACATTTGACAGCATATTCAATTTGATTTGTTTTGATTTTACATCGCTTTCAACAGTATTTCAGTCATATTGCGACGTCCAGCTAATGACAGGTGGAGGAAGACCCCAGAAGCCTTTTATGCACTGTTTCAGGCACAAATCGGCAACTGGGTAGAATCACTGACCTTCCGCAAGCCAGCTGGAAGGCTTCCCCACATGAAAAATACGAACGACCCTACTGGGATTCGAACTCACAGCGGTGAGGAGCTTAGTGATGTAAGTCACAGTGACTATACCACTAGGCCACGGAGGCCCCCCGACAGCATATTCAAGTACACCTTCATACATATTTAAACTCATACCGGCAAAAAGAGCATGCAGCCCACGTGAAACTGGTGAATAACGCCACTTGTGCGGTGTCTACCCATTTCAGGAGCGGTCAGCATGCCTCTAGCACAATAACATCACATAACTCAATCACTCACAACATCAGCATAAATCACCAATCCTCCAGCACACTCAAACATTTTTGGGTATTGTTGAGTTAATTTTTCTGAACACAATTTGATACTTAGAGGCAAGACCCATTCACTGCCTGGACGCTGATGTGTTGGACAAGAGGCCCATATGGGCCTAAATATCGCTCACCTTCAAAAACCAACACAAGGGTCACATGAACCCTGGGATGGAATCATTTTTTACCCCAGAGACATAATTTCAAAAATCTTGCTGATGAACTTGAAAATTAAGTGTGCTGTCAAATATTTTCTACATGGATGGTTTCAGAAAGGAAGACTTTTCATTGAAAAAAATCTATTTTTAGCTAATATGACCCAGATATGCAACAGACCCGAACCATTTCAGCAATATTGGTAAAGAACATCTAAAAGTGTCACTATGCTAAATATCAAAGCTCTTGCCATAGTAGTTTCAGAGAAGAATATTTCACTACATAACTCTATGTAAAACTGTGACCCCTAGCGCCTTGGCAGTTATAACCCAAGGGGCATAATTTGAACAAACTTGATAGAGGACCTAAAGATGATGCTTTTACCAGAGGTGACCCATATCACCATATCAACCTTGACCTAGATTTCAATGAGGCAAACATCTTGACCACATTCTATTAAGATTGAATGAAGTTTGTAGCCCCTAGAGTGTTAACAAGGTTTTTCTATGATTTTACCTAGTGACCTAGTTTTTGACCTGACATGACCCTTATTCAAACTTGAACTAAATATCAATAAACATTTTGATATCAATGAGGCAAACATTTTGACTAAATGTCATTAAAATCTAATAACATTTGTAGTCTCTAGAGTGTTAAAATGAGTTTTCTATGATTTGACCTAGTTTTTGACCCTACTTGACCCACATTCAAACTTGACCTAGTTCCATGAAGAGTGAAAGAAATTTGCAGTCGCTAGAGGGTTAACGAACCAACTGTGGACAGAAGATGGATGACTGACATGCAGGGATCTTAATAGCTCACCTTGGCACTTCGTGTCAGGTGAGCTAACAAGCTATGAAGGAACATAAATTTATTGCATTCTTGTTTCCGTGGTAACTTACCGTTTGTATTTTCTCAGTTTCTGCAAGCTTTTCTTCCCATGTTTTTCTCATCTCTTTCAATAACTTTTCTGATTCTTCAAGTTTCTCTTTCAAATCTGGCGCCTTCATACTCTGAAAAAGAACAAAATGGATCAACAGTCAGTACTGCATGATACAGGATTGGCCTTTTGACACAGACAGACAGACAGACAGACAGATAGTAAACATCTCAGCATCTGTTGACAAAAGTCATCAAGATATGGAATAAGCATGCACCCTAACTCTTTAATACAATAATTGTGACCTTTTTCAGCAGTATTGATTTTGTATCCGACATCAAGATCCATCTGTGTTTTTTCTATATCTGAAGACGTTTGGATGAGGTGAGATGTATCAGTGCTTTATGATGATTGATATACAGTGGAGAATCTGTTATTCTTTCCCGTTTAAACGCAAACGTACGCAAACGCAAAGCACTAAAACGTAGAAAAGAACAACTTTTGGACAATTCTGATAATTCTTGTTTATCTTGGTGGCAAACAGTTTGGATCCTGATCAGACGCCGGGTTACCCGGCGTCTGATCTGGCTCCGAACTGTTTGCACTGCAAATAATAGTTTTAGCGTAAACGCGTTAATTGGGAAAGAATAACAGATTCTCCACCGTAGATAGTGGGCAGAGTTTTAAATACAGTCCTCCCTCCCTACAACCTTCCTCCCAACAACCACTCCCTTCTTAAAATCACCCTTGCTGCAGTTCCCTAAAAAGGACATTTATATCTAACACTTTTACTACTGCAATATCGTCTGCTTAAAATTGTTGTCTGCTGTTTTTTCTCTCAAAGTTGCATATAAGTTGACATTTTGAATAAATGATGATTGAAACCAAATCAGACACCACGTATCGTGGTGTCTGATCTGTTTGCAAATGTAAGCCAAGTCTTAGTTTTCCCTCCCTGTAACGACTCCCTCCTAACAGCACACACAATCTGTGTCTCCCATTGGGTGTGGATGTAGAGAGGGAGCACTGTATATATATACACTTAATGAATCTTCTAACTGTGCACTTTTCTTTTCGCTATATATCTGTTATTTATAAGAATTTCAACACAATTGTTTGCGTGTTGGCTATTGACGGACATTGAAACGTCACATCGTTATCAAATTTAACAAAAATTGTTTGAAGACCAAGTGAACCATGAAACGACAAAATACTTAATTTGCACGAGAAAATCGTGAACTATTGAGAAATTGTTTCGATATTTTTCTCTTGCATTCGTTATCAAGCTGCACATTAGGAAAACATGTTGTTGGACGAATATCTTGATCGAGCCACGTTAAATAGCCGTTAAACTATGCGTAACGTCGATATGACGTCAACGTCAGGCTCTTATAAACGATGCTGGACAAAGGTGTTACTGAATTAAAACCGTTTGTTTGTCTAAATTGGCAAAAAATACAGTTTTAATTACTTTTTGATACACTCACCGTCGGACGTGGTCGAAGAGTAACGCGTTCGACTACGATACCAGGGGTCGTGAGATCGATCCCCCGTCTGACCAATTCCTTCGGATAAGACTTTAAACAAGAGCCGCATGCGGCCCTAAATCGCTCACCTGAGGAACTATTGTGTTATACTCGATGCATAATGAAGTTTGTCATTGCATGTATGTGGACTGTTGCATGAAACTGAAACAACTCAGAATTAGGTTTTCCTGTAGAAGTCTATGTAAAACTGATAAGCCCCAGGGCGGGGCCATTTTTGACCCTGGGGTCATGATTTGAACAATCTTGGTAGAGGACCATAAGGCAAAGCTAGATGCCAAATATAGAAGGTCTGGGTCTTAGGGTTTCAGATAAAATGAGTTTTAAAGTTTTATTCCTATATAAGTCTATGTAAAACTGATAAGCCCCAGGGCGGGGCCATTTTTGACCCTGGGGTCATGATTTGAACAATCTTGGTAGAGGACCATAAGGCAAAGCTAGATGCCAAATATAAAAGGTCTGGGCCTTACGGTTTCAGAGAAGAAGAGTTTTAAAGGTTTTCCTATATAAGTCTATGTAAAACTGATAAGCCCCGGGGCGGGGCCATTTTTGACCCTGGGTCATGATTTGAACACTCTTAGCAGAGGTTCATAATGCAAAGCTACATGCCAAATATAAAAGGTCTAGGCCATACAGTTTTAGAGAAGAAGAGTTTTAAAGGTTTTCCTATGAAAAACTGATCAGCCCCAGGCGGGGCCATTTTTGACCCGGTGGTCAATATTTGAACAATCTTGCTAAAGGTTCACAACATAATGCTACTTGTGAAATTTGGTTGTCCTAGGACTTGTAGTTATTGACAAGAAGATGTTTAAAGTTTTGACTTTAGTTGTCAATATTACGTAAATACGGAAAATGACCACGCCCTCTGGCGGCCATGTTTTTTGACGGATCAAAATTCTTTGAACAATTTTGAAAGTATATTAATTGAGAAACATTTTGGTGAAAACCAAATTGAAATCAGACCAGTAGTTTTTGAGAAGAAGATTTTTTTAGATATCGTGCATGGTTGCCATGGCAACAAGACCGATTGCCCCACCCACTTTTGAAGCTCACAACTACAGTATGTATCTGACCAAGCTTGGTTAAAATTGGGCCATTGGTTTCAGAGAAGAAGTTATTTGAAACAAATTGTGAACAGACGACACGGACACGGACGTACGAAGGACGGCAACCGATCACAATAGCTCACCTTGAGCACTTTGTGCTCAGGTGAGCTAAAAAAACTAAAGCCCAATGTATTGATCAGTTCATTACACTGGGTATTTAAAATAACCAGCAAATAAGAGTAGGGAATCGCACTGTATACGTCCCCTCTCTCTTTTTGAGAAACCAACTTTTTTTACTCACTCATATTTTTCGTTCAACTTTATATATTTTTTGTTTTGTATTAAATAAAGTAAACATATTACCATCAGAAATATGTCTTCCTGATTTCTGCAAAGTTTTAACACGATCTGGTCATTAGCACCGGAGATACGATACCATATATAAGTGCACAGATAGAAGATTTGTCAAGTGTATCAGAGCTCCAGATAAGATGGAGTAAACTGAACAAAACCAACATTTTCTTACTATGTTGGAACCAAATCCTATGGTGTTACTACTCATTAGAATCGTCTCGAAGAGACGATTCTAATAAGTAGTAACACCATAGGGTTTATTGCAGAAATAAAGGTTTTAGTTTTTGAAATACTCCCCTTATCTGCAGCTCTGGTGTATATATGGCTAATGGACTATTCAGCAGGAGACGGGTTAGAATCACCTGTGCTTCTTTCAATTCCTTCTGTAAAGTTTCTACTTCTTCTCTCAGCTCTCGTATTATTCTAGCATTGGGATCCTCGTTAACAACAGCGTGATTGACGATTCTCTTTGCGCGGTCGGCATATCTGAGTGTGGACAGTGTCTCCTCATAGTTGTCTGCTGAGGGACTAATTGTGGCCACCATCACTGTCTTACTGTTGCCTCCCAGGTTGTCCTGTAATCAGAGTCAGCTGTCAGCCATACAGTCACAGTACAAACGAGAACACATTACAGTACAGTCGAACTTTGCTATCTCGAACTCGCTTAACTCGAAATATTCGATATATGGAAACATGAATTTGCCTTATTTCAAGCTCGGTGTAGGTGAACATACCCGTGTTTCAAAGTTGAAACGCTGCTTAGTCGCGTTTTAACTTTGAAATACGGGTATGTTCGACTTAACCGAGTTCAAGATATCGAAGTTTGACTGTATAACCTCTCTATCACAACCAAAAAGTTGTTTTAATAATTAGTTGTTTACAACAGGTGACTGCTTAAAGCAAGGTGATAGTAAAACTGTTTTTAATGTCACCTTGCTTTAAGCTGTCACCAGTCTTTTATACAATCAATTACCCTTCTTTTAGTGGTTGTAATGGAGAGTTTTTACTGTATTCTTTCATAATAAAAGTGTCTGTGCTAAAACTATGCTCATTGCAAATAATTTGGAGCCTCAACAACTGATCAAAGTTATCTTTCAAATCATGAAATGTAGCACCAATAGTGTAGACCTTTAAGAACCCCCCCCCCCCCCCCCAACCCACCCACACACACCCACTTTATGATTTACGTAGAAAGTCCCTGTGCGTATTCGTTAGAATACAAACTGTTTTATAATACAATATATAACTTTCTAATAATAGTCATCACTTTCATGATTTGCATAATCACTGGGGTATTCATCTGAATATGTACTTGTAGCTCAGCTTCTGAAAAAGTTGCTGTACACCCTATTCCTTATTAATTGTTGTCCGTTACAATTCTCAGAGTTCATGGGCATTTTTGTTCAGAAAACATGACTGTTAGAATCCAGATGAGAAGTGGAGTTACTCTGGGTCTAATCTGGTACCAAACTTATCACAACTGTTACAGGGCTCTCATAATTTGACATGAAAAATCCTAAGATTTCCAAATTTGCATTTTCAAGTGCGATTTTACAAATCGTACCTTTACCCCATAGCGTGTTTCTTGTTTTATTGACAAGCAACTTCTTAAAGCAGGCTGTAAGTAAAGCAGAATGCGCCTAAGGCGCATTCTGCTTTACTTTCAGCCTGCTTTAAGCTACCATGTACTAGTAAAAAAAATCCGAAGATTTAGGAAAAATCCGGAGAAATGGCAGCCCTGCTGTTATCATAAGTTCCCCTTTAGCATGCAGAATGCCCAACCCATCACCTAAACCAGGAAGTGGTGGTGACTGACCTTCAACAGCCAGGTAAGGACAGAGTCTCTATATGGCACAAACTTGTTCTTGCTCTTAGAGCCTTGATCTGCTAGCGCTGAGATAACTAGACCTAAAGTTGTCAGAGATCTGAAATAGAAAACAACAAACAGTGTTAAAACAACCACTGCACTACTATATGCATATATTGATGTTTTTTTTAAACGGTTAAAGCCTTTGAAGAATGAGATCAGACCACTCTGTTTTATTGTGTTTTTTAATAGAATCTATCTGACAATAGTCTGCACTCCTGCCTAGCTGGGTAACTATTCAATCCAATCATGTGCAGAATTCAAATGAACATTAGAGAGAGAAACTTTATTAAATGATGTTCTCTTTATGTTGCCAGAGGTAAACCAATTCTATTGACTATTGGGTTGCGCTTTGCAAACAGTTTGGGTCCTGGCAAGACGACACGTTATGTCACATCTCATCATGATCTAAACTATATGACACTCTGACCCTGTTTTGAAAAGAACTTTCAAAACTTTTATTTTTATAACAGGAGCAGTCGACAAATGTTGCAGACGAAAAAACTACTCAGCATGCAAAGAGTTAGTAACTTCTGCATTCTGCTTTAGGTAACATTTCATCCAGATTTAATCAGCCACATGCAGTAGTACAGAAATAAGCTACATCAGTAAAACTGTTGCTTATTGGCCCTGGTGTTTCTGTTGGAAGAGATTAATATAATAACAAGAAAATCAACAAGTCTCCATGGCAACTTATGTTTTTTAACAAAATGTCAGAATAGTAAAACTTCTATTTCATTGGCTTGTTAAATCTTTCTTAAATCTATAAAACACTTTAAGCTACTTCAGTTTCACAGGCATAAACAGGAATAAACAGTTGACATTAAAATCGTTATAGAGAAACCTTACTCAAACATATATAACAGAGTTTTAATATGCAAAGGGAGATAACTGTCAGCTTATTGCTCACTTGTTTATATTGCTTCCCTCCCTTAGCCTGTCCCCCATGGCTCCAGTCTTCTGTGCCCTCTCACTCCCTGCCAGGTCTACCAAGCTCAGTTTGCTCACTTTCTCACCAGACACCTGAAAATATCATTGACATCAACATCAGCATCAGCAACATCAACAGCATTCACTAACCAATCATTTCTGAGACCTTAACCCTTTACTCCATCCTGTTTCTAATACTAGTTGAATGTAGGTGACCAAAGAAGGTAGGATATTGATAATATTTCTTATGTTGTATATTTGTTACTATATGAATTGCAAGTGTTTTCTTCAGTGGAGGAATGATTTAAATGTACAAAAATGTGTATCCATGGAGTAATGGGTTAATACAGGACAAAAGTAGACTGCTCCTAGGGAACTGGGAATTTATGCATTAACTTTGCCCTGTGTTAAACAGTCACCTGTCAGACAGACTGAGTAATTCAGTGGAAGCTTAAACAGGTTGGACTGTATATAGATCAAACATCTCATGAACAGTTTGGATCCTGATCAGGTCCTAATTGAGACTTGAAGTGGGGCCCTTAATTATCTGGATCCAAACTATTTGTCACTCAGACCTGTCAATATGAAGAAGAGTCAAACAATGTAAAAAATATCATTTTAACGCTTTACTCCATAGATAAACATTCCTTGGCTCAAGAATAGTTCCATTTCATACAGTAATGAATATGCAGCATAAGAAATAGTTCCAATATCCTAACTGATGCAGGGCCCCACATAAGAGGGAGTAAACTGCACTAATCCACTATTATTTCACTAATTTTAGCACCAAATCCGATGGTGTTACTACTCATTAGAATCGTCTCTTCTAGCCGATTCTAATGAGTAGTGACACCATAGGGTTTAAAGCAGAAATAAAGATTTTAGTTTTTGAAATACCCCCCTTATCTGGAGCCCTGCTGATGTAAGCTTAAAGAATGCTGAAGTCGCATTACTTTCAACCTGCGGTCAATTGGTAAATTGTGTTCAAAACTAGAAATGTACTATGGGGTAATGGGTTAAGATATCAGACACTCAGTGTAGGAAGAGTCAAGTATTCATGTGTCTTAAAAACAAGTGGTCATTATAGACGAGTTTTAGTGTATTTAAATTCCTATACCATCTACAGGCTGCGGGAGAATTTGTGATAACTGCTGCAATTAACATTTACCACCCAGATGAGACCCCAAGTAACTCATCTGGAGCCAACCTGTCTGTCACTCTGGTGATATTTTCTGTAATAAAATGTTAGATAGCATGCAGATCAAAGGTTAATTACCAGTGAATACACTTCTTTCATTTTAAAACCTTACATAACCTTCACACCGACAGTGACAGAACAAATCATTGTCACATGACTTTAATACCCCTGAGGGAGGTTGCCAATAACAATAATTTTTTATTTTGGTATCATCTGATTTGTTAAACTGTCTGATACTTGAATCTTTGTCCATACATCAACACCATTGACAAATGACACCTGTCTACGCTCCTGGTAAAACAACACGTCCCCTGGCACTTGTAAATTTTCTCCTCTTCAATATTTACGTAATTTCACCCTTTCTATACGGAAAACTAGTATACATGTATTTTGCCAACAGTATAGAGCCTGATCAGAGAGCTCCATGGTCTGTAATGCTGTTTTTATTCCTGTTTTAAATGTTTTCTTAAAACCCACATTAACCTATTTAACCCTGAAATGTCAATGGGCTATTCCAGTTTCCAATCAAGTCTAGTCCATTTTTTACTATTTACTAGAGAGCTCTGATCAGGCTCTACACTATTAGCATATATATAGCACAAGACTTAGTGTACCTTTACAAGTTTGTAAATGGTGTGTATATGTGTCACTATGGTCAGACAACGCGCCTCCTAATTATAATCAGACTTGATTGTTCGGGAGTATACTGTTGATGTTGATGATGGTTCAGTGAATTAACTGGTCATTTAACCCAATACCCCATAGCAGGTTGTAAGAAAAGCAGAATGCACATTAACTCTTTGAACCCTAGTCCCGCATATAGGCGTTCTTTTCAAACAGTATACATGTGAAAAGTGCATTGTCCTATGCAAACAGTGAATACCCAGATCAGACGGCTCCGAAAGGAGCCCTCTGATCTGGGTCTTCACTGTTTGTCACAATGCAAAACATTGACAAAAACAACCCTTAAAAGTCAGAAATGGACTAGACTGAAATGGAAACTGGAATTGTCCATTTAAAGTTTTAGGGAGGAAAGAGTTAAGGCATATTCTACTTTACTTTCAGCCTGCTTTAAGCTACCATAGTTCCGCTAGGATATAGATGATATTTCTTATGTTCCCAATTCATTATTGTATAAATTATAAGTATTTTCTTCAGTGGAGTAATAAATTGAATGCGCTAAACAGCGTTTCTGTGAGGAAAAGGGTTAAAAGTGGAATAGTAGGTATGAATACTTCAGCACAAAAAGGCTGAACACTTCTCATGCTCAACAAGGTTTCTTCTTCTCATTTAAATGTTTCAAATTGGACAAGTTTGTATCTTGTAAAATGCTGAAGTCACATATCCTACAAGAAAGGGTTTTATCCCTCTTTATGACAAGGTATGGTCTAAGTCTATGTCTTTCAATCATTACATTATTAACCTGCATTTACTCTTTCCAGTTTAGCTTGTTTTCAGTCTTAAAGAAAGTTGACTGCTGAAAGTATAAAGCTGAAATCTCCTTAAAGACAATTCCTACTGTCAATTTCAGTCTGATTAAGAAAGCAAGCAACTTTGTGAATGTTGTGAAGGTTTCCATTTTCTCAGAGCACAATCCTGAACGACTATGACTACAGTTTAGGTTTATAGGTATGAGTATGTATTTCTATAATGGAAAGGCACTTAGAAACATCACTGTGTTACCGACTTTTCATTAAAATTCTTGTACCTTTTTGTATCTGGCATACATTTACTGCTTTGGCCGCAGTTTCAAACACTTTGGAATCAGATCAGATGGCACGAAACTGGACTATCAGGATCCAAACAATCTTATCAATGTTTCTTAACCCATTAACTCCTTGTGATGTACACATCCATCCTTTACAAGCAGTGTACATGTAATGAGTATACTTGTCCTTATACAAAGTGTAGACTCAGACCAAAGGGCTCATATAAGAGCTTTCTGCACTGTTAAGAATTTTTGTAAAGAAAATAACAAAACAACACTAAATTCACATATGGAACAAAAACCTTCAGGGGCCAACATTCTAAATTTACAAAATGAAAGCTGACAGCAACTTTTAACCCACTGTCCCATAGCCTGCTTCTAGTTTTGAAGACAGGTGAGAATTAAGCAGGTTGAAAGTAAATCAGAATGTGCCTTAACCCTTTGAACCCTAGTCCCGCATATAGGCGTCTTTTCAAACAGTGTACACGAGAATAGTACACTTGTCGTGTGCAAACAGTGAAGGCCCAGATCAGAGGGCTCCAAAAAGAGCCCTCTGATCAGGGTCTTCACTATTTGTCAGTAATGCAAAATTGACAAAAACAACTCTTAAAAGTCAGAAATGGACTAGACAAAAATCAAAACTGGAATTGTCCATTTAAAGTTTCAGGGAGGAAAGAGTTAAGTTGCTTTCTGATTAATTTTATTCCCGTTTTAAGCTACCATCTGCTAGGCTGTAGAAATTATTTCTTATGGTTTAAGTTTGTGACTGTATGATGTGATAACTATTAGAAATAACTTAAAGGTGTAAAATAGCGTATTTATAGAGTAAAGGGTTCGGCAGACAATATCCTCACTGTGTAGGGGTTAAATATATTTGATTCACTACATGCCTTTTCAAGTCTAGGGGTGCAATAGCAATATAGCACGACTATTGTTACAAGTTTGCCCTTGGGCAGTTAAATACTTTGTACGAACATCACAGTGATTATAACATTAAATACCTGTAGAAAGTGTCGAATTTCAACTCATCAATCTTCACCATCGATCACTGATACTGATCTGAGTAAATAAACTGAGGCCCAGCAACAATGGAGAACACATTATATTCCTTCCCAATGAACTTGTTTCCACTTAACCAATTATGTATGTTGCAAACAGTTTAGCGTCAGATTATGCTAGGTATACTGGCATCTGATCAAGTTCAAAACTGTTTGCCATTGAGATTTTTGTTTAAAGGTCAATATCTGTTTTATGATATTGCATTGCCTTTGTATACAGCTAGTGGCGCAGGTATTCCAGACATCCTACCCTGTCCCATGCCGTGTCATATCAGCCTTATCTACCATTTGCTTCAACTTGTTGTTTGCAAGTCAGTCATATTCACATTAATGTATTTTTGAATTGAAAGACGAGAGTCAAGAAGTTAGAATCCAGATTATACACAGCATTATATATAATGCAGTGTTCATCTGCATTCAAACGGATTGTAAATACCAATTGAGTGGCAATGAGAAGACTGTTTCATTCTCTGAATGAATATTGTAATCTACATAACCGTTGTGTAATACAACATTTCCTATATTAGCTCTCTGCTTTACGTTCATATTGCTTAAAGCTGTAACCTGCCTTCATCTAAAGTTTGATACATTTGACATGCAGTTTTGGTTTCTAGCCTGTTCCATCAGACACTTTTCCTGCACCCTGAGTCTGACAATTAAGTGATTGCCAGTTGCCAGTAAAGCAGAAAGCTGTTTCAGTTTTAACACATAGCCTGTTTCTAGTATTGAAGACAGGTGACAACTTAAGGCAGGTTGGAAGTAAAGCAGAATGTGCCTTAAGGTACACTCTGCTTTACTTTCAGCCTGCCTTGATTAAGCTATCATCTGCTAAAATATACAAAATATTTCTTCTGATAACTACTTTTGACTTTATAAAATGAACTGTATATTCTTCAGTGGAGGAATAAATTAGAGGTGTAAAAAGGCATATTTATGGGGTAATGGGTTATTAAAACTAGATGTATCACTAAGTGATTAATACCCCCACTATCTTCTTGTGACATGAGGCAAATGTGTCAGGATAATGGTGATGTATCCATGTATGAAACATCTTGGTTTTGCTCCAAAACATACTCTGGACAAGGCTTTTCTAAAATAAAGGTCAGAGGTCAAGGTCAATGTGGCCTGAAAGTGATATGTGACACTCTACAATTCAAAGATGTATTCATACACCAGGTTTGGTAATCCTAGATGATAACGTATAGTGGATATGTTCCAGACAAGAATTTTCAATAATCAAGGTCAGAGATCAAGGTTTATTAGGGCATGTGGTTATTGAAAGGAAGATGGAAGTAAAGCACAAAGTTTTTGTCAGGAGCTTAACATTTTTCATTAAATCATTTCTAATGTCTGGTTAAAGATTTCCTACACCCATCAGGACTATAGAACTACTCTACCCTGTAGTTATAAATACACAAAGTAATGGTAGATTCACTCATTGACTTAAATCATGGTCGTAGCTTGAATCCAGAAAGAAGTAAAGTAGAAGCCTCCTTGTCAGCTTTCTGCTTCACTCTGATCTAATGGCTTAAAGCCTATGGAGGAAAAGGTTCAACACAGAAGTTTGGTATAATTATACTCTATATCACCTTAGGAAGCATGCAATGACAATATTTGTCTTTGTCTTTCTTTCTTTCAGTAAATGTATTTACTTTAAATCAAGTTGTCCAGTAGGGCAACAAGGGTGATCAATGACCTGTCCTGGCCTAATAATAATCCCTGCCATAGTGCCATCTAGACCAAGTAACTCTGCATCTCATCCTCATCCAAAATGTTAAACACTCTCATCCTATTTGGAAAAGAAATTTTAAAAAAAGGTTCAGATTGTAGAAGAGTAGCAGACACAATTGTTGCAGATGACAATATTACCTAGCATGCAAGGAGTGAAGGGTCCAGCTGGGCCTCTTTTTGTTGTCAAAGCAATTAGCACATCAATTAAAACAAAAAACCTTTTGTTGATGGACAGGTCTGAGATAGGGGATCACATGACAGGTTTTAAACTTTTAACTGTCATGTCACACACCTTGTGTCATATCACCTATCAGCCCAAGGTTCTTACAAAACAGACAAAACCAACCACCTCAACAACACTCAGCATTGAACCACTTTACGTTACAGGAGAGAGTT
Organism: Gari tellinella; assembly: GCA_922989275.2. Classification (NCBI taxonomy): domain Eukaryota; kingdom Metazoa; phylum Mollusca; class Bivalvia; order Cardiida; family Psammobiidae; genus Gari; species Gari tellinella. Next base: position 42,056,434 of record OV277872.1, read on the forward strand.
TGTGAGCTTTTAAGGAAGTTGTAAACTTTCAAAGTTATTTTTATAAGGTGTTTAAATTAAGGATGTGATTTGTGGACAAAAAGCTATCATTATTGAGAGCAGGTTAGTGATTCATCAATGATAAACTGATTGAACATTTACAAACAGTAATAGGAGCATTTTTTTACAAAAAACATTTGTGTGATCTGTGTGGTGAAATTGATGAAAGATTTTATAACACCTGGATAAATAGTGTCATATAGTAAACTGTAACCATCATCTCAACTCACAGGCTACATTGAGGAAATACACAAACACGACTAGCATGGTGCTTAAACTAATGCTAGCATTGATATGCTTGGAGCATGTGTCATGTTACCCAGGACGACTGCATCTGTCCATGGTCTGGGATTCCAACCTGGGACAACTGGTTCACAGAGTCCGCCGAGAGACTCCTACTCACATGTCTGGCAATCTACAAGAGTTGACAGCTTCTCAAGGTACTCAGAACCCAGAACAAGGAGTCCAGGCTTCAAACACTGACACAGGGTTGTCTGCAGAAAGTGCTGGTTTCCATGGAAACCAACACCCCAATGGGAATGCTCAGCTATCTGACAAACAAGCTGATCCGGTTATTATGGAGGGAGTCACAGAAACACCTGTTTACATACAGACAGACAAACTCATGGGCACCAAGTCTGAAGTAGGTACAGACCCACAGCATGAGATAGCAGTAGATAGCCACACAGCTAGTGAACATGCATCAACACAAGTGGAGCATACCCAGCACACTGCTAGTCAGCCTGCACACAATAGTTTCTATAAGCCACAACCTGCACACAATCCACAGTTTACACCTAATATGGGCCTGGGTACAGACACATCAGGACAGCTGGAACAAGCTCCTACTGATGTTACTGAGCCAGCACAAGCTCCAGTGGCTTTGCCCTTAAAGGGACACTTCCCTACTGGTGCCATAGAACCAGGAGACACTCCCATAGCTCTTCCCCAAACAGGAGCAGACCCATCACGGCAGAGGGCCCCAGATGCAAGAGGGAAAATTTGGGGCCGTCAATTCAGGCCTGTTGCGCTGCCTCAAAGACAAGGTAATAAAAAATTCACTCTTCTCTAATTCTTCAGTTTAATCTAAACATCTAATAATTTATATACTCATATTCAAAGCACCCGCTCTATGCAGAACAGTATCAAATAAGTACTTATATCTGATTTTTCTGTTTTAGCTACATATTTAATATACTCACATCTTTTTTAATGTTTTATCTCTATACAAGTATATAAAATAAAATCTACTTGTAATTAATTCTTCTGTTCTATCTTTATATATACATGTATATAATATACAAATGTTTAATCTCCCTCTATATATATATGTTACAGTCATTTTTGTGTAATCAGTCATTTCACTAAATCTAGTCAATCTGTGAAATGACCTATTCACATCGTGCTTTAATGTTACAGTTTATGATGATATACAATGATATTTTTTTTTAAAGTTCATAGATTGTATCCACAAAACACCAAAATATGAAAGAATTGAATATGTTTCATGTAATGTAACTGCCTCACAGGCTATATTTTGTATTATTTTTATGTTTAAAATGAAATTTGACAAATCGAGTGGATGAGATAATGGTGTTTTGAGTATGAAATATTTGAACTTTTAAAAAATACCATTGTTTATCATCATAAATTGTAACGTTAAGGGATGATATGAAAAGGTTTCTCTGCTCTAAAAACAATTGTCTGTTGCAAACAGTTTTGCGCCATATTAGACGGGGAATTTCTTGGCCTCTGATCAGGCTCCAACTGTTTGTCACTCAGATTAATTCTCCATTCTAATGCAATGCTTCAGGTTTGTGTGTACTCATCATATGGTGTCTCTATTTCAGCTCCGTCAAAGAATGCCGGGCAGGGTAACCAAGGTAAGCAATCTTAGTTAAAGTACTCCTCTTCATGTCTTGTTTTCATTTGTAAGTGGAAGATGATAGGGTGACCCCCATAGCCATCTCTTTCTTATTAACAAAGCACCTTAAATGTTTCTCTGTGTTGAAAATGGATACTGCAGAAAATCCTTTAGAAGCTTTCTTCCTTAATTTCATCTTGCCTGAACCCATTACCCTATAAATACGCCTTTTTACGCCTCTAATTTGTTCCTCTGTCAAGTAAAATAATTCCATTTTATACAGTCATAAATATACTCCATAAGAAATATTTTCTATATCCTAGCAGATTGTAACTTAAAGAAGGCTGAAACTAAAGCAGAATGCACCCTACGGCAAATTCTGTTTTACTTTCAACCTGCTTTAAGTGGTCACCTATCTTCAATACCAGAAACATGCTATGGGGTAATGCCGTAATGGGTTAAGCTAGCTGAATTTTCAAATGGAACATTCTGTTTTTCTACTAGTTAACTTGAATAGGAACCAAAGTTCCTGAATAAACTAAGTGTGTTTGTGTCTGTATGATACACATGATGCCCCTAGGTGCTGCAAAAACATATTAACAGCCAGTCATTCTTTGAAAATCTTCACAATACATACATGTATGTGAAAATGTAAAATTATAAACTGCATGACTTAGAGGTATGCCTCCACCCCTAAAACAACAAGGATTTCACCCTCCTCCTACACAATTCAAATCCAGTAAAATACCTCTATTATGACCACTAAATGTTGTTTATTATTAGAACTCAGAAAGCTCTTTAGGAATTTTCTGTTTTACTGCCGACTTGCTTTAAGCTGTCACCTGTCTTTCATACAATCAATGAGCCTTCTTTTAGCGGTCATAGAGAGGTTTCACTGTTTTCCTTTCAAACTTAACATGGTATGTTCTTTCTTAAACTGTATATTTGCTTTCTATAACAGGTGGCAGAAAGAGACCGCCCCCTAACTGGGGTAAGGGTGGAAATGCACGTGCCCAGGGTCCATCTAACACAGGCCAACAGGCCCCAGCAAACAAGGGCCAGCAGGTCCCACCCTCTCCAATGCCTGGGATGCCGCCCCATCCTATGTTTGACTACAGATATTACAACCCATACAGGTCAGTCTTAACTCTATAACTGAACACAAAACATAACTCCCAGCTGTACACAAAACATAACTCCCAGCTGTACACAAACTTGTCTCAGAACTCATTTATGATTTACTGGCAGTTTATCCCTTTCAGCACCAAATTGAAACCATTTATTTTAACCCTATGCAGAAAAATATCTGCTAAATGTTGTCTGCATTTAAATTTTATATGCAGTTTTGACAACAGAAATATTGATACAAGTGTCAAGTAATTTGGATCCTAACCAGACGCTGCATTCGGCAGAATAATTGCCAAGTCAACTTGGTTCACTATGGTGGTGAAAAGATTGAAACCTCTAGGACTCCAGGTAGGATACTGGAGTAAACTGAACAAATCCAACATTTTCTCACTCCTTTCAGCAAAAATTCCCATGGTGTTTCTACTCATTAGAATCGGCTCAAAAATAGGGTTTAATGCAGAAATAAAGATTTTGAATTTTGAAATACTCCCCTTATCTAGAACTCTGACCTCTGACCACTGAAAGTTCAAAAATGGACAATTCAAGTTTTCAGTGAGGTCAAGTTCTAGAATAATGTTTACAATATATTGCAAAATGACAAACAGTGTAGACCAAGATCAAAGGGCTCCCACAAGATTTAGAGCCCTCTGATCAGGGTCTACACTTGGGTTGTGGGCTTTTTTTTTTATTAGAAGTGTACTCACAGGTACACTATTTGTAAATGATGAGTATACATGTGACTCCAGTTAAATGAGTCAATTATTTTTTTTTAAAATGAAGCAATATTTTATTTTAGAATTATGCTTTGACAGGGTTAGCATTAAATGTGTAAACTTTCTTGCAGCTATATGTATGGTCCACCTCCACCTGGACAAGCAGCCCCTGGGGCAGGAGGGGCACCTATGCCTACAGGATACCCCTATCCCCCCTACCCTCCCTACAGTATGGGCGGTGATAGACCTGACATGGAGGGCTTTGGACCTGGTTTTAACCTGGATATCAGAAATATGGGTAAGGCTTTCTAACTAATAGGGCTCTCAATAAGAAGGCAACACCTGATCATTTCTAACATTTTTCATATTTCTACCACAGCCTATGGTGCGACTACTCAATAGAATTGTCTCTTTAAGACAGTCCTTTTTAGTTGTCGTAACAAAGATTTTGCACAACAAGAGCACCCCATGTGAGTGCCAATGCTCATCAGTTTTGTAGATAGATTAAGAAGGAACAGTGAGATATTCTTATCGCTTTCGTCTGTCTTGAATATTTGTTTGTCACTGTGAGCCTCTAAATGACCTTGACCTTTGTCAGACATGACCTAAGTTGTACTGAGCTCAAGATCTTTTTGAGGTGAGTGCACGTTCCAAATATAAAGTCTGTATCACATGTAGTTCTAAAGTTATGGCCAAGGTTAAGATTTCGGACAACAATGACTAACAATAACAACACAGGCGCCGGTGTGATGACAATAGCTCGTAGTTTCTTCAAACAGACAAGCTAAAAATTCGTAGTTTCTTCAAAACAGACAAGCTAAAAATAACTATTTCAACATTTTAGTGTGGCATGCTTGCTTTTTGTTGTTTTTTTTATATAAAATTAGGAAAATTTAGAATGGTGATTAATCCTTGCCAATTTCCTTTTCAATGAAGTTTATCACAAATTTACCTAATCCTCATAGGTACAGTTCATGTTTCCACCAAGTGATAAAGAAATAAGGAAACATTGCCTACATTCAGACAAGCAGCTAATTAACCCTGTGTCTAGTTTTGAAGACAGGTGACTACAAAAGTAAAGCAGAATGCACCTCAAGGAGAAAAACAAGACCTGTACAATGAGTAGAAGCAAAAACTGTTTGATGTGTTACCAGGGAAAACCAGACTTTCTTCAACCAGAAATCTCTGAAAATTCAACAAATTTCTCAGTCCTTAACTTGAGGAAAGGTGGCTGCTTAATGAAGGAAAACGGATATGCAGAGAGCTCCTTACCAAGGTTTCTTCATTTCTGTTGTCCTTCCATTAAACTACCAGTGACCTATCTTAACTCTTTCCCCCATAGAAGCGTCTTTTAGGGCCATTTAGTATATTCCTCTACTGAAGGAAATAGTTCCAGTTTGTACAGTCAAAAATATGTACTATATGAAATATTTTTGTATATTCTAGCAGATAGTAGCTTTAAGCAGGCTGGAAAAAAACCAGAATGCGCCTTAATGCGCATTCTGCTTCACATTCAACCTGCTTTAAGTGGTCACCTATCTTCAATACCAGAAACAGGCTATGGGGTAAAGGGTCAAATTAATAAAATGTTGATATCTTTTGAACAGCTGCTAAATCTCCCAGACTGAAACATTTTCTCAGTCCGGAAGATTTCTGTGTTCAGATGTTTTACTGTAAACCTAAAACATTTGTTTCTAAAATTGCAGGCAGATACGCACCATGCATGAACATGTCAGACCCAATGTGTATACAGCAAAGGATGATGGGAGCAGAAATGGATATTGAAACTCCATACGGTGAGATTGACATGGAATCTCCATATGAACTAGACATTGAAGGTCCCATGGCTTATGGAATGCTGCGCAACTTTGGTATTGGAAACATTACAGACGCTCACTACCCAGAAATAACATTAAATAACCATATTCTGGCAGCCATGCAGAAACGATTTGGAGTTAACACAACCGCAGGAATACAACGTATGTCAGGCAATCCTGAGTTCCAGGCTTTCATGTATCAAATACTGACCCAATCATCACCCGTGTCTCTGGCAGAGTTTAATGCCAACTTGACCAAGGCAGAGGTAGACAGAATTATTACAAATCTTGATGCCAGTCCACCAAACCAAAGGATTCCAGTGTCAAATCTCAATCATGCTCAACTGAATACACAAGGAGCATCAAGAAACGGGGCTTCCCTGACCCTTGACAATAACCCAGCATCAAACCTCTGGTCCAGTCTAGGCGCAGGAACACCCTTTGGACCCAGTCTAGGAGTAGGATCACCCTTTGGGCCATTTCCAGGACAGCCAAACCCTTTCTTTCCACCCCACACAGCCCCAACTGCTCAGTCTCAAACAGCCCCGATTGCTCAGTCTCAAACAGCCCCGATTGCTCAAAGTCAAACAGCTCCTTATGTGGCAGGCCATACAGCCAGACTTGTTCAGGGTGCACGACACAAACAGGCAGCTAAACCTGGTAGGTTTGAAGCTCTAGTTCAAAGGCCTAATCAGGGAGAAGGTATTAGAGAAGCAGGAGAGGCAAGAGAACACCGTGAGCAGAAAAGCGCAACAGCCCCACAAGAAGCTAAAGTTAAAACCGAGACTAGTAAAACACAAACCCACCCAGTAACAGCCAGAAAGACAACTAGCACTGGGGCTGCTGGAACAGATAATCTAGTAGCAACAAAAGTCAATCCAAAAACAAAGATAACTTCGAACACTGGCAACACTGGTATACCTGGTGCAAGAAATCAGGCTCAGGCAAACACTGACCAATCACAACCTGCAAGATCACAACCTAATCAATCACAAGCTCCAAGGTCACAGATTGACCAATCAAAAGCTCCAGTATCACAAATCCACCAATCACATTTTCCAGTATCACAAATTGACCAATCACAAGCTAGCCAACCCCAGTCAGGAAGCAAAGCACCAGCATCATCACATGTAACAAAGTTAATGGCAGCACCGCCAGCAGTAGTCAGTTCAAACACTAAACTAGCAAGTGTGACAAAGGAACAAGACATTATAGGGAAAGAAAACAATAAAGGGTTGTCAAAAGATCAGATAACCATGAGTGAGAAAACAAAAACAATGGCTCAACCAAATGGTGCTAAAGTAAGTCAAGCAAGTGGTACCAGTATGAGTGGTACCGGTATAGTGGCAGGTGCTCCAGGTGTAAATTCAGGAGTACCAGCTAATAGCCAGACAAATAATGTGGCTAATAGTCAAGGTGGGAGAAGTGATTCAATACCAATTGGAATCAAAGAGGCTGGACTGGTACCAACTGTAATGAACAACACAGTACCAGTAAAGGCAGAGAGTGGCTATACATCTACAGGGTTTGCCATCGCTGCAGCAACAATAATAGCACTCATCATCATACTCGGCCCAATTGCATGCATGCTGTGCAAAATGAAGGAAAAACGTCAAGAGAGGAAGAGAAAGCAGAAAGCACACAAAAACCGTGACATGTCCGAGAATAACATCATGGAGTCAATGGTTTTACATGATTTTGGCAAATCTGGAGCTAACTCAGTGGCCAATGAAAAGGCCAAGCCGTATGATTATATCGGGTATGGAAGAGACAGCTATTCAACGGTAAATGCTGACCTTGGTGAGATTGAAAGACTCAGTGGAAACCCACACTCCCAAAGGGGGAGGCTGCCATAAAGCTAAAAAACAACAGGCACTATTGTCACAGGACTCAAAAGGGGAGACCACCCAAAGACTCAAAAGGGAGATTACCCTTACAATAAAAGCAAGGGAGATCTTTGTGAAACACGTTATTACAATACTGTATTTCAGACTAATGTTCAGCTATCTTCACCCTTTACTCCACAGATATGCATTTTTATACATTGAATTTATTCCTCCTCTGAAGAAAATAATTTATACAGTTATAAATATGTATCATACAAATTATTTTCACTTAGCTGGAAGCAGGCTGAAAGTATAGCAGAATGCGACTTAAGGCACATTCTGCTTTACTTTCAACCTGCTTTAAGGGTTATGGAGTAAAGGGTTAATGTCCAGATCTTATAAGACTTACCAGTAGAGCTCTACTGCTTGACAGAAGAAATGCAAAAATCTCTAAACGAGCTTTCTGCAGCCCTTTTTTCACGGTTATGGGGACAAGGGGCCGGGACCTTTAGACAATGGAGTTTTTTAATCATTGGGGAATAGTTTAACAAAATTCTATTGGGGGAGAGGGGTGTTATACTTTTTTGTTTGGGGATTGGGGCCTAATATCAGTCCTAAAAATGACATAAAAAGGGCTGTTCTGCATTACCTTTCTCTGGCATTCATCATTTACCTGCCTCTAGAGACTTAAACCCTTAAAGTGCTGGAACCACATATACTCAGCCTGAGCAAACAGTGCAGATCCAGATCAAATGGCTGCTGAAGAAACCCTTTGACCTAGCTCTTCACTAGTTGTCCTCATTATTTTATTTTGTTGACAAACTCCCCAGCCCTTTAGGGGTTTATACTTCTTTAACTCTTTGCATGCTGGGTAATTTTTTCGTCTGCAACAGTAATTATCTTCTGATACTGTTTTAAAAAGATTTTTCAAATCTTTTTAAAACAGGGTCAGAGTGTCAAACACTTTTGATCCTGATGAGATGTCACATTTGCAGTGTGTTATTTGGATCAAAACTGTTTGCAAAGGTAATCACTGTAGGCACATTTCCGCCCCTAACATGGGAAGACTTAAGTTTGGAGTGCTGAGCAGAGTTAAATGATCATATTTTTTAAATGTAACAGAACTCCAGAGTTCCAGACGAGAGCAAACAAAGGGAACTTTCTAACATGTGTTCCATTAATTCTCCATCAAAACCCTATGGTGTGACTTCTCATTCAACTTGTCTCTGAGAAGATTCTAATGCATAGTAACATCATAGGGTTTAGTGGAGACTCAAGGATGATAGTATTTGTATTAGCCATCTGGAGCTCAATCTTAGTATTCTCTTTAATCCTTTACTCCATAGATAAGCATTTTTACGCTGTTGATTTATTCCTTTACTGATAAAAAACTCCACTTTTTACTGTCATATATATGTACTGTAAGAATCTTCCTTAATCCAAGCTGATGATAGCATAAAGCAGGTTGAAAGTAAAGCAGAATGCGCCAAAAGACACATACTGCTTTACTTTGAATCTGTGTTAAGTGGTCACCTGTCTTCAAAACTAGAAACAGGCTATGGGGTAATGGGTAAAGAGGAAGAATGCATACTACTGACTTATAATAAACAATGCATAATGTTACTTATTGAATGTGTACTTATGTCATAAGGTGTGTACATAATAAACAACTATAAATTAAACTGACCTTCTATCATCTGTTACAAAATCCATGCTCTAAATTTCCATAAAGCCATCTGCCCTTATCTTTATCTGTCTATCTATGTATCTACGTATCTATCTATCTATCTATCTATCTATCTATCTATCTATGTAGCCACCTACATTTCTCTACGTCTATCTCTCTTGCAACCTACAGATCTCTCTCTCTCTATCTATCTATCTAGCCACCTTCAATTCTCTCTATCTACAGGGTTATAGATAAGGTTTTGCATTAATTGGGTATTTACTCCCTCTATTTTCTAAGAATTGGGTTTTCTGAATTTCAATTGAGTATCCAAAAAACCGTTACTCCATCAATTTGATATGAATTGCTTTTTTACTCTATTTTCTTTTTCATTTAATACAAAACACAAGCTGATTGTTTGATGTACTGTACCCTCGTTTGCCCACACTCGATAATTTCAGTTTCGATCTGATTTCAACACAAATGCAACAGCTCATGTTTGTGTAGGAAAACTAGGATTCATTAACTTTCAGCCACGGAAACTTTAAAAGCCATTCCAGGATTCCTTTACCGTAACTTTGCTAACTTTAGCACTATCGTGTTTCTTTGGTGACTTACAGATTCGGGACAAAAGATCGTCGATTATGTCGGTAACATTAAACAACCTCTTTTTTGGCTGTTACATGCATCATTCAAAATTTCATTCACAACACCGTTACAAATTATTTCTGGTTCGTTCGCGGAAGGCTGAACGTAATTGAATAATGTGGGTTTTTTTTGTTGCGCTTTTTCCATCCGCGCGATGCCATTTTGACAGAAGAAATTCTGGCAGACGATGTGACTGGTTTACTAATTAAACGAACTAACAAAAAGCGGCGCTGCATAAATCCTATAGGCTATTACTTGGAAATAAATAACCAGTCTAACCGGTGTATCGGTAAAATATTTACCCGGTGTCGTAGTAAACATCCCGTCATTAAACTTGAGAAATGCGACTTATTGCGTAGGATACGCGCCTGTTTGAATTCTTTTGCGTAAACCCTTTCAATAATTGATTTTCAGTACGCATGGATTTGAAAGTAATTGCTTTTCTACTGTATTTAATTGCGTATTTACGCAAATACGCGCCTTATCTATAACCCTGTATCTAGCCACCTACATTTCTGTGTCTATCTATATAGCCACCTACATATCTCTCTGTCTGTCTATCTAGCCATCTATATTTATCTCTGTCTGTCTATCTAGCCACCTACATTTCTCTGTCTGTCTATCTAGCCACCTACATTTCTCCCTGTCTGTCTATCTAGTCATCTATATTTATCTCTGTCTGTCTATCTAGCCACCTACATTTCTCTCTGTCTGTCTATCTAGCAACTACATATCTCTTTCTATCTAGTCACCTACATTTCTCCCTGTCTGTCTATCTAGCCACCTACATGTCTCCTTGTCTTTCTAGTCACCTACATATCTCTTTCTATCTAGCCACCTACATTTCTCCCTGTCTGTCTATCTAGCCACCAACATTTCTCCCTGTCTGTCTATCTAGCCACCTACATTTCTCCCTGTCTATCTATCTAGCCACCTACATTTCTCTCTGTCTGTCTATCTAGCAACTGCATATCTCTTTCTATCTAGTCACCTACATTTCTCCCTGTCTGTCTATCTAACCACCTACATTTCTCCCTGTCTGTCTATCTAGCCATCTATATTTCTCTCTGTCTGTCTGCCTATCTAGCCAACTACATTTCTCCTTGTCTTTCTATCTAGCCACCTACATTTCTCTTTCTATCATGTCATCTACATGTCTCCCTGTCTGTCTATCTAGCCATCTACATATCTCTCTGTCTATCTAGCCACTTTCAATTCTCTGTCTGTCTATCTAGCCACCTACATATCTCTTTCTATCTAGTCACCTACATTTCTGTCTGTCTATCTATCTAGCCACCTACATGTCTCCTTGTCTTTCTATCTAGCCACCTACATTTCTGTCTATCTATCTAGCCACCTACATGTCTCCTTGTCTTTCTATCTAGCCACCTATATTTCTGTCTGTCTATCTAGTCACCTACATGTCTCCTTGTCTTTCTATCTAGCCACCTACATTTTTGTTGTCTGTCTATCTATCTAGCCACCTACATGTCTCCTTGTCTTTCTATCTAGCCACCTACATTTCTGTATGTCTATCTAACCACCTACATGCCTCCATGTCTTTCTATCTAGCCACCTACATTTATGTCTGTCTATCTATCTAGCCACCTACATGTCTCCCTGTCTTTCTATCTAGCCAACTACATTTCTCTCTGTCTATCTATCTACATTTCTCCCTGTCTGTCTATCTATCTACATGTCTCCCTGTCTATCTAGTCATCTATATTTCTCCCTGTATGTCTATCTATCTAGCCACCTACATTTCTCTCTATCAAACTAGCCACCTACATTTCTCCCAGTCTGCCTATCTAGCCACTTACATTTCTCCCTGTCTGCCTATCTAGTCATCTACATTTCTCCCTGTCTATCTATCTATCTGCCTGTCAGTCTGGTCTCGCTCTCTCTCTCTCTCTCTTGATGACTATCTGCTTATACATGTCATCATCATTTGTCCATACATCAACTCACATAATCTTTCCTTGTAAAACAAGTAGGTTAAAGCTTACAGTGTTTTTTCTAATGTAAACCAAATTAAGACATTTCCAAGCTCATTATCTGCCTTGCATTACAAAAGCCTCCAACCCTATTGTGCATCACAAATGTATCGGCTTAACTCTTTCAACTCTACATAACTGTCAACTGCTGAAAATGTTGTCTGATACAAGTCTCAAAATGGTTTGGTCTTCTACACAAACTGGATCTGGTCTGACCTGGATCCAAGCTGTCTGTAATTTATCATCTTAACTAGGCGGTGTCTTCTTGATATTTACAAAAACTGGATCTCAATGATTAACAGTTTGGATCCTGATCAGATCCCAATAAATAAGGGACCTATCTGGATTCAAACCATCCGCAAAGGTCTTCAGTCATGTTCGTTTTGCAGTGGTATTATTTCTACTGCTAATAGTGTACATTGATGTTTTTAACACAGTGTAGATCCAGATCAGAAAATTAAGGAAGAAGCTGTCTGATTAAGCTCTACATGGATATCTCATAGGATCTGTCTGACATGAAACTGCACTTTTTGCGAGGGAAAGTTTTACTTATTTTGTTAGCCAGTATAATTGTTCAGATGATACAAGGTTTTCTCATAGTCAGGTTTTATCCTATTTATCAGAAGTCATCACATATGTACTCTGAGATTAATCCTCAGACAAAACAACTTTTATCTCTCAGTCTTAATATATTCCCATACAATAGCTATCACTTTGTATAGAGCCTGGCCAACTCTCGTAGACCAAATCAAGCAAAATGAAATTAAATAAAGCCAGATTTTTCAGTAACTAGACAGACTGAATATGTAACGCATAAACAGTGTATCTCAGTCTCTGATTATATGGAGCTAACGTCGTTTTTACCCTGAGTTATTACCAATGATATAACAAGAAGCAGATTTAAATCAATCACACAGAAACTTCCATTTTTCCTGCACCACTGCTGTACAACCTGTGTTACACCCACAATGAAGAAGTCTTGTACCCTTGTAAGAAAGCCTGGTGCTTAATGCAGGACAAAAATAATACAACAACCTCCTGTGGGAGCATTCTGCGTTGTTTTTGTGGTGTATTCAGTTAGATTTTAAAAGACTGACAATGCTTCTGCTCTAGGATGGCTGTCAGTAGAGGCTAGAATGTACAGTCTATCTTGTCTTAAACCACAACTCAAAGAGGAACTTGTATCCCACACAAGTGGTTGCTAAATACAAGATAAAAATAATGCAATGCTCATTCAGGGGTTTTCTACATTATTTTTATCCTGCATTAAGGATCATATTTCCTCAAAGATCTGTTACTTCATTTAGAAGTTGTTTAGTACATGATTAACTGTATAGATAAACTTCGTTTCTATTTGATTAAAGATGTAAACAGTTAAAAAATGAGGCTGATTCAATATCTAATGGATTTCTGTTTGTTTCCATCTGTCCTCTAGGTCAAGCCTGGAAGACGCTTCAGTTATAACTACTCTGCAACATTTAATGACATGAAAGAAAATCTAACAGCCATTCTTATTGAAACTGGAAATTAAAGTATGCAATGTGATTGATTCCCGAGGCATGGACATTTACAAGGACAGCTGACACTATCATCATGTGACATTTTACAAGGTAAGTATATCACGCTAATGCAAGTGGCATATTTGATAACTTTTGCAAACAGCTTTGATCCAGATGAGATGACAAATAAATGGTATTTCATCTGGATCCAAACTGTTTGAAACCCATAGAAGACAACATCTTTCCAAGAAGACATCTTGTTTTAGGGGAATTACATTTTCTTTTAACCCATTACTCCATAGATACTCATTTCTAGACATTTATTTCACTTGTATTCTATAATATCCTAGCAAATGAAAATTTAAATCAGACTGAAGTAAAGCAGAATGTTCCATAAGGTACACTCTGCTTTACTTTCAACTTGCTTTAAGTGTTCACCTGTCTTCAAAACTAGAAACACACTATGGAGTAATGGGTTAAAACTGGGTGCTGGTGAATTCGCCTAGAGACAAACTCGCCTACAATTAGATATATAGTAACCCAAATGGTGAATTCGCCTAGAAAGCAATCATATAATGATTGTATTTCACACCTTATAGTACAGGTATATCTACCGATTACAAGTCAATAAAATGAAAGATCAACTTGCCTTATTGTTTTCTTATATTAAACACAAAATTCACACATGCATATGATGATCAGGGGCTACACTCATTATCCAATCTTAGTCCACATTTGTTATGTTAACGGTACCTAACAACAGGTGCAAAATACAATCACTATATAATTGCTTTCTAGGCGAATTCACCATTTGGGTTACTATATATCTAATTGTAGGCGAGTTCGTCTCTAGGCGAATTCACCATTAACCGTTAAAACTCTATTTGTAAGCAAGAGAAAGAACACACTTTAACCATTTCTTGGTTGTACACCAGTATCTGTAATAGTTTGCAATAAGTGTAGACCCTATTTATTTTACTATTATTTGGGGGGAAATATTTCCTAAAAGTCATTTTATCAAAAGTGGAACAGTGTCATACATAAATTTCATCATAAAGTACTAGTATGTTAACAAAGTTATTAATATCCTATTCAAAGGAAATGATTGGAAAATACACCGTGATTTTGTGAACAGACACTATAAGTTGTGCTAAAAGTTGAGAACGGATTTAATTTAATGTTGTGGAAAAAGGGAGATAATTCTTAACAAGAGGGCCTTGAAAACCTTGATATCGCTCACCTGTTGTAATGAAGCCTGCTAGCTTTACCTTCGAGCTTCACCTGTTTTAATCTAAATTCATTAAAATTTGTAGTATAGAATGTAAACAATTTTGGAATACCTCATAATTCTAGTATAGTAGAGTACATCAAGGGCAGATAACTAGAGCCTAAACAATACTGAAATGAAGACTTTTCTAGCATTTCAAAGTATATCAAGGGCAGATAACTATTGCCACAATGATTAGTTTTCAACAATAATTGCACTCCTTCGAGAACTTATAGCTATATACTTTGTGTGCAAGTATAATCAAAATCCATTGAAAAGTGTAGTTGCAAGAGTGTAAACACTGTTCGATATGGCATTTTCAGTAATTCAAGGGCAGATGACTCTTGGCCTATTTGTCCGATTTCAACCATAATCAAACATATCTGAACTCTTATGTTCAGGTGTCACTCCTGAACGAAACCCCTCCATAGACTTCTATTGTAAATTGGCAATATTCTCCTGTCTCTGTCCAGTTCCATGACCTTCAGACCAATATAATCTGTTTCCATGGAAAGCTATAACAATGCACCAGAGTTATCAAAACAAGAGCCCCATGGGGCATATTTCGCTCACCTGAGAATAGCTGAAACAAGAGGGCCTGAAGGCCCTGATATCGCTCACCATTTGTAATGAAGCCTGATAGCTTTACCTTTGAATTTCACCAGTTTATTCTAAATCCATTCAAGTTTGTCGACCTACTCTAGTATAGTAGAGTACATCAAAGGCAGATAACTAGAGCCTAAACAATACTGAAATGAAGCCTTTTTCTAGAATTTCAAAGTATATCAAGGGCAGGTAACTTTTGCCACAATGATTATATTTCAACAATAATTGCACTCCTTCCAGAACGTATAGCTATATACTTTGTGTACAAGTATAATGAAAATCCATTGAAAACTGTAGTTGCAAGAGTGTAAACACTGTAAAATATGGCTTTTTCAGCAATTCAAAGGTAGATAACTCTTGATCTATTTGTCCGATTTCAACCATAATTACCCTTTTTCGAACTCTTATGGTCATATACAATCTGGGCAAGTTTGAGAGAGCTTGAATAAATATTGTGGCCTCTAGAGCGTAAACACTGTTAAATATGTCATTTTCAGCAATTCAAAGGGAATTAACTCTTGACCTATTGGTCTGATTACAGCCATAATTGAACTCATACGAAGTCTTATGGTAATATACAATCTGAGTAAGTTTGAGAAAGATTGGATAAAAATTGTGACCTCTAGAGTGTAAAAACCCTTAAATATGGCATTTTCAGCAATTCAAAGGTAGATAACTCTCGACCTATTAGTCTGATTTAAACCATAATCAAACTCATCTGAACTCTTATAGTCATATACAATCTGAGCAAGTTTGAGATAGATTGGATAAAAATGGTGAACTCCGTAAAATATGGCATTTTCAGCAGTTCTAAGGTAGATAACTCTTGATCTATTTGTCCGATTTCAACCAAAATCAAACTGATCCGAACTCTTATGGTGATATACAATCTGGGCAAGTTCTAGATAGATTGGGTAAATATTGTTGCCTCTAGAGTGTAAACACTGTAAATATGGCATTTTCAGCAATTCAAAGGTTGATAACTCATGACCTAATTGTCCGATTTCAGCCAAAATCAACTCATCCGAACTCTTATGGCAATATACCATCTGAGCAAGTTTGAGAAAGATTGGATAAATATTGTGGCCCCTAGAGTGTAAACACTAAAATTGTTGACGCCGCACGACGGACGATGGACGCCAGACATTCAAGGATTGCAAAAGTTCACCCTGAGCTAGCTCAGGTGAGCTAAAAATGGAGATAATGATTTATGTCCAGGACTGAACTAGATATGCAACAGACCGGAACCATTTGAACAAAATATGTAAAGGATATTTAAAAGTGTCACTATACCAAATATAAAAGCTCTGGCCATATTAGTTTCAGAGAAGAAGACGTTTGAAAATTTCACTATATAACTCTATGTAAAACTGTGACCCCCGGGGTGGGGCCAATTTTGACCCCAGGGGCATAATTTGAACAAACTTGATAGAGGACCTGTACGCAATGCTATGTGCCAAATATCTAAGCTCTGGCCCTTGTAGTTTCAGACAAGAAGATTTTTTAAATTTTCATTGGAAAAAATCTATGTTTAGCTCCTGTGACCTAGTTATGCAACAGACCAAAACCATTTGAACAAATTTGGTATAGGACATCTAGAAGTGTCACCATGCCAATTCTGACCCCAGGGGCATAATTTGAACAAACTTGATAGAGTACAGGTAGATGATGCTATGTGCCAAACATCTAAGCTCTGGCCCTTGCAGTTTTTGACAAGAAGATTTTTTAAGATTTCCTTATTTTTTCACTTTGGTTGCCATGGCAACCAGAGTTCTGCATTGTTTTTAATTCTTTGAACAAATTTGAAAGAGCTTGACCTATGGAACATTTCTGTAAAGTTTGGTTGAATTCTGTCAAGCGGTATAGGAGGAGATGTCATTTGAAGCAATTGTTAACGACGACGCACAACGCACGACGGACGACGACGGACACAGGGCCATCCCAATAGCTCACCTTGAGCCTTTGGCTCAGGAGAGCTAAAAAAGGAGACCATTAAGTTTCAACTTTTTCACAAAATTCACATTTCTAAGGTCACCGTCAATATTTACAAAACGAAAGTTGGCTCCCCGCCGCATCACACTCACATGTCTGACCACATGTTCTCGCAAAGTAGTTCCCAAATAGAACCCAGAAACACCTGTGATTTATCAACAACATCACTATTTCAGCTCAAAAACAAATACATCTGCAATTATCAGCACTTTCAATAAAAAATATGACCATGAAACACACAACCAATGTTTCACTAGGCACTTATTAGACACCCTACGACCCGGAAGCACTTCCGTTGTGGTGCGACACCTTCATATACAATCTGAGCAAGTTTGATAAAGATTAGATAAAAAGTGTGGCCTCTGGAGTGTAAACACCCTAAAATATGGCATTTTCAGCAATTCAAAGATAGATAACTCTTGATCTATTGGTCCAAATTTCAACCATTATCGAACTCTTCTGAACTCTTATGGTAATATACAATCTAGGCAAGTTTGAGAAAGATTGGATAAATATTGTGGCCTCTAGAGTGTAAACAATGTTAAATATGACATTTTCAGCAATTCTAAGGTAGATAACTCTTGATCTGTTGGTCCGATTTCAACCATAATCGAACTCATCTGAACTCTTATGGTAAAAAATATCTGAGCAAGTTTGAGAAAGATTGGATAAATATTGTGGCCTCTAGAGTGTAAACATGTAAATTGTTGACGAGGCACGATGGACGACACACACTGGACATTCAAGGAGCTAAAAAGGCAGATAAATGTTGTGATATAAGTAGGATCTAAGCAACAAAAGAGGTATATTGTATTAACTCTTTCAATGCCAAGTAACTCTTTCCTCTGAAACAGTGTTCTCTGTTAGTGTTCTAAAATTAATATTTTCCATAACTTCTTTTCAAAATAGGGTCAGAATGTGAAATAGTTTGGATTGTGATGATAAGGTTCAAGCTGAGTTTAGGATGCAAACTATTGGCAATTGTTACCATGGCCTTCCTACCCGCCTGCAAAGAGTTGACCTCTCCCTCCTTTCAGTGATACAGCATAAACTTTGAATGCAGGGCAGATGGCTACTTAAAGCTGAAAGAAAATAAAACTGGCTCGTCTTTTTTTTCATATTGCTTTAAGCAAGAACTTGCTTTAGAAACCATCTGTAAATCTTCAATTTATGGCATTTAAGAACCTGGGTCTATGGTATATCAAGTGTTTTCAGTTGAGCCTGAGATCGTTCTCAAGCATATGATTGGTCAGATTTTAGCTTTTGTTCAAATCTGACCAATCAAATGTTTGAGAACGGTCTCAGACTAAACTGAAAACGTTTGATAATGCCTGGACTTAATTAGCACCTGGAATTGTCCATCTTAAATTTTGGGGGTTAGTTGGTTTGTACAAGAGACAGATGGCTATTCCTCTGCAAATATATGTTGCTTAATACAAGTGTGACTTTGTTTTTTTGCTTTGCAGAGAGTCACAATGTTTGGCATATATCCAAGCGCAACCAATCTGGTCCAGAGAGGGATGGTGATACCACTTCTGTTTCTGCTGCTGACAAAGATAGCGAGCACGCCACTGTGTCCACCCAAGTGTTCTCTGTGTGAGTCGGACCCAAGGGGTCAGTTGTTGAAGGCTATGTGTGCCGATATCACCATACAGAGCTTGCCCAACACTATTACACACCTCCACACATCTGACGGTAGTGCAATGACTCTGCCACTAGGTCAACTCCGGAGTTTTGTTCTTGCAGGCAAGCGTAAGCTAGAGGTACTGACTATACAGCGGTAT
Organism: Gari tellinella; assembly: GCA_922989275.2. Taxonomy (NCBI): domain Eukaryota; kingdom Metazoa; phylum Mollusca; class Bivalvia; order Cardiida; family Psammobiidae; genus Gari; species Gari tellinella. The sequence continues at coordinate 42,075,277 of OV277872.1, forward strand.
AATGTGGCAGTGATACAACAAGGCATCTTCCTCTGCTGTCAACAACTGACATCTCTTGACCTCAGTAAGAATCAAGTGGATTATATTGACAAACAAATATTTGAAGGCCTGAGAAAACTCAAGTATTTGAATTTAAACAAAAATCTACTGACAGAAATTCCAGGTGATACGTTTAGTGTATTAGTGTCTGTACAGGAGCTAAATTTAGCGCTGAATAAGCTACAAGCTATTGGCAATGAGAGTTTTGTCGGGCTGAAGAGTCTTACTATACTAGATCTCGAATCAAATAGAATTGAAAACATTGAAACTGGTGCTTTTCAAGATCTGCACAGTGTTGAAAGTATAAATCTGAGAAATAACAGTCTCACTGTAATAAGAGCTTTGGTATTTGGCAATCTACACAATCTACGCTCACTCAATCTTCAAACCAACCATCTACACTATCTACACCCACAGGCTATGACTGGTACTGTCAATATGGAAATGTTAAATCTAGCACAGAACAACATCATTGAACTGCCATCTCAATTACTAGTTAATATTTCAAACATGAAACTTGAAATTAATCTAGCAAGAAACCAAATAGCAGAGATTCATGATAGAGCCTTAAGTCAAGTCCACTTAAAAACCTTATATCTCGTTGCTAATACAATAAAGCTTGTGCAACCAGAAGCTTTAAAGAACTGCTTCATTGAGAAGATTGATTTACAGCAAAACAAGCTTCAAAGGCTTCCTGATCAGCTGAAAAATTATCTGAACCAATCTACCAATTTGTTACTAAGCAACAACCCTTGGTCATGTGACTGCAACATCCAATGGCTAGGCAGCTTTTTGAACAACAACAACCAAGATCCAGTCTGTGCAGCACCTATGCATTTTTTTGGTTGGCCAATCAGACTCATTCTTAATGACTTACAAGTGGCTTGCAACAATGATGCATCAATCCCTGTGCCAACACGAAACTTCCCTGTTCCACCTAGACAGGACCTTATAACTCCTTTATTACAAAATCAAACTGCTTCATCCAACCAGCTAAATAACAAGGGAGATAACTCTTTTGTCATCATAATTTCTGTTGTGGCTGTAGTCATGGTGGTTTTGATTGTATCCATGGTAACCGCAATTGTTTACATGTCAAGGTCACAGGTCGTGTCAGAATTGACAATGTTGTGCCGAAAACCAGACTTGAATTACAGAACAAATTTTTCTCAAGTGCGAGGAAGAGTATCCATTCAAATCTAATACAACTCTTAGTGTTGTGCTGATTACCATTCATAGTCAAAAATCAATGGAGTTTACATTTCCATTGTAAAGAAAACTGCTTAAAGCAAAAAGAAAGTAAATAAGACAGCTCATGGTTTACTTTCATCCTGTTTTAAGCTACCACCCAACTATAAAACCATATATATAATTCCAGTGGTGGTAATTGTCTGGTTTGTGAAAACACATAATTAAAAGGTAATGCAGAAGTGTAGATGTGCTTCTATCAACTCTGGATGTGCTTACATTAGGTATTGATTGCTAATCAATTATCAGTTGACAGGTGTTTGTTTATTGATCTGGGCTGATTCCCACCACTCTGTAGTCTTATAATGTTGTTTTCTGACTTTTACAGTATACAGGCATTCTAGTGAGCTAGAAGAAACAGTAAATTCTGGTTAACCTATAAACTAGATGCCAGGGCAATCCCCACCTATCTATAGTATTCATTTGTAACTCAGAGCTCTAGATAAGTTGAAGTTAACATTGCCAATAGTCTCTCCTTGATGTCTTCAGCCAGGCCACTCACCTGAGTATGCTTCAAGACAATTAATGACAACGTACGCTATAATGGACACATAAGGATTTTAGTAACTGAACTATTCTCCTTATCTGGGGCTAGTTTTACGAAAAGTGGTACAGCAAAAATGGTCATAAGTCAAAACTTTAAAATTCATTTAATTTCTGATTTCTCTATCTAATCTGTCTTGTGACATCTCTTTTTCAAGACGATTCCAAAGAAATTTCACAAGACAGGATTACATGGAGAAATAAATAAAAATTGAAAATTTTATATTCTGACTTACAACAATATTCATCGTACAACGTTTAATAAAATGGGTCCCTGAGGAGTTGGCTAAAAGACAAGGTGTTAATAAAATATTTATATCTAAAGAGACTATAGTCTGTTGATTGTTCAACTCTCCACCCATTATCATTTGTGGTACTTACCGAGGTTTTCAGGTCAACAAGCGTCTGTGTGACAATGATGTTAAATACGGCATGTGATCGGCTACTCTCACTGTTCATATTGGTGGCAGCAACTGTCCTAGACTTGTTCCCTTCACTCATCAAATTATTTATATCCTGTAGAAAAGAATATGAAACTGGAGTCAGTTCATATAAACACTACTAGCTATGCTCAAACACATACATTTATCTAACGTGCTGGTCAAAGGCTACTGCCATTTTAACTATATGACCTTTTAACCTCTGTGGGGGGGAACCAAAATTTGGATCATAAAGTTTTCTGTTCACAAGCAGCAGAATATACATCTCGGTTGCTCGCTTTAACTGCCTTTGTATCTCGTTGAATTACACGCCAGAGGCATGTATACCTCGTCTTGTGGTTGCCAGATAACCCCAACATCAAAACAATGGATGGGACAATTGACAGGTCGCCAATTAACATACGTTATTGTGGTAGATTAAGATTAGTGTGGTGTAGAAAACAGAACTTGGTTTGGTCATTTAGTTGTAACCCCAGACACACCGATCCAGACATGCTTCAGTTTATTAAGACTATAGAAAATGTGTTGAAAACAAAACTCATAACAATGTTTAAACGCCTTTGTAGTCATTCTTTATACATTACTCACACTGTCTACATCTATACTGTTATATCCTTTTATTAAGAGCCACACCTTCTGTTTCCGAAGTAAATAAGAAAATAAAATAATATGAATAGCTTTGTTAATAGATTCTTCAAATAATGGATGCCTTTCATTAGCACTTAGAACAGTAACCGTTACAGTGGGTGAGCAGACTTTTCTCAGTCAACATTAGCCCACTAGAGTAATTTGAGGTTGCTAGAATGTAAACAAGGCCAAATACACTGTTTTTCATAAAACAGGGGCAATAACCCTTACCAGTCCAATCTGATTTAAGTAAATGATCAAAATTTATAACGATCTTATACTGGTACACATTCCGTTAAAATATGATTAGGATTGATGGAAAACTGAGGTTGCTAGAGTGTAAATCTGGTTAAATACTGTAAAACCGGTTTTATTCGCGACAATATAATTTATGTGTTAATTCGTGAATGCGTGGCCACACGAATATTCTCGCTAATTATTTGGTAAAAAGTATAAAATGGAGTAATGTCCGAAATAGGTATGTCAGGAATATGGTCATTTCTACCACAGTGTCGTATTTCTCTATATGTTACTCTGTTTCTGCATTGATAAACATTTTTATATTAGATAAAAATGTTGAATTAAATGTATTACTTCCATATAATGTTTTTCAATAAAAAAATAATGGTGTAGATAAAAAATAAATACCAGAAAATGGAACAAATGTTTTATTCTTTATTGATTTCTGTGAAGAGAAGTGACTCTAACATACGTAATTATAACGTTTGTGTTTAAGAAATAACAAATTCGTAGGTGTTCATTACCGTGCATTAGATCACAGTTAGGAGTTGAGATGTGGAGTCATTAGATCACGAGGCCTTTAGGCCGAGTGATCTAATTACCCACATCTTAACGACTAACTGTGATCTAATGCACGGTAATGAACACCTACGAATTTGTTATTTTAATTCTAACGTGACTTTTATTATAAAAATATTATTTATGTATTACGCGTATGGAGCAAATGGAACAGCGGATGGAAACGCTGCGCGTGTATTTCGTTATCGCGGCGTTATATACGTTTCTCGGTATTCTGTGTCTCTATTACGTAGGTTTCGAGGCGTGTTAGAATTAAGACTTAACAAATTTTAATTCTAACGCGACTTTAATTGTAAAATTACTATTTATGTATTACGCGTATGGGGCAAATGGAACAGCGGATGGAAACGCCGCGCGTGCAGTTCATTATCGCGACGTAATATACGTTTCTCAGTATTCTTTGTCTATATGCCGTAGGTTTCGAGTCGTGTTAGAATTATCAATATGTGACAGTCGGTCACAGACCCATATTAATTTTTCTCTCCGTAAGTACTACAAGTGTATCATATTTCGAGAGAGAATTTGCTGAAAACAGATTTGGCTCGTACACAGCCTTTGTGAAAAACAGTTCACTCATTTTGACTACATCATTGAATACCGGCTGTTAAAACTTTATCTGGGCCATCTCAAACTTTTGACATACCTGTGGCAATCGAATGCATGCCAAACCAAACATTTTAGATCAACAAATGGACACAGACCTGGAAATATGTTTTCACACCTTTAACATCCAAACTGACATTATACTTTGTGTTTGCAGAAAACACCAAAGACTAAGTTCACAAGTATCAATTGGTAATCTTATCGCTCAGCAACCTTCTATATGCTTCTGTATTCGTTAGGTTAAATAAGCGAGAGACAGCATGATGTCCCGAATTAATACAAAATCACATGAAATGAAAAATACTTCTTTTATAGTATGACCTTTTTGATAGTTCAAGGGCAGATAACTCTGGAAATAATAATTTGATTGAACCCCAAAACCATAGGTGTCTTCCTCTCATGGTACTAAGCATATGCCTTTAATATGAACCTGATGTGAAGAACTGTTTGAGTTCCGGACAGACAGACGGATAGACAGACAGAAAATGTGATTCCTATCGGGCTCCTACATTTGCAATGCGGGCCCTAATTAACTAAACGCAAACTGTTCAGAGTGTAAGGAGCCCCCTGATCAAGGTCTTCACTGTTTGTACAATACATATATACTGGTTATCAGCATAGAAAGGGTTAAAGACATCCAATTGTCCATGTTGTGTTTATAAGCAGTTATTTTGTACCAGTCTATGTATCCAGCTTACCTCAAAGGATGTCACAACCAAGGTTGACAAACCATCAACATACGGCCCTAAGATGTTGTGTTCCCTCACTTTTAAGTTAGTTTTGTGACTGAAATAACATAAACAAAATGACACAATTTAAGTATCATGAACATAAGACAAAAATAAAATAGCATGAAAATAAAATTGTTGAAAGACGGAAAGGTACATTTTACAAGAGGGGCTGAAGGCCCTGATATCGCTCACCATTTGTAATGAAGCCTGATAGCTTTACCTTTGAATTTCACCCGTTTTATTCTAAATCCATTCAAGTTTGTCGACCTACTGTAGTATAGTAGAGTACATCAAAGGCAGATAACTAGAGCCTAAACAATACTGAAATGAAGCCTTTTTCTAGCATTTCAAAGTATATCAAGGGCAGGTAACTATTGCCACAATGATTACATTTCAACAATAATTGCACTCCTTCGAGAACGTATAGCTACATCCTTTGTGTACAAGTATAATCAAAATCCATTGAAAACTATAGTTGCAAGAGTGTAAACGCTGTAAAATATGGCATTTTCAGCAATTCAAAGGTAGATATCTCTTGATCTATTTGTCTGATTCCAACCATAATCACCCTTTTTCCAACTCTTATGGTCATATACAATCTGGGCAAGTTTGAGAGAGCTTGGATAAATATTGTGGCCTCTAGAGCGTAAACACTGTTAAATATATCATTTTCAGCAATTCAAAGGTATATAACTCTTGACCTATAAGTCTGCTTTCAACCATAATCAAACTCATCTGAACTCTTATAGTAATATACAATCTGAGCAAGTTTAAGAAAGATTTGATAAAAATTGTGAACTCTAGAGTGTAAACACCGTTAAAAATGGCATTTTCAGCAATTCAAAGGTAGATTACTCTTGATCTATTTGTCCGATTTCAACCAAAATCAAACTCATCCGAACTCTTATGGTCATATACAATCTGGGCAGGTTTTAGAAAGATTGGATAAATACTGTGGCCTCTAGAGTGTAAACACCGTTAAATATGGCATTTTCAGCAATTCAAAGGTAGATAACTCTTGATCTATTTGTCCGATTTCAACCAAAATCGAACTCTTCCGAACTCTTATGGTCATATACAATCTGGGCAGGTTTTAGAAAGATTAAATAAATACTATTGCCTCTAGAGTGTAAACACTGTTAAATATGGCATTTTCAGCAGTTCAAAGGTAGATAACTCATGAAATATTTGTCCGATTTCAACCATAATCGAGCTCATCCGAACTCTTATGGCAATATACCATCTGAGCAAGTTTGAGAAAGATTGGATAAAAATTGTGGTCTCTAGAGTGTAAACACTAAAATAGTTGACGCCGCACACCGCACGACGCACGACGGACAATCAAGGATTACTGGGGACGAAATTTAACATACCCAGAAAAGTCTTGTCTCAAAGCATGTGTGCTGCAAATATAGAAGCTGTAGGTCAAAGGGTATTAAAGTTGTGAGCATTTTTTCAAAACTTAAACACACATTTCGAAACTTTAACAAATAGACTGAGGTTCAACATTTAACATGGTTGGAAAGGTCTTGTCCAAAGGCATGTGTGCCATGAGTAAAAGTTGTAGGTCAAGGGGTACAGTAACTATGAGCAATTTCAAAAACTTAAACATGAGAGACCTAGTTCAAGGTCAAAAGGTAAGGAAAGTTAGCTGCACACATTTTTTAACAGACAGAAGGGCTGACAGACATACATGTGACCAGCACTACATCAAAACTCAGAAAGCACAACATAAATATGTGTCAGATCATCAAAATGACTTCCCTCTATATAAAGGGAGAAATAACTATTAAAATGAGACCACTGTACGTTTGATTGCTACAATCAATTTTCCACTGTACAAAACGCTTCTTTGAATGTTACGAGAAAGTTTCCAATTTACAAAAACAATGTGAGTGCTTAATATACAGCCAGACACTATCATGTGCCAATGTACAAACTAGATATATCACTAAAGGTGATTCATACCAAGCTCTGGTGAGCTAACAAAAGTTCAAGTTAAAAGGGGGGCACACTTATATGGAAATTTTGGAAGAGTTATGAAACTTGTAAATGAGTTTCCCACTCAAAACAATGACAATGTGTACCAAGTTTGAAGATGGTATCAAAAACGTTACGAAACAAGAGCGCGTCCCAGTTACACGAATGCCCCCGATGATACAGGGAGGGGATTCCAGACTATCAAATGTAAAATGTACGAGTTAGAGAGCAGAAACTGTCATGGAGCGCCATAAAAGCGCCATTTTGAGGAATTCAAGGGCCATTACTCCAAAGAGCCTAGCATAAATTGGCGCCGCTGGTTATCCAACTTGGTCTCCATTTTATGTCAACAAACATTTTCAGAAAGTTTGGTGAAGTTCAGATGAAAAGCAATGTGTTTGTGAAACACAAATGCCCCCAGCCAGCGTCATGTTATGTAATGTAATGCTTATTTGCAAAAGTAGGTCAAAAGTCATGGTCGCATGGTAAATGAAACATTGGCATGGTTGAACAAGTCTTAACACAAGAAACATAAATGTACATGTACATACAAAGTATGGAAGCTCTAGGCCTACTGGTTCAAATGTTATAGGCATATAAAGATTTATACAAAAGCCGGTAAAAGGTCAAGGTCACAAAGGCAAAAGCGTAGGTATGGTTGGAAAGGTCTTGACACAAGAAATATATAAACAAAATATGAAAGCCGTAGGCCTACTGGGGCAAATGTTATAGCCATTTAAAGATTTTTACAAAAGTAGGTCAAATGTCAAGGTCACAATGTCAAAAAGTTTTGTATGGTTGGAAAGGTCTCGCCACAGGGAAGACACCTGCCAAGTATAAAAGGCCCAGGTGCAAAAATGCAAAAGTTATAGCCAAGGTTAAGGTTTTGGGTTAAAGTTTGATTAAATAGGTCAAAGGTCGAGGTCAAGGTCACATGGTCATAGACTTTGGTTTAGTTGGAAAGGTCTTAACACAAGAAATATGCATACAAAATATGAAAGCCCTGGGCCAACTGGTGCAAATTATAAAGCCATTTAAAGATTTTTACAAAAGTAGGTCAAATGTCAAGGTCACAAGGTCAAAATATTTTATATGGTTGGAAAGGTCTTGCCATGAGGAATACACGTGCCAAGTATAAAAGGCCCAGGTTTAAAAATGCAAAAGTTATAGCCAAGGTTAAGGTTTTTGGTTAAAGTTTGATAATAGGTCAAAGGTCAAGGTCAAGGTCACATGGTCAAAGATGTTGGTATGGTTGGAAAGGTCTTGACAAAAGAAATATGCATACAAAATATGAAAGCCCTGGGCCTACTGGTGCAAATTTTATAGCCATTTAAAGATTTTTACAAAAGTAAGTCAAATGTCAAGGTCAAGGTCACAAGGTCAAAAAGTTTTATATGGTTGGAAAGGTCTTGCCATGAGGAATACACATGCCAAGTATAAAAGGCCCAGGTTTAAAAATGCAAAAGTTATAGCCAAGGTTAAGGTTCTTGGTTAAAGTTTGATTAAATAGGTCAAAGGTCAAGGTCACATGGTCAAAGATATTGGTATGGTTGGAAAGGTCTTGACAAAAGAAATATACATACAAAATATGAAAGCCCTGGGCCTACTGGTGCAATATTATAGCCATTAAAGATTTTTTACAAAAGTAGGTCAAATGTCAAGGTCAAGGTAACAAGGTCAAAAAGTTTTATATGGTTGGAAAGGTCTTGCCATGAGGAATACACATGCCAAGTATAAAAGGCCCAGGTGCAAAAATGCAAAAGTTATAGCCAAGGTTAAGGTTTTGGGTTAAAGTTTGATTAAATAGGTCAAAGGTCAAGGTCACATGGTCAAAGATGTTGGTATGGTTGGAAAGGTCTTGACAAAAGAAATATACATACAAAATATGAAAGCCCTGGGCCTACTGGTGCAAATGTTATAGCCATTTAAAGATTTTTACAAAAGTAGGTCAAATGTCAAGGTCAAGGTCACAAGGTCAAAAAGATTTGTATGGATGGAAAGGTCTTCATACAGGGAAGACACATGCCAAGTATAAAAGGTCCAGGTACAAAAATGCAAGAGTTATATCCAAGGTTAAGGTTTTTGGCACAGACAGACGGACGGACGGACGGACGTACGTCCGGACCAACAGACATGACAAAAACTATATGCCCCCGAATCGTAGATTCTGGGGGCATAAAAAGAAAATTTCTTCGAAAAACATGACAGACCGACGGACTGGAGAAAAACGCCAAGTTTTGATGGGCCATATCTAAAGGCCCAACAGTACCATTTGGTCATGACCCCTTGCTTGGTTGTGGCCCATTGGTTGTTTACTGACAAATAAAAAGGTCCTTTGCTTCTGTTTGATCAAACTTATCCATCGGTGTTTGGGCTATGTCCGCATTATAAGACTGACACATAAAGGGCCCTATTTTAGGATAGCCCTCACTGCACTAGGAACACAGACAAGGTTATAGTAATGCATACCCTTTCAGGTCTAACAAGTCATGGACCTTTTCATTATATATTTCCATATAGGACACCTCCACTTTAAAGTTTGTTGCCTCGTCTTGGAGCTTGGCTATTCGGTCAAACAGTGCATCACAGAGGCGTGGTATAATACCTTTCTCCTCAACAGTCCCCATCATTGTATACGACTTGCCTGATCCTGGAACACATAGCAGTGGTGTTAACCCATTACCCCTTATCCCTTTACCTCATAGCCTATTTCAAGATCTGAAGACAGGTGACCACTAAAAGCAGGTTGAAAGTAAAGCAGAATGTGCCTTAAGGCGCATTCTGCTTTACTTTCAGCCTGCTTTAAGCTATCATCTGCAAGAATTTAGAAAAAAAATTCCTATGGTACAATTTCATGACCAGTGATAATTTTACCTGTGCATCCCGAGTCCTTTACTCATTAAATTTGCCAGGGACTCATTATTTATAAAATTGCGAGTCCCATGGACCCATAGCTTTTCTAGCCTTTATTAACCTATTACTCATAAGCAAAAAGAAGCTTAAAGCAGGTTGACAGTAAAGCAGAATGTGCCTAAGTTAAGGCACATTCTGCTTTACTTTCAACCTGCTTTAAGTAGTCACCTGTCTTCAAAACTAGAAATAAGTTATGGGACTCAAGGACTCAATGTTTGTCTCAAGGACTCACTGTTTTACAGAATGTGCATCCGGAGGACTCATTCTTCTCATTTCTATAATTATCACTGCATGACTGTACAGGAACTATTTTCTTCAGTGGATGAATAAATCTTATGTGCTAAAAAGCGCTTCTATGAGGGAAAGGGTTAAACTTTATAACCAATCAATTTGTACATTTCAACAGACATTGTTGATTTAACAAACACTGATTACACAGTAAAGCCCACTTATACAATTCAACAAGTCAACTGCTTTCAGTGTTTATGACAGGTTACTGCTTATAGCAAGATAAAAGTAAAACAGAAAGCTCTAGTAATGTTTAAATGACTGTTAAACCTTTGCAGTATTGGATACATTCATGGGAACATAACTATGGCAGACATAACAAGAGCACAGCACTGCAAGGTCATGGCAAAATCAACTAGAACGGCTATCACTAAAGGTGATAAATACCCCCACTATGCAGCACTCTGTCACACTCTGCAGACGTTTTCAACGAGGTTTGACAATGGCAGGGTGCTGCCACCATCATAAAAACTTGGAAAATTTATGGCAAGTATCAAGTAAATCAGGTTGAAAGTGAAGGAGTTCGCCGTACAAGATTTTGCCTGCCAATTTCAAGACCAATTTCAAGGCCAAAGGTCAAGGTCACAGAGATTTGAAATGTGTGTCTTGCACATCTACTACTCCTGAGTAACATTTATGCAAAGTATCAAGTGAATCAGGTTGAAAGTGAAGGAGGAGTTGAAAGTACAAGATTTTGCCTGCCAATTTCAAGACCAATTTAAATGACAAAGGTCAAGGTCACAGAGACCTGAAATTTGTGTCTTGCACATCTACTACACCTGAGTAACATCTATGCCAAGTATCAAATGAATCGGGTTGAAAGTGAAGGAGGAGTTGAAAGTACAAGATTTTGCCTGCCAATTTCAAGACCAAATTTAAGGCCAAAGGTCACAGAGACCTGAAATTTGTGTCTTGCACATCTAGTACACCTGAGTAACATTTATGCCAAGTATCAAATGAATCGGGTTGAAACTGAAAGAGGAGTTGAAAGTACAAGATTTTGCCTACCAATTTCAAGACCAATTTCAAGGCCAAAGGTCAAGGTCAAGGTCACAGAGACCTTAAAATTGTGTCTTGCACATCTACTACACCTGAGTAACATCTATGCCAAGTATCAAATGAATCGGGTTGAAACTGAAGGAGGAGTTGAAAGTACAAGATTTTGCCTACCAATTTCAATACTAATTTCAAGGCCAAAGGTCAAGGTCAAGGTCACAGAGACCTGAAATTTGTGTCTTGTACATCTACTACACCTGAGTAACATTTATGCCAAATATCAAATTAATCGGGTTGAAACTGAAGGAGGAGTTGAAAGTACAAGATTTTGCAGACAGACCGACGGCCAACCGACTGACGGCCAACCGACGGCCAACCAACCAACCAACCAACCGACCGACCGACAGGCTGATTCCAGTATACCCCCTAAAACTCTGTTTGTGGGGGTATAATAATAATAAATATCATCAGAGCAGAGCCAAAATTAATAGTTGCCTATATTTATGATGAGAAGCTAAATATGAAATTTGGTTACAATTATGTTGAATAAAACTTAAAGTAATTGTTCGGAAACTAGCTTTTTGCATTATTCTAAGTGTGTAAAGGGGCATAGCTGCAAGAAAAATCATCAGACTAGTATTTCTGCCAATTATGAATGGAATATCTCAATGAACAAAGGAGTTATAAGCATTTCTAGAAACCTTAACACAGATTTCGAAATCTAAATGCAGGCTTTAAGTTCAAGGTCAAGGCCACTGGGGTCAAACGTTTGATGTGCATGGAAAGGTCTTGTCCATATACACACACAAACCAAATATGAAAGGAATACCTCAAGAGACATAGAAGTCATAGGCATTTTGAGAAACCTAAACATAGATTTCAAAACCTAAACGTGGGCCCGTACTTCAAGGTTTATATTACTGGAGTAAAATTATTTGTGTGCATGGTATGGTCTCGTCTATAAAAACGTGCATACCAGATATGAAAGCAATACCTCTAGGGAGATAGGAGTTATAAGCATTTTTCGAAACCTGAATGCAGATTTTGAAACCAAAACGCGGGCCCTAGGTTCAAGGTCAAGGTCACTAGACTTAACTGTTTGTATGCATGAAAAAGTATTGTCCATATATACATGCATGCCAAATATGAGAGGAATATCTCAAGTTATAACCACTTTGAGAAACCTAAACGCAGATCTCGAAACCTAAACGTTGGCCCTAACTTCAAGGTCAGATCACTTGGTTCAAAATATTTGTGTGTTATTATTTTGGAGTAATATGCATTTTTCAAAACCTTAACAGATTTCGAAACCCTTAACATGGGCCCTTAGTTCAAGGTCAAGGTCACAGGGGTCAAACTTTTTGTGTGCATCTTGTCCATATGCACACAAGTATGAAAGTAATACCTCAAAGGACATAAGAATCATAAGTATTTTTCGAAACCTAAATGCAAATTTCGAAAACCTAAACATGGGCCCTAAGTTCATATGCAAAGAAAGGTCTTGTCCATACACATATGCATCCAACATATGAAAGAAATATCTCAAGGGACATAGAAGTTATAAGCACTTTGAGAAACCTTAACGCAGATTTCCAAACCTAAATGTGGACCCTAACTTCAAGGTCAAGGTCACTTGGTTAAAAATATGTGTGTGCATGGTAAGGTTTTGTCCATATACTAGGGATGTCAAAGAATACCAAAACGCTATCCGAATATTCGAAAGTTCTATCCGAATAGTATTCGGATATTCGGTTTTGAAAACCATACAAATCATCGTATGTTCGTAAGTTGCTTGAATAGTATAGAGGTAATTTAGATGATATCCCGTAAAGCTTCTCTCTCAGCATAATAGTGTAAGCATTCAGTCAAAGCAGACTTGAATCGATTTAAATTTTGATTTAGTTCCAACCAAGAAGATGCCTGGGTATGATCAATTTGGCGTTCATTTTTGCAATGAAACCATTTTTGTTTCGAGTTACAGAGTACATGTTTACCTGCGAGTAAGCGTCACGGTGCCATGATCTGGGCCTTTTTGTAAAATTCACTCTTTTTCTTTTTCAGCAATTCACATAACAGGAATGGATCAGTTTATCAAGATTCAAGAGATTTTGAATGATTATTAAAAGCAAAGAAATGTGCGACTCTATTCTGCTTGGTTAATCGTAAAGCTGATAATTATACATGTCGTGCTTTACTGCTCTTGATTGACAATTTCTGTATGAATAACCAATCATAAGCAAATGCTTTTCACGCCGTAACAAACTGTCTAGCAGTATGATACAATGATTGGATAATGAAAATATCATTGTTTCTTGTCAGTGTGATAAAATTACATAATCCGTGATAATAGTGTACTGTTTATTTGAAATTGCGTGGGTAGATAGCCAATTAGCGGCGCCCCCTTTACCCGCTACATAATCGGGTTCTGTGAATTATACCCTGACGTAATGGAAGTTGCAAACAAACACAAACACATTGGTATCTTTAATCGCGTATTGTTTTCTTAAGTCTAGATGGGTAAGCCAACCGTTAATGATGACAATCACATGTGCTATAGGTGTCACGCAATTATCTTACCATTGACACTTGTTGTAAAAACAAACTGTTAACGCTAACGGGGGTGCGAAAACATCGTTTTAACTGGCAATGATTAATGAACACGGAACAGTATCGAAACAATTTTCTTTAAATTTTTTTTTTTTTTAAAAAACTCGATCCGAATAGTGATCTTCTATCCGAATATTCGGTGAACTATTCGAATATTCGGATATTCGAGTATTCGTTGACATCCCTACCATATACACATGCCTACCGGATATGAAAGCAATACCTCAAGGGAGATAGGAGTTATAAGCATTTTTCGAAACCTATACGCAGATTTCGAAACCTAAACCCGGGCCTTAAGTTCTAGGTCAAGGTCACTAGGCTGAAAATTTTTGTATGCATGAAAGGTATTGTCCTTTTACACATACATGCCAAATATATAAGGAATATCTCAATGAACATAGGAGTTCAAGGCATTTTTCAAAACCTAAACACAGATTTCGAAACCTAAACACAGGTTCTAAGTTCAAGGTCAAGGTCACAGGAGTCAAACGTTTTGTATGCATGGAAAGGTCTTGTCCATATACACACACATACCAAATATGTTAGGAATACCTCAATGGATATAACCTCAAAGTTATAAGCATTTTCTTGAAACTGCTAATGCGAACGCCGACGCCAACGACTGGGTGACAACATTAGCTTTTGGACACAGTTTGGCGTGCTAAAATACATAGATCATTAAAAGAAACCAAAATCACTGAGGCATCATCCCTGGGTAAGTAAGCCAAATATGAAATTTGGCTATAATAGGTAAACAAGAGCACTGCATGTGGGTGCCAAGGCTCGTCTGAAGATCAGGAAAAATTACAGTAACATTAAGTCAAGGGTCAAGGTCAATTGGTGAAATATTTTGGTATGTCTGAATTGGACTTTTCAAGATGAACATGCATACCAAAATTAATGGTTGTAGATGAAACAAGACTGCGTTCAATAAACGCTTATGCCCCCGGTGGCATCCTTGACAATATATTTTAAATCATTTCCAAATTAGGTCAAGGTCAAACTGAGCTTGGGTATTACTGATGGATTGGTAATGGTCCAAGGCAATAACTGTATAAGTATAGAAGCATTGGAGTAAGCGGTGTTGATGCTAGACGAAACGGTAAAATCTAGTTAACCAAGAAATAGCCCATTCAAAATATTCTAAGTCCAAATTAGGTCAAGGTCAAGGTCAAAATAAAGGTTGGGTATTATTGGTGGCTAGGGAATGGTCCAAGGCAACAACTGTATAAGTATCCAAGCATTTGAATAAGCGGTGTTGATGCTAGACGAAACGGTAAAATCTACTTAACCTGGTTACGGACGGACGGACAGGACGATTACTATATGCTCCCGCATCTGTCGATGCCGGGGGCATAAAAATGAAGAAGTTTCTAGAAGAACAGTGAACAATTGAAGAACCTTACGATTTCAGACAACAACAAAAATAGGTCAAAGGTCAAGGTCAATTGGTAAAATATTTGTCAAAATTTTTAACCAGTCAAAGACTTTCTAAACATAAGTACAATACATGTTATATTAGTTTTATATAGATGATTTGCACTGATTAGTGTTAACATATTTATTGCATACAATATACATGCAGGGGATTGGGCTACAAGTTTTTACAACATTATATAATGCCCGCTCCCCACTGATTGCTAGAGAGAGAAGGGATGATTGTTGTGTTTACTGGGGTATTTATTTACACATGTTTTATTAGTTTGATATCTATGATCTGCACTGATTGCTAGAGAGAGAAGGGATAATTGTTGTGTTTACTGGGGTATTTATTTACACATGTTTTATTAGTTTGATATCTATGATCTGCACTGATTGCTAGAGAGAGAAGGGATGATTGTTGTGTTTACTGGGGTATTTATTTACACATGTTTTATTAGTTTGATATCTATGATCTGCACTGATTGCTAGAGAGAGAAGGGATGATTGTTGTGTTTACTGGGGTATTTATTTACACATGTTTTATTAGTTTGATATCTATGATCTGCACTGATTGCTAGAGAGATAAGGGATGATTGTTGTGTTTACTGGGGTATTTATTTACACATGTTTTATTAGTTTGATATCTATGATCTGCACTGATTGCTAGGGAGAGAAGGGATAATTGTTGTGTTTACTGGGGTATTTATTTACACATGTTTTATTAGTTTGATATCTATGATCTGCACTGATTGCTAGAGAGAGAAGGGATGATTGTTGTGTTTACTGGGGTATTTATTTACACATGTTTTATTAGTTTGATATCTATGATCTGCACTGATTGCTAGGGAGAGAAGGGATAATTGTTGTGTTTACTGGGGTATTTATTTACACATGTTTTATTAGTTTGATATCTATGATCTGCACTGATTGCTAGAGAGAGAAGGGATGATTGTTGTGTTTACTGGGGTATTTATTTACACATGTTTTATTAGTTTGATATCTATGATCTGCACTGATTGCTAGGGAGAGAAGGGATAATTGTTGTGTTTACTGGGGTATTTATTTACACATGTTTTATTAGTTTGATATCTATGATCTGCACTGATTGCTAGAGAGATAAGGGATGATTGTTGTGTTTACTGGGGTATTTATTTACACATGTTTTATTAGTTTGATATCTATGATCTGCACTGATTGCTAGGGAGAGAAGGGATAATTGTTGTGTTTACTGGGGTATTTATTTACACATGTTTTATTAGTTTGATATCTATGATCTGCACTGATTGCTAGGGAGAGAAGGGATAATTGTTGTGTTTACTGGGGTATTTATTTACACATGTTTTATTAGTTTGATATCTATGATCTGCACTGATTGCTAGGGAGAGAAGGGATAATTGTTGTGTTTACTGGGGTATTTATTTACACATGTTTTATTAGTTTGATATCTATGATCTGCACTGATTGCTAGGGAGAGAAGGGATAATTGTTGTGTTTACTGGGGTATTTATTTACACATGTTTTATTAGTTTGATATCTATGATCTGCACTGATTGCTAGGGAGAGAAGGGATAATTGTTGTGTTTACTGGGGTATTTATTTACACATGTTTTATTAGTTTGATATCTATGATCTGCACTGATTGCTAGGGAGAGAAGGGATAATTGTTGTGTTTACTGGGGTATTTATTTACACATGTTTTATTAGTTTGATATCTATGATCTGCACTGATTGCTAGAGAGATAAGGGATGATTGTTGTGTTTACTGGGGTATTTATTTACACATGTTTTATTAGTTTGATATCTATGATCTGCACTGATTGCTAGAGAGATAAGGGATAATTGTTGTGTTTACTGGGGTATTTATTTACACATGTTTTATTAGTTTGATATCTATGATCTGCACTGATTGCTAGGGAGAGAAGGGATAATTGTTGTGTTTACTGGGGTATTTATTTACACATGTTTTATTAGTTTGATATCTATGATCTGCACTGATTGCTAGAGAGATAAGGGATGATTGTTGTGTTTACTGGGGTATTTATTTACACATGTTTTATTAGTTTGATATCTATGATCTGCACTGATTGCTAGGGAGAGAAGGGATGATTGTTGTGTTTACTGGGGTATTTATTTACACATGTTTTATTAGTTTGATATCTATGATCTGCACTGATTGCTAGAGAGATAAGGGATGATTGTTGTGTTTACTGGGGTATTTATTTACACATGTTTTATTAGTTTGATATCTATTATCTGCACTGATTGCTAGAGAGATAAGGGATGATTGTTGTGTTTACTGGGGTATTTATTTACACATGTTTTATTAGTTTGATATCTATGATCTGCACTGATTGCTAGGGAGAGAAGGGATAATTGTTGTGTTTACTGGGGTATTTATTTACACATGTTTTATTAGTTTGATATCTATGATCTGCACTGATTGCTAGGGAGAGAAGGGATAATTGTTGTGTTTACTGGGGTATTTATTTACACATGTTTTATTAGTTTGATATCTATGATCTGCACTGATTGCTAGGGAGAGAAGGGATGATTGTTGTGTTTACTGGAGTATTTATTTGTTGTTTCTACTCATTACCTGTTTGACCATAGGCAAATATACAGCCATTGTAGCCTTCAAAAGCTCGCTCCAACACCGGCTCCCCAAGGCTGTGAAACACATTCTGTTGACCTGAAAAACACAATTAGAATTAATCTAGGAACTTTATATCACCTAATTTATCAAGTAAAACCCCTTCAATGGCAGCGCACTGAAGTCATGACTTATTTGCAATAATAAAATAGTGTTTTATATGGGCTCTTGCCCTGAGCCATCCCGTACGAAAAATCCAGGCGGAATCCGCCCGGAAATGAGGCGGAATTGGGGCGGAAATGGCCGATTCCGGGCGGACTTGGGGCGGAAACCTAAATTCCGCCTCAAGTCAGTCAGTTTTACGGGCGGAATTTTGAGAAGATTCCGGGCGGAATTTAAAATCCAGGCGGAATTTTGTACTTTGACATTTTTCAGAGGCGGAATTTCTCACTTAGACTAGCATCTCGAGGCGGAAAATGAGAAAACATTGGAAATTGAGGCGGAATTTTTGACTTAGACTATTTCAATAAGGCGGAATTTCGGACTTAGTTAAAATTCTGCCTGAATGAGGCGGAATTTCATACTTAGACTATTGCAACAAGGCGGAATTTTGGACTGTGAATTTTGAAAAAATGTTTAAGTCCAAAACGTGAAAAAAGTTTTAAAAAATTGTATCTTTTTAATTATTTAATAAAATCAGGGTGTTCATGGATTCAAAATTATCGCCATAAAACAAAGAAGTCATATATGTACAAATGAGGAAGGTCTTTTGGTCAAATATAACAAAGGGGAATAACTCCGAAAATATTAATGTCTAGTCAGAGTTATGGACCCTGCACTTAATCTCTCCAAGCTAGCTATTTCCATATATGAAATTTTATTCCACTAGCATCAGTTAAACTGGAGTAAATATCTTAAAAAAAAACATGGGCCACTATGGCCCTAAATCGCTCACCTGGTAACCATGTAACCATGTACACCGTGTGACCTAGTTTTTGACCGGGCATGACCCTCATTCCAACTTGACCTCGATTTCAATGAGACAAACATTTTGTTCAAGTTTCATGAAGATTCAATGAATTTTGTAGTCTCTATAGAGTGTTAACAAGGTTTTTCGATGATTTGACCTAGTGACCTAGTTTTTGACCGGACATGACCCACATTCAAACTTGGCCTAGATTTCATTGAGGCAATCATATTGATGAAGTTTCATGAAGATCAAATGAAATTTGTAGCCTCTAGAGTGTTAACAAGGTTTTTCGATAATTTGACCTTGTGACCTAGTTTTTGACCAGACATGACCCACATTCGAACTTGACCTAGATTTCATTGAGGCAAACATTTTGATGAAGTTTCATGAAGATCCAATGAAATTTGTAGTCTCTAGAGTGTTAACAAGGTTTTTCGAAGATTTGACCTAGTGACCTAGATTTTGACCGGACATGACCCACATTCGAACTTGGCCTAGATTTCATTAGGCCAATCATATTGATGAAGTTTCATGAAGATCCAATGAAATTTGTAGCCTCTAGAGTGTTAACAAGGTTTTTCGATAATTTGACCTAGTGACCTAGTTTTTGACCGGACATGACCCACATTCGAACTTGACCTAGATTTCATTGAGGCAAACATTGTGACCAAGTTTCATCAAGATCCAATGAGATCTGAACCTGGTAGAGTGTTAACGAACAATTGTGGACGGACGGACAGACGACGGACATCCAGCGATCCTAAAAGCTCACCTTGGCACTACGTGCCAGGTGAGCTAATAAAGACAATAACCCTCCCCCTCTCTCTCTCTCTCTCTCTCGGAATCAGTTGTGTGAATTTACTTTCAATTCAGAACTGCAGTTTCATTTAGGCAAGATTTTTAAAGTTGTTTCAATTGGTTGCCATGGCAACCACAGTTTCAACTGATAGACCTATATTTGAAGAAATCTGATACAGATTCACCCATTTGTATGAAATTATTTTTAAATTGAGTCAGTGGTTTCAAAAAAGAAGAATTTTTAAGTTTCTACTATATTATAGCCAAATAAAGGAAATACGAGTGCCCCACCCACTGCTGTTTTTTTTTTTATACCTTAGAATACCTTAGAACGTCTTCTGGTAGAAGGCCTTGGGGGGCCTCTATCACCAGCTCTATTGATCTTCTCGGGTCCGGTTGCAATACACGCCTCATAATCATATCTGACATCCTGATTGCACCAGAATTTATCAAGTCTTGCTTCAAAACACTTTTTCTTGGAAAATTATTTTAAGAAATAGCCATTTAACTTTAAGGAAAGAACAATTTTAAATTCTCTTCAACGTTTTCCGTAGTTTTCATATGCGCATAATATTATTTCAGAGATAATTCACGTTTATTCTCTGTTTCTAGCAGAAAGAATAACACATTATTTACGTGAAAGGCCGAAACTCTATGGGGTCGAAGTTTCTCCGTGTGCTCCGTTCCGCGCATGCGCTAGCTGTTGGTCTCGAAATTTGAAATGAAGAGCCATAATTTGTAACGACGATACATGAATGTCCCTGTGTTTTTACCAAGAAATCACACCTTGTATGGCTCATACACGCTGTCGCGGACAATGCGTGTTGTGATTAAAGGTAAATTGTGTATTTAAACTTGTATGTTCGTGTATAAATTAATTCAGATGTTATCGCACGCTGCCTGGGTGTTTGTTTTTGTCAGTTGATCCTACTAGGATATTGTAAGATTTAATGCAGATATATTTACATGTATTTAGATTTGTTTCAGTAGATAGGTGGTCAAGTCGAAGCTGCAAATATTTATTTACCTAATCCATCATTTGAAATGCAATTGATAGGCAGATTCAGGTGAATACAATCTTCTATGCTGAAAACGTAGCGGTTCAATTCGTCCCAAGTCAAATCGTAACTGGTTTAATTCGGCCTACACACTATAGAATAGTGATTGCAGTGTATAGTTAGATACAGAAAATCGTTTCAACATTTTGTAATTAAGTTGTCCCGTATTTGATTGTTTTTCTTAGATTTAAATACATTCTTTTAGTTTAAACAAGTTAATTAGAGTTTAATGTGTGGTAAACAAGTTATTTAGATGTGATTTTATCTATCTTCTCACAACTCAAATTTAGATCTAGATACACTTTAATTTTATCAAAGCATATGTCTCTATTTCAGATTCCATGAGTCAACCAATAGAATAGTTACAACACTGTTGAAACATCTTATTTAAAGATCCATGGACCAGAGATATTGAGGTGGCTTAACAGCTGTAACCATTTCACAAGGTAAAGACTGCCGAAATATTAAACAAGAGTACTTCTATTTTAGATGATCAACACTGACACGGTCTGTGTACGTAGCTCAGTGGTAGAGCATCCCGTTCTAGTGCAGGAGGTTGCGGGTTCAATCCCAGGCCGGGGCAAACCAAAGACTTAAAAATTAGTAGTTTTTAATGACTTCCCTCCTCGCTCAGGGTTTCGGGTTACATGTAGCATATAGTAACAACTGGTTTCGTCGGTGTCACGATAAAGTGACCGGCCGGTAGTGTTGGGTCAAAATCAAATGGAAAAGTCAACGGTCTATTGTGATCGCCCTGTGTCCGTCGTCCGTCCGTCGTCAAACTTTTTCTTCAAAGATCTTTTTCTTGGAAACCACTGTGCCAATTTCATCAAAACTTCATAGGATTGTTCCTTGTAAGGTACTCTCTCAGATTTCTTCAAATATAGGTCATCCAATTGAAATTGTGGTTGCCATGGCAACCAATTGAAAACACTTTAAAAATCTTCTCGTCAAAAACTACAGGTCCATATTGTAAATAATTTTACCCAAATGTGCCATTGGTGACCCTCTATCAGATTTCTTAAAATAATTTTCCTATCTTAAAAAACATGGCCGCTAGTGGGTGGGGCAGATTTTCCTTATATTGATATATAGTGAAAACTTTAAAAATCTTCTTTTCAAAAACTACTGGTCCGATTTGTCAGTAATTTTATGCAAATGAACCATGGGTGACCCTCTTCCAGATTTCTTAAAATTATTTTGATATCTAAAAAAACATGGCCTCCAGTGGGTGGGGCAGATTTTCCTTATGTTACTGTATAGTAAAAACTTTAAAAATCTTCTCCTCTGAAACTTTTGGTGCAAATTCAAAATAATTTTACACAAATGGTCAATTGATGACCCTCTACCAGATTTCTAAAAAATATTTTGTTATCTTAAAAAAAACATGGCTGCCAGTGGGTGGGGCACGTTTTCCTTATGTTACTGTATAGTAAAACTTCTCTGAAACTACTGTTGCAAATTCAAAATAATTTTACACAAATGGTAAATTGATGACCCTCTACCAGATTTCTTAAAATCATTTTGTTATCTTAAAAAGCATGGCCGCCAGTTGGTGGGGCAAGTTTTCCTTATATTTCTGTATAGAAAAACTTTCAAAAACAATTTCTCTGAAACTATTGGTCTGATTTAAGAATAATTTTACACAAATAATGATTCATGGGTGACCCTTTGCCAGTTTTCTACAAATAATCTTACTAGCTCAAACAACATGGCCACCAGTGGGTGGGGTGAATAAGTGAAAAAGTAATAATTACTGGTCCATTTACATGACCGTAATCATGGGTACCAGGTGAGCGATTTAGGGCCGCATGCGGCTCTTGTTTTATGAAAAAGGCATGTGAATCGATCAGCTTTTTTGTGATAAAGACGTGAAACGTCGAAAGATGAAGTTAATAACCGAGTCTGCTGAGAAGATACTGTTATAATGTCGACAACGTGCGAGAAACGCATGTTACGCGTTTTTCGTAGTTATAGAGTCGATTTCCGTGTTTGATGTTTCGGACCATGTCTATTTTGTAACTATCCGAATTCAAAGTCGCCAAAAAAATATTTGACACATTGATTCTTTATATATTATTTATTTAATCACTACTGAACACAATTTCTTTAGTGTGTTTTTTTAACACTAATACACTAGAATTCCACATTGTTTTGGCAATTTTGAATCTATGATATATATATATAATGAAAATTCAAATGAGTTTTCCCCCCACCATTCCCTCAGAGTTACGAGAGTACCCATTAAAATACTTATTGAATTTGCAAAGGACTCTATTGTAAAATAGTTCTTTGAGGTGCAAAAACTCACAACTTTTTCACTTCAAGGACATCTCTGAAAGAACATTGAATTTGAATTAAAATTCCATGGACCCGTCCCTACAGTGAGTATAATTCTGGTTACTAATTAATTCATCACTAATTTAGATAAATTTTATTTTTCAGAAACTATGTAAATGATGGAGTCAAGACAGAAAATGAAGGGAAAAACCCATGATGTTGTTGAACTTTAATGTTGGATGGTTGTCTTGTGTGGTACAACACAGTCAGTGATGCTTTACAGTGGCGTGAGCCAGTCATCCATGATAATTAATATGTGACCAAATCATCAAATGGTAAGGATTAGAACTCCAGATCAAAGCGTACCATTTTTTATCGAAGCGCACCACATATACTAGATATATCACGAAAATATTCAATTGTGTATTAGGTGTATTCATACATGTGATATCTCCCGAAATTAGACCTCTACTCACGATCTCCCGGTCGGGAGACGAAATCTCCCGATATTTCATGAACCCAGGTTCATTTTTTTCAATATGAACTTATATATCATTTACCTCGTTCGCCGACTCTTAAAATCTTAAAATTGGCCTCAGAGTTCTCTGGCTAATCCATACACACGCTTATCACCAAACGCTACTGATGCGTGTAAACACGTTACGCAATCGTCGGTAGTTTGAGTGTGTAGCACTATATACATGGCATGTATATGGCAGGCTTCCAAACAATGTTTGACCACACGCGCCGAGTGGGGTTTGACATACATGCTTTTGATGTATTGTAGATCTAATTGGTTATCAAAAAAAGTGATTGACAGGTTCGCCCCGAATCGGAGACCTAGCAACGACAAATTTTAGAAGCGGTGATGCGAAGGATAAAGATCTATGTCGCCGATACGGGTCGGATTAAAATCAGATAATTCTCCGTAAGTTCTGGACAAGCACACATTTTATATGAAAGCTGATCAGAATTTAACATTTATGAATTGATTTCCACCACATAATACTTTGAATATTCACGTAACAGAAATTGTACCGTTACAAAATGACGGGGCGCCTTAATATTTGCTACGGGAATCACGCATATTTTGTTAGTCTAAAAAGTTTTCCCCAGCATCGTTTTCTAACAATCAATTAAAATTAAACATTGGACCTAAATTCTTCTATTTGTTACATACGATTTGTGCAAATGTATAATTATTAAGTTAGATTTTACAACCAATTACGCTCGTAAAATTGATTTGCAATCAGTTTTCGCGGTAGAAAATCTAGACGCGTTATTTCGTTGTTAAAACCACGCCCACTTTACGGCGCTAGTAAATGTCGTCTTTCAGAAAATGTCGAACTTTTTGTATCTAGACAAGATGATGCGGCGTCTCATCTGGATCCATACTGTCTGCAAACTTTAATTAATAACAGATTGTTAAGTTGCTAACTCTTTCTAGATCTACTCCGTAGATAGAAATCTAGACCATTTGAACAGAGACAGTGGTATATACTGTCTCTGATTTGAACTACTTCATTCATTCTCTCAAGAAAATAGATATAGTTCCAGTTTATCTTTACTAGTCATGAACACTATAAGAACCATAAGAAATAGTTTTTTATATCCTAGCATATGGTAGATCTAGCTTAAAGCAGGCTTAAGCTTTGACTGAAGTAGAATGCTCCTGAAGAGTATTCTGCTTTACTTTCAGCCTAGATGCTAGAATAATAGGACCATGTCAGTATTAGAAAAACTATATCTCTGAGTGAAAATTGTCTCTGTCTTAGTGGTCTATAGACTTATCTATTCACTGATTTTAAAAAAAAATAAGCAATTAGTGATTAACTTATGAAAATAGATAAATGTGTTGGATTTTCATCGCCTGCGCCTAGTTTTGTCGCGAAAAAAGTGTCGCGAAAAAAGCTCCCTATTTGGAACCCCAATCTCCCTATTAAAATTTCCAGATCTCCCTATTTGGGTCCAAGAAAATATCACATGTATGGGTGTATTTGATGTTTGAATGATTTCAATAATATGACAAGCTTCCTAAAATAACAAGGTTAGCAGATTTAACAGGGGTCGTTTGTGATTTTGATATTGTTGCTGATAATTTTCCGTAGCGGTGCGAAAAACTTCATTTTGACAATCTAAAACCTCTTTTATCGCCGCGACATTCGATGGTTTGCAGCTTCATTTTGTTTTCGTCGGAGTCTTACTGGGCGCTCATTGTTTTATGAATGATGCCGATAACCAGAAGCTAAAATATATCACGCGGAACGCCTCCTGTTTTATCGTTGGGGTGCACCAAACTGCAATTAGTTAATTTTGTCACCAGTTTTCGCGAATTTAATATACTGGCGTATCTGTCAAACGCAGCGTAAAAGTTAACTTTTATTTAACGCAATCTAAACAAAATTAAAAGATTGAACAGGAAGTTCGGTTTTAATCCGATTTAATGATAAAACAAGTAGCTTACTGAAGTTAATGATTTAAGATTTAGGACCCCTAATAAGATCAGACCACAATTGGTAGTCTAATTTCTATGTCCATCAGCCATTCTTGTCAACTGCCAAAGTGTTTCGAACCATGCATGTTTCAGCACAGTTCAAAACAGGTCGGCAGTTGATGAGAATGGCCGATCGCTCTCTGTAGAGTTCCAATATTGACCGAAATTGGCACGATCTCATTAGGGGTACTCAACCTTAAGATCCATTTTAAAATTAATTCAGACTCAATTTTTTTGTAATAAATATTTGAAGTCATATTTTAAATTTAGTGTCTCCTGATTGTCTTTTAGATTATGTCAACACTTGATGTGGGAAAATATTGGCCAAGTTTTTACCAACAAGGCAGTGAATGAATGATGCCCGGTGACAGTGACATGGAGATCATCTTATGCTAGGAAACAAGTTACAACTAAAACCTTAGACATTTGATATGGATGTGTCATTAGAACTAGACTTATCCTGATCTTAGAATGGATTTGTTTAGGTAATTCTGTAGGCCAAATTGAACATTACCTGTGCCATATTTTTTTAACTCTTTCCCTCATAGAAGCACCTTTTAGTGCATCTAGTTTATTCCTCCGCTGAAGACAATAGTTCCAATTTATAGGCATGAATATGTATCATAAGGAATATTTTCTATATTCAAGCAGGTGGTAGCTTAAAGCAGGCTGAAAGTGAAGCAGAATGCACCTTAAGGTGCATTCTGATTTACTTTCAACCTGCTTTAAGTATAGTCACCTATTTTCAAAAAGGGTAAACTCTATCAACACAATTGACCTGTTTAAAATATACTAGTTATATAATTTGCAAACAGTGTAAACCCATTTCAGAGGGCTATTCTGATCAGGGTCTACACTGTTTGTTTGTGTAGAGCAGTATTTATAAACTACCCAGAATTCCAAGTAGACATTGGTTCATATTTTTGTAACTAAAGGATCTACAAGAGAACCTAATAACACACAAGAGTTACTTAGTGTTGAAAGAGTTAAACGAGCTAAAGTGTTTATGTCAAAGATAGAAATTTTCTGTTTGATAATCTGTAACCCATCAAATTTATATGAGGTTTTTAATAAGAAAATAGAATTCAAAGACAATGACTTGATAAATATCTCTGTAAATAATAAGTGTAAAATATTTGATTATACAATTGTACATTAGTTAAGACAGATTAAATATTTCCCTCATAGACACTTTTTTATGGCATTAACAAACTGAGAAGACCCAGATTTGACTGTTCCTGATCTGTGTTTGCTCTGTTTGTTTATCAAATTTTGCAGGTGTTATCCTGCTCTTTTTACTTGGATAAGAAATTCCCATTCCAAGTTCAAACTATGTATATTTCTGTCAAGTACTAATTTGATTATAATTGGAGCATGACATTTTAACCATTATTCCATAGTTTGTTTCAACTTTTGAAGACAAGTGACCACTTAAAGCAGGTTGAAAGTAAAGTAGAATGCACTTTAAGACACATTCTGCTTTAGTTAATTTCAACCTGCTTTAAGCTACCATCTGCTAGGATATAGGAAAAACAGAACTTTGGGGTCATAAGTTAAAGAAGTATTTATGGGGTTATGTAGGTTAAAGCAGGTTGAAAGTAAAGCAGAATGCACTGTAAGGTGCATTGTTTTGATTTCAGGCTACCATCTGCTAGGATAAAGAAAATATTTCTTATGAAGCACATTCATGTCTGTATAAACTATTTTCTTCAGCAGACTAATACATTAAAGGTGTAAAAAGGCATATTTTTTATGGTTGAATGGGTTAAAGAAATAGTGCTGTTGGGGAAAGATTTCAGGTTTGTTCTTCCAAGGAGATATTTTATCATACGAGACACATTATAAGACATTTGGTTTCTAGGACAGCATCAAGGTGTGTGATTATGTAAGTTAAATTGATTAATATGTTACTTTTTCAATTAAAAAGTTTAATGATATGCACTTTTTTGGTTGTTTATCTATTTTCAGTAGCTCTTGGAGTTTCTTTTTCGCAATCCTTGATGGAAGTTGTGATGGGCATGCCTAATTTGACTGCAAAATTAAAAGAGGATGTTCTAAAGTCAAATTCTACCCAAAATAGATTTTGCAAAGCTTCTACCCTGAATATTCCCCTTCCTTTATTTACTTATTCTGCATCAAAATTTCAGCCCCAAAGAAAATTCCGCTTCATTTGCATATCCTAATTCCGCCTGAAGATTTTCCGCCTCATTTACATATTTCGCCCCAAATTCCGCCCCGTTTCCGCCTGGAATCCGCCCGGAATATATTCCGCCTCATTTGCATATCCTAATTCCGCCTGGAAGATTTTCCGCCTCATTTACATATTCCGCCCCGTTTCCGCCCGGAATTTTTTCCGCCTGAAATTTTTTCCGTCCGTAAAATGTGCCTCATTTACATATTCCGCCCCGAATTCCGCCCCGTTTCCGCCTGGAATCCGCCCGGAATTTATTCTTTATTTCATATAAGTGGAAACAGGCGGAAATGCAGGCGGAATAGGATGTGAGATTCCGCCCCAATTCCGGGCGGAACATTTCGTACAGGATTGCTTGTGAGTTCTGACGTTACCAACTAAACAAAAACATTTCTGACAAAGTCCCTTTAAAAAAATATGTACTAGGGCACATCACTCCAAGTACAAATATAACTGCAAATAGCAGAAATATCTAGAGTAACGTCCCTTACATGTATTTGCAATTTTCGCTAGTAATGGAAACTGGGTACCAGCCAATGAGCCTAGCAGTCAATGTTAATGGCCATCATACAATCTTGCAGTGTATTGCATGAGCTATATCTATTCACTCTGGATTCAATAGAATTGATAACAGTCCTACTTGCTGTTATTACACTAATGACATTATCATAGTCCGGGAGGAAATTTCCTTTAGGTCACTAATACAGAGAAACCTCCATCAAGAAAACCAAAACAAAATTATATATGTGTGTATAGGAGCCGCCTTGCAAGGGTGTTTTCTTAACACAACACATTCTGTATCACTATTGAACTGCATTAAACAACCACTTGTCTAAGGTTTTTAACTGTTAATTGTTGCATTGCTGGTGAACATGGATTAATGATTAGTGGCAGGGTCTATAAACTGTAATTAGCAAGTACAATAAAAGTCTCTGATGACATAGGACATTATTACAGATATCAGCTGGCTTAAACGTGAAGGAGTTTTCAGCACGCTTGTCAGGTATTCAGTTGCATATGCAAATAGTTTGGATCTAGAAACTACACATTTTTGCTGCCCATAGTCTCTAAGAAAAGAAGAATTCAATTGGAATTATAATGAATAAGACTAAATAGTGCGGAAGGCATGTTATGTTAAGGCTTCATGGACAGTAAAACAGAGTTAAATGAGCTACCTCAGTCTTGAACACTGAAAACAATCAATGAGCGAATATCTAGGTTAAAACTACTTTATGCTGAATACCAGAGTTACGGCTATTGAGTATATTTTGCAAACAGTGTAGACCTAGATGAGATAGTTCCTTAACCCATTATCCCATAAATACACCTTTTTATGCCTTTAATTTGTTCATCCACTAAAGAAAATAGTTCCACTTATAGAGTCATGAATATGCATCATAAGAAAAATTATCTAAATCCTAGCAGATGGTAGCTTAAAGTAGGTTGAAAGTAAAGCAGAATGTGCCTCTAGGCACATTCTGCTTCACTTTCAACCTGCTTAAAGTGGTCACCTTTCTTCCAAACTAGAAACAGGCTATGGGGTAAAGGGTTAAGACTGACCTGTATGAGTTGTAATAAAGTGGTCATGTGTCTTCAAAACAAGAAGCAGGCTATGGGTATAATGAGATAAGGATACCTCTGCTCAGGGTCTGCTCTAGCTAGCTAGCTGTTTGTTTTACTTTTAATTCTTCTCAATACTTTCTCTTATAACACCCAAAAATTTAAATAATCAATTATTTGAAAAAGGACAAGTCCCTAAAAACTTGGCATAAAAATTAAATGGTTGGTCAACATAAAACCCCACCGGAAACCCACCAAACCTATAGCATCATTTCCCAAAATTAGTGATACTCTTTTACTCAGCATATAATCTGGATCCAAACTGTTTTACTCTCTATTGGTATTTCTAAAGAAATAGTAAATCAATTAGCGATGAGATTTGCCACAGACATCAAGTTTAGCCAACAATAAACTGGCAAGCTAGCTAAAGGTTAAACAAAGAAGAGCCATTAGGAGATAATTTATCTGAACTTTTTATTCTACCTGTCTCCAGGGAATACTCTTGCTCAGCCAATTGTCTGTTTTATCCCATTTGTATGCTGAAGTTCCCAAATCCACTTTTGGAAAATTACAAGTTTATTTTCATTTTCAGAGCTGGTTTGATTTAATAAATCCGAAAAATGAAAGTAAAACAAACATTGAAGAGTCAAAGTTTTTAAAACTTATATTACTGAATTTAAGAAGCTGTCATGTTCAAAAATGTTCTCTTCAATATTTCTGAAATTGAACTAGAAAACTGACTCAGTCAGAGAGAGCTTTGTAAGAGGTTTTATAACATAATCCATTCAGTTCTTCCCATAATGTAAACTAAGAATTTAATTTTACTGTAAAGCTGCCTTAATTTTGGGCAACCACTTAATTTTGGGAAAGTTATCAATTGCATGAGACCCTACCAATAAAACCAATAATCGGTTGGTATTTTCACAACCTATTACCTCCACTAATACTAAACACAGATAGCAGTCTATAGAAAGACAAAATCAACCAGATAATTCCTACAGGAATATTCTGCCTTACTTTCATTTTGCTTTAAGACATAAAAATGAAGCAAAATATATGTTTTATCATTTGGATAATTGAAGTAGCATTCATGAATATTCATATAATAATATTTACATTCACCCTGTAAAGTCTTTATGTAATCCTATTACAAATATGCAGTACATCTGCCGGTGAACCTCCACATCGAAACTGGTTCTAGCCAGTTCGGATTTCCCCGTGCTATTCGTGGACTTCTTAAAATAGACTACATCGGGCACTTAACACTAAGCTCCCATTGGTCGATGGTCATATGACGCTAGCGGAGTGATACAGATCCATAGGTCGTTGCTATGTGTGTAAATGGGTTATGAAAACAACCGTGACCTGTATTTTTAGAATGTGCTTTGGCAATAGATATTCAAGTTGCACTGTTATTTGTTTGCCTTGTAAGTCTTTTCCATTCACAGAGAGAAAGTTTACTGGAAAAAATCCTGAATTTTTAATACAGTTACAGTACATCTAGTTGGGACTACTTTCTTACCATATTTAGAAACTAGAATGGCTATTACATCGACATTACATCTATCAAACCTCTTTGACCAGAAAAACAAATCTGGCCAACAAACACATTAAATTGACAAGACAGAAAATATAAATATAAGGAATAAACAACATCTTTTTGCCGCTCCTGACGGTATGACTACATTAGCTTCGGGGGATAAGTTTACCGAAAACTTACCCCCTGCGAAGCTAATGTAGTCATACCGTCATGAACGTCAAAAAGATGTTGTTTATTCCTATATAATTCAACCAGACAGGAAACTATTATCTCCTACCTCTGTAGCCAATAAACCATCAATGTAAATCACATTCAGTGAAATCTCTGTAAACTCAACTCTTACACACTGAATAAAGCATTAAGTCGCACTGTTCAGCACAAGACGGTTTATTAAAACAGAAATATCAACATTGTTGAAATGTACTGCCTTAACCCTTTACCTGATAGCCTAGTTATAATATTGAAGATAGGTGACTACTTAAAGCAGGTTGAAAGTAAAGCAGAATGTGCCCTAAGGCGCATTCTGCTTTACTTTCAGCCTGCTTTAAGCTATCATGTTCTAGAATATAGAAACTATTTTCTGTAATATATATTCATGACTGATAAAATTGGAATTATTTTCTTCAGCGGATGAATACATCATATTCGCTAAAAGTCGCTTCTATAGGGAAAAGGGTGAATACATGTATAGCCAACAGGTAAACTTGCCCAACTCACTTGAACAGTATTTTTATTAGTTTTCACTATAGCAATATAATGGAAAACTTGCCCCACTCACTTGAACAGTATTTTTTTTAGTTTTCACTATAGCAATATAATGGAAAATTTGTCACACTCACTTGACCAATATCTTTTTTAATTTTCACTATAGCAATATAATGGAAAACTTGCCCCACTCACTTGAACAGTATTTTTATTAGTTTTCACTATAGCAATATAATGGAAAACTTGTCCCACTCACTTGCGAAGATATTATAACAAGATCCCCATGGGGCATATTTCGCTCACCTGAGAATAACTGACAAAATGGAGATCATTACTTATGTCCAGGAAGGGGTCAATTTTTACCCGAGGGGCATAATTTGAACAGTCTTGTTTATATATGTAGAAAACCTGTAGATGATGCTATGTGCCAAATATCTAAGATCAGGGTAGTAGGGTTTTAGACAAGAATATTTTTGTAAGTTTCTATTGAAAAAAAATCTAATTTTAGCTCCTGTGACCTAGTTATGCAACAATTTGAACAAAATAGGTAAAGGACATCTACAAATGTCACCGTGCTGAATATTAAAGCTCTGGCCATATTAGTTTCAGAGAAGAATACTTTTGAAAATTTCACTAAATAACTCTATGTAAAACTGTGACCCCGGGTGGGGCCAATTTTGACCCCAGGAACATAATTTGAACAAACTTGATAGAGGACCTGTAGGCGATGCTATGTGCCAAATTTCTTAGCTCTGGCCCTTGTAGTTTCAGACAAGAAGATTTTTTAAGTTTTCATTGAAAAAAATCTATTTTTAGCTCCTGTGACCTAGATATGCAACAGACCAGAACCATTTGAACAAAATTGGTACAGGACATCTAGAAGTGTCACCATGCCAAATATCAAAGCTCTGACCATATTAGTTTCAGAGAAGAGGACGTTTGAAAATTTCACTATATAACTCTATGTAAAACTGTGACCCCCGGGCGGGCCAATTTTGACCCCAGGGGCATAATTTGAACAAACTTTATAGAGGACCTGTAGATGATGCTATGTGCCAAATATCTAAGCTCTGGTCTTTGTAGTTTCAGACAAGAATTTTTTTTAAGATTTACTTATTTTTTAACTTTGTTTGCCATGGCAACCAGAGTTCTACATTGTTTTTAATTCTTTGAACAAATTTGAAAGAGCTTGTCCCAAGGAACATTTCTGTAAAGTTTGGTTGCATTCTGTTAAGTGGTATAGGAGGAGATGTCATTTGAAGCAATTGTTAACGACGACGGACGACGACGGACGACTACGGACGCCGGGCCATCCCAAAAGCCCACCTTGAGCCTTTGGCTCAGGTGAGCTAAAAATTATAGTTAGATTTTTTTTTAGATTGTCACCAAATGATAATTTGAGTCAAATTATTTTCAAATTAGACCAGTGGTTTCAGACAAAAATATTTTCTAGTTATTCATTTTAGCCATATAAGGGAAATCTGACCCATTCACTGAAAGATACTACGGTACCAATGGATCATTTGAAATTGTGTAAAAACATTTTTAATTCAATTCAGTAGTTGCAGACAAAACAGATATTTAATGTGTTTTGAATTGGTTGCTTTAACAACCACAAGTTCAGTTGGATGACCTATATTTAAAGATATCTGACAGACTACCCTGTCCAAGGAGCAATCCTATGAAGTTTTAATAATGAAGTCGTTTCCAAGAAGTTCTCTTAAGGAAAAGTTGATGACAGACAGTCGACACAGGAAATCAGAATAGCGCGCCTTGGCACTTCCTGCCTGGTGAGTGAATAGCTATCCTCATTTATAAGTCAAGAATAAATGTTTGATACCTACACACAATAATAACTCTTTTTTTGCACAGTTGGGGGGGGGGGGGGGCTTCAACTGAGTGTCAGTCTGTTTAAAATGTCTATTGATTTCCATTCCAATGGAGTCTGTTTTGTATATGTATCAACCACGAAAATCAAATTATCAATTAGCTAGTAGTCGGCTGTCCAATGGACAAACTGTCACTGTGACAAAATATAGAAAACATTTTATACATGAACATCTTATCAAATGGCTGCTAAATGTAAAGCCCGGTTTCGATGAAGTGGAAAACATGTTTGCTTCCCTCACCCCTATGGTCCTACAAGCTGCCACCTGTTAAGAAGTAGGAGATATAAGTAAGGGTGTAGAACAGACACTTCTACAGAGAGGGTTAAAGGCACAGGGGAACCAATTATTCTACATGTCCTCAATCATGGGCTGAAATAGGAATTGTTTGACGGTTAATTAAGATGCACTTTCATGACAAATAACATGACTAGTCCATCAATCTCTCTGGGAGGGGGATAAAAATCTTGGCTAATTAACCTTAACTACAAGCTTCACTGTATTTGTCACTGACACAGTATACATATAGTACAATCAAACATCAACAATTCAACACAATCTTCACTCAAACTGAAACATATTTCAAAGTTAAAATCTGCCTTATAGCTACCTTTTAATTATAATAATTATACTGTTGCAACATTTTATCGCCGTGCATGAAAATCAGGTTCCACTGCATTGATTCAAGCTATATTTTGTAGCTTTAGGTTTTTGATTCAATGTTCTTGTTCTTGTTTTAACCTAATTATTTCACACAAAACTTGTTAACAGTATGCCTGCGATTAGATTAAGTTTATAAGTCTGTCTAATTGATGTGTTATTATCTTAATTACAGTACATGTTGCATGGTGGCTATTCAATGTTGACATTTTTTAAATGTTATTCTTGATTGTTTATTTCTGTATGGGTGTAGTCGACAACATGTCTTTCCTATTATGTAATTTTTATGTTAACCCTTAGCCTGCCACTCACGACTATAGCTCCATATGCAAACAGCTTGGATCCGGATGAGACGCCGAGTAATTTGGCGTCTCATCTGGATCCAAGCTGTTTGACACTCGGACAACATTTTCAGCAATTTTGAGCAACTTTGAAGCACTTTGAAACTTGAAGCAGACGAGAAATATAGCAGACGACAATTTATTTGGCGGGCTAAGGGTTAATCTGGTGGCATGATGCAGATTTTACTGTATCGAATTAAAAATATAGAATAAAGGTGTCCATATTGTGATATATATCCAATCAGTCATACCGGTGTAGCAGTCAATTCTTTCCCCCCTCAAAAGTATCCCCGGGGAAAGATTTGGCTAGCCAATTTCTTCCCCCGGGGAAAGAACTGGCTAGCCAATTCTTTCCCCCCTAGTCAAAACCTTCCCCGGGGAAAGAATTGGCTAGCTAGAATTGTATGCTTTGACTATCTTGGAGGGGGAAAGTTTTGGCTAGCCAATTCTTTCCCCCCTCTCTGACACTGTGTGCAGAATTGTATGCTTTGACTATCTTGGAGGGGGGAAAGTTTTGGCTAGCCAATTCTTTCCCCCCCATCTCTTACCGTATGTAGAATTGTATACTTTGACTATCTTGGAGGGGGGGGGGGGGGGGGGGGGGGGGAGAGTTTTGGCTAGCCAATTCTTTTCCCCAATCTCTTACAATCTTTAGAATTGTATGCTTTGACTATCTCGGAGGGGGGAAAGTTTTGGTAAGCCAATTCTTTCCCCCCTCTCTGACAGTCTGCGGAATTGTATGCTTTGACTATCTCGGAGGGGGGAAAGTTTTGGCTAGCCAATTCTTTCCCCCCTATCTGACAGTGTGGGGAATTGTATGCTTTGACTATCTAAGAGTGGGAAAAGTTTTGGCTAACCAATTCTTTCCCCCCTATCTGACAGTCTGTGGAATTGTATGCTTTGACTATCTTGGAGGGGGAAAGTTTTGGCTAGCCAATTCTTTCCCCCCCTCTCTGACAGTGTGCGGAATTGTATGCATTGACTATCTCGGAGGGGGGAAAGTTTTGGCTAGCCAATTCTTTCCCCCCTATCTGACAGTCTGTGGAATTGTATGCTTTGACTATCTTGGAGGGGGGAAAGTTTTGGCTAGCAAATTCTTTCCCCCCTCTCTGACAGTGTGCGGAATTGTATGCATTGACTATCTTGGATGGGGGAAAGTTTTGGCTAGCCAGTTATTTCCCCCCTATCTGCATGACAGTGTGCAGAATTGAATGCTTTGACTGTCTTGGAGGGGGAAAGTTTTGGCTAGATAGTCAAAGTATACAATTCCACAGACTGAAAGAGAGGGGGGAAAGAATTGGCTAGCCAAAACTTTCCCCCCTCCAAGATAATCAAAGTGTACATGTATACAATTCCACAGACTGACAGACAGGGGGGAAAGAATTGGCTAGCCAAAACTTTCCCCCTCCAAGATATTCAAAGCATACAATTCCGCAGACTGACAGAGAGGGGGGAAATAATTGGCTAGCCAAAACTTTCCTCCCCTCCAAGATAGTCCAAGTATACAATTCCACAGACTGAAAGAGAGGGGAGGGAGAAAGAATTGGCTAGCCAAAACTTTCCCCCCCTCCAAGAAAGTCAAAGTATCCAATTCTGCAGACTGTAAGAGAGGGGGGGAAAGAATTGGCTAGCCAAAACTTTCCCCCTCCATGATAGTGAAAGTATACAATTGCACAGACTGACAGACAGGGGGAAAAAATTGGCTAGCCAAAACTTTCCCCCCTCCATATATAAAGTCAAAAGGGTACAAGTCTGCAGACTGACTGAGAGGGCAGAAAGAATTGGCTAGCCAAAACTTTCCCCCCCTCCAAGATAGTCAAAGTATACAATTCCACAGACTGAAAGAGAGGTTGGAAAGAATTGGCTAGCCAAAACTTTCCCCCTCCAAGATAGTCAAAGTATACAATTCCACAGACTGACAGACAGGGTTAAAGAATTGGCTAGCCAAAACTTTCCCCCCTCCATATAAAGTCAAAAGGGTACAAGTCCGCAGACTGACTGAGAGGGCGGAAAGAATTGGCTAGCCAAAACTTTCCCCCCTCCAAGATAGTCAAAGTATACAATTCCACAGACTGAAAGAGAGGGGGGAAAGAATTGGCTAGCCAAAACTTTCCCCCCTCCAAGAAAAATCAAAGCATGCAGTTCCGCAGACTGTCAGAGAGGGGGGAAAGAATTGGCTAGCCAAAACTTCCCCCCCTCCATATAAAGTCAATAGGGTACAAGTCCGCAGACTGACTGAGAGGGGGGAAAGAATTGGCTAGCCAAAACTTTCCCCCTCCAAGATAGTCAAAGTATACAATTCTGCAGACTGACAGACAGGGGGGGGAAAGAATTGGCTAGCCAAAACTTTCCCCCTTCCATATATAGTCAAAGGATACCAATCCACATACTGAAAGAGAGGGGGGAAATAATTGGCTAGCCAAAATCCCCCCCCCCCCCTCCAAGATAGTCAAAGTATACAATTCCACAGAATGAAAGAGAGGTAGGGGGAAAGAATTGGCTAGCCAAAACTTTCCCCCCTCAAAGCGAGCCAAAGAATACATTTCAACAGACTGACAGATAGGGGGGAAAGAATTGGCTAGCCAAAACTTTCCCCCTCCATATAAAGTCAAAAGGATACAATTCCACAGATTGACTGAGAGGGGGGGGAAAGAATGTGCTAGCCAAAACTTTCCCCCCTCTGAATTGCAAAAATATAGTGGGGGGAAATTTTCAACTAGGGGGGAAAGAATTGGCTAGCTAAAAGTATTCTCAATTATGAGTTTTTAGGGGGGAAACTTTTGACTAGGGGGGGGGAAAAGAATTGGCTAGCCAATTCTTTCCCCGGGGAAACTTTTAGCAGGGGGGGAAGAATTGGCTGTTACACCGGTATTATTTAGTATTGTTGCAGCCCTATTTGTAATTGTGTTATACTATAAAAGCTGAAGATAAAGGAGGAAGAAATATACCCAAAATAATTAAGGTCGCTGCTAAAGCGAGGGTTGATCTTTACTGGCTGAAGCTTAAGCGCACATAGGTCGCACCTTAATCCTCTTATCTCAATCCAGTCAACAAATGGAAGAAATAGGGAGCATACGGGTCTAGGGAAGGTCTTAGACAGGTTGCACAGAGCTATGCTTGATCGAAAAAGAGCGAAACTAGGCCACAAGGATCGAGGATGGGTCGAGCAGCACAAAAGACCATGGTGTGACCAAACCTCGTTGAACCGTCCACTACATGCGACCTGCGGCCACCAAGCCATGCTCGGAGATCGCATCTTAGTCTTCCAGGAAGATTTCTCTGTGAAAGACCCCTTTAGATTCAAGTCTGTTATACAAATACTTAAGAGATATGCGTGATACAAACTTTTAGTATGGCCCAATGAAGGCAAAACCTAGATACCCCTTTTTTAGTAAGAACATAAAAGTGTCAATGTTAGAATATAGCAGACTGCACTTTAAGCAGACAATGTTTTTCTACTGTCGTAAACATTTAATCAAGCATCTCACAAGATCAATTGCCTTATACGGTCATTGAGATTACCTTTGTCCTTGAGTTATCCCTCACCTTTGACCTTGTTAGCATCACTTACATATTGCTTTTATTGAAAGTGTCTTTTGGCTGGGGAGAAAGTAGGAGATCTTTGGAGTGGATCAATAATTTCTTGTATCTGGCCATGCTAGACATTCAGATATTTTCAAGATTAGTTAACATTTACAAAATGTGTACACCCAGATGAGTTTTTCATACAATAAACCATACATGGGGATTAGTCATTTAGCAAAATAATGCTAGTGCCAAGTCAAAATATAAGGTTAAGTATTGCCATACTAAGGAGAAAATGTTGGAAATTATTAATTTCTTATCTGAAGTGATGTGTTTTTGATTGAATGTGTCTTTTGACCTCACTGTGTGTTTCAAATCTCATCTAAGGGGAGAATACAGAGAAATGATACTCAGTAGAAGACATGTTTCTGCTTACTAATACTGCATTAAACAGTAAAAGGTATCCCTGCTACTTTGAGCTTACTGCTTTACTTTATTCTTGTGTGATACTACCATCTGTACTCCACTGTGACCACACCATTTAGTATTCATTTGTGGTGCATATGTGGAGAAGTATAGGTAAAGGATTTCTAAGATGCTACTGTGGAGGAAAGGGCTTATTAGTGGTCTCATCTCAACAACCAAGTGAAGGCAAGACTACGGTATTGCAATGGGATAAAACAATGAACCCAAATCCTTTACTCCATAGCCTGTTCTTAGTTTTGAAGACATAATTACTTTAAAGGTGAAAAGTAAAGCAGAATGTGCCTTAAAGACATTATTTGACCTAGTTTGGGTAGTAACACCTAGTCCGAAAAAAAAGACAAAGAATTAGTCAGGCGTTTCATATGAGGCTCGTACCTTTAATTTGATAGTTGGGTTAGTAAAACCCATTGAAAAACACCTTGAGTGTGAGCATGTAAGGGCCTCTATAGAAAACTTGAGACTGCTGACACTGGCTGAATGCACGCTTCCCATGCTTTACAGCTACTTTCACACCCAGTGAGTACAATGTTGTTTTTTTTCTCAATAAATGGACTGGGGTAATATCTTTAAGGCACTAGATAGCTAGCTAGCTATCATCTTCTAGGATATAGAAACTATTTCTTATGATACATATTCATGACTAAATAAATTGGACATCTTTTTTCAGTGAAGCAAAAATTCAAATGGGTAAAATTGAGTACATGTATCTATGGAGTAAAAGTTGAATGATACTGTTGCCACTGGTTTTGTATAAATCGTGAGAGGTGAGCAATAGCTGTCTCACTTTGTCTTCTCTGTTGACAGCAATCACTTACCCAACATACAGTCAATACTCACAGTAGTCACAGTCACTCAGCTAGTCTTCAGTATAACCCATGCTGAATGCACCATTCACATAATGCAGAAACCTCCTAGTTACTTTCTGCAGTATTTGCATTAAATCAGTTACTTGTTTAAAAAGATCCCCACATTTCAAGAGTGATTGCTAATTGCTAAAACGCTTGACTGCACCTACAAGAATCCAGTTGTGCATTAGCCATGAATTTTATCAGTGAATGCTATTTGTCTGGTGTAAACACAACAAATCCGTATTCAGTGCTTTGGAAAAGGGAAGCAATTTTCTAATGGAATAGTCTGTTGTGTGGTTAGAAGGTTCTGAGAACCAAAGTGAATCCAGAATAACTCAGAGTCCAAGATAAGCTATCATACATGTGATAACTCACAGATGCTTGTCAGGTAGATTTGAAAATTTTCAAAGGTAGATTTGACATCTGTCAGGTAGATTTTTAAAACCTGAAGTTCAACAATCATATTGGCCGTTTTAACCATAGGATCAACAGTTTATAAATCTTTTATTCCTGTTTTTATCTCATTCTCATTCCATACACTAAGGATATATCTGCAATAAGTTGAAAAGGCAAATTATTTCAAAGGAAAATAAATCCACTATAGACTGCAATATTTGAATCAAGAGACCGTGTCAAATATAAAATAAATCAATTCATCAGAGCATCTGTTCTGTTTCTAGATTTTGCGCAATGCCCTCTTATTCATAGTGTCTCTAATCATCAATAAAAACATCTATCATCACAATCTGGTCTGAGTCTACATTTTACACAATGCCCTTAGATTGATTGATATTGTCATTGTACTTTTAATATCTGATTATTAATATTTTCTTTTTCTAATATTGATTAATTAAAGAAAATCCTGAATTTATATTAATGGAATGCATCCTATGACATTTTTATCTGTATTTTACTTTCCCTAATAATCTCTGTCACTAAATGGACTTAAACTGAGTATGTAAGTGTGATTCTCACGAAAAAGATATTTTTATGGTTCACCTGATTTAAAAATATTGTTTACTTTTAATTAATTACTGCATTATTGTTTTTAATTCATAACATGTAATTAATTTTCATTTTAGCATAGTTTATTGAACTTCAAAAAATCACTTTCAAAAACATCCCATTCAGATGTGTTCATTTCAATATTTATATTGACGT
Source organism: Gari tellinella (assembly GCA_922989275.2). NCBI lineage: Eukaryota > Metazoa > Mollusca > Bivalvia > Cardiida > Psammobiidae > Gari > Gari tellinella. The sequence continues at coordinate 42,115,626 of OV277872.1, forward strand.
AACTCAATTCAATATCATTAGTTTATATAATGCATGTCAATAAAGTGATTTCTTATAGTTTAAAGTTATTTAGTGGATATTTCATGTGATTGGGAGGATTATAACTACTGCTTAGGTGAGTAAAACTTTACAAGAAGTGACTTTACAGAAACGTGATGTCTGTTTCACCCTTTGTTTACATCGGGTTATGGTCAAAGCGTACCATGGTCAAAGCGTACCATATCATAAGCGTACCATTTTTGGTCGAAGCGTACCACATATAAGATTATATAGAGGAAAAAATTATTAGTTATTAGGTGATAATTTATTGTTTTTCACACATTACATACCTGTTAGTATCGTAATTAGTGTATTTTACGTACGCCTACATATAGTTTTCATCCATAAACCACATATGTGGGGATTTAGTAGTTATGAACAAATTCTAATGTGCCTAAACCAAAGACCAAAAATGGTACGCTTTGACTCGGTACGCTTTGATTGTTGTTGTTGTTTCTGCTGAGGTTTATAGTCCCGCATAAGCTTTATCAGATGCGTCATCCCATTGTCTCAGGATTGGGACAATGGTCAGCATCATGCCTATTGTTGAATGGACTTAATTTGCAGTGGTGGCCCTGAGAAGGGCCTTTTGTTGCCGCTGGTCGTCGGGAAGGAGGAAATGCTGTCTTGTCCAGGAGGTGTTGTTGTTTCTGGTTCCCAGTGGTTGGCTGTTAACAGATCCATGATGCACCTTATCCGAATAGGGGCTCACACCGGAAACCTTTCAGGCTATTCCCGAGCCAGCTTGCTCAGATTCGACCGTCCAGGCGTCCGCGTGCAATCCCCCTTTTGACTTGTGCGTACCATGGTTCCGGATCCTGATCCGGTACGCTTTGACCATGGTACGCTTTGACCATAACCCTTTACATCTGTCAAATACTATTTGCCTAGCCGAGCGCTTCTAAATCTAAGCGATCTCATTGGGTAATTTCACAGAGCATGACCGATGACAGGTTGTCTGGGATAAATTGGTCACCCCTGATCAAACACATGCTGTGAGAGGGATGCCTACACGCTTAATTGAACACTTAATTGGGTCATTCCAGCCTACACAGGATATTATCACATGTGTATAGGATTACATAATGAATGACACAAAGTCGAACCAAGTATTGTCGATAAGGTTTGACCTGACGGTTCATGCATATTCCGTCTTTTTCCGTAAGTTATTCGTTAGCTTCCGAAAACAACTACAGTGTATTGAGAATAGACAATTCAACGGTGACTCGAACTGGAATTGTGTTATCGGTTATAGATAAATACAGTCGGTGATGGCTCAGTGGTAAGGTCACCGCGCTACCAAGGTAAGGGTATTGGGTTCGATCCCCGGTAGAGTTTTGTATTATTTATTGAATATGTACATGTATTTTTTTTAAAAATGCGAATAGCCGCATGCAAACCATGACATTCGTGAACATGTATATGAAATAGAGTACAGTGCTACTTGCCTAGGAAAAACTTGGCTAGAAAACTGGTCCAAAGAACACCACGTTATGCAAAACACTCCCAGAAAGCACTATGCGTTACTTTTGTATTTCGTCAAGCATCAAAAGGCATCAGGCTAATATACTAAAAAAATATTTACAGCCGAAGTTTACAAAACAGTACCGAGAATCGAACCCACGACCCTTCCACAACGAGTCATTAACGCTATCCATTCAGCTATTGCAACACAGTGACTTTTGGTTATCGGCTAAGGTATATATTGTGAGATCTATAAATAAAGTATCCGGAAACTCCCGATTGTACCACCGATTGTACCAACGAAAGCTGACGGAAAGTGATGACCGTCAGGTCAAACCTTATTGATAATAAATAAAGTATTCTGGGGAAAATTCATAACTGTAGGAATCTTCTGCCGTTCAGGTAGACGGTTCAAAGCCTCACAAAGCGTTAGAAAGCTGCGGGTAGTTATCACATGTATGAGCTATAGTAGACTTCCAACAATTGTTCATTTAATCCTTTACCTCATAGCCTGTTTCTAGTTTTAAAGACAGGTGACCACTTAAAGCAGGTTGAAAGTAAAGCAGAATGTGCCTTAAGGCACATTCTGCTTTACTTTCAGCCTGCTTTAAGCTAAAATATGCTAGGCTATAAAAAATATTTGTACTGGTAATTGTTCATGAGGGTATAATAAACTAGAACTATTTTCTTCGGCGGAGGAATAAATTATATACGCTAAAAGTCGCTTCTATGGGGAAAGCGTTAAGCTGGGACTTCCAACTGAGTGACTTCTACTGTCTCAATGGAAACACTATCTAGTCACTTCTCATTACAACAATTTTTCAAAGAGCCCATTTATTTTAATGAGAGGTCACAACAGAATTAGTCAATCCTTTACCCCTTAGAAATGCTTTAAAATTTACCTATTGAAAAAAAAGTTTAGTCAATTGTTTAATATGGGATTTTCAATGGACAACATTGCTCGTTTTTTGTGTAGCTTTCAAGGCAATATCAAAGACATGAAACAACAGAAAATAAAGCAAGGCATACAGTGAAGGGGACCACATTGAGACAACTCCATTACAATGATTGGTTTTCAGGTACTATTTGTTCAAAGTTTACTCTTTTTTCCATGCAGTAGGAGATAATTTGAAGAAAAAAACAATACCAACACCTTTTTCAACGGACCATAATGTACACAAACAGCTAAAGAATGATTTTCGAAAGTTCTAATTGCACAAAGCAAATATGATTATACTCCCCAAACCCAATTACTCAAACAATTTACTCCCCCCCCCCCCCCCCCTTGGTCACCCCCTGAAGAAAGCAGTGATAAGGGGTATAAAAATACTGAATTATCTAAATTAAATTATAGGAAATATTCATGGATTGATGGCAGAAATTGAAGTGAAAATAGAGCAACATAAATAAAATAAGGTCGTTTAATTCAGGTATTTTAGCCATGTTGTGCGGCCCTAAATCGCACATCTGAGGAACCATTGTGAAATACTCAATGCAAAATGAAGTTTGTCATTGCATGGAAGTGGACTGTTGCATGGAGAAGTAACTCAGAATCCGTTTGTCATTATTACTGTTTGAGCAAAAAGGAAAAAGAGGGAAACTATATAAAAAGTCCTAATAAAGGGTGTTTTAAATACAGTCGAATACCGTTACCTCGAAGTTCAACAGACCGTAAAAAAATATCGACGTATCCGAAGTTCGAGCTAATGAGAGTTTTTCATTTGAGATCTGTATCGTCATATTGAAGATGCGTTATACTCGATCCTTGTGTTTATTGACAGTTATATGATTGGTAACTGAAAATAAATGCGTAGGCAATTAGAATCTGACATAATCTTCAACTCTCTGACATAGTTTTCAACTTGATGAAGGTGGTCAGTATTTTCTAAAAGTAGAGAATCTACGCGTCTATTAGATATGATATGCGGGAGCGAGTAAAAAAATCGTATTTCAATACACAAAATGGAAACACAATCAGCGACACAAAATAATAGAGATGTACACAGAGACAATGCACGACAAATATTTAGAATACATTTGGTAGATCTACCTGATTTCATCAGCATAAACATCCAGCGCATGAGTGCTTACACATTTTTATAACATAATATTAGGTCTACACATTTCATCACACAAGCACAGTGAATTGTTTACACTTCCGGTGACGCTTAACCTTTGGAAGCGTAAGCTGTTTACATGTTTAATTTTCAAAAGGGCGTGTCCGATTTCGAAACGCCGGCGAAATATTTCGGCGTTTCAAACAGAAGCGGCGTGTTTGAACTGACTAAGATAAAAATAAATCAAAAATGAAATGTAACTTTTGTTTGATCTCACTACACTAAGTCACTGTACGGCACCTTCTGTCTGCACCACACAGAATTATGTAGTCTGATTTAAATAGCGCAGCCATAATTGACTCAGGTTTGACAGAATCGTATTCAGCCTGAATTCATCGACAATATGTACACAAACATCGTAACCAAAGTTATTCGGGCATTCATTAATAATATTGATACTGTGCAATTTAGATGGGATTATCTTTCATGCAGATTAGTGCAATTTCAAACACATTAATTTGGTGCTACAATCAGTCACGGTGACCGAGAGCCATTTTCGCATCTCCCATCAATGTTTGCCGAATGTGCGAAATGCGGACACGGTGAAGCAGATATCGACGTAAGGGTGAGAAAATTGTTATGGTTCTGAAAAATAACATCGACGAAACCGATAATATCGACGAAACAATATCGAGCAAATGAGGGATTTACTATATAGATAAAGAAGGAATTCGCCGGGACCGGCGAAAAATATCGACGTAAGCGGAGTATCGACGTATCGAGGTAACGGTGTTCAACTGTAATATTCATTCGAAATATTACTGAATTCTGACAATGGTTACAGTTTCAAAGTAGAAGATTTTTATAAGGTTTCCTGTTTAAGACTATGTAAAACTGATAAGCCCAGGGCGGGGCCATTTTTGACCCTGAGGTCATGATTTGAACAATCTTGGTAGAGGACCATAAGGCAAAGCTAGATGCCAAATATAAACGGTCTGGGCCTTACGGTTTCTTCAGAAGATTTTTAAAGGTTTTAGTATATAAGTCTATGTAAAACTGATAAGCCCCTGGCAGGGCAGAGACATTTTTGATCCGGGGGTCATGATTTGAACAATCTTGGTAGAGGACCATAAGTCAAAGCTTAGTAACATGCCAAATATAAAAGGTCTAGGCCATACAGTTTCAGAGAAGAAGAGTTTTACAGGTTTTCCTATGAAAAACTGATAAGCCCAGGGGCGGGCCATTTTTGACCCGGGGGTCATTATTTGAAAACTCTTGGTAAAGGTTCACAACATGATGCTACATATGAAATTTGGTTGTCCTAGGACTTATGGTTATTGACAAGAAGATTTTTAAAGTTTTGACTTTGTTTGTCAATATTATGTAAATACGGAAAATGACCACGCCCTCTGGCGGCCATGTTTTTTGACAGATCAAAATTCTTTGAACAATTTTGAAAGTATATCAATTGAGAAACATTTTGGTGAAAACCAAATTGAAATCGGACAAGTAGTTTTTGAGAAGAAGATTTTTTTAGATATTGTGCATGGTTGCCATGGCAACAAGACCGATAGCCCCACCCACTTTTTTTCAACAAATTTATAAGCTCACAACTACAGTATGTATCTGACCAAGTTTGGTTAAAATTGGGCCACTGGTTTCAGAGAAGAAGTTATTTGAAACAAATTGTGAACAGACGACACCGACACGGACGTACGACGGACGGCGACCAATCACAATAGCTCACCTTGAGCACTTTGTGCTCAGGTGAGCTAAAAGACGCTGCCTTCAATAAACGCATATGCCCCTATGGCACCCTTGACAAGGGATTCTGAATCTTTTCCAAGACATAAAACTTCAGTTTCAATAGATCAATTCAATTTAACCCTTTCTCTCTTGGAGAATTGAGTAATGGTATGGTTGCTTAAAGCAAATGTCTGTCTTAAACACACTGGTATGTCTTTACAAGGGCTGCACTGTTTCCCTAAATCTATATGGTCCCACCACTTTTTCCCTATAAGTTACAAATACACTGTTTCTTAAAACTATAGATTTTTGTGGCATAGGAGGAATTGGCTACAAAGGTCTGGGAAGGGGAGATGTAGCTGAAGCAAACTGTCATGTACATTTACATAAATTTGCAAACTTATTGGAGAAAATGTAACAGCTTCTGTCAAAGACTTACATTAGGGGAAAATTAACCATAATGATGCACCGATTTTCCATATAAACTCTGTATTTCTCTGCCTAAAAGAAAGAAAACATTTGCTGAGCTAGCAGCTTGTTGTACAGTATACACTGTAAGCCTAGTTGATGGTTTTTATGACAGGTTGGACAGAAGTTATGCAAAAAGCTACTACATGTGCTTTTGGCAATTGTTTGTCCTGCTTTCAGCAGCAACCTGTCTTGAAATATTTTAACCCATTACCCCATAAACACGCATTTTTACGCCTTAAATCTATCCCTGAACTTAAGAAAATAATATCATTTTATACAAGAATAATCAACATAAGAAATATTTCCTATATTCTAGTAGATGGTAGCTTAAAGCCCGCTGAAAGTAAAGCAGTTAAGGCCCATTCTGCTTTACTATCAACCTGCTTTAAGTGGTTATCAGTCTTTAAAATTAGAAACAGGATATGGGGTAATTGGTTAAAACCCCTTTGAGGTAAATCACTCAAGAACTGGTATACTGTACTGTAGATACTTAATAAAGCACAATGAGGACTAGTTTATCATTTCTATAAGTAGGGTTTGTAGAAGAAAAAATAAAAGTAAACCAACCATGCATGACTTCACCTGATAAGCAAGATCAGGGTCTACACTGCTTACAAAATCACATACTGGTTTGGAGCATTAAGTTTGTTAGTTACCATTAATTTTGAGAGAATATATCTTCTGGCGAAGTACCAGTTATATAAATGAAGTGCAAGAATAAATATGCACTACTTTTATACTGCATTAAGCTTGAATCACCAGGCTAAAGACTAGGGCTGTAGCTAATACACCATGTAGCAAATACATCACGATATAGGGTGACCAATACAAATAATTATTCACAAAAATGAATACAATAGTTTCTTTATGTGAAATCTCTTTTATGACTAGAATTGAATCCTACATACATATTTAATTGTTATCTTTTGAAATAAAGGTATATTTAATCAGTAAGTTGTTTTGTGTCATATTTAGGTCCAGCTCATTATGATAGCTACATTGTAGTTTATGGGACTAAAATGGTACTGGAGACAGTAGAGAGGGCTGCAGTATTGAACGATAGTTGTTTTCAAGTTTCCTCAAACATGTTCCTTTGCATCAAAACTGTTTTCAATTTAGACTGAAAACGCCATTACCACATTTAAGAATTTAATTTTGAATATTGATAAAAAATAAATTGAATTAATCTCATCAAATAATTGAAATATCAAATAATCACTAATTGACAAAAACTTGGTGTAATCTAAGATTTGTCGACCAAGAACTATAATTGGAAGCAATTACAACAACCTGCATGAACACACATTGATGTTCTTACAGCTTACAACACATTGAAAGTAAACGTTACTAAAGTAAACAATTTCTTTAGCTTTCTGCTTTACTTTCATCATGTATTAACCCATTACCCAATAGCCTAGCTGTTTCTAGTTTTTGAAAATAGACGATCACTTAAAGCAGGTTGAAATTAGAGCAGAATGTGCCTTAAGGCACATTCTGCTTTACTTTCAACCTGCTTTAAGCTACCAGCTGCTAGAATATAGAAATTATTTATAATATTAAATATTCACAATTGTATTAATTGGAACTACTTTCTTCAGTGAAGGGATAAGTTAGAGGCGTTAAAAAGCATATTTATGGAGCAATGGGTTAAAGCTGTCACAAAGAACCCCAGCCATATCTGAAGCTGCTGCAGAACAATCTTGTTGTTATCCATCACTCAGTGATGCAGCTCAAATACAGAGAAGCTCACTAATAATATCTTATTTCTTTCTTTATATCCAAATTTTCTTGTATCAGCTCCATTTTACAATATCTTAATTAGAGATGAGGAATAAACTTTGTTTTGTTATATCCAATAGTTTGTTTTATCCCATTCTGTTATATGTGAGCTTCACTGTACTTCTCAAGACAACTGCCTGCTTAATGCAGGACAGACATAGGAGTTTCTAGATTTTGTTTTGTTCAGGGCTGCTTTAAACAATCAGATGTATTGAATTCTGTACATGTGTCGGTCTATTGAGTGGTGGCTTCAAACAAGAGTGACTGTATAGCCATTTAACTGTGCATGCCACAAGAAAATAAAGCCTGCATTCTATTACATTAGGGTTCTGAGAATTTTTAAAAATCATGTTTGTTTTTTCTCTTCAACCCTCATAGTGTTATGTCATATATATCCAGCCTTTGCAAACTGTATCTAAAGATAGGAGAGCTCCAGGCCCTTTGATCAAGTTCTCCAGTCAGCTTTCACATACTAATTTTGGAAATAACCTCCCCTTGAAAACCAACTAAAACTTGTCAGTTATAAGCAGAATGAATAAGTGCATACTTTGCACTTAGAATTCACAAAGTGGCATCACAGTGAGTTAACTAAACATATTCAATATGTCTGTCTTATGTCTTCAGCAAGCTTTATACTGTAACCAACTTGAATCTTCTCCAAATGTTGTCACACCATACAGTTTTCTAAACACTTCACTCTTTACAAGCTGGGTATTTTTTTGTCTGCAACAACTTATTATCTGCTATTGTTCTATAAATAGATTTTTCTAATTTCTTTTAAAAACAGGGTCAGAGTGTCAAACAGTTTGGATCAAGATCAGAGACGCTACATTATAAAATTATGTGGCGTCTCATCTGGATCCAAACTGTTTGCATAGGTAATCCTGATTCCGCCACTAGCATGGAAAGAGTAAGGCATCTTTAATTCTTAGCATGACATATCTAAAACTGTAGATTGGATCCAGATCATACTCCATCAAAGGTAAGACTTGTTTGTTTGATTGTATCTATGGAGGATAACTGAAGGCTGAATTTAGTGTTGGTCATAACTTTGAATCTTCATGTGATATATATATATAGATTTCATATTTGGAATGTGTACTCAATAATGACCAATGTTATTTCAGTCTATTTCATCTTTATATGATCTTGACTAATAACATTACCCAACTGTACTGGGCTTTTTGAGTTGAGCATGCATGTCAAAGTTATAGCCAACATTAAATTTAGCCTAGAATGGTTACCAAATGCATGGGTTGTGCATGGATGCTGCATACATATTTTGTGTCTCGTGGTCAAAATAAAATGTTATTGTTTAATCCCTTACACCATAGCTTGTTTCTAGTTTTGAAGACAGGTGACCACTTAAAGCAGATTAAAGTAAAACAGAATGCTATCTTTGCTATAACATAGAAAATATTTCGTATGATACATATTCATGGCTGTATACATTGGAACTATTTTCTTTCAGCAAAGCTGATTGGTCTATTACATTTGCAAAATGTCAAATAGATTGTTGAATGTCACATGTAAATATATGATGGGTCATAGTCACATAGAAAAAAATATTTTCAGGTCACTGCAGTGTCAAATAAATAAATATATATAAATATAGACACCAACAAGATACTGCGTTCAATAAACGCATATACCCCATGGCACGCTAGACTCAAAGTACAAATTAGGTCAAGGTCAAATCAACTTAATCAAATTTGGGTGATATGGCTGGTGTAGGAATTAATAGTCCAAGATACAAGTAATTAAGTATATAAGTGTTCTAGTAAGCAATATTTATGCTTAAAGCAGGGCTCCAGATAATTAAGAGACGGTTATAATGTTCAGTAACACTATAGGATTTAATGCAGAAATAAAGATTATAGATTTTGAAATACTCCCTTTATGTGGAGCTGTGTTAGAGGAAGCAGTGACATAAAATTGCATGGAGGCACTCACAGACAGGTCAATCACCATATACCTACTGCACCAAAACATGCCAAAATCATTTACCAGATGTCAAATTAAACACAAAATTTCTTAGAAATGCTAAAACTCATCCTTAGAATTTCCCAGACAACTTGTGATTCTAGCAAAACCATGCCTAATTGGAATTATGCTCCCTCTACCAAACTGCTTATTTTTTATGTGGTTGATTTAATTGCCACAGTTTGTATCTAATAATGCTGTAGAATTGCACTTGGCGGGTCTGCTTAATTGTCACTGCCTTCAGTAACTGTAATACGATTTTCTTTGTCAGTTTTTTCACACTTTTAATGGCACTATAGCAGAGGCACTTTTAGATGGGCAAAAATGGTTCCATAATTTGGACAGATTTTGTTATGTATTAAAGACAAGTAGCCAGAGACCTAGATAACATGATTATTTGTATAAAATAATTGCATGAGATATGCATAACCAAACTTCTTTGAGATCTTAGGGTCATATATATTTTGTCTAAATTTAATCTAAATCCATTCAAATTTCTAGATCCTAGAGTGTAAACAAAACTGATTTCACACAGACTTGATCTTATCTAATAGGAAATTCGCATACATATACAATGATTGTGGGCAAATAATATCAAAATCTATTAAATACTGTTAGTTAATAGAGTGTAAACACTGTAAAACTGAAGTTGCTGGAGTGTAAACAGTAAACACTGTTAAATATATGGCATTTTCAATACAACAAAGACAAATAACTATTGAAGTTCATTAGTCGAATTTCATCCAGAATTAAAGTAACTCATCCAAGAATTTTTGGCCAGATATAGTTTAACCAAGTTTGAGCAAAATCAAATCAAATTTGTACCAGTGTAAAGAACACTGAAATAAAGCCTTTTTATAGTATATTTGAGTACATCAAGGACTGATAACTATTGTCAGGATGATTACATTTCAACTTATAATCATACATATTGTGTGTAAGAAAAATCAACATCTCATTTACAAAGAGTTAGAAGTAATGAGATATAGGTATTCAGAAACAACACCTGCTGGAACATCAGAGATACCAAGAATCCAGTTTAGGCCAAACCCTTATTTGTCACCTTTTACAATCATGCAGTGAGCATGCTGTCCCTTAGCAAAATGAAATGGTATAAAAACCATTTAAAGAGCTTTGACTTAGCATTGAAAGACCATTTTCAAGAGAAAACCATTGAAACAGCCTTTAAACAAACTGATTTAAAGGTTTTAGCACACCATTGAAATAAAAATGGTCTTTAAATGGTAGAATAAATGGTCTATGTGAGGACAGACCTGCAGTTAAACAGCATTGATGTAGCATTTATTCTCCTCAACCATTTTCTTGTCTGGGAATGTGCATACAATACCATTGAAAGCCATTGAAAAAACAATGATTTACCATTTAATTTAGAGAAGTCAGTGTTTTAGTCTGAACCATTATAACCAAGATGTCCGCCGCCATGAAATTGAATCTGGCACATGGTTTTATTGTTGTGGATTCACTAGTCTTCATCTGTGTGTTGTTGATACAATTAAGGTAAATGATCACTATATGTTCCAGGGTTTATGAGAAGGTGTTCAAATGCTTAATTAAAAGTTTCAGAATGTGTGAGTAATATTTTATGCAGATAAGCACAGAAAGGCATTGCAGAAAAGTTCTGGTGAAGGTCACATTGATCAGAAGGATCCTTGGTCTGCATTATTTTTATCTGATTCTACACTCTATGTATAGGACAAGTGTACTATTCACTGGTATACTTGTGATGTATATTCATTGCTAGGGTTTGATGCTTAGCCCATCACTCCATAGCTTGTGTTTTGAAGGCAAGTGTCCATTAAAAGCAGGTTGAAAGTAAAGAACAATATTCATTTAAAAGCATTCTGCTTTACTTTCACCTGCTTTTAGCTACCCTATGGAAATATTCTAAATGACATTTACAGGACTTCATGGGGACTACTTTCCCTAATGTACGTACTCATAAAGTGTCAGAAGTCATTATATGGACAATTGGGTTAAAGCATTTAGTTAAACAGTTTTTTGCCCAAATTTAATGCTAGTAAACCATTGAAACAACATTTAATCAACCAGTTTTTGCCCAAATTTAAATGCTAGTAAACCATTTAAACACCAGTTTTTGGTCCAAATTTCAATGCTAATTTACATAATGCTAATTTACATGATTCGGCTTTTTAAATGCTGTTTCAATGCTGTTTCAATGCTCGTTAAATGCTGTTTAAATGCTGTTCCAATGGTTTGTATAACTGAAGAAGCATATTGGAAAATGGGTTAATTCCATTATTTTTTCAATGCTCATTCAATGGTTTAAAAAAAATGCTCTTTCAATGCCATTTCATTTTGCTAAGGGGCGGTCCCAATTCTTGTGACACTGTGACATTCTCCTAGACTCCATGGGGTAGACCTCAGATCATACTCTCATGATTTGTCTGGTCTGATATGGGTGCAGACTGGTTTCAATGTCTTCTAAACCAATAAACTCAGAGCTTTAGCTATGATGAGATTTTAACATACTTGGAAGTTCTTTATATATTGATCTCCACCAACCTTTTAATGTGATTGATAAAACTACTCTTATACAGACTAATTAATGGTGTTAAACACAACATATGGCTGTTTACAGCATGATGAAAGTACAACAGAACCCAAGTGCAGCAACACTCTAGATTACTTTCATTCTGCTTTAAGCCATCATATGTCTAAACCCATTTATAATGCCTAGCGTCTATTTAAAGGGACATATACCACAGTGTCCCCATCCTGACCCCCACAGGGTAAAAGCTGATTTGTTTGGGGGTTGTTGTAATTTACAAACAGAGTTTCAAATAGTTATGAATTATTTTCGTGTTTATTGTCTCCCCCAAACTGTTTCTTGTTACTACCCTTTAGAATTGTGTCAAAGACATGATTCCATTCTACTGAGCAGTCATACAGGCTGTCCCAATGCTTTCATATTTCCTTCAGTCTTTCACTGTATTGTCACAGGGAGTGAATAACCAGGGTTAGGTCTGTATACTTACTAGAGAACTTTGGATTATCTTTGTCCATCGACCAGAAGCAATGATCAAATGCAAACGATTTTGGTGCTTTATTTCGTCGGCCAGTGTCCCCATCCTGACTGCCCACTAGCTGACCACTACTGTCTAGTGGACTGAAAATAGATACAATAAATATCAGGTCAAACATATACTAATTGTTTAGCTTGTTTTTTCAGTGTATAATTCAGGTCACAGTGCTTCACTCTTGCTATACTATATTGTGAACATGTCCATTCACTGATAAAGGACAAGTTTACATTGACTCTTCAAGCAAGGGTTGTTTTCTTCTCACAATAATCAAAACAGCTTTGAAGTATGACTAGTGTACTTCCCAAGCTCTCTCTTCCGCTGCGCATATGCCTAAAAAGCTCTGCAGTGTATATATCCAGATCCAGATCCAGATCCAAAAGAATGACAAACAGTGCAGGCCCTGGTCAGATATTTCCCTCAGTAAGGAATAACTGCTTTTTTTCATTTTTAACCATCTTTATACTGAATGTCTTATTGACTATTCCATTTTTGACCAGTTTAGATAAAATTTTATGGCTGCTTTTAGAAAACACTTTAGAACAATTAAAGTAAAACAGGTAGAGCAGAGCCTTATGAGAGGGCAAATCTTTTAGAAATGGTTAAGACATGTGTTTAACTTTACATTCTGTTATTTGTCTTATACTTTCAACTATCTGTCAGAATGCTGGAAAACTAGACATAACATTTAACACAAATCATCTTTATTCAACTCTTTCCATGCTGGATCGTTTCTCCGTCTACAACAATAATTGTGATCTGCTATTGTTCTAAAATAGAATTTTCAAAAGTTCATTACAAAACAGGAACAGTGTGAAAAAGTTTGGATCCTGATGCATATATGCGGCGTCTCATCAGGATCTAAGCTGTCTGCACAGGTTAATGATAACTTCATACAACAGAAGGATGGATGGACAAACAGAGGTAAAACGGGAGGTAAACATGAAAATAATTGTTCTTATTATTATTACTGTTTATTTAAAGAGCAATATATAAGAAGACAATTTGTTCAAAGCTGACCATGTTTTTTTTTAAAAAACCTAGTTGCCAGTAAGAGAATGGTTAAACCTTGTGACACTAAGAGACTCTGACATTCTAGCACAATCAATAAAGTCCATAGTAAAACAAATTTTCTCAGTGGAAAACAATAAATGGAGTAATTCTGAGAAACTAATTGTTTCCTACTGTAACAGCGGAATTATCCTCAATAAATATGATCTATGCATGTCTGTTTCCCGCAATTTTAGGTACTTAGCTTTGAGCTATCGTCCAGAAAAAAATACAACAAAAACACATAACAAGAGATTAGAGAAGATAAAATCTCTTGGTAAAGTTGAACTATCTTAGCCCTTCACCTGCCAATAACATATAGATGGACATTCTGGCCAGGGGCCCTTATAATGGGGCTTATGAAGAGAAGTGAATAAGTGTGCTTTGCCCAGTTTTGTGTAGGTACATATAAAGCAGACATCAGTTGCTATTGGATGGAAGCCCACAGAACTGAGAGCTTTTATCATTGGTTATTCTGACAGTTTTCATTAATCACAAGCCCCAATCTAATATTTCACCAGCAGCAAACTTGTTTTTCAAAAAGAAATGACAGTAATTTCCAAACCATTGGTTTGCAAGCAATGTATTTGTTTTTATTTAAATTGCCTATTTATCACACAGCTAAATCTGGCTATTACTTCCCCTCGATAGCAGACCCATGAATCTTGGTAAAGACATTGGTGGCTTAAAACATAATGAACATCAAAATCATGACCCCTGGTACTGCAGTCAAATGCATTACCGCTTGACCCCATTCTTCCATAGTCTGTTTCTAGTATTGAAGATAGGTGACCACTTAAAGCACTGAGGCGGCCGGCTGCATTCTGCTTTACTTTCAGCCTATTTTAAGCTATCATCTGCTATCATGAAGAAAATGCTTCTTAAGATACATATTCATGACTGAAATAATTGTAACTATTGTTTTCAGTGGAGGAATAAATAAAATGTGTTATAATGCATATCTATGGAGTAAAAGGTTAAAGAATAACATGAAAACATGAAGAGGTGTTTCTGTAATAGACAGACAGGAAGAGGTGTTTCTATAATAGACATACATTAAGAGGTTTTTCTATAATAGGCAAACATAAAGAGGTGTTTCTATAATAGACAAACATAAAGAGGTGTTTCTATAATAGACATACATTAAGAGGTTTTTCTATAATAGGCAAACATAAAGAGGTGTTTCTATAATAGACAAACATAAAGAGGTGTTTCAATGATAGACAGACAGGAAGAGGTGTTTCTATAATAGACAGACATGAAGAGGTGTTTCTATGATAAACAGACATGAAGAGGTGTTCTATAATAGGCAGACATGAAGAGGTGTTTCTACAATTGGCAGACATGAAGAGGTGTTTCTATAATAGGCAGACATGAAGAGATGTTTCTATAGTAGACAGACATGAAGAGGTGTTCCTATAATAGACAGACATAAAGAGGTGTTTCTATAACTGGCAGACATGAAGAGGTTTTTCTACAATTGGCAAACATGAAGAGGTGTTTCTATAATAAACATACATGAAGAGGTGTTTCTATAATAGACATACATGAAGAGGTGTTTCTTTATTAGACAGACATGAAGAGGTGTTTCTATAATAAGCAGACATAAAGAGGTGTTTCTGTAATAGACAGAAAGGAAGAGGTGTTTCTATAATAGACAGACATGAAGAGGTTTTTCTATAATTGGCAGACATGAAGAGGTGTTTCTATAATAGACAGACAGGAAGAGGTGTTTCTATAATTGGCAGACATGAAGAGGTGTTTCTATAATAGACAGACAGGAAGAGGTTTTTCTACAATTGGCAGACATGAAGAGGTGTTTCTATAATAGACATACATGAAGAGGTGTTTCTATAATAGACATACATGAAGAGGTGTTTCTGTAATAGACAGACAGGAAGAGGTGTTTCTGTAATAGACAGACATGAAGAGGTGTTTCTATAATAGATATACATGAAGAGGTGTTTCTGTAATAGACAGACAGGAAGAGGTGTTTCTATAATTGACAGACATGAAGAGGTGTTTCTATAATAGACAGACATGAAGAAGTGTTTCTATAATAGACAGACATGAAGAGGTGTTTCTATATTAGACAGACATGAAGAGGTGTTTCTATAATAGGCAGACATAAAGAGATGTTTCTATAATAGACAGACAGGAAGAGGTGTTTCTATAATAGACAGACAGGAAGAGGTGTTTCTATAATAGACATACATGAAGAGGTGTTTCTATAATAGACATACCTGAAGAGGTGTTTCTTTATAAGACAGACATGAAGAGGTGTTTCTATAATTGGCAGACATGAAGGGTGTTTCTATAATAGACAGACATGAAGAGGTGTTTCTATAATAGACAGACATGAAGAGGTGTTTCTATAATAGACAGACATAAAGAGGTGTTTCTATAATAGACATACATGAATAGGTGTTTCTATAATAGACAGACATGAAGAGGTGTTTCTATAATAGACAGACATGAAGAGGTGTTTCTATAATAGACAGACATAAAGAGGTGTTTCTATAATAGACAGACATGAAGAGGTGTTTCTATAATAGACAGACATAAAGAGGTGTTTCAATGATAGACAGACAGGAAGAGGTGTTTCTATAATAGACAGACAGGAAGAGGTGTTTCTATAATAGACATACATGAAGAGGTGTTTCTATAATAGACATACATGAAGAGGTGTTTCTGTAATAGACAGACATGAAGAGGTGTTTCTATAATAGACAGACATGAAGAGGTGTTTCTATATTAGACAGACATGAAGAGGTGTTTCTATAATTGACAGACATGAAGAGGTGTTTCTATAATAGACAGACATGAAGAGGTGTTTTCTATAATTCGCAGACATGAAGAGGTGTTTCTATAATTGACAGACATGAATAGGTGTTTCTATAATAGACAGACATGAAGAGGTGTTTCTATAATAGACAAACATGAAGAGGTATTTCTATATTAGACAGACGTGAAGAGGTGTTTCTATAATTGGCAGACATGAAGAGGTGTTTCTATAATAGACAGACATGAAGAGGTGTTTTTATAATTGGCAGACATGAAGAGGTTTTTCTATATTAGACAGACATGAAGAGGTGTTTCTATAATTGGCAGACATGAAGAGGTGTTTCTATAATTGGCAGATATGAAGAGGTGTTTCTATAATTGGCAGACATGAAGAGGTGTTTCTATAATTGGCAGACATGAAGAGGTGTTTCTATAATTGGCAGACATGAAGAGGTTTTTCTATATTAGACAAACATGAAAAGGTGTTTCTATATTAGACAGACATGATGAGGTGTTTCTAAAAGGAATAGACATGTCTATTAGGTGGAAAATGTTCATTGCTAATCACAGGTATAAGAGTATTGGTTTTTCTGTCTTATATTAAGCTTGTAGGACAATAAAATGTCTCCATGTGGGCAGAATGTCTGTTCTTCTAAATGTCACATCATATAACCCTACCAGCACTAAATGTTCAATGTACTTGATGGTAAATTCTGGAAAATCACCCGCTAATAATGACTAGAAGGAGTGTCACCTAACAGTTTTAACATTGTGTTAATCTTTTAATTCTGACATTACTCATTTTCCAATCTAAGGGTGAATGTGAAAAGATTTTAATTGCTTTTAAATTTAATGTCACATAGAACCTTTTCGTTTTCAACCCTCCAAATGGACTCTTCTATTTTCTAAATAATGACAAGTTTATATTGACTCTTGAAGAAATTGTCACAAAAATAATGAAAACAAGAGGCCCATGCGGGCCTAAATATCGCTCACCTGGAAAAAACCACACAAGGGGCACATGACCCCTGGGATGGGATCATTTTCTTCCCAATGACATAATTTCAAAAATCTTGTTGATGAACACGCAAATGAAGTGTTCTGTCAAACTATCTAAGCTCATGACTTTGCACATAATTTCAAACAGTAAGACTATACATTGAAAAAGGAACGATTTTTAGTTAATGTGATCCAGATATGCAACTGGCGGGAAACACTAGAAGTGTCACCATGCCAAATTTCAAAACTCTGGGCATATTAGTTTTAGAGAAAAAAATGTTTGAAGATTTCACTATATAACTCTGTAAAATTGTGACCCCTAAGGGTGGGGGGAGTGTATTTGACCGGAGGGACATAATTTCATAGAGGAACTTTAGATGATGCTATGTGCCAAATATCTAAGCTCAGGGTACTGTGGTTTCAGACAATAATATTTTTAAAGTTTTCATTGAAAAAATCTATTTTTAGCTCCTGTGACCTAGTTATGTAACGGACCTGACCGGTTTCATCAATATTGGTAAAGGGCCTCTACTAGAAGTGTCACCATGCCAAATATCAAAGCTCTGGCCATATCAGTTTCAGAGAAGAAGATGATTGAAGATTTCACTATATAACTCTATGTAAAACGGTGACCCCCAGGGCGGGGTCAATTTTGACCCCAGGGAAAAAATTTGAAAACTCTTGATAGACGACCTATAGATGATGCCATGTGCCAAATATCTAAGCTCTGGCCCTTGTGGTTTTTGACAAGAAATGTTTTTAAGTTTTCATTGAAACGATCTATTTTTAGCTCCTGCGACCTAGATATGCAATGAACCGGATCGGTTTTAA
The DNA here is from genome assembly GCA_922989275.2 of Gari tellinella. Taxonomy (NCBI): domain Eukaryota; kingdom Metazoa; phylum Mollusca; class Bivalvia; order Cardiida; family Psammobiidae; genus Gari; species Gari tellinella. The sequence continues at coordinate 42,133,891 of OV277872.1, forward strand.
CAATATTGGTAAAGGGCCTCTAGAGGTGTCATCATGCCAAATATCAAAGCTCTGGCCATATTAGTTTCTGAAAAGAAGATGATTGAATATTTCAGTATATAACTCTATGTAAAACAGTGACCCCCGGGGTGGGGCCAATTTTGACCCCTGGGGCAAAATTTGAACAATCTTGATAGAGGACATATAGATGATGCCATGTGCCAAATATCTAAGCTCTGGCCCTTGTGATTTTTGACAAAAGATTTTTTAAGTTTTCATTGATACGATCTATTTTTAGCTCCTGTGACCTAGATATGCATCGGACCGGAAATGTTTGAACAACTTTGAAAGAGAACCATATAAGGATCATACAGGCCAAGTTTGGTAAAAATCTATCCAGTAGTTTTGGAGGAGATGTCGTTTAAAGAAATTGTTGACGACGAACGAACGGACGAACGACGATGGACAGAGGACTATCAAAATAGCTCACCTTGGCACTACGTGCCAGGTGAGCTAATAAAATATTATGGCAAACTGTTCGGAGACCTCAATCGAAGGGGCTCCTTCAAGAGCTCTCTGAGATCAGATCTGATCTACATTGTTTATGAGGTTAATTATGTATATACTGGTTTGCAGCCAAAAAAGGGTTAAACACTGAATAAATGAATTACAGTGGTTCACAGCCGGAAGTTGGCATCTGAATTAATATAGAAATATTCATATTCATTGTCTTCTGAACCAGAGCAACATGTACACAAAATATGAAGTCCCTATCTGCTGAGGGTCTAAGGATTCATTTAGAATAATTGACCTTTTGACCTCTGTGACCTTGACCTTTCGACCCAATATGTCAGTCTGAAGTATACATATTTGAGCTGTGCCTTGATACTAAGCACTCTTGTCATCCAAGCTAGGCTCTGTATCTGAGTTTGGTCTACACTGCCAAATAACGTATATTAAATAAAGCTACATAAAATGCTTTAGATGCATGTGGGTGTTAAGCAGCATAGTTAATGCTACAGTTGGCCTTGATCTACACTGTTTGCAATGCAATAACTGAGTCAGGTTTTCTCACGGCTCATTTATATACCTCTCAATATGGGCAACATATATACCATGTATCAACTATGTATTGTTTATAGTTTGAAAGTTATTGCTGGAGTAAAAAGTTGCAATTAATTTGACCTTTGACCACTGTGACCTAAATCTTTGACTCAACATGTGTGAAAAATACATATATAAATGTCTTCTTTAGTAGATCAATATGTATACCAAATATGAAGTTCCTACCACTTGAGGGTCAAAAGTTATTGCCATTTCAAATACTTCAACTTTTGACCTTTGACCTGAATGTAAACATGCTTAATATGTTATTCTGTAATAACCTGTCCAATCAAAAGATTAAGCATAAAATTTATATGTGTATTATGATTATTGATAGAATTAGTGCAATAGTGGGTGGGGTAAATCAACCCCATAAAACAAGACATATAGATGCAAAAAATCGCATAATGAAACCAACAATAAAGTCAAACAATTATGTTGTATCTGAAGTGGTTATGTTTTATCATAATATGGTGGTACTAATTAGACCAATATTGCTGCCTTCTTGTAACTTATAGTACTATACGCGATGTATTTTGGAGAAAAACTAAACGACACAATAATTGCTCGTTCCAATACTCCACCTTTTGCCATTCTTATTTGCCATATGGCAAACGATGGCAATAGGTGGCAGATTTACAGAAGGGTAAAACCTGACTTTGCCCTTCAAATGATTTTTTAGACTTTTTATAATCATAAATGTTAATTACAATACCCTAAAGATAACATAATGATATATATTATGGTGAATTATATGTTGCAATTAGTTGAAGGTTAGGTGGGTTTTTTTTTCATAAGATGACTGGACTATATCTTAAAGCTGGCTGAAAGTACTTTACTTTCAACCTGCTTTAAGTGACCATCTGTTTTCAAAACTAGCAACAGGCTATGGAGCAAAGGGTTAAAGTTGCTACTGTAAAAACAGGAAAATTACTTCCACAGGAAACAGAGATAAGTGGAGGCATAAAACCCCAATTTCAGACAGTTCCACCGAACATAAATCATTTTTCATTTAAACCAAAACAAACGCTGACATGTCTGGCATTTGAACAAAGTTTAAAGTTTCTCAAGCCTCAATTTGTTTTTTGTACAAGTATACAGTCAAATACAGTCCATATCTCAAACTCACTTTAATCGAATTTTCTCCTATTTCTACAGGTGAAGTTCATTATTGCTACCTTGTTTTAGTAGTTTTGCCACATTTGAACTTTGAAATATGGATATGTTCAACTAAAGCCAGTTCTAGATATTGAAGTTTGACTGTACTTGGTAACTAGACATTGCTCAAGTAAAAGTTTACATAATTTTTTATTTGAGCTATTTAAAGTTGGACATACCTGTATTTCAATGTTAAAATATGGCTAAACAAGGTTTTTATTTTAAAATACAATTAGGCTCAACTGCAGAGAGTTCAAGTTATCAAGTGTCATTTCAAAGCAAGTTGTCTTATTGAAAAATACCATCTAAATAATAATCTGCAGATTTACAATGGACTTTTCATTTCCTATGACTGAGTACAATTTGAATGCTAACAGGTTAGACCTCGGTGCAAAAGATGTCAAATTAATAGCCAAACAATGTGAACAAATTCTGAATAGATGATACAGATAGACAGAGAAGCAGAAACCTGACAGGTTTTGTTTGTAAACTTCCATTTCTGCCATCTACTCTATGGACTAATTGGACGCCCTAGAGAGAGAGGGTAGTGGATACAGAAAACTCGGGTGCCACGCCCTGCTCTCAGTATCGACAGAGCTCTCAGGTTCTTTCAGATGCCCAGTGTAAAGCACTAATACATGGGACCTCAGTTTATAAAGTCTTATCCGAACCACTTTGTCCAGTGGGGGATCTAATTCACAACCTCTGGTACTGTAGACAAGTATGTAACCACTTCACCATGTCTGCCAGACTGACCAGTATTCAGATTTGATACTTTACATGCATTTATTTTATTACAGCTATATCAGATGCACTCATCTCAACATTACCACAAAACTGTACAATGAATTTGCAGGCGAATTCAATCATTGTAAAACCTCGTAACAACATAAAGTCATTTCTCCAGAATATTACAGTATCCATGGCAACATTTATGGCACCTCTGTTAATTTGTGGACATAAAATATAACAATTGTCTGCAACTAATCAGGCAACCTTATGCTTAGAATGGTGATAAACACTGATTTTTATCATCATAAAACGAGAACCAACCATTCCTTCTGTTACCACTTCGCAATCACACGATTCTTTCTCCTGCTTGTATGGTATCTAGACGCTTTCTACAAACTGTAGAACCTGAAGAAGCTATCTGACCTCGGTCTGCACTGTGTTATCTTAGATAATCTGTCTGACATCAGTCTGCTCTCCTGACTGGGGGAAAATTCATTAAATTTATATGCCAATGTAATTGTTCAGTTTAATTATATATGGTGGGTAGAGATTTTATATCAATATTCAACAGATGGCCTAAGATGTGTTGATCATGACTACCAGCAGTAACAATGAGACTTGTTGATGGTTACCACCACTCACACTGTGACTTGTTGATGGTTACCTCCACTCACAATGACACTTGTTGATGGTTACCTCCACTCACAATGTGACTTGTTGATGGTTACCTCCACTCACAATGACACTTGCTGATGGTAATCACCACTCACAATTTGACTTGTTGATGGTTACCTCCACTCACAATGACACTTGCTGATGGTTACCACCACTCACAATGTGACTTGTTGATGGTTACCTCCACTCACAATGACACTTTGCTGATGGTTACAACCACTAACAATGAGACTTGTTGATGGTTACTTCCACTCACAATGTGACTTGTTGATGGTTACCTCCACTCACATTGACACTTGCTGATGGTTACCACCACTAACAATGACACTTGTTGATGGTTACAACCACTCAAAATGACACTTGTTGATGGTTACAAACCACTAACAATGACACTTGTTGATGGTTACCACTACTACCAATGACACTTGTTGATGGTTACCTCCACTCACAATGACACTTGTTGATGGTTACCACCACTCACAATGAGACTTGTTGATGGTTACCACCACTAACAATGTGACTTGTTGATGGTTACCGCCACTCACAATGTGACTTGTTGATGGTTACCGCCACTCACAATGACACTTGTTGATGGTTACCACTACTACCAATGACACTTGTTGATGGTTAACACTACTTACAATGAGACTTGTTGATGGTTACCTCCACTAACAATGTGACTTGTTGATGGTTACCTCCACTCACAATGACACTTGCTGATGGTTACAACTACTAACAATGACACTTGTTGATGGTTACCACCACTCACAATGAGACTTGTTGATGGTTACCACTACTACCAATGAGACTTGTTGATGGTTACCTCCACTCACAATGACACTTGCTGATGGTTACAACTACTAACAATGACAGTTGTTGATGGTTACCACCACTCACAATGAGACTTGTTGATGGTTACCACCACTAACAATGACACTTGCTGGTGGTTACCACTACTTACAATGAGACTTGTTGATGGTTACAACCACTAACAATGAGACTTGTTGATGGTTACCACCACTAACAATGTGACTTGCTGATGGTTACCACAACTAACAATGAGACTTGTTGATGGTTACCACTACTAACAATGTGACTTGTTGGTGGTTACCATCACTAACAATGAGACTTGTTGATGGTTACCACTACTAACAATGTGACTTGTTGATGGTTACCACCACTAACAATGAGACTTGTTGATGGTTACCACTACTAACAATGAGACTTGTTGATGGTTACCACCACTAACAATGAGACTTGCTGATGGTTACCACAACTAACAATGAGACTTGTTGATGGTTACCACTACTAACAATGTGACTTGTTGGTGGTTACCACTACAGTAAAACCTCGGAAAACCGAACACCCTCCGGACCAGGTAAAAAGTTCGGTTTTCTGAGGTGTTCGGTTTTCTGAGTTTTTCATGAATCCAAGCTAATATTCAGGCTGAGGCATCTTCACAGACCAGACCTATAACTCAATAACATGAACGTAACAGTGAATTCTCATCTAGATCAAAACTATTTGATAGAATGATCAAGAATGAGAATAAACTTAAAATACGACAGAGCATTTTTAACAATAGCTCAATAATTATTTACCATCTTTTGCCGCGTATAATGTGCACTCGTGTATACTCTGTATTTTTAGGATTAAATCACAGGATATAAACGTATTCCCATAGGTTAGAAGCATCTGTGTTTTGAATAAACATTTCAATTTTTAGATTGTCGCAACCATTATAAAACGAAACAACCGCCATAGTTTTAACTTTTGATGGTCTTACTTTATTCACATTTCGAGCAGCACATTATTCTATGGAAGTTCGTAGATTCAATATAATCAAGAACGTTTCCGAATTTGCGAATATGTCGCTAAAGGAAATTTTGCTGTGCAAATCGAGTGTTGGTGTTTTCGTTTTGCGTAATTTATTAGATGACCTAACTGAGCGGGTGTTTATACAGTAAGACTTTGCTTCTACACTCATTCAGTACGCAATTGCAAACAATAATTATGAAATATAACTGAGTTATTTCCTTTCTTCTGTCTTCAGAATGCCTTACTGAACTTTTATAAATTTGAATTCTAAACAGTAAAGTGTACCGACGTACATGTACTTCGAAACAAACTACGAACAATGGAACGCACATTTTGTTGCTGTAGCATTGTCAGATCGGAGCCTTATTTTAATAAGCAATCAAGTGTCACAACCGTGAAATACCCGTGTCATCTCCAATAAACACCCCACCCATTACGCAATCTTAACACACACGCTAAGTGTCCCAGATGTGTTTGACGGTCGACTCGGTTGAACAAATTTTCCATGATCGCAGACGGGAGGTGATAAATACAGTGGATGTTCGGTTTTCCGAGGTAATTTTATGTGTATCTGAACATTTTGGGCCGAGAAAATCGTTCGGTTTTCGGAATTTTGAGGTTCCGGTTTTCTGAGACTTACTTTTGGTTAAAATAAGAAGGAAAAAAATCGGGACCAGACAGAAAGTTCGGTATTCCGAGGATTCCGGATTTCTGGGACTCCGGTTTTCCGAGTTTATACTGTACTAACAATGAGACTTGTTGATCGTTACAACCACTAACAATGAGACTTGCTGATGGTTACCTCCACTAACAATGACACTTGTTGATGGTTACCACTACTAACAATGACACTTGTTGATGGTTACCACTACAAACAATGTGACTTGCTGATGGTTACCACCACTACCAATGACACTTGTTGATGATTACCACTACTACCAATGACACTTGCTGATGGTTACCACTACTAACAATGAGACTTGCTGGTGGTTACCACTACTTACAATGAGACTTGCTGATGGTTGCCACTACTTACAATGAGACTTGCTGGTGCACGGTTACCACTACTTACAATGAGACTTGCTGGTGGCTACCACCACTAACAATGAGACTTGTTGATGGTTACCACTTCTAACAATGACACTTGTTGATGGTTACCACTACTAACAATGAGACTTGTTGGTGGTTACCACTACTTACAATGAGACTTGCTGACGGTTGCACAACTAACAATGAGACTTGCTGATGGTTACCACCACTCACAATGAGACTTGTTGATGGTTACCACTACTAACAATGAGACTTGTTGGTGGTTACCACTACTTACAATGAGACTTGCTGACGGTTGCACTACTAACAATGAGACTTGCTGATGGTTACCACCACTCACAATGAGACTTGTTGATGGTTACCACTACTAACAATGAGACTTGTTGGTGGTTACCACTACTTACAATGAGACTTGCTGATGGTTGCACTACTAACAATGAGACTTGCTGAGGGTACCACCACTCACAATGAGACTTGTTGATGGTTACCACCACTCACAATGAGACTTGCTGATGGTTGCACTACTCACAATAAGACTTGTTGATAGTTACCACCACTCACAATAAGACTTGTTGATGATTACCACTACTCACAATGTGACTTGTTGATAGTTACCACCACTCGCAGTGATACTTGCTGATGATTACTTGATGATGATTATTGGTTACCATCACTCACAATACAACTGAGACTGAGTCCTTCATTAAGGCGTCACAAGTGTGTCTTTAAAGATTGGTCTGTCTTTAAAGATGACAAATGGCTGTTTGGTTTGTCAGTCAAGAGAGAGTGTATAACTTTCAAGAATACAACAAAATTCAGTTTTCATGTATGTAGCAGCCAGTAAAGCCTCTCTTATCTACGGGAGAGCACAATGGCAAATAGTGTAGACCCTGATGAGATGCTGCATTGTTTGCCAACATATTAATTATTGTGCCTCACCAATCTCTCAATGCATTAATCCATTCAAGTTACAACAACTGAATGATGCCAATAATAGACAAACACTGTTGTACACAGTGTAGTACAGTGTCCTGAACTCAACATTGTATATCTATAGTGAAATCATCCACCAAGGACATTGTGCAAGTTCATTGCAATATCCAATCCTGAATTGGTTAACCCTTCCCCTTGTACAAAGTTGTGATCAGAAGATATAAAGCCTTTCTTCCCCTACATGAAGCATGCACACCCCAGGCTCCAATATTTATAGGACAACTGATAAAAGCACTTCACAGAGGATTCATTTATGGTGTTAAATAAAGGTTGTTAACCCTTTCCCACATAGCATCTTTAGTATTGAATATAGGTGTCCACTTAAAGCAGGTTGAAAGTAAAGCAGAATGCGCTTTAAGCGCATTCTGCTTTACTTTCAGCCTGCTTTAAGCTATCATCTGCTAGAATATAGAAAATATTTTGTATTATACATATTTATGAATGTATAAATTGGAACTATTTTCTTCAGGGCAAGAATAAACTGAATGCGCTAAAAGGCGCTTCTATGGGGGAAAGGGTTAATCAAATCAATATGAGAATAACTTTCTGTTTAGTATTCTTCTTATCTAAAAAAGATGTACTTTATATGATTATCAGTTTGAAATAGGGTGACTTGCATTCATGAATAGCTATGGAGGAAATAGTTAATCCTTCTTCTGCTGTTAGAGTATATTGACACCTTTAGAAAACAGTGTAGACCTAGATCAGACAGCTCACTATGTTCACAGTACTGCCCATACTTAGCTATGTTGACAGGTCATTCTAGCCAGTGTCATAGTGTCCTATAAAAGTGTCATTGTGTCAGCCAGTATCAAAACTGATAGCCCATGAAGCATTGGCCACAATCCATTTAAGCCAACTGCCTACTAAAGAGGACACTTGCAAGCAGTGATCAGATGCTGCAAAGTTTGCAATGTTTTCTATTTCATTTAAATATGCAGTGTCTTCATAATTCACTATAGTATATTGTACAACTGCAGTCAAAGTACAAGACACTGTTCTCATCATAGCTCATCAGCATGTGAAGCTGTGTGACTGTAGCTGCAGTACTTAGTCCATAATTGTCCAAAATACAAAAACTTAACATAGGTCAAGGTCATTAAACTGGTATACAACATACTCTGCTGACTGAGGAACAGGTTGGAACAAGATATGTATACTCTCTCTTGACTCTATAGCCATAAAACACTGGTCTGTTTGCAAATGTCTTATAATAACAGTCTTGAATTATTCATGCTAACGAATGTAGGGTGCTAAACAGCTATTAACAAAGAGAAATTGTGTATTATTTAAGTTCAAACTAACTATGTGCCAACACAAAGATACACCAGCTTCCGATAATGGGAATATTTTTCTATTGCTAAAACCCTGATGTCCACAACAAACTGTTTGATCCAGGTCTGCACGTTTTTTTTTTAATTGATCTGTATGACATGAGTCTGCGCTCTTTCCTGGTAAAATGTTTCCTTACTCTATAAGCCAATGTAATATTTCAGAATGATAAGAGATTATTACAGTTGTATATATTGGCAGGAGAAGGATTACGACAATGTTACTGTTTGTCACAGTATACGGTTTGGTAGCTACTACAGGTAACAATATACAGTTTGGAAGCGACAACAAGAGGGGCAGGGCTCACATGAGGACATTGTGCCTATGCTGACTGGGCAAGTTTTCTATGATTTGACCTTATTAAATGGCCTACTTTTTGACCTGACATAAATCATATTCATACATTTCATAGATTTTGTCTAGGGGAATATTTTGAGCAAGTTTCATGACTTTTGGATTAAACAAGAGCCGCATGCAGCCCTAAATCGCTCACCTGAGGAACTATTGTGTAATACTCGATGCATAATGAAGTTTGTCATTGCATGTATGTGGACTGTTGCATGAAACTGAAACAACTCGGAATTAAGTTTTCCTGTAGAAGTCTATGTAAAACTGATAAGCCCCGGTGTAACGGGCTGTTTCTTCCCCAGGCCATTTCTTCCCTGGGGAAGAAACTGCCCGGACCATTTCTTCCCCCCCTAGGCCATTTCTTCTTCCCAGCCGATCAGTTTCTTCCCCGGGGGAAGGAATGCCCCAGGCCATTTATTCCCCCCCCCCCCCTCCCCCCAAATTTTTTTTTTTCAGAAAGGCCTGTGCCATTTCATCTCCCCTGTGTGTCAGTTAGGTTAGTAAGGGGGAAGGAATGGCCTGGGCCATTTCTTTCCCCCTGTGTCTCAGTTAAGTAAGTAAGGGGGGGAAGGAATGGCCTGGGCCGTTTCTTCTCCCCTGTGTGTCATAAAAGTAAGTGAGGGGGGAAGGAATGGTCTGGGCCGTTTCTTCTCCCCTGTGTGTCATATAAGTAAGTGAGGAGGGGAAGGAATGGCCTGGCCATTGAGAAACGGCCCAGGCCATTCCTTCCCCCCCCCTTACTAACTTAACTGAGACACAGGGGGGAAGAAACGGCCCAGGCCATTCCTTCCCCCCTTACTAACTTAACTGAGACACAGGGGGGAAGAAATGGCCCAGGCCATTCCTTCCCCCACTCACTTACTTATATGACACACAGGGGAGAAGAAATAGCCCAGGCCATTCCTTCCCCCCTTACTAACTTAACTGAGACACAGGGGGGGGAGAAACGGCCCAGGCCATTCCTTCCCCCCTTACTTACTTTACTGAGACACAGGGGGGAAGAAATGGCCCAGGCCATTCCTTCCCCCCTTACTTACTTTACTGAGACACAGGGGGGAAGAAATGGCCCAGGCCATTTCTTCCCCCCCCCCCTCACTTACTTATATGACACACAGGGGAGAAGAAACGGTCCAGGCCATTCCTTCCCCCTTACTAACTTAACTAAGACATAGGGGGAAGAAATGGCCTAGGCCATTCTTTCCCCCCTCACTTACTTATATGACACACAGGGGAGAAGAAACTGCCCAGGCCATTCCTTCCCCCCTTACTAACTTAACTGACACACAGAGGAGAAGAAACGTCCCAGCCAATTTTTTTTCTACTCACTTACTTAACTGAAAAAAAATAGGGGTGGGGAAGAAACTGACCGGCTGGGCCGTTTCTTCCCCCGGGGAAGAAATGGCCTAGGGGTGGGAAGAAACGGCCCGAGGGAAGAAATGGCCTGTTACACCGGGACGGGTCCATTTTTGACCCTGGGGTCATGATTTGAACAATCTTGGTAGAGGACCATAAGGCAAAGCTAGATGCCAAATATTAAAGGTCTGGGGACCTACGGTTTCAGAGAAGAAGTTTTTTAAAGGTTTTCCTATATAAGTCTATGTAAAACTGATAAGCCCTGGGGCGGGGCCATTTTTGACGGTATTGATTTGAACAATCTTAGTAGATGTCCATAAGGCAAAGCTATATGCCAAATAGAAAAGGTCTAGGGCATACAGTTTTGGAGAAGAAGAGTTTTAAAGGTTTTTCTATGAAAAACTGATAAGCGCCGGGCGAGGCCATTTTTGACCCGGGGGTCATTATTTGAACAATCTTGCTAAAGGTTCACAACATGATGCTACATGTGAAATTTGGTTGTCCTAGGACTTATAGTTATTGACAAGAAGATGTTTAAAGTTTTGACTTTAGTTGTCAATATTACGTAAATTCGGAAAATGACCACGCCCTCTGGTGGCCATGTTTCTGACGGATCAAAATTCTTTGAACAATTTTGAAAGTATATTAATTGAGAAACATTTTGGTGAAAACCAAATTGAAATCGGACCAGTAGTTTTTGAGAAGAAGATTTTTTTAGATATCGTGCATGGTTGCCATGGCAACAAGACCGATTGCCCCACCCACTTTTTTTTAACAACTTTTGAAGCTCACAACAACAGTATGTATCTGACCAAGTTTGGTTAAAATTTGGCCATTGGTTTCAGAGAAGAAGTTATTTGAAACAAATTGTGAACAGACGACACCGACACGGACACCAACACCAACACCGACACCGACGTACCACGGACAGCGACCGATCACAATAGCTCACCTTGAGCACTTTGTGCTCAGGTGAGCTAAACAAGAGGGCCTGAAGGCCCTGATAACGCTCACCTGTTGTACTGAAGCCTGATAGCTTTGCCTTTCTGTTTCACCCGCTTTAATCTAAATCCATTCAAATTTGTAGTATAGCATGTAAACAATTTTGGAATACAACCTCATAATTCTAGTATAGTAGAGTACATCAAGGGCAGATAACTAGAGCCTAAACAATACTGAAATGAAGCCTTTTCTAGCATTTCAAAGTATACCAATGGCAGATAACTATTGACACAATGATTAGATTTCAACAATAATTGCGAGAACATATAGCTATATACTTTGTTTGCAAGTATAATCAAAATCCATTGAAAATTGTAGTTGCAAGAGTGTAAACGCTGTAAGATATGGCATTTTCAGCAGTTCAAGGGCAGATAACTCTTGACCTATGGGTTCGATTTCAACCATAATTGCACTTATTCAAACTATTATATGGTAATATACAATCTGAGCAAGTTTGAAAAAGACTGGATAAAAAGTGTGGCCTCTAGAGTGTAAACACTGTTAAATATGGCATTTTCAGCAATTCAAAGGTTGATAACTCTTGACTTATTGGTCTGATTTCAACCATAATTAAACTTATCTAAAATCTTATAGTAATATACAATCTTGGTAAGTTTTAGAAGGATTGGAAAAATATTGTGGCCTCTAGAGTGTAAACACTGTTAAACATGGCATTTTCAGCAATTCAAAGGTTGATAACTCTCGACTTATTTCTTGGATTTCAACCATAATCAAACTCATCCGAACTCTTATGGTAATATACAATCTGAGAAAGTTTGAGAAAGATTGGTTGAATAATGTGGCCTCTAGAGTGTAAACACTGCAAAATATGGCATTTTCAGCAATTCAAAGGTAGATTTCTCTTGACCTATTGGTCGGATTTCAACCATAATCGAACTCATTCGAACTCTTATGGTAATATACATTCTGAGCAAGTTTGAGAAAGATTGGATAAATAGTGTAGCCTCTAGAGTGTAAACACTGTTAAATATGGCATTTTGAGCAATTCAAAGGTTGATAACTCTTGAACTATTGATCCGATTACAACCATAATCGAACTCATCTGAACTCTTATGGTAATATACAATCTGAGCAAGTTTGAGAAAGACTGGATAAATACTGTGGCCTCTAGAGTGTAAACACGTTAAATATGGCATTTTCAGCAATTCAAAGGTTGATAACTCTTGACCTATTGGTTGGATTTCAACCATAATCGAACTCATCCGAACTCTTATGGTAATATACAATCTGAAGAAGTTTGAGAAAGATTGGATAAATATTGTGGCCTCTAGAGTGTAAACACTAAAATTGTTGACGACGGACGACGCACGCCGCACGACGGACGCCGGACATTCAAGGATTGCAAAAGCTCACCCTCAGCTAGCTCAGGTGAGCTAAAAAAAAGGCCCAAAAAGTGTTCAGAAGCCTATTTTATGATTCAGACAAAACCAAAATTCATAACTGACCTAGAGTTTGTCAAGGTGATCAATCTGAGACAGTTTCCTAAAATTAGGGTACAACATGACCATGCCTTCTGGCAGCCATGTTTTTTGATGGATCAAAATTCTTTGAACAAAATTTGAAGTCTATCCATTGAGAAACATTTTGGTGAAATTTTCTAATTTTGTACAGGGTTGTCATGGCAACAAGACCATTGGTCCCACACACTTTCTTTGAACAGCTTTTGAAGCTCCATGTAACCAACAGTATGTATCTGGACAAGTTTGGTTACACTGGGGATATTATAAGGTTTCAGCGAAGAAGTTGTTTGCAATTGTTGATGGACAGAGGCTCAGCGGTATCACAATAGCTCACCTTGAGCACTGTGTGCTCTCTGGTGTGCTAAATATAGGTGAAATACAGTCAAACCTTCATAACTCAAACTCTCTAAGTCAAACTTAAAGGTGTTCAGATAGCAAGGTCACAGATTAGCGCAGGTTAACTTCTCACCAATTCGTCCTGAGTTTGATCCTGGTTTGGAGCAGTATGTGAGAGGGTACATTGGTCACCCATCCAGACATGAGGGTTCCAACTGAAATCCTATGAGACAATTTACAGTTATTACTGCTCACTAAAACCTGATAGTCTATTTCTAGTATTGAGGATAATTATGTGACTTCTTAAAGCAAGTTGAAAGTAAAGCAGAATGCGCCTAAAGGCGCATTCTGCTTTACTTGCAGCCTGCTTTAAGCTAACATTTGCAAGAATATAAAAATTATTCCCTATAACATATATTCATGACTGATTAAATTGGAACTTTTTCTTCAGCAGAGGAATAAATCATATTCGCTAAAAGACGCTTCTATTGGGGAAAGGGTTACACTGCTCGCTATGCAAATACTCTTCCTTTATCTAAATAATGACCAGTTTGACTCTTTAGGGATTTGTCTAACAAAAATATTTAAAATTATGGCAAAACAGTGTAAATCCTGATCAGATCCTGATCAGATCCTTCAGGACTTTTTATCTGGGTCATCACTGGTATTCAAGGAACATAGAAAACCTGACTGCTGGCTGCCAGAGAACAAAGCCACTGTGATACATGGAACACAGAAAACCTGGCTGCTGGCTGCCAGAGAACAAAGCCACTGTGATACATGTAACATAGAAAACCTGACTGCTGGCTGTCAGAGAACAAAGCCACTGTGATACATGGAACATAGAAAACCTGACTTCTGGCTGTCAGAGAACAAAGCCACTGTGATTCATGGAACATAGAAAACCTGACTGCTGGCTGTCAGAGAACAAAGCCACTGTGATACATGGAACATAGAAAACCTGACTGCTGGCTCTCAGAGAACAAAGCCACTGTGATACATGGAACATAGAAAACCTGTCTGCTGGCTGTCAGAGAACAAAGCTTTTGTGATGCATGGAACATAGAAAACCTGACTGCTGGCTGTTAGAGAACACAGCCACTGTGATACATGGAACATAGAAAATCTGGCTGCTGGCTGCCAGAGAACAAAGCCACTGAGATACATGGAACATAGAAAACATGACTGCTGGTTGTCAGAGAACAAAGCCACTGTGATACATGGAACATAGAAAACCTGACTGCTGGCTGTCAGAGATCAAAGCTTTTGTGATTCATGGAACATAGAAAACCTGACTGCTGGCTGTCAGAGAACAAAGCCACTGTGATACATGGAACATAGAAAACCTGACTGCTGGCTGTCAGAGAACAAAGCTTTTGTGATGCATGGAACATAGAAAACCTGACTGCTGGCTGTTAGAGAACACACTGCTGGCTGTTAGAGAACACAGCCACTGTGATACATGGAACATAGAAAACCTAACTGCTGGCTGCCAGAGAACAAAGCCACTGTGATACATGGAACAGATAACCTGGCTGCTGGCTGCCAGAGAACAAAGCCACTGTGATACATGGAACATAGAAAACCTGACTGCTGGCTGTCAGAGAACAAAGCCACTGTGATTCATGGAACATAGAAAACCTGACTGCTGGCTGTCAGAGAACAAAGCCACTGTGATACATGGAACATAGAAAACCTGACTGCTGGCTCTCAGAGAACAAAGCCACTGTGATACATGGAACATAGAAAACCTGTCTGCTGGCTGTCAGAGAACAAAGCTTTTGTGATGCATGGAACATAGAAAACCTGACTGCTGGCTGTTAGAGAACACAGCCACTGTGATACATGGAACATAGAAAATCTGGCTGCTGGCTGCCAGAGAACAAAGCCACTGAGATACATGGAACATAGAAAACATGACTGCTGGTTGTCAGAGAACAAAGCCACTGTGATACATGGAACATAGAAAACCTGACTGCTGGCTGTCAGAGATCAAAGCTTTTGTGATTCATGGAACATAGAAAACCTGACTGCTGGCTGTCAGAGAACAAAGCCACTGTGATACATGGAACATAGAAAACCTGACTGCTGGCTGTCAGAGAACAAAGCTTTTGTGATGCATGGAACATAGAAAACCTGACTGCTGGCTGTTAGAGAACACACTGCTGGCTGTTAGAGAACACAGCCACTGTGATACATGGAACATAGAAAACCTAACTGCTGGCTGCCAGAGAACAAAGCCACTGTGATACATGGAACACAGAAAACCTGGCTGCTGGCTGCCAGAGAACAAAGCCACTGTGATACATGGAACATAGAAAACCTGACTGCTGGCTGTCAGAGAACAAAGCCACTGTGATACATGGAACATAGAAAACCTGACTTCTGGCTGTCAGAGAACAAAGCTTTTGTGATTCATGGAACATAGAAAACCTGACTGCTGGCTGTCAGAGAACAAAGCCACTGTGATACATGGAACATAGAAAACCTGACTGCTGGCTGCTTAACACTGAAACCCCATAAAAGGCCCTTTTCCTAAAAGACATGCCTTTTCATGCTCCTGCACAAAGTCATTGTCCTGTTACAGAGCCATATCATTCTAATCAAACTGTAAAGTGATTACTTAAAGCAGGTTGAAAGTAAATCAGAAAGCTCCTGCAAGAGCTTTTTGCTTTACTTTCAGCCTGGTGCTTCACAAGTAACCACCTGTCTCTAACTCTGAAAAGCTACTATCAGGAACATAATGCTGAGAGTAAGCATCTTGCCCATCTATAATAACCCTGTAAACACTATTCCTGGAGCTTTGAAGGAAAACTTTAACAATAAGCAAAAGCCTTGTTTTGATTGGTTGCACCAATCCTATTAGTTGTATTTATTTCATACCTTCTGGGATATAGAAATAAATGAAAATCCTTACAACATAATTATAAACAAAGTGATTTATGTAATAGGGTTAAAATGCAGAAATAATAAAGTGTGTCTAATCTAACAAAATTCATATAAAGACAAGAAAAATAGATTTTGTTCAATTCGTATTTTTAATTATTTTAATCAAGCGAGCATACATGATGCTTGGCTTAGTGTATTAAATAAATGATCTCTCTATTCTCTGGCAGTAGCGGTTTGCAAAGTATGTATATACTTGTTCAACACAAAGAAAGGGTTAAGCACCACTTCCCTTTAACTCATTACCCCATGACTTGTTTCTAGTTTTGATGACAGGTGAGTACTTAAAAGTAGGTTTAAAGCAAAGCAGAATACACCATAAGACACATTCTGCTGTACTTTCAACCTATTTTAAGCTTCCATCTTTTAGGTTATAGAATTTTCAGTGGAAGAATATATCAAAGGCGTAGAAATATGCACTTAAGGTCTAATGGGTTAACAGATAAATACAATATCGGTGTCAGATCAAATTTGGACCCCCGTTAAAAATTGACCCGCGAGTCCATTTTTGATAGCGAAATATGGCCCCCCTGTAAATTTTGGACCCCCGCTCAAAAGTTGGTAATGCTTCTCCCTAATGCAAAATATTGATTACTCCTATCCTGAGGTTGTTATTCCCTGCAAATTATTTCAGTTGGAGAGGGGGTCCAAATTTGATGGCGTTAAATTTGGACCCCCCCTTGTCAACTTCTTACCATCAAACCTTAAGTCATTTGATATACACATCAACTTTAATTCTTTTCCATTAGTTGTTAAATTTTAGTGATGTTTTTCTCCTTTCCTGAGGTTACTATGCCCAGCAAATAATTTCAGTTGGAGAGGGGGTCCAAATTTGATAGGGTTAAAATTGGACCCCCCCCCCCCCCCCCCCTCCCTTGTCAACGCCCAACCATAAGTCATTTGATATACCATCAACTTTAATTCTTTTCAATTAGTTGTTTAGTTTAAGTAATGTTTTACTCCTATCCTGAGGTTACTATGCCCTGCAAATTATTTCAGTTGGAGAAAGGAGGGTCCAAAATTGATGGCATCAACACCCAACCATAAGTCATTTGATTTACACATCAACTTTAATTCTTTTCCATTACTTGTTTAAATTTTAGTGATGTTTTTTCTCCTTTCCTGAGGTTACTATGCCCTGCAAATTATTTCAGTTGGAGAGGGGGGTCCAAATTTGATGGCATCAAAATTGGACCCCCTCCCTCCTCAGCACCCAACCATGAAACTTTAATTCCTTATCTACACATCAACTTTAATTCTTTTCAATTAGTTGTTTATATTTAGTGATGTTTTTACTCCTTTCCTGAGGTTACTTTGCCCTGCAAACTATTTCAGTTGGAGAGGGGGTCCATTTTTTACGGGGGTCCAATTTTGATATGACACCGGTATATGTTTAGTTTGATAAAGATGACTATATGCAGATAACTTGCACTACTGGCTTTGACAGCATCTGATCCAGAGCCAAACAGTTTGACATGTACTCATATCAATATTGATTCAGTCATTGTTTTAAAAAAGAATTGAATCTGACACAAATTGCCGATTACACTTAGTAATGTAGCAGCGAAAGACTGATATGGATGTATCCCTACTCACAAAGACAATTTCACAAAACTCTACTTTTCTAGGTCAGGAAATAAATAAATGTCTCATTTTCATCCTGAGCACATCTCATTTCCCCCAAACCAGAAATAATGTACAGTACAATATCAACATCTGTTCACTCTGAGGGATAAAAAAACATTTATAAAACATAAAATTGGGTTTTCAACACAACAAGCAATCTTTGTAGCAGAAAGGCTATTGATCTGCAAGAGAATTCTAGAGAGATCGATTGGCATCTATCTGTGCCTATCTCATGCATACAGAATCATTGGCAAGTCTATCAGCAGCAGGTTTGTATCAATCTAACATCTCATACAGTCACAGACCTCCACATCACAATGAGAATAAACTCAATCTAACATCTCATATAGTCACAGCCCTCCACATCATACCCAATAAACTCAAACTAACATCTCATACAGTCATAGCCCTCCACATCACACCCAATAAACTCAATCTAACATCTCATACCGTCACAGCCCTCCACATTACACACAATAAACTCAATCTAACATCTCATACACTCACAGCACTCCACATCACACCCAATAAACTCAATCTAACATCTCATACAGTCACAGCCCTCCACATCACACCCAATAAACTCAATCTAACATCTCATACAGTCACAGCCCTCCACATCACAATGAGAATAAACTCAATCTAACATCTCATACAGTCACAGCCCTCCACATCACAATGAGAATAAACTCAATCTAACATCTCATACAGTCATAGCCCTCCACATCACACCCAATAAACTCAATCTAACATCTCATACAGTCACAGCCCTCCACTTCACACCCAATAAACTCAATCTAACATCTCATACAGTCACAGCCCTCCACATCACAATGAGAATAAACTCAATCTAACATCTCATACAGTCACAGGCCTCCACATCACACACAATAAACTCAACAAATCAAACATGTCCTCACTCATTTCACCACCAAATCATGTGGTATTACTACTCATTAGAATCATCTAGATAGGGTTTAATGCAGAAATGAAGATTTTATTGTTTGAAATACTCCGTTCATCAGAAGATCTGACTGGAAGGTTCCTCCTCATAACCATGAATATAACTAAATATAGCCTGTTAATCACTCCAAAGATACACCTTTTTATGCATTTATTTTTAAATCCTCCACTGAAGCAACTAGTTCGAATTTATACAGTCTGTGATGAACAAGCACCAGAAGAAATAGTTTCTATATAATATCCTAGTAGGTAGCATAAAGCAGGCTGAAAGTAAAGCAGAATACTTTACTTTCAACTTGCTTTACGTGCTTTCAAAACTAGAATGAGAATATGGGATAACAGATTAAATCGGCAGCTGTCTGGTTGTTGTTTAACAACTACTATGTAACTTGGACAACTAATTACAGACAGTATTATTGTTATTATTATTATTATTATAACTGTAACAGTCCTACTACATGTATAGTCAAACAATCACTGAGTCAAACTAAAGGAAACTTTTCCTACATGCTAATATTAGGCTGCTGAAAATAGAAAAACCCTGCTCCTATTATCGACACAGTTCTCTGGTTCTTTCGGATGCCTAGAGTAAGGCACTGATACATCGTACATCGGTTTATAAAGTCTCATCCAAAGGATTTGGTATGGCGGGGGATTGAATCATAGTGGAGCACATTGCCACTGGACCAATGTCTGCTGTTCAAGGTGAGCTAAAAATGAAAGTGCTACCTTGCATTCAATGAAGAAGCAAAGTGTTTCTAAAACATGTAATTGTTACATGAAGAATATAAGTAATGCAGAGAGAACCTTTAGGCACTTTTCTTCTACATTAAGCAACAACCTATATTTAAATATCTATATGATTTTTTTAACTGTTGCTGAACAGAGATTAGACTATTGATTTCTCCCCAAGTGTTTTTTTCTATTGTTCCAGTGTGAAAATGGTGATTTCCTCTAACAAGGTAACCCACCATGTCTTCCTATAACCATGCATGTACAGCTTTGTTCAATTGGCCACAATGCTCAGCTTCCTAATCCAATCTATCCTGAAACACAGTGACAGGAAAATTAATTTCCAATTTTGTCTAAATGAGTTGAAAATGAAATGAACTTTTTTCCACCATTCTGTTAGATTATTTTTGTTGTTTCTGTTAAACCAAATTTCCTTATATCTTTTTCAGTGTTTAAGATAGGTGTTTATTTAAAACAGGTTGGAAGTAAAGCAAACAAGAGGGCCTGAAGGCCCTGATATCGCTCACCTGTTATAATGAAGCCTGATAGCTTTACCTTTGAATTTCACCCGTTTTATTCTAAATCCATTCAAATTTGTAGCATGGCATGTAAACAACATTGGAATACGACCTACTCTAGTATAGTAGAGTACATCAAGGGCAGATAACTAGAGCCTAAATAATACTGAAATGAAGCCTTCTCTAGCATTTCAAAGTATATCAAGGGCAGATAACTCTTTCCACAAAGTCAATGGTCAGATTTCAACAATAATTGCACTCCCTCAAGAACTTAATTATAGCTATATACATTGTGTGCAAGTATAATTAAAATCCATTGAAAACTGTAGTTGCAAGAGTGTAAACACTGTTAGGTATGACATTTTCAGCAATTCAAGGATGGATAACTCTTGACCTATTTGTCTGATTTCAACCATTTTCGAACTCATCTGAACTCTCATTGTCATATACAATCTGAGCAAGTTTAAGAAAGATTGGATTAAAATTGTGGCCTCTAGAGTGTAAACACCGTTAAATATGGCATTTTCAGCAATTCAAAGGTAGATAACTCTTGACCTATTAGTCCGATTTCAACCATAATCGAACTCATCTGGATTCTTATGGTCATATACAATCTGAGCAAGTTTGAGAAAGATTGGATAAAAATTGTGGCCTCTAGAGTGTAAACACCATTAAATATTGCATTTTCAGCAATTCTAAGGTACATAACTCTTGACCTATAAGTCCGATTTCAACCATAATCAAACTCATCTGAACTCTTATGGTAATATACAATCTGAGCAAGTTACAGAAAGATTGGATTAAAATTGTGGCTTCTGGAGTGTAAACACTAAAATTGTTGACGCCGGACGCCGGACATTCAAGGATTGCAAAAGCTCACCCTGAGCTAGCTCAGGTGAGCTAAAAACACCTTTGTTCATCATACTGTGAGGGTTATAATTGCTGTTTTACTCTTTTGTTAAGGTTACTTTCATTGTTAAAGAGAAGTGCTTGCTTAAAATAGGCTAAGAGGAGTTTTCTTCTACACTTTTAGTTTTGCCCATGACCAGGCGAATGCCATAATGTTCAAAAAGGTTTCTTTTCTGTTCTTTATTTTAACAGGATAGACGCATATAAAAGGCATTTCATGGAGAAGCAAACACAAATACAGACAGACCCAAATCAATATGCCCCCTGATTTTTTATTTTGGGGCACAAACACATCTGACAGTGCAGATCCTGATGCAATGTCTCAAGAGGATTTTCACTGTTTGCCAATGTCCTATCTTGTACACACTAAGCTTTCAGTCTCCTTTGAGCAATAATCTGTCTGGGTATATTTTAAAGAACTAGAACTATAAGTTGATTTGAAGCCAAGAACTCAACTTTTTGGATCCAGAGAGTTATCAAAGGATTTGACCCCAAGATCTAGGAGAACTCAAATTTCTGGATCCAGTGAGCCATCAAAGGATTTGAAACCAAGATCTAGGAGAACTCAAATTTCTGGATCCAGAGAGCTATGAAAGGATTTAGAGCCAAAATCTAGGAGAACTCAAATTTCTGGATCCAGAGAGCCATCAAAGGATTTGAAGCCAAGATCTAGGAGAACTTAAATCTCTGGATCCAGAAAACTATCAAAGGATTTGAAACCAAGATCTAGGAGATCTCAAATTTCTGGATCCAGAGAGCTATCAAAGGATTTGAAGCCAAGATCTAGGAGATCTCAAATTTCTGGATCCAGAGAGCTATCAAAGGATTTGAAACCAAGATCTAGGAGATCTCAAATTTCTGGATCCAGAGTTATCAAAGGATTTGAAACCAAGATCTAGGAGATCTCAAATTTCTGGATCCAGAGAGCCACAAAGGATTTGAAGCCAAGATCTAGGAGAACTCAAATTTCTGGATCCAGAGAGCTATCAAAAGATTTGAAACCAAGATCTCAGAGAACTCAAATTTCTGGATCCAGAGTGCTATCAAAGGATTTGAAACCAAGATCTAGGAGAACTCAAATTACTGGATCCAGAGAGCTATCAAAGGGTTTGAAACCAATATCTAGGAGAACTCAAATTTCTGGATCCAGAGAGCTATCAAAAGATTTGAAACCAAGATCTAGGAGAACTCAACTTTCTGGATCCAGAGAGCTATAAAAGGATTTGAAACCAAGATCTAGGAGAACTCAAATTTCTGGATCCAGAGAGCTATCAAATGATTTGAAGCCAAGATCTAGGAGATCTCAAATTTCTGGATCCAGAGAGCTATCAAAGGATTTAAAACCAAGATCTAGGAGATCTCAAATTTCTGGATCCAGAGAGCTATCAAATGATTTGAAGCCAAGATCTAGGAGATTTCAAATTTCTGGATCCAGAGAGCTATCAAATGATTTGAAGCCAAGATCTAGGAGAACTCAAATTTCTGGATCCAGAGAGCTATCAAAGGATTTGAAGCCAAGATCTAGGAGATCTCAAATTTCTGGATCCAGAGAGCTATCAAAGGATTTGAAACCAAGATCTAGGAGAACTCAAATTTCTGGATCCAGAGAGCTATCAAAGGATTTAGAGCCAAGATCTAGGAGAACTCAAATTTCTGGATCCAGAGAGCTATCAAAGGATTTGAAGCCAAGATCTAGGAGAACTCAAATTTCTGGATCCAGAGAGCTATCAAAGGATTTGAAGCCAAAATCTAGGAGGAAAACTCAACTTCAGCTTCAACAGGTTTCCAAATTTCCTTTCTCTTTAGGCAATGTGATAAATTAAGAACAATATTGGTGCTGATATTGCCAGTGTGTGATTAGAAAACAGAATACAAACCCAATTAGTAATTTATTTAAACCTTTCCATGCTAATAGCAAAACAGTGATTACCATTGCAAGTATTGTAATGAAAACTTTGGAAATTCTAATTTTAGAACAGCAGTAGATGACAATAGTTGCAAATGACAGCATTCACCGTGTCATACCTTCACAATTACAACAAGCACCTTAGAGCTGATATCCCCTGCCGCAGCGATTGTCCAGAAGAAAGTGGCAAACTTTATTGTGGGTGGAAGGGGCAAATGGTGATCACCTGTCTTTAAAGATCAACATTCAAAAGCTTTTTACAAAGTTTTATAAAATCCACTCAATTTTGTACATTTTAAAGCCTAAACAATACAAAAAATAAAGCCGTTTGTAGCATTATAAATCTAAGTATGACAGGGGCAGGTAACTCTTGATTCAAATTCAACAGTAATTAAACACTTTCAAGAACTTATAATTGTGTGCAAGTATTATTTTTAAAAAATCAGAACTGTAGAATTTACTAGAGTGTAAACACATTTTCAACTCATCAAGGGCAGAGTATTCTTGACTAATTTGCACATTTTCAATAATAATTGAACTCATTCTATAAATAATAGCCATATATGATTTAATTTTTTTTTCAAAATCCATTCACATTTGTACACAATAGCATGTAAACAATAAAGCCATGTTGAGCATTACTAATTACATAAAGGGCAGATAACTCTTGCCACAAAGTATCCTATTTTGACAATAACTGCAACCCTTATATTTATATACATCATGTGTAAGTTAAATAAAAATCCATTAATTACAGACTGTAGTTTCTAGATGGTAAAAACTGTTAAATATGGTTTTTTTGACTCATCAAGGGCAGATAACTGTTGACTAGTTTCTCCGTTTTCAAAAATGATAACAATTATTTGAAAACTAATAGCCATACATATTTTAAGATTTTTTTTTTATCATTCCCATGCATATTTATAGATACTAGGATGTAAACAATATTAAAAATAAAGCATTTTCTAGCATTTCAAAGTACATCAAGGGCAGATAACTATTAATCACAATAATTATTAATGAATTTTTATATAGAACATATTAAAATAATGAAAGGGATGATTATTTACTGTTCAAACCAAATCTATGACTTGTTTCATTGTTCAATATTCCGCGATGAAAATATGGGGCAAGTCCAAAATTTTGAGCAGCTTGCCCTGGACAAGTTGCCTTGAAAAATATTTGTCCAGCCCTGAACACACACAATCTGTGTCTCCCATTGGTTGTTGTTGTAGAGAGGGAGCACTGAATTCTATTATGGATAGGGCTAGAATGAAATCTATAAATTAATGAGATTTCCTAGATCAGGAAAGAGAAAATGGATTGTACTGCATTCAATGCAAAGAACTTCCCGCAGACAATATATCTTGAGCAGCTGACATTTACTCCAAGTTCAAAGCCTTAAACTGTGACCTGGATCAAAGAGGCTAGAGATATAATGTGTTTTTTATACCACATATACAGACCTAGGCTGCGTGAGTTCATACATTATCTCCTGGAATGATGCACAGCTACTCGTCTTCTTCAAAATAAATGCATTCAAACTTGTGCTAAGCTGGGTGGTGGTGACTGCTAAATGAAAGAGCTTTCTGCATTATTGTTATACTGCATTTAGTAACCCCCTGTATAGAATACAGCCCTCCCTCTCTTCAACGACACCCAATGGGAGACAAAAAATATGTGCGCTGTTCAGAGGGAGTCATTACAGAGAGGGAAATTGGCTTACATTTGCAAACAGCTTGAATCCAGATCTGGATTCAAGCTGTTTGTCACTAGTCATTAATTTCTTTTTGTCAAAATGTATATAATGTAACTTTGAGAAAAACAGCACACGACAGTTTTAAGCAGACGATATTGCAAAAGTTTAAGTGTTAGGCATATAATTGTCTTGTTTGGGGAACAGCGGCAAGGGTTGTTGTAAGGAGGGAATCGTTGTTCGGAGGGCCGTTGTAGAGAGGGAGTGCTGTATATGTAATAAGTATTTAATTGAATGGCTGCTTAATTACTACATGTATGACTATAGTTCACTTATACAAGTTGTCTATCTGAAGAAATCTGTCTAGCTTCTACACATCTGAACATGACTTACTGTTCTATTGTTACAGACCTACACCATATCAGTGTCAAACAGTTTAGATCCAGATAAAATGTGAAAGCTACTCCACATCTCATACCCAAACTGTTGCCAATAATCATCTACAATATAGGGCTATAGGCTATATAATATACACTACAACCAGCAGAAGGGTTAATACACCTTTGACATTTTGGTTCAATAATACATTTAGGAACAAAATAAGTCACACATCAACTTATTTCCAGTGTTTAGTTCTTCTGGGGGCTCAACTTGGGTCTCAATCTGTGATAATTCAAAATGAAAAAGATTATTTTTTTCAGTGCGACAAAAGCTTATTTCAACCGTCCCTTATCCTGCTATACAGTGAAGATAACAACATTCTTTCCCATTTATCCCTTCACTCCATTTGTCAATTTAAAGTTTCAGGGAGGAAAGAGTTAAAGCAGGCTGAAAGTAGCACAGAATGTGCATTCTGCTTTACTGTCAACCTACATTAAGTGGCCTCCTGTCATCAAAGTTAGAATGGGCTAT
This sequence comes from Gari tellinella, assembly GCA_922989275.2. Taxonomy (NCBI): domain Eukaryota; kingdom Metazoa; phylum Mollusca; class Bivalvia; order Cardiida; family Psammobiidae; genus Gari; species Gari tellinella. Next base: position 42,159,460 of record OV277872.1, read on the forward strand.
GGAGTAAAGGGTTAAAGGCAGTATGTAAGCCAAAATAGCGCATTTTTTAAACCTGAAAATTCAGGCAGATACGACGTAATCTAAACATATAAAAAGAAGTAATCCGCGATGATTATGGAGGCAATAAATCTGACAAACATAATGAATTTGGTGGAAAAAAGTCAACTTTTAAATCGGTTTGTTGGCATCCGATCAACAACGGAGATTTTCCAAGTTTGTTCGGCTTGCGCCCGGTAAAGATGTTTTCATATCTCATTATTAGTGTTTTCTTCTGACTTGACAGAGTTATCTTAGATTGGAACATTCTAAAACTTTACAAGAGGCCCATGCGGGCCTAAATATCGCTCACCTGGAAAAACCAACACATGGGTCACATAACCCCTGGTATGGGATCACTTTTCACCCCAGAGACATAATTTTCATTGAAAAATCTATTTTTAGCTCCTGTGACCTAGATATGCAACGGACCGGAGCCATATTTACAATATTGGTTAAGGGCTTCTAGAAGTGTCACCATGCCAAATATCAAAGCTCTGACCATATTAATTTCAGAGGTAAAGATGTTTGAAGAAATTCACTACATAACTCTATGTAAAATTACGACCCCAGGGCGTGGTCATTTTTTACCCCAGGGACATAATTTGAACAATCTTGATAGAGGACCTGTAGATGATGCTTTGTGCTAAATATCTAAGTTCAAGGTACTGTGGTTTCAGACAAGAAGATTTTTTAAGATTTCCTTGAAAAAATCTATTTTTAGCTCCTGTGACCTAGATATGCAACTGACCAGAACCATATTAACAATATTGGTTTAGGGCTTCTAGAAGAATCATCATGCCAAATATCAAAGCTCTGGCCATATTAGTTTCAGAGAAAAAGATGTTTAAAGATTTCACTTTATAGAGAAAAAGATGTTTAAAGAATTCACTATATAACTCTATGTAAATTTACGACCCCCAGGGCGGGATTTTTTACCCCAGGGACATAATTTGAACATTCTTGATAGAGGACCTGAAGACAATGCTTTGTGCTAAATATCTAAGCTCAGGGTACTATGGTTTCAGACAAGAAGATATTTTAAGTTTTCATTGAAAAAATCTATTTTTAGCTCCTGTGACCTAGATATGCAACGGACTAGAAATGTTTGAACAACTTTGAAAGAGGACCATATAAGGATCATTCAGGGCAAGTTTGGTAAAAATCTATCCAGTAGTTTCGGAGGAGATGTCGTTTAAAGAAATTGTTGACGACGAACGGACGGACGGAGGAACGGACGGACGGAGGAACGACGATGGACGACGGACAGAGGACGATCAAAATAGCTTACCTTGGCACTCCGTGCCAGGTGAGTTAAAAAGGGATGAGTACCCATATTCCCTACATCCAGCAAGAAACATTGATAGCTGTATTTATTGTGCGCAGTATACAGTAGAGAATACATTTTTCTTTCCCGTTTAAACGCAAACACAATGCACTAAACTGTGGAAATTTACTGTTAGAAGTTTTAACAATTTTTTTTTAATCTAAGTAGCAAATAGGTTGGAGCCTGATCAAACGCCGGGTTACCCGGCGTCTGACCTGGCTCCAATCTTTTTGCAATGGAAATAATAGTTTTGTATACAAATGCGTTTATTGGGAAAGAACCATACTTATCTCAAGTAGGAAAGTGTACGATGATGTAGTCGATGTTACCTTGCATACAGTGGAGAAAATGTTATTCTTTCCCAATAAACGCGTTAACGCTAAACTCATTATTTCAATTGCAAACTGTTTGGAGCAGATCAGACGCCGGGTAACCCGGCGTCTGATCAGGCACCAAACTGTGTGCCCCTCAGACTAACATGAATGGTCAGAATTGTCTAAAGGTTGTCCATTTATGCGTATTATTGCGATGCGTTTGCGTTTCGTTTGCGTTTAAACGGGAAAGAATAACGTTTTCTCCACTGTTACCTTAATGGTTATGAACTATTCTGTTTTAAAAACAACCCAGACAAGTCAGGAAAATCGGACCGATCTCGTGACTCTTATTCGACCTTGCGGAAACTCTCGGAAGCCGACACGAAGATTTGTTATGTAAACAAAAAGCTTATTTTTCCAACCATCTCGATAAGAAATCGGCACATTTCTTAAAGAAAGGGGGGCATGTTTCAGGCACCTGACAATGGATTTCGCTTAGTTTTAATACATAGAAAATGTTCTTATATAAGAAATTGCGCGATTTAAACATAAATTTGGGCGACATTCTGGCTTTAAACAAAAGGCAATGCAAAGAAGTTAACTAGTATTGTTGCCTTCAAGCTGCCTAATACTATACCCCTACTGCACTTAAAAGTAACAAAGCATATGGAAACATAAAATTCTCACAGAACTATCCCCGTTTTCTATAGCGAACAACGATGACGAATAGCCTTATCTCGAACATGTATAAGATCACTTTGATGACGTCACTATAACGTCACTATTTATAACGGCGTTTTGACGTCACCGGGGTTAAAAAAAATCGCCAAGGCTCGCTTAATAACATTTCAATTCTAGACTCGTTTGAGATCAGCTTGTCTTAAACATGGACTCATGACAGATCCTATATGTTCATTTATGTGGGAAAAGATTACTTCATGCATATCTAGAGATGGTAAGTACTCTACCAACCAGTGAAGCTTTGGTCAAAACCTGACAAACTGTCTAGGAGGAGTTGTGCTAGTACAAGCTACAACACATAAATGTTCAATATCTCCTTTTAAATGTATAGACAAATATTTCTTCATGCAATTCTTGAGATGGACACTATCAACCTGAAGTTTTTTTGCCCAAATCCGATGAATGTTTTAGAAAGAGTTGCGTATACAAGCTACAAAGCATGAAACATTAAAGTTTAATGAAGGAATGGAAAAATATGTATTCATGCATATCTTTATATGGTACCCTATCAATCTGTGATTTTGTTTTCAAATCCAATAGGAGGAGTTGCAATTACGACTGACAGACGGACATACATTGTACTTAAGTGGCCACTTGCTTTATTTTCTCTTGATGGTTAGCTACAGGAAAGAAAACTTCTTATTGCTCTCTGGTCAAATTGTTTTAATTCATACTTTAAAATACAAGAGGGCCTGAAGGCCCTGATATCGCTCACCTTTTATAATGAAGCCTGATAGCTTTACCTTTGAATTTCACCTGTTTTATTCTAAATCCATTCAAATTTGTAGTATAGCATGTACATAACATTGCAATATGACCCATTCTAGTATGTATAGTAGAGTACATCAAAGGCAGATAACTAGAGCCTAAATAATACTGAAATGAAGTCTTTTCTAGCATTTCAAAGTATATCAAGGGCAGATAACTCTTTCCACAATGATCACATTTCAACAATAACTGCACTCCCTCGAGAACTTCATAATATAGCTATATACATTGTGTGCAATTATAATTAAAATCCGTTGAAAATGGTGGCCTCTAGAGTGCAAACACTGTTAAATATGGCATTTTCAGCAATTCAAAGGTAGATAACTCTTGACCTATTGGTCCGATTCCAGCCATAACCAAACTCATCCGAATTCGTTATATACAATCTAAGCAAGTTTGAGAAAGATTGGATTAAAATTGTGGCCTCTAGAGTGTAAACACTCTTAAATATGGAATTTTCAATGGCAGTGAACAGATTAAAGCAGATGACAAAATTTGGGATGAAAGGGTTATTATCTCCACACAACTCTCAGTTGTGAACTTGTGAGATGTAAATTGTAACATTGCATCCCTTCATCTCTTTCCTTATATATGATTTAAATATCTTACAAAAAAGTTTTATGTCCATCTAGGGTCACCAAGCAGACAGATTATCCATTACCGTGGCAACACATCTGTGGATATGACTTCAGTGAGGACCTGTGGGGAGGACTGTGAAAATCCAGACAATACCCTGCACTCAGGGACCATAAAAGCTGAATGAAAGTTCTAAGCAATATGGATCAAATACCACATACTCTCTCCTCCTCCGTCTACCAAATACAGTAAAACCTCTCTATTACGGCAACTAAAATGAAGGCTAATTGAGTGTATAAAAGTCAAGTGACAGCTTAAAGCAAGGTGACAGTAAAACAGAAAGCTCCTATTGGTCCTATTGATGGAGCTTTCTCTTTAGTGTCCACTTTGCCTTATCCAGTCACCTGCCTTAAACAACTTATAATTACCACAATTGAGTGGTGATAATTGAGAGGTTTTACTGAACTCTCTGGGCATCATACTTGTTTGACCTTCACTCCATAGATACGATTTTTATGCCTTTAATTCATTCCTCCACAAAAGAAAATATTTCACTTTATACAGTCATGAATATGTGCACCATGACAAACAACTTCTATATCCTAGCAGATGGGAACTTTAAGCAGGCTGTATAAGTAAAAGAAATGCACCTTACAGAGCATTCTCCTTTACTTTCAATTTGCCATTAGTAATAACCTGTTTTCAAAAGCAGAAACAGGCTAATTGGGGTAAAGGGCTGGCACACCTAGCCATGAAACCATGATTACCTTTACAAATAGTTCACATACAGATGAGACCTAATTTTACCCATAATCTTATCTGATCAAGATACAAACTTTTTGTCACTCTGTACCTATTTTTGAGATTTTTTTCGAACAGTAATGACGACAATTGTTGCAAACCAACAATATTACTTGGTGTTCTGTGAGATAATGAGCAGGGATAGGTCTCTCCTCCATGACCAATGTGTAATTAAATTACCTATATCCAACAGGGTTTAACCCTTAGTGTTCTGTGAGATAATGAGCAGGGATAGGTCTCTCCTCCATGACCAATGTGTAAATTACCTATATCCAACAGTGTTTAACCCTTAGTGTTCTGTGAGATAATGAGCAGGGATAGGTCTCTCCTCCATGACCAATGTGTAAATTACCTATATCCAACAGTGTTTAACCCTTAGTGTTCTGTGAGATAATGAGCAGGGATAGGTCTCTCCTCCATGACCAATGTGTAAATTACCTATATCCAACAGTGTTTAACCCTTAGTGTTCTGTGAGATAATGAGCAGGGATAGGTCTCTCCTCCATGACCAATGTGTAAATTACCCATATCCAACATGTTTAACCCTTTCCCCCATAGAAGCGCCTTTTAGCGCATTCAGTTTATTCCTCCGCTGAAGAAAATAGTTCCAATTTATACAGTCATGAATATGTATTATAAGGCATATTTTCTTTTTTCTAGCAGGTGGTAGCTTAAAGCAGGTTGATAGTAAAGCAGAATGTGCTTTAAGTCGCATTCTGCTTTCCTTTCAACCAGCTTTAAGTACCCGTAGTCACCTATTTTCAAAACTAGAAACAGGCTATGGGGTAATTTATGGTTAAGACAGCTAGGTGGCTAACTTAAATCATGATGAAAGCAAGCAAAAAAGCTCCTGTATATATGACCTTACTTCTTTATTTTAATTTTTCTTTGAGCTAGCCATTGTATCTAACATCAATAACTTTTCATTGTGATGTGTACTATCAGTAGCATGTAGGTGGAGCATAGTTAGATAATGGGTGTGTTTGGGGGGTTTGAAAAAAGGATTAAGGGTTCAGTCTAACATCTCCTGAGAAAAATTGCTTGATTCATAAACGCTAGTATTTGCTATCAGTTTACATCTAGATCCAGGGCCCGTTTCATAAAACTTCGTACAACAAAAACGATCGTAAGTCAAAACTTTAAAATGCATTTAATTTCTTATTTCTCCAACTAATCCTGTCTTGTGACATCTCTTTGGAATCGTCTTTTCAAGACGATTCCAAAAACATGTCACAAGACAGGATTAGATGGAGAACTAAATAGTTATTGAGACTTTTATAATCTGACTTACGACAACATGTGTCGTACGAAGTTTTATGAAACGGGCCCCAGAAAATTAGAAAATTAGACAATGAGAAACGTACAGGGCTCCAGATAAGAGGGAGTAAACTGAGTAAATCCAACATTTTTTCACACAATTTTGAACTTAATCCTCAAAGAGACGATTCTAATGAGTAGTGACACCATAGGGTTTAATGCAGACATAAAGATGTTTGTTCTTGAAATACTCCCTTTATCTGGAGCCCAGTTACAAAACATGATTTCCACTGACTGACACTTGTATTGATTTTCCTTGTCATAGCTTCTCCAATCTGGTTTGCTCTTTTTCTCTTTTTTTTTGAAAACAAAACAAGTATAGATGAAGACAGTTCACCCTTAATATCTATGCTGAACACGCTGAACTACAGTGCTATATATACATGGAGTTATTTTCAAACAAGTTGTCTTCTTGAAAACTGTCTTTATTTCTGAATTGAACATATATCTTCCCCAGTTGTTGTGGCAGTACATTCTGGGTGTCATACAATTGGGAGTCAGATTCATCAATATAATGTTTTCAGCAAAGTGTAAAGCAGACACAATCTCAGCACATTAAATTCGCTTAACTCTTCACCTTTTACAATATTGTCTGCTTAATAACTGCTGTTGCCTCTATTTGATTTTTAAATTTAGTTTTAATACCACTGTAATTATAAACTTAAAAGAAGCTGAACTAAGAATCAGACAGTTTAGATCTAGGTCAGAAGCCACTGATCTGGGTAGGAATTATTTGCCAATTCTAGTGACGTGTGGATTAGCAGGTTAAGGGTTAATTGGAGAACCTGCATGGACTGAAATTGCCATTATCATCCGACAAGGCATCCATTGCTTTGTTTCAGCAGAGATAGACTTCGATCACCTGAGACTTCCAACAGTCTGCAGCAACTAATTGTCTAGACCACTGAAATGTAGCTCGTTTACATGGATGACTCAACCATACGATGCCTAACCTGCTCAAATATAGCCTCTTTTAACCTGAAAATATGTCTGCCTAAATATCAAATAGACTCATCAGTATTCTTATAAATGATGAGTTTACAATTGTCATTGACTTGAGAGGGAATTCTCCCTAACCTCACTAAACCTGAGACGAACACTGCAAACCAAGATCACAACGTCCTGAACCATCCCTCTCATCTAAGTCTTCACGGTTTGCAAAAGCTACAGGTGAGCCAAAAATTAAATAATACAGTAAAACCTCTCTATTACAACCATTAAAAGGAAGGTTAATTGGTTCCATAAAAGTCAGGTGACAGCTAAAAGTAAGGTGAATGTCCAACAGAAATTTAGCTCCTGAATGAGCTTCCTGTTTTATGTTCACCTTGTTTTAAGCAGCCACCTGCGTTAAACAACTGATAGATAACATAAAAACACACTGGTACGGCAAAACGAACAGGCTCCTGCTTAACGCTTCAGTTCCCGTAAATCTAATGTATCGGCCCCCGTTAAAAAATGGTGTCAGTTGTCAAATCGACACGTGAGTATACAAATTATGATTTTTGTCCTTGGATATTGCTTTAAATGTAAACCAAGACTACTCTTACGGAGTGTCTCACACACTGATGCATGCATACATATTTATAGGATAAATGCTTGAGGTTTATTCCTCCACTGAAGAAAATAGACGATTTCTGAAGAATCTGATGCTCATTGACCATAAATTGTTCTGAATAGGCCAAAACTTCAGCTCTTATCGACACCAAATTTGTCCGTCGAGTAGTCTGGGTACAATCGTCAACAGCATATAAGAAATAATCTGTCTATTTATGGTCAATATGAGCACCAGTTTCTTCAGAAATCGTCGTAACGATTGAAACTTTTTCAAGTTAAACCTCAACCGCAAGCATGGGGGGGGGGGGGGGCTATTTTCTTCAGTGGAGGAATAAATTGATGTCATAAAAATGGGTTTAAGTCTTAAAGAATAATGACGGACACGGGAAACTGGACATTTTGCATCTGATTATCATCAAAACTGTTTGCCATGCAAATAAAGGTTTCTCCAGTTAAAATTGATGATTAAACTAAATTAATAATATATCTTTCAGGACAGACAAAGGTTAAACCTTTTCCCAGCTAATATCATGATATTGATGATTTTCACAAACAGATTTCAAACTTAGATCCAAACTGTTTGACATTCAGATATTATACTTCCAAAACCTTTGAGGAGGGAAAAGCCATTTTCTGATAGGTAGGATCATACTGTGTGTTTTATTTTAGAAGACAATTGACATACAATGTACTCTTCTACAGCATGAGAAGAGTTAAGAAATGATGCTAAAGGCATACAGAGGTCATATGCTGGTATTCACTTCCAGTCCTCAGAGAAATCCGTGAAATTAAAAATTCTCAGAGATAATCGTAAATCTTCCAAATGCCTTACAGGCTCGGTACAATTTCAAGCTCACCTAACTATTTTATGACTTGCTGCAGATAATTTCAAAACAAATCAATAACCAAATGCAACATTGTATTTTTCTTGGATTTTAATGTTTTCTGTATGTGTGCCTTAAAGACACGTCTACCTACCCCTACACATAGATCAAATATTCACACACTACACCAATACAGCTGGCAGCTTAGCCCTTTCCCCCAGAAATATTTGATAAATATCCTAGCAGCTAGTAGTTTAAAGCTGGCTGAAAGTAAAGCAGAATGCACCTTTACTTTCAACCTGCCATATATATAACCCTTTCCCCCCATAGAAGCGCCTTTTAGCACATTCAATTAATTCCTCCATTGATGAAAATAGTTCCAATCATGAACAAGTATTATAAGAAATAGTTTCTATATCCTAGCAGATAATAGCTTAAAGCAGGCTGAAAGTAAAGCACCTAAGGTGCATTCTGCTTTACTTTCAACCGCTTTAAGTGGTCCCCTATATTCTAAACTAAATACAGGCTATGGAGGAAAGGGTTAAGTGGCCATCTGTCTTCAAAACTAGAAACAGGCTATTGGACAATGGGTTAAGTGGCCATCTGTCTTCAAAACTAGAAACAGGCTATTGGACAATGGGTTAAGTGGCCATCTGTCTTCAAAAATAGAAACAGGCTATTGGACAATGGGTTAAGTGGCCATCTGTCTTCAAAACTAGAAACAGGCTATTGGACAATGGGTTAAGTGGCCATCTGTCTTCAAAACTAGAAACAGGCTATTGGACAATGGGTTAAGTGGCCATCTGTCTTCAAAACTAGAAACAGGCTATTGGACAATGGGTTAAGTGGCCATCTGTCTTCAAAACTAGAAACAGGCTATTGGACAATGGGTTAAGTGGCCATCTGTCTTCAAAACTAGAAACAGGCTATTGGACAATGGGTTAAGTGACCATCTGTCTTCAAAACTAGAAACAGGCTATTGGACAATGGGTTAAGTGGCCATCTGTCTTCAAAAATAGAAATAGGCTATTGGACAATGGGTTAAGTGGCCATCTGTCTTCAAAACTAGAAACAGGCTATTGGACAATGGGTTCAAGCAAGATGAAAGTAAAGCGGACAGCTTCTAAAGGGGTTTTCTGTACACAGTGACATTGTTTTTATTTTGCTTTGAGCAACTATTGTACTTGGAGACAGTTGGGTAAATGTGATTTAATCACTTTTAAGTAAGGAAACATACAATATGAGTGTCAAACAGTTTGGATCCTGTCATCTTATCAGATATCCCCTCCAAATGTCTACACTTCTCATAAATCTCCCGCTCAATATTCATAAAACTCAGCCCAATTTAACTCATTACCCCATAGCCTGTTTCTAGAATTAAAGATAGGTGACCACTTAAAGCAGGTTGAAAGTATTTAGCTGAATGCGCCTAAGGTGCTTCAATATAATAAGCTATTATCAGCTAGAATATGGACACTATTTCTAATGATCCTTATTTGTGACAGTATAAATTGGATCTATTTTCTTCAGTAGAGGAATAAATTAAGGGTGTAAAAATGTCTATTTATGGGCAAATGGGTTAAATATCTTCAACTGATATAAATTTGATAAACTACACTGGTAATAAAATTATGAATTACGAATTAGCTTACAAAATAAGATCTGCACTAAGGACACATGTATATCTGAGCGGGTTGTTTCCTTTTAGAAACTCTAGCCATTAATGGACTCAATTTTAGCCAATATTTATGGACAGACTTGATGCTGAGAGGAAGCTACAACTGTCTTGATTTCTAGTCAACATCATATCAATATCAGGGCTCTCTGTTGATGTTTAGCCAGGCGTTTCTATGGCCAAAACACGAGCAGGGTCTATAAGGTGAAATATAGCATATATACATGTATAGTTTTAAAAAGTTTATAGTGTAAACAGCAAATTTATTCAAATTTGTAGACTTGTGGAAAGACAGATAGAACAAGAGAACCGCATGCGGGTGCCAACGCTCCTCTATTTTGTTGTCCTAATAGATTAGGAAGGAAACATTGAGATATTCTTCTTGCTTTTCTATGTCTTGACTATTTGTTTGTCAGTCTTCTGTGGGGCTTTGATCTTTGTCTAACATGACACAGTCAGACACACTTGAATTCAGTCACTTGTGTAAAGTACACATACGAAAATGAAGTCTCTACCACATGTTGTTTCAGAGTTATGGCCAATGTTAATTTAACCCTATTTCAGTCTTTGCCAGACCACTTGCCTCTGGCCCCAAAGAATATGGCACTTAATCTGGATCTAAACTGTGTTAAAAGGTCGTCATGCACTTCCATGTTGAAAGGGTCATGCAACATTTTCCCCAAACCAGACACATGTATAGTCTTTAAAAGGTTGTAGATTAATTTTCTCCTGCAATAAGCAGCCGATTCTTTTCAGAAATGTCCATGCTATTAGTGTTGGCCAAGATACAATACTGTATGTCCTGGCTTCAGTTGGCCTTCAAGAACTCCTGGGACCCGTTTCATAAAACTTCGTACGACAAATGTCAGATTATAAAAGTCTCAATTATTATTTATTTCTCCATCTATTCCTGTCTTATGACATCTTTTTGGAATCGTCTTTTCAAGATGCCACAAGACAGGATTAGATGGAGAAATCAGAAATTAGATGTATTTTAAAGTTTTGACTTACGATCGTTTTTGTCGTACGAAGTTTTATGGAACGGGCCCCAGTTCTTCAGTGCTCAATGGTGGTTAAAGCCAGGTATGACAGTGTACTGCCTAACAATAATAATGTAATGATCTACTAACACTTTCACAGCATGGTTTTTCTCTGATTTAACACTATGCTCTCTACTAATGTTTCAAAGCTAACTCTAAAGGCACACATATTAAATTGATTGTCAAACAGATTAGATACTGATCAAATGCTGCACCACCTGACAACTGAAGAGAATCCTAACTGTTTGTAAGGCTGGCTATAGTTGCCTATGGCAATGAAGGGGTAAACTTATGACACAATCAATAACAACAAACACTGGTTTTATCCAGAGGGAAATATAATCAAGTCATATTCGGTTATTTTCAATGGAACATTTGGCCCTCTAGGTCTTTAACCCTTTATCCCCCCATAGCCTGTTTCTAATTTTGATAGTAGATGACTACTTGAAGTAGGTTGAAAGTAAAACAGAATATGCTTTTAGGTGTATTCTACTTTACTTTCAGCCTTGTAACTTTAAGCTTCCACTTGCTAGAATAAAGACTGTCTTATAATAAATATTCATGACTGTATCAATTGGAACTATTTTCTTCAGTGTAGGAATAAATATATAATAATGTGTTAAAGGGTACTTCTATGCGGGGGAAAAGGGTTAACCCTTTTCCCCATTATACTAAGAAGAGCATTTGAGTAGGGGTTAAGGTCACTGGGGTCATGTAAGAAGAGTAATATGTGTCTGTGCATGTTACTGTAGCTGCTAAAGTTTAAACAGACAGACAAACAAATGGACGGACAGATGAACAGAATGTAGCACATCATCACTCTCCCACTCCCTATATAGCCTAGCTTTACTATAGAGTGGAACACAATGTAATCAAATCAAAGGATTCAGTGGATTTATGAAGATTTCAAGCTTGAAATCACCTTTTCTTGAGCCTTGCCTACAAGCATTAATAGAATACAAGCATGGCTCTGAAGACTGCTTCTCTTCTCTTATCTATAACAGCATCTGAGAAAGTCTTTGACAAAAACAACATCTTCCTATGCCAAACAATCATCTATACTCCCTCAGATCAATACCAAACCAACTTATGCCATCCCTAGCAGGAAAAATACAAAAGAAAACTGCTATATAGTTATATGAGGGCTACCTTGTTACTCCAATATCAAAACAACTTAGAACATTGATCATATACAATGTACATGCAGAGAAAATCAGTCCTGTCATAACCTTTCACTGACTTTGCTCACATTTAAAGTGTAGGGGAATAGTGTAAGAGAAGAGTTTAATTGTCAGGGATGGTGAAACTACTATCTACTAAAACTATTTCTGATGGTACATGCTCATAACTGTATAAAGTGGAAAAATTTCTTCTGTGGAGAAATAAAATAGTATAAAAGGTGTACTTATGGGGTAATGGGTTAACGCCCAATGAAAGTACAGAAATCTGACATAAAGAACGGAGCACATCAAAGCTTTCAATTCTGCAATATTTTTTTTATTAAACATTTGCATTAAACAAGCACCTAAACCAGAGATATTATATTAAGTTTTGGATGATTTGACCCAAATCTCAGATCCACTAGTTTTGTTACTCATCATTTCATGACAGATGGTGAGTATTCTGTGTGCTAGAATAAAGATTTCACACTTTATTTGCAAGCACAGGACACATTTGAACCCTTAATCAGTGCTCCAGATAAGGTGCGTACGTGCGTTTTTCCGCATATTTTTTGGAGAGAAACGCATTTGAAATGGCAATCCAGGCGTACAAAAACGCACAAAGAAAATTGCGTACGCATTTCAAATAATAAACGGTAGACTGGGCATTAGTTTTGCGCGTTTGATGGGTTAGAACTACATTATTTACTTAGAAAAATAACTTCAAACCAGTCCGTATTTTAAGTGAAATGTTTACCTTAACACCGTTCGCAGTTTAAATAAGTTTCGCACCCGCAGTGTCTCGCCTCAGTCGCAAACTTTAACAAGAGCCCCATGGGGCATTTTCGCTCACCTGAGAATAACTGACAAAATGGAGATAATTATTTATGTCCAGGAAGGGGTCATTTTTTACCCGAGGGGCATTATTTGAACAATATTGTAAGAGGACCTGTAGATGATGCTATGTGCCAACTAAGATCAGGGTAGTAGGGTTTTAGACAAGAAGATTTTTGTAAGTTTCCATAGAAAAAAAATCTATTTTTAGCTCCTGTGACCTACATATTAACAGACTGAAACCAGTTGAACAAAATAGGTAAAGGATATCTAGAAGTGTGACCATGCTGATATCAAAGCTCTGGCCATATTAGTTTCAGAGAAGAAGACGTTTTGAAAATTTCACTATATAACTCTATGTAAAACTGTGACCCCCGGGGCGGGGCCAATTTTGACCCCATGGGGCAAAATTTGAACAAACTTGATAGAGGACCTGTAGGCGATGCTATGTGCCAAATATCTAAGCTCTGGCCCTTGTAGTTTCAGGAAAGGAGATTTTTTAAGGTTTCATAGGAAAAAAAATCTATTTTTAGCTCCTGTGACCTAGTTATGCAATCGACCAGAACCATTTGAACAATTTTGGTATAGGACATCTAGAAGTGTCACCATGCCAAATATCAAGGCTCTGGCCATATTATACGAGTCGTTTGAAAATTTCACTATATTACTCTATGTAAAACTGTGACCACCCCGGGGCGGAGCCAATTTTGACCCCAGGGGCATAATTTGAACAAACTTGATAGAGAACCCATAGATGATGCTGTGTGCCAAATATCTAAGCCAAAGCTCTGGCCATATTAGTTTCAGAGAAGAAGACGTTTGAAAATTTCACTATATTACTCTATGTAAAACTGTGACCCCCAGGGGCGGGGGCCAATTTTGACCCCAGGGGCATAATTGAACAAACTTGATAGAGGACCTGTAGGCGATGCTATGTGCCAAATATCTAAGCTCTGGCCCTTGTAGTTTCAGACAAGAATATTTTTTAAGGTTTCATAGAAAAAAATCTATTTTTAGCTCCTGTGACCTAGTTATGCAACCGACCAGAACCATTTGTACAATTTTGGTAAAGGACATCTAGAAGTGTCACCATGCCAAATATCAAGGCTCTGGCCATACTGGTTTCAGAGAAGAAGACGTTTGAAAATTTCACTATATAACTCTATGTAAAACTGTGACTCCCGGGCGGGGCCAATTTTGACCCCAGGGGCATAATTTGAACAAACTTGATAGAGGACCTGTTGATGATGCTGTGTGCCAAATATCTAAGCTCTGACCCTTGCAGTTTTTGACAAGAAGATTTTTTAAGATTCCTTATTTTTTCTCTTTGGTTGCCATGGCAACCAGAGTTCTGCATTGTTTTTAATTCTTTGAACAAATCTGAAAGAGCTTGACCCAAGGAACATTTCTGTAAAGTTTGGTTGAATTCTGTCAAGCGGTATAGGAGGAGATGTCATTTGAAGCAATTGTTAACGACGACGCACGACGCACAACGCACGACGACGGACACAGGGCCATCCCAATAGCTCACCTTGAGCCTTTGGCTCAGGTGAGCTAAAAAGCGGCAACATTGGACCGGCCGGGTTATCTCGATTCCGTAGCCTTTCAGAAAAGATTGTGAATTCGGTGTACTTTAAAACTCAAATACTTGGAGACCGGTATAAACACGCCCGCGTAGTCTTTCCCCTACTACAAGCTACATTGCAAGCATCGGCAAAAAAAAACATGTTAAGATCGGCGGCGTCTGGTGCTGGTCAAGGTGAAAAGTAATGATAAAACGCCTATACTATTCAATTTAAAAATGCGAGGATGCCATGAGCGGGTATTCAAATCTATCACTGAGTGTTAATTGATAGCGTTATTCGCGAGGACAACCCCAGTGTATAAAAATCCGCAAACATTATCAAAAGAAAACACAACGGTGCCCAGGTAAATAAAACACTTGAAAATAATCTTGGAAATGAATTATCCCTGGTTAAATATAAGTTTTAAGGGACAAGATCGAGAAACAGTATTGAAATGTCCCATATGCATCGAGGGAAATGTAGACATCTTGTTGACCATTGAATGCTCAAAGACTCTTGCAAAGAAATACTGTTGACAGGCATGGGTATTAAAGAGGACTAGCGATGTGTTCAAATATGAACAGGAATGTACATATTGCACAATGTCTTGCTCAGATGATGACATTAACATAGAGAAGTGTGTACATGTCTACATTGCTCAATTCAGTAAAAGTTAAATTTAGTTGATGTTTTCCATTGTTTGTATTCTCCGTAGATTTTCAGCATTCAATTTCAATTTTCAACATTGAAGTGAAAATAGTGTGAGTACGTACTCATTGCATGCAAAAATTATCTGGAGCACTGCTTAATGAGAAACAAGTATTTGAAAACAATGAAGACCCAGATCTGAGGGTTCCTGTCCTGAGGCAGCCTTCTGATCAAGGTCTGCAGAAATTGTATGTTATGTTTTAAATATTTTAAGTACAAACCCACCATGAGACATTGTAAACTGGTAATTATTTAGAAAATGGAAGAGTTCTTTTGAAAAGTCAGCAGACTATAGGCTAAACATTGGCCTAAACCCAGCCTTGGTTCAGAAAGGCATTTTCCCCTTAAAAAAACTACTAGTTTTTTCCTCATGAAAAACAAAAACAAATCCCATACATCCTGCAAGCTAAAAGGCAAAAAACAATAGCCATGGACGGAACATGAGACATGCAGATGCCTCAATATTGTCACACTAACCCTTACACAGTTCACTTTCCAAATCAACTCTTCCAAGTTCAAAACAAGGCATCCCAGACAATATGAGACACTCATGGAGTTCTATTTACAGTTAAAGTGAACTGAAGTTTTTATCGAGGATGTCAAGGGTAAATAGGAGTCTCTCCATGGGATCATACCTAAATGCGGATGTACACAATGTACCAGAACTATTGATTGTCAAAAGATTATCTGTTGATAGATGAGTTAGATTATCACTGGATATAAATTATAATATTCATTGAACATCACACAATGGTTTGATTTCTATCACTTGTGCCAGCCTCTATTTCTTTCTGTTTGAATCTTGATCTACACTAGCCCCCCCCCCCCCCCCCCCCCCCCCCCCCCCCCCTCCCAAAAATAAATAAAACCCATCATTCCATGTCGAAACATTTCACATTGACCAGAGTTGAACATGCCATAACAATGTACAGTCCAATGTTGTATAAAGTGACCACTAATTTAAGAAGTGTGGAGATCTGAAGACAGACTACTGCTTAACCCATTACTCCATAGCCTGTTTCCAGTATTGAAGATAGTTTACCACTTACAGCAAGTTGAAAGTAAAGCAGAATGCGCCTCAAGGCACATTCTGCTTTACTTTCAGTCTGCTTGAAGCCATCATCTGCTAGGATATATAGAAAATATTTCTTATGGTACATATTCTTAAAGTCCCAACATTTCTGTCAAATTGCCAAAAGCGCGCACTTTTAAAACCTGAAAATGTAGGCACATTCGTAATCTAAACCTATAAAAAGAAGTAATCCCCGATGAGTATGGAGGCAACATTGCACAAAACCCCGTGAAATTGGTGGAAACAATTCGACTTTTAAATCTGTTTTGTTGACATTCGATCGAAGACGAATTATTACGGAAATGCTCAGGCTTCGCTCGGCTTTGCGCACAGTGTATATGAATTTTCGCCGCGCTCCGTATCAATCACGTGACCTTTATCGGAACCACCGTTAGTATTATTTGTAAACAAACCAGCTTAAAATGTACACCATCACGATAAGAATTCGACACATTTAGGTAGGATTCTTTACGAAGTGGGGGCATATGTCAGGCTTCTTACACGCGATTTCACTTAGTTTTAATACATAGAAAATGCACATATATAAGAAATTGCGCGTTTTAAACACCAATATCAGTAGGATTGTGCCTTTAACTGTATAAATTTGAATTATAATTTTATTCAGTGAAGGAAGAAACAAGAGGGCCATGGCCCTTAATTCGCTCACCTGAGGACATTGAAGTTTGTACCTAAGTTGACTGGGCAAGACAACATTTTAATATAACTATAAATGGAGTTATCTTCCAGACAAGAAAACATGACAAAAGTGAATTTTGTTGCCAAGCTTATGACCCTTATCCATGACACATCCTCTTATCAAGCTATTTCCATTTCCAATAAATGATAATTATTTCACTAGCGTCAACAGAACTGGAATTATTTTCCTGACAATAAAATATGACAAAGGGGAAAAACTAAATATTGCTGCCCTTGTGCATGGCATTTTCTCTCATCAGTTTCTTTCCATACATAAAATTTCATTACAATAGCATCAGTAGAACTGAAGTTGTCTTCTTGACAAGAAAATATCACAAAGGGAAATAACTAAAAAAACAATGATGTCAGAGTTATGGCCTTTGCAAATGGCACTTCCTCTCATCAGGCTCTTTCCAAATAGGCAATTTCATTTTACCCATTACCCCATAGCATGTTTCTAATTTTGAAAATAGGTGGCCACCTAAAGCAGGTTGAAAGTAAAGCAGAATGTGTCTTAACCCTTAGCCTGCCACTCACGACTATAGCTTTATATGCAAACAGCTTGGATCCGGATTAGACGCCGAGTAACTCGGCGTCTCATCCGGATCCAAGCTGTTTGACACTCGGACAACATTTTCAGCAATTTTGAGCAACTTTGAAGCACTTTGAAACTTGAAGCAGACGAGAAATATAGCAGACGACAATTTATTTGGCGGGCTAAGGGTTAATGCACACTTTGCTTTACTTTTGCATCTTACATTTTCATGACTGTTTAAAGTGGAATTATTGAAAAGACATACAGATAACTCTGACAAAACCAATATTAAACATATGTATAAATATGGCATAAGACATAATTACATAACTGTCAGTGGATCACTTCCAGATCCTGTTTCTCTAAGTATGAATCAGACTGAACCATATCTAAACTTTAGCAGACAACATGTTCAGCTGATCATGACCAGTTCTGTGATACCCACTACCAGTTCAGAGTTGCATAATATTTGACCTCAGTGGCTAGAACGCTTGGGCTTACCCTTACCAGACTGAAATGATGTCTGCTTAAAACCTACTGTATGTGAAAAGTGTACAAAAAAACAATTTAGAAAATGTTAAGTTGGTAAATGAGTGGCAAATAGGTTGGATCCAGATTAGATGTAGCATTATGATTATGTTGCATCTGATCTGGATCCAAAATGTTTGCAAATATTGGCTATTTGCCCATAGTATATTAAGGGTAACTCAGGTAAATACAGTTCTGCCTAAATCAAAAATACTGTAAAACCTGCCTAGAGCAGCACTTAAACTGTGCAGGGTGGTGTCAAATGTGACCCTAGGGATTTCATTTTAACAAACTATAGATAGATCCACCAGGAGATTCTACTGTACAAATATCAAAGCTTAGGGCCTAGTAGTTTTGGGCAAGAAGATTTTTTAAAGATTTTTGCTTTTTTGCTTTTTCAAGCAGAGTTTGTGCTTTTTTTCCTTTTTTTTTGAACAACTTCTGTAGAGAAGCATCCAAGGAACATCATAAGCAGTTTGAACTCTCCCTACAATCGGCGGGTTTCAGAGGAGATGTCGTTTGAAGTAAAAGTGAACGGACAGACGGACAGACGGACAGACGGACAGACGGACAGACGTACTACGGACGGTGAGCGGTCACAATAGCTCACCTTGAGCCTTTGGCTCAGGTGAGCTAATAAAAGGCGTAAAAAGGTGTATTTATGGGGTAATGGGTCAAAGTATGATTAAAAAAAAATACTTTATGCAAGCAGCTACATTTAAGTCTACAAGTACCAATAAGTCTTTAGAGTGGTTGCTCTATATAAGATTGACAGTACAAACAATGTTCACTTTCAGATAGTATAAACAATGCATGTTTACACAATATATGAGCTATTTGAAAGCATAACAACCACCACAATCATGACTGCACTACACTGGCATTCAAAGTCTGTGACATTAGCAGTTGTCAGGTTGCTAGAGTTTAAGGGTATGAAACATCAATTAGGCTCTCCTATATAATTCATATAAAATGTGTCATCTTCAAGGTTCAGTTTTACAGCTTAGGCAGGTGCAACTCTATATTTTCCCCAAAGATGCACAGCTGAACAATGAAGAAATGAATGAACGCTTATGTCCCTGTTGGCATACTTGACAATACATTCTGAATCTTTTCTTAATTCCAAACTAGGTCAAGTCAAATCAAGGTTAGGTAATTTGGGTGGATTGGTAATGGTCCAAGGCAACAACTGTATTAGTATTGTACAATGTAATCAGTTGTGTTGACAATAGAAGAAAGTGTAAATCCAGTTAACCAAGAAATAGTCCAAATTAGGTCAAAGTCAAGGTCAAATTCAAGGTTGAGTAATATTGGTGAATTGTAAGGGTTCAAGGCAACAGCTGTATAAGTATCAAAGCATGGTTGATACTGATGGATTAGGAATGGTCCAAGGCAACAACTGTAGAAGTATTCAAGTATTTGAGTAAACAGCGTTGATGTTAGGGGAAACTGTATACATGTAATCTAGTTAACCTTGTTCAAGATTGATGCACACACACACAAGCACGGATGGAAGGACAGACAGGACAATCACTGCAATGCTTCCGCATCTATTGATACATGTGTTATGTAGAGAACAAGAAGTTGTTGTTGAAATAGGGTTTTAAGGTGCTTTAACAGTATTTCAGTCATATCTTGACAATTGCCAGATCAACACCTCATTTACATCAGTCTAAAAATTTGACGTTTTGATCTAGATATCTGAACTCTGACCAGAAAACCAGAGTTACAAATTTTGGATTTTAACCTTTTCAGTACTTGGACATCATTTATAATGGATTTATCCATCAATCTAACCACTGAAAAGATAACACCTATTGGCAGCTTGCCTTTCTACTGTATCATGCCAGGGTATGTGACACTCCTATATTACACATCAGTTTTGTCATTCCTACCTGAAGTAATATAGGAGATAGTCCAGACATACTTTTTGTACAATTGAGGTCACAGATCAAGGTCAAGTCAAGGTCACTGTGACCTGAAAATGTATGTGACACTCTACCAAGATGTATCCACACACCAACTTTGACATTCCTGCCTGAACTGTTGTTCATCCATTGCTATGCCAATATGGCCGCAACTTCAAGTTGTTGAGCTTCTGCAATGAGTGCGTAGGTATCTAATGAGGCCAATCATAGCACCAAAGGTACGTCCACAATAGATGCTCACATGGTCAAATGGTGTTGTTAAGGTACTGGCTGCTCATGCCTTCCAGTCAGTACGTTTCTTCTTGGCAAGCTCTATCCTGTTTTTCTCTGCTTTAACCAAACCTTTCATGACAGCTGATCTCCATGCAGGGCGCTGCTGGGGCAGGAGCCTTGTCTTGCCATCTATAATACCAAGAAACTTGCGCAAAGTGCTTGTGTGGAAGCTAGTGGTTAAGTTGTCTGGCATGACATGCATAAACTGTCCATGTCTCACTGGCATACAGCAAGGTGTTTAGAACCTGGACTGCTCTATACACTGACAGCTTGGTCTCAAGGCCATTACCTTTTCCCTCCCAAACATTAGAGCAGCATTTGCCTTTGCAATCCTACTGGTGACTTCTTGTCTATTGTGGCAGTGCATGAGTACCAAGGTATCATACCTGTATCATACCTGTATCATACCTTGGTAGCACACTCATGCACTACCACAATGTGAACTTGTCTACATCTTGCAAAGAGCACTCCTTGACCTGCATAATTATGTGCAAGTATTATCAAAATAAATTCAGAGCTGTAGAATTTACTAGAGTGCAAACACTGTTAAATATGGCATTTTCAACTCATCAAGGGTGTAACACTTTTGACAATTTTGTCCGTTTTCAACAATAAATGAGCGCATTTGAAAATTAATTGCTATGTATTTATACGTAATAGTAGATCTATAATAAAGTTTTTATAAAAATTTATACACATTTGTCCATACTAGCGTGTAAACTGTACTAAAATAAAGCCTTTTTTTCTAGCATTTCAAAGTTCATATGTACATACAGGGCAGATAACTCTTGTCACAAGTATCTTGTTTTGAAAATAATTCCATCCTTTCAAGAAGTTATACTTATTATATACATTCTATGCAAGTTTTAATAAAACTCTGTTTAAAACTGGAGTTACTAGAGTGTAAACACTGTTAAAAATGACATTTTCAACTCATCAAGGGCAGATTACTTTAGACTAATTTGCACATTTTCGACAATAATTGAACTCATTCTAAAAATAATAGCCATATATGGTTTAATTTATTTTTTTCCAAATCCATTCAAATTTGTACACACTTGCATGTAAACAATAAAGCATTGTGTAGCATTACTAAGTACATCAAGGGCAGATAACTCTTGCCACAAAGTATCCTTTTTTGTCAATAATTGCACCCCTTCAAGAACTTATATTTATATACATTGTGTGTAAATTAAATCAAAATCCATTCAAAACTGTAGTTTCTTGATGGTAAAAACTGTTAAATATGGGTTTTTTCGACTAATCAAGGGCAGATAACTGTTGACTAGTTTCTCGGTTTTCAACAATAATCAAATTCATTTGAAATCTAATAGCAATACATAGTTTAAGAATTTTATTTTATCAAAATCCATGCATATTTATAGATACTAGTATGTAAAAGATATTAAAATAAAACATTTTCTAGCATTTCTAAGTACATCAAGGGCAGATAATTCTTGCCACAAGTATCCTTTTTTGACAATAATTGCACACCTTCAAGAACTTTTACTTATAGACATTGTGTGCAAGTATAATTCAAATCCATTCAAAACTGTAGTTACTAGAGAGTAAAACTGTTAAATATGGCTTTTTTTGACTTATCAAGGGCAGATAACTCATGACTAATTTCTCGGTTTTCAACAATAATCAAATTCATTTGAAAACTAATAGCCATACAAAGTTCAAGAAAGTTTTTATCAAAATCCATGCATATTTATAGACACTAGTATGTAAACAATATCAAAATAAAGCATTTTCTAGTATTTCTAAGTACATCAAGGGCAGATAACTCTTGTCACAAGTATCCTTTTTTGACAATAATTACACACCTTCAAGAACTTGTACTTATAGACATTGTGTGCAAGTATAAACAAAATATGTTGAATACTGTAGTTGCTAGAGCAGGGCCTCCCCATGGATATTTTTTCCTTTCGCCACCACTTTCGCCAAATGAAAAAAGTTGGAGCCAAATTTATTTTTTTGGAGCCAAAGTTGGAGACAATTTTTATCCAAAGTTGGAGCCAAAAATATACCTTATAATTTATACTGTTTTAAACCATTACGGTACCTTTGTTTTAACAATACAGTAAACCAGGGCATAACAAATTTCATGAAAGGCTGGTTGCTATATACATGTAGGCTACATGATAGTGGCAGATGTAAATGAGCTTTCTGCATTACATTAACCTGCAGTAAGCGGTCACCGGTTTTTCAAGATCAACAATAGGCCTATATACCTTATTCAATAGTCGATTAATATAGGTTTGTATGTCTTTTGATAAAGTGACAAACTCTCATTCCTCATAGAGATAAAATGTCCTGTGAAAAAAGCATCGAAAAGGTACAGTACACCCTGACAGGGGGAAGCCTAATAGAGTTTTTCATATTTAGAAATCTACTCTCAGTCTGCTTTAAACAACTACTTGTCATAAAACACCAAACTGGAACTGCTGTTTGCGATGATGCAAGCAGATCTGAAGCGTTTTTGTGAGGCTTCTGGAAAAAGAGGAAGGTTCTGATGTATGAGAATCAAAGATACATACGCTACTTTCCGCGAGTAGAGTAATATCTCATTCTTCGATTCCAGTGCGTATTTGTAGCTATTGTTCACTCACGGAATCAAACAATTTTAGGATAATTCCGTGGTTGACTTACTGATAACTTATTTGCCGAAACTCCCACGAAAATCGTATTCTGTATCGCCGTTATGTTCATTTCACAACTGTCAAGCACACAACCCATTCAACCCTGTAGTGATTCGTAGCGAAAAAGAACGTCTAATTTAATTGGTTGTTTAAAAATGATGCTGGGAAATACCTTTTTAATAAAAAATCAAACAAGGAAAGACATGCGTCTCAAGTCCGAAAATTGGCTTCTCGCCATTTTGAAAGGATATGCATTTTCGGAAGTTTGTATCTAACGGCGTGATTATTAACAAGGATATGTGACAGAAGACGAAGACAGAAGACGAAGGAAAAGCCGTCAAATGGATATGGTAGTGCTTGACTTCTCTAAAGCATTTGATCGTGTCCCTCACCGACGTCTACTGTCCAAGCTACATCACTACGGAATAAGAGGCCACACATTAAACTGGATCACATCTTTCCTAAGTGGTAGGCAACAACGAGTGATCGTAGATGGAACAAACTCAGATGATGCACCAGTTGTCAGCGGTGTGCCACAAGGGACTGTCCTGGGGCCACTTTTGTTCCTCTGCTTCATAAATGACCTCCCTCAGTGTGTAGAATCCAATACCAGGCTGTTTGCGGATGATTGCGCAATCTACAGAGAGATCGACAATGAGGGAGATGCCATTAAGCTTCAAAAGGACCTTGATAACCTAGCGCTGTGGGAACTCAAGTGGGGAATGTCTTTCCATCCTGACAAATGTAGCACCATGCACATCGCAAGAGCAAGAGCCCACATAAAGACAGCCTACACTATGAAGGGCCACATCTTACAAGAAGTCAGCTCAACGCGGTATTTGGGACTGGACATTAGGAGTGATCTATCCTGGAGCTCACACATAGACAGGATAGTGAAGAAGGGGAATAATATGCTAGGATTCCTGCAAAGAAACCTGCGGATCAGCAATCAGGAGACAAGCATCCGCATACTATGCCCTCGTCAGGTCCAATCTCGAATACTGTGCAAGCGTATGGAATCCACACACAGCATCTGCAGTGCACAAGATAGAGATGGTACAACGCCGTGCAGCCAGGTATGCAACCAATCGATACCGCAACACGAGCAGTGTAACCGACATGCTTGACAAGCTGCAGTGGGAAAGCTTGCAGTCCAGACGAACTAAACAACAAATAACTATGCTTTATAAAATTGTAAATGAGCTGGTAGACATCAAGGCGGACAATCTTCTTACACCTACTTCACAGCGTACCAGAAGAAACCACAACCATTCCTACAGAGCCATCTCAACATCTACAGACTCCTACAAGTATAGCTTTTTACCATGCACTATCCCCGTTTGGAATTCTTTACCGGCAACCATGGCCGAGGCCCCTAACCTGGTATCCTTCAGGGAGGGGCTGTCATCACTGAAGTTCTAAGAATCTGCTAGGCTTCGACTGTGAGTACAGGTACCAAGGATAGGGAGAGCTGTGCCTGTTGGGTGAATTCCCAGTGGCCGCTTCGGTAGCCGGATTGGTCTTCCTTGAGGGACAGAAAGCAGTCGAAACAAATACTCTTCTGTAATTATCTGGCTTTGAACTGTCTGTTTCTATCTTTCCTTTTTCCCTTTACCTTTTTCTTTTTCACCACAAGCGCCGAAACAGTAATTGTCAATGTTGACAGCAGTTTCGTACGATATAGACATAGACATATAGACATGTGGTAAATTCAAATAATAGAGGATTTGGATCCATGTTAAAGGTTCGTTTGTGCTGTATTTTCGGAGAATATTACCGATTCTTATTCTCCATATCAAAGACAATTTTCCCCTAACATGCACTTCACCGGTGTTACACGCCTCGAACCGGGGCGGTTGTTTTTTTGTTGTTGTTTTTTTTGGTCTTTAAAATGGTAATTACTCATCAGACTGCAGTGAGTGGAATGGTTATTTTAGGGGAAAGAAATGTCTCATTACTTTACGTAGCTTATTTCCGAAAATGATTGTAGACTGCCGTGTAAAGTTTTATGCACACACAGTGTCAATATCACTCGCGGTAGCTTCTTTCAAGATATGTAGGTGTAATCTGATTGGACATTAAACGCTTTGGATCTGTCAATCACGCTGAGGATAACCAATTACTTAAGCAGAATAGGAGATAGGCGGAACAGATATAAGCCGAATCTATATTCTTTAATTGTTGATTGTGTACGCGTGTTTGAGTTTTGACACCTGCCATACGTAACACAATGAGCTGGCTTGTGTACTTCACCAATTAACTCTACACGCATTAGCGCCTCGGATGTGATACATACAGGTCATTTATGAAAAAAGTAACATTACAAATTTCTTGTCGCAATCAATTTCGCCAGAACTAAAATTTTGTCGCCACTTTAAAAATTTCTTCGCATTTGGCGAGAATGCCAGCGGAGGCCCTGCTAGAGTGTAAAAACTATTAAATATGGCATTTTTAACACAAAAAGGGCACATAACTCATAAATTCCTAAAATTTCCTGAAAAAAATTAATTTCCCACGGTGCTCCTATGATGACAAATAACTATGCCAAGTTTCATCCAAATCTGTTTATCGGTTTCAGAGATACAGTTGCGGACGGACAACGTGATGGAAGGACAGCCGGACAGACAGACCTAAAACAATATCCCTCTGCCTTTCGGCCGGGGATAATAACGTTATTGCTCATCTCCAAGTACTGATCATTTATGTGAAATTATTTTCAATTTGAACCAGTAGTTTCACAGAAAAAGATTTTTAAAAGTTTTTACTATACAGTATCATAAGGAAAACGTGCCCCACCCACTGGCCGCCATGTTTTTTTAGATATCAAAATTATTTTAAGAAATCTCGTAGAGGGTCACCCATGGATCATTTGTGTGAAATTACTTTCAAATCGGACCAGTGGTTTCAGACAAGAAGATTTTCACTATATAGCCATATAAGGAAAATCTGCCCCACCCACTAGCGGCCATGTTTTTTAAGTTTTTTCAATTGGTTGCCATGGCAACCACAATTTCAATTGGATCACCTATATTTGAAGAAATCTGAGAGAGTACCCTACAAGGAACAATCCTATGAAGTTTTGAAGAAATTGGCCCTGTGGTTTCCAAGAAGAAGATCTTTAAAGAAAAAGTTTGACGACGGACGGACATATGTAATGAGTAATCTCTACAGAGGGCTGTAGGGTTGAAAGGGTTAAAATTGAAGTCCAAATTCCATGTGTATCTGTCTGGGACAAGCGGACAAGCTGCTAATGTCTCTTACTGCAGACATAGCTAGGTAAGTTTTCATTTCAGTCTGGTGACTACTGGCTATAAATAATGTACTTGTTCATGTCTGGCTACAGTTTAGCAGAGTCAAGTCTGTTGCTTTTCCTCCTAAAATCTACACCTGATATGTCTAAAAGACTGCTGGCTAGCCCCAATCAAACATGTCTGTTCCTTTGTCCAAATACTATTGATTCTCACCACACCCACAAACCATTTACAGCCAAAAAGTAAAATGATATGACTGTTTTTAGGACAGGTGACTGCTTCAAGCAGTAAAGCAGAAAGCTCATGTAGTAATAAGGCTACTGCTTCAAGCAGTAAAGCAGAAAGCTCCTGTAGTAATCAGGCTACAACTCCTAAGCTGCCACATGTGTTCAACACTCAATCAATATTCATTTGTTATAATTATGATAACAAGTAGGTATAGACATCCAAATGCTCTTCTGTGGAGGAAAGCTTTAAAGCGACTCGCAACCGGATGGTGTACTTGTCAAAATAAAATAAAATACTCAAATAAAAGCAAATTTGTGGCATTATTTGGCTTCTGACATTAAAACAAGAGGGCCTGAAGGCCCTGATATCGCTTACCATTTGTAATGAAGCCTGGTAGCTTTACCTTTGAATTTCACCCGTTTTATTCTAAATCCATTCCAAGTTTGTTGACCTACTGTAGTATAGTAGAGTACATCAAAGACAGATAACTAGAGCCTAAACAATGCTGAAATGAAGCTTTTTCTAGCATTTCAAAGTATATCAAGGGCAGGTAAATATTGCCACAATGATTACATTTCAACAATAATTGCACTTCTTCGAGAACGTATAGCTATATGTACATCCTTTGTGTACAAGTATAATCAAAATCCATTGAAAACTGTAGTTGCAAGAGTGTAAACGCTGTAGAATATGGCATTTTCAGCAATTCAAGGTAGATATCTCTTGATCTATTTGTCAGATTCCAACCATAATCACCCTTTTTCAAACTCTTATAGTCATATACAATCTGGGAAAGTTTGAGAGAGCTTGGATATATATTGTGGCCTCTAGAGCGTAAACACTGTTAAATAAATCATTTTCAGCAATTCAAAGGTAGATAACTCTTGACCTTTTGATCCGATTACAACCATAATCGAACTCATCCAAAGTCTTATGGTAATATACAATCTGAGAAAGTTTGAGAAAGATTGGATAAAATGTGTGGCCTCTAGAGTGTAAACATCGTTAAATATTGCATTTTCAGCAATTCAAAGGTAGATAACTCTCGACTTATGAGTCTGATTTCAACCATAATCAAACTCATCTGAACTCTTATAGTCGTATACAATCTGAGCAAGTTTGAGATAGATTGGATAAAAATTGCGAACTCTAGAATGTAAACACTGTTAAATATAGCATTATCAGCAATTCAAAGGTAGATAATTCTTGATCTATATGTATGTCCTATTTCAACCAAAATCAAACTCATCCGAACTCTTATAGTCATATACAATCTGGGCAAGTTTTAGAAAGATTGGATAAATACTGTGGCCTCTAGAGTGTAAACACTGTTAAATATGGCATTTTCAGCTATTCAAAGGTATATAACTATTGATCTATTTATCTGATTTCAACCAAAATCGAACTCATCCGAACTCTTATAGTCATATACAATCTGGACAAGTTTTAGAAAGATTGGATGAATACTGTTGCCTCTAGAGTGTAAACACTGTTAAATATGGCATTTTCAGCAGTTCAAAGGTAGATAAACTCATGACCTATTTGTCCGATTTCAACCATAAACGAACTCATCCAAGCTCTTATGGCAATATACCATCTGAGCAAGTTTGAGAAAAATTGGATACATATTGTGGCCTCTAGAGTGTAAACACTAAAATTGTTGACGCCGGACGACGCACGACGCACGACGGACGCCGAACATTCAAGGATTGCAAAAGCTCACCCTGAGCTAGCTCAGATGAGCTTAAAATATGATCAGTCCAAAAAAAGTCTCAAGAATGGTCACCGAATCTTAGTTTTTTTTTAGATATATTCCATCGTTTTTCAATAGCGTCAGCTGACGGTTTTGCTGTTGTTGTTGCTTCTCTACACGGGCTCTGACATAAACCGGAGAAGAATAATGTAGTATTAAGCGCTAGCAGTGAAGTACGTTAATTCGCTACCATATATATAGAGAGCGTTCGTGGTGGAGGCGGTAAAGACGTGTCCTCATTTTTCTTGTTTGTCTCCGCAATGGAGGGTCACGGGTTCGAATCCCACCAGAGCTTCTTCCTTTTTTTTTTTGGAAATGCATTTTTTAACAGAATTTATTATCCTAAACTAAATCTTACCCATTTATATAATCATTTGACATATATTTACAAATTACCATTTTAATGCTAAATCCGGTTGTGAGCCTCTTTAAACAATAAATTACTGCAGAAACATGCACAATAATGGATATACAAGCTGGCCTCTTTGAAAAGGAGACCAAGGCCAAGTCTGCAGCTTTTTAGGGATTTTAGATCTATGTAATTGGGTCTTGGTTACAGTTTACTGAAGTTAGGAAATGATTTTTACATTGACGTTCACGTACACTCAAGGTCAGTCTATATAGCTGGTTCCGTATTTAATTTGTGTCTTTACTAACAGAAGTAACAATGATTCAACCTTAGTTGTCAAATTAATCAAAACTTTCCAAAAACTCGATATAATACTAACACACCTATATTCAAATGTCAATATAAAATTAAACAATGCCAAAATACTGAGATTGACCCCTGACCTCAGGTGCCTGTATTGATGCATGTTCTCTAAATAAAATAGCCTTCCAGACTGGAACTCTAACCCAGAAGCCTTTGCTCTCAAGTCGCATGCTCTACCCACTGCACCACAGTCTCTTGCTAGTATTTGTAACAAAATATACCGCTACATCTATTTGAGTTGAGACCAAATGAAATAAAATTGTTTTAATATGTTGTAAGTACAGTCTTCCCGAAACCTGCCAGTCCGTCAGTCCTGACTGGCAAAAATTGTGTCGGACTGGCAAATATTTAAACTTGCCGGTCCGAATGACTGGCAGTTATTTTCAAATTTTGCAAAGAATTGCATTGTAAGTCCTTTTCGGACCGGTAAAATTTGTGTCTGACTGGCATATTTTTCAAATTCGGACTGGCACCAATTTTCAACTTTCGAGAAGTCTGTAAGTACAAAGTTTGACAGTTCCATACATTCTCAAATACACCAGATAACATTTCCAACTTTTCATTTGTTAAAGATTGGAAGTGCCAATGAACAATTTCTTGATTTAATTTCTTTCACAGCTTACACCATCTATTCAGTCGATTTATACAGTCTTAGAAATATTTTCTTTATTCTATCAGATGATAGCTTAAAGAAGGCTAAAAGTAAAGCAGAATGTGCCTTCTGCTTTACTTTCAGTCTGCTTTAAGTATGAATCTGTTTTCAAAACTAGAAACAGGCTAGTGGGTATGGGCTACAAAAAGGCAGTCTGAAATAAAATGCAAAAAACAGCATCTTTTTTTTATAAACTTAACACCGAAAACTATTTCAGGGAAGGGCAAACCGATTCCTCAAAATAAGTGCCTTAGAAGTTTAGAATGTCTTTACCCATTCCTCCTAATAATCACCCATTGCTCCACTTAGGCATCTTAGGTTGCAGTGATTTAAACAGATAACAAAGTCTATGGAGATGAGGGTAACTTCAAACATCAATTTTGGCTACAGTACTCAATAGAATCCTCTTAAAAAGTTTATTCTCATCAGTAGTGATAACATAGTTTCCTGTGAGACATAAGGACATATTGTTGAACTGGTTAAGTGGACTTCTTATTTGGAGCCTGGTAATTGTTTTTGAGTTCCATACACATATCAAACACTACATAGACCCAGCACTACCCCTTCTGATAGGGCAGATTGTACCAGCCCATGATTCTCTAGCAGGCTTGCCTAATTGGACCCAGTAGTGGAAATATCACAACAATACTGATTCTCATGTCCCAGCTAAAGTTGCCTATATCTATGGCTTGATAGAAGATGGTGTTATGGGGAATGTCATTTCAATCAATAAAGTTTTGCGTGTTAGCTTATCCCCCCCCCCCCCCCCCCCCCCCCCCTTCTTAGACTAACCAGTCTACTATATAGCATTTAAAAGCAGAGAACTGTAAAATGCCTTTGCAATCAGTTTGGGTCTAGATCTCATGCTAAACTACGGTCACCTAATCAGGATCCAAGCTGGTTTTCACTCAGATATTAACATATCAGTGTTGTTTTCAACTTTAATGGAATGTTGACAGGGATCTTTTGTTTCAAACCCATTAACCCCTTTTGATGGGTAAATATGTCAAAAACAAACAGTGTATTAGTACAGAGCACACATGTCCTATGCAAACAGAATAGACTCTGATCAGAGGGCTCCTACATGTATTCTCATTTTGCAATATTTACATATCTTTCAACTGAAAAAAATTGGTGTTCATTTCGCATACATGCAGTGGCAAGAGGAGGCGGGGCTTATGAACGTCCTTCTAAGAGGAGGGCTTAAGGGTCTTTTTTCTGTGTACCCATTTTGAACTCGGACAGCAGACATTTGGCGAAAGTTTCAAATGCACTTAAATTTAACTAACTGACTTATGCCTATCTGCTGAAAAGCGTTAAGATGCATGATTATTTTCACAGACTCAATAAAACTAGGAAGGCAGACAGTTGTACAGTAAAACCCTCTCTATAACAACCACTAAAACAAGAGGCCCAGAGGGCCACATTTCACTCACCTGAGAACATTAGAAGCTGACTGGGCTAGACAACATTTTGATATAGCTATGACCCACATGTCATAATTTGATCTCGGTAGAGGATCACAATGCGAAGCTACATCTCAGATATTAATGATCTGGGCCTAACGGTTTAAGAGAAGAAGATTTTTAAAGGTTTTCCCGTAAAAAAAACCCTGACAAGCCCAGGGCGGGGCCAATTTTAGTCCGGGGGTCATTACCGGTATTTGAACACACCTGGTAGAGAACCACATAGTAAAGCTACGCATATGTCAAATATTAAAGATCTGGGCCTTACAGTTTCAGAGAAGAAGATTTTTAAAGGTTTTCCTATATCAGTCTATGTAAAACTGATAAGCCCCAGGGCGGGGCCAAATTTGATCAATGGGTCATAACTTGAACAATCTTGGTAGAGGATCATAGGGCAACGCTACATGTCAAATATAAATTATCTGGGCCTTACGGTTTTTTAAAGGTTTTCCTATGAAAAACTAATAAGCCCAAGGGTGGGGCCATTTTTGGCCTGGGGGTCATAATTTGAACAATCGTAGTAGAGGACCACAAGGCAAAGCTATGTGTCAAATATTAAAGTTTCAGAGAAGAAGATTTTTAAAGGTTTTCCTATATAAGTCTATGTAAAACTGATAAGCCCCGGGGCGGGTCCAATTTTGAACAATCTTGGTAGAGGACCATAAGACAAAGCTACCTGTCAAATATTAATGATCTAGGCCATAAAGTTTCAGAGAAGAAGATTTTTAAAGGTTTTCCTATGAAAAACTAATAAGCCCAAGGGCGGGGCCATTTTTGGCCCAGAGGTCATAATTTGAACAATCTTAGTAGAGGACCACAAGGCAAAGCTTTGTGCCAAATCTTAAAGATCTTGGCCTTACAGTTTCAGAGAAGAAGATTTTTAAAGGTTTTCCTATATAAGTTTATGTGAAACTGATAAGCCCCGGGGCGGGGCCAATTTTGACCCGGGGGTCATAATTTGAACAATCTTGGTAGAGGACCATAAGACAAAGCTACATGTCAAATATTAATGATCTAGGCCATACAATTTCAGAGAAGATTTTTAAAGGTTTTCCTAAGAAAAAATGATAAGCCCCAGGGCGGGGCCATTTTTGGCCCCAGGGTCAAAATTTGAACGATCTTGCTAGAAGATCATTAGGTAATGATACATACCAAATATTAAAGGTCTGGGCCTTTGGGTTTCTGAGAAGAAGATTTTTTACGATTTTCTTATGCATTAATTAAGGCCTTTCGCTCACGGAAGTCGGTCTTGCGGGCGAGCGGATATGCGTCTTGACGACATAGACTTTTTTCGTACGTGCTTATACTAGAAAATTTATATAAAGGAAATATTGATACGATTGAGTATAATCCTTCATAGCGTAGTTAGTATAGTGGTTGACTAGCAATCCAAAGGTCATAGGTTCGAGACCCATATCCGATCCAAATATTTTTTTTAAGTGTCCGATTTATTGACTTGTCAATCCATAACGCAGTAATCAAGAGACATGTTATGTTTAGCTTCGTTGATTAGAACTAGTGATGTTTACTGTCCAATTATATGTCCACTTACCTGTACGTTTTAGTTTAATGACTTACAAGTCAATTAAATCGGTATACATGTACACGATTTGATCGAACTATAAAGCCACATTGAAGCTTATCAATACGCTAACCTTTTCAAGATCGATATTGCCCATTATAATTATGTTAAAACAATATAATAAACCTTGTATGCAAGTCCATGAATAAATATTAATGCATTTTAATGACAAAGTTTTAATTCTAAGGTAGTTAACTGTATCTAAACAACAAATATCCCACATTTTAATAAGAAAATATGTTATTACAACAAATCCTGACTGTAATATTTTCTAATTTTTTCAGACTGACTAGTTCATCAACCATATATTTGAATAAAATGAAAACAAATATACATTGAATGAGTCAGTTTTTTGTAATTCAATATTTTAGCATTTTGCAAAATTTAAATAGCTGATAACATCTTTCTGAACACCTTTATTCAAAATGTTTTTAGCTTTTCTTGTAATGAATGTTGTGGACTACTTATTGGGCGAGAATTATAGTCATTAGCTTTATTCATTTTTAAGAAAAATAAAATCATCAAAATTCTAGGTTTTTGTCAGAAAAAGAGACCTTAAAGACAAACCACACGATAAATTGTGCCTATATTTACACACATTGTTTCTTAGGCTATTATCATTCTTCATGAAAAGTTTCATAACAATTGTATGGAAACTACGCGCACATGCGAAGTACCTTAAAAGTCTATACGGTCATATTAGAAAATCTGGTCTCACAGCAAGGGGAATAACTCTAGCCAAAAACTTTGAACACTAATTCGTTCCCCCTTACCACTGATGCTTCTGACAAAGTTTGGTTGAAATCGGGTCAGTGGTTTCTGAGGAGATGTTGTTTGAAAATGTGAACGTACGACGTACGACGGACGACGGACGCCAGACACCGGACGGAATGGTATCACAATACCTCATCCTGAGCCTTCGGCTCGTGAGCTAACAAAGGCTAATTGATTGTACAAAAGACAGGTGACAGCTTAAAGCAAAGTGACAGTGAAACAGAAAGCTCCTGAAGGAGCTTTCAGTTTTACTGTAACCTTGCTTTAAGCAGTCACCTGTTTAAATAACTGATAATTAACATAATTTAGTGGTCATAATAGAGAGGTTTTACAGTCATGATTCGTGTAATAGGTAAATGAGCGATAGAGAAAGAAAAGACATTATGTCACCATTTTCAAAGGTAGGTATCCCTCTCTTATACATTTTCTTACCTGTCTTTCGGATGATATAGAATGGTCTGGTTCTTGTCCATGGCTATCACACATTTTGTTGCCAGCTCTGTCTCTGAAAATTTAAAATGAATAAAACTGAACTCCCTTTCGTGTGCTGCAATCATTGTTTCTTCATTGTCAAGAGGCAGCTTAATTAATGCATGATCTAAGAGAGTTCTACATTACATTTGTCCAGTATCGAGCAGCCATTAGAAAGCTCCTTTAAGAGCTTTCTGCATTACATTTGTCAAGTATCAAGCAGCCATGAAAAAGCTCCTTTAAGAGCTTTCTGCATTACATTTGTCCAGTATCAAGCGGCCATTAAAAAGCTGCTTTAAGCGCTTTCTGCATAGCACTTGTCCAATATCAATCAGTCAATAGAATGCTCATTTAACCCTTTACTCCGTAGATATGCACTTCTACG
Source organism: Gari tellinella (assembly GCA_922989275.2). NCBI lineage: Eukaryota > Metazoa > Mollusca > Bivalvia > Cardiida > Psammobiidae > Gari > Gari tellinella. Next base: position 42,193,651 of record OV277872.1, read on the forward strand.
CATCTAAGTTATCCACCATGGAAGAAAAGTTCCAATTTATACAATCATGAATATGTATCATACTAAATACTTTCTATATTCTATCAGATGGTAGCCTTCAGCAGGCTGAAAGTAATGCAGAGTGTGTCCTCCTAAGGTGCATTTTGCTTTTCTTTCAACCTGCTGGTCTCAGTCACCTATCTTCAATACTATGGAGTAAAGGGTTATGACTTTCTACATTACATTTATCCAGTATCAAGAAGCCATTTGCTGATAAAGTTCCCTGTTTACTCTTAAAGCTTGCTTGCATGCTTAAGACACATAGATGATAGACTAGTGTTTCAGTTTTTGAGCACATCTCAAGCATCAATTTAAATTTTAATGAACACAATGCAGTGGCTAAATTCGTATACACAATAATACATAGGTATTAGGATACCTTAACTATACATTGATTCAATGTATATATTCAGCAACTATTGTAGTGGCGGCCCACATTGAAAATTGGTCTGTTACCAAATATGTTATCCACAATTGATAAAGTCGTTATTATTATTATTTTTATTATTATTATTAAACAACTTTTCCATTCATATCAAACACATTCAGCACTAACCACCATTTAAACAGTCTTCACCCTAACCCACTTGCCCGAAGCCTATGGCAAGTGGTTTCTGATTGGGTCAAGTGATATTTGCATCAGAAGTTGGCAAATTACAGTGACAAAAAAAAAACAGTTTTGTAAGCTTTAGGAAAGTAGTGTAAACAAGGGCCACCATGGCCCTAAATCGCTCACCTGGAAACCATGTTAAATTTGACCTATCGTAACCTAGATTACGACTGGACATGACCCACAATAAACCTTTAGAGTGTTAACAAGATTTTTCTATGATTTGACCTAGTGACCTAGTTTTTGACCAGACACAATCCACATTTGATTTTGACCTAGATTTGATGTAGGCAAACATTCTGACAATGTTTTTGACACAGTTTTTTTTTTATTTGACCAAGTGTCTTAGTTTTTGACCCGACATAACTCATATTCAAACTTGACCTGGATATCACATAGGCAAACATTCTGACCAAGTTGCATTAAAATCCAATGAGATTTGTAGCCTCTAGAGTGTTCACAATGTTTTCCTATGATTTAACCTAGTGACCTAGTTTTTGACTGGACATGACCCACATTCAAACTTAACTTAGATATCAAAGGGGCAAACATTTTGACCCAGTTTCATGAAGATAGGATTAGATTAGTAGCCTCTAGAGAGTTTACAAGGTTTTCCTATGATTTGACCTAGTGATCCAGTTTTTGACCGACATGCTTCATATTCTAACTTGACCTAGATATCAATTAGGCAAACATTTTGACCAATGAGATTTGTAGCCTCTAGAGTGTTTACAAGTTTTTTTCTATGATTTGACCTCGTGAACTAGTTTTAGACCAGACATGACCTTCACCGTAATTTCGTATTGGCCTAAGGAATAGATAAAACTACAACTAAGAAACAAGAGCATCACTTGGATAAAGTATAATACAGCCAAATATATGAAATTTTAATATCGCGATATTATTTCGCACATCTTAATATTGTGATATACCGGTATACGGGTTTATCTCAACACAACTATTATTCATCTTCATTAATAATTTCCGCGAGTATGCTAAATAAATCTTATCATTGATAAAACTTGGTTTATAATTGTGTCTTTAGTCTTTACCTCCTAAGTAAGTAAGCAGACTATTTTTGTTTATGAAGGGCATTATTTATGAAACTAAATTTATAAAAGAAAAAATCTTAAATAAATATCATATAAACTTATTGCTGCAGACAAACTATAGGACATACTTAAAACATTGTTTTATTTCAACACGTTGTACAGAGCTACACGCATTAATTACCAAAATGAGCTTATCAGTTAGGTGTTTAAAGTTTAAGTCTAAAAAACATCTTGTATCGAAAGCAAATCAATTTTCAGTTTAGAAAGATTATTAAATTAATGTTGAGTCTAAATCTAGTTATATTAAACTTTAAAACAACTCGTGCAACAATTAACCTGGTGATTTGTAGTCAAAACAACTTAGTCCAAAACATGTCAAAAATTGACAAATATCGAAATTATTTTTAAATTTCAACTTCATAATATCAATGTTTGACCCCTAATGAACCTCCATACAAAATTTCAGCAGCTCAGGACAAGTTATGAAGTATTAAACTTTAAAACAACCCGTCCAAAAAACTTCAACCTGGTGTTTAGTAGCAAAACATCTAAGTCCAAAACATGTCAAATATTGACAAAAATTAAAATTATTTTTAAATTTCAACTTCATAATATCAATGTTTAACCCCAAATGAACCTCCATACAAAATGTCAGCACCCTAGCACAAATATTAAGCTTTAAAACAACCCATCCAAAAAACTTTAACCTTGTGATTTGTGTCGAAAAACCTAAGTCCAAAACATGTTAAATATTGACATAAATTAAAATCATTTTTAAACTCCAACTTCATAACATCAATATTTAACCCCAAATGAACCTCCATACAAAATTTCAGCACCCTTGCACAAATATTAAACTTTAAAACAAGCCGTCCAAAAAACTTTAACCTGGTGATTTGTTGTCGAAAAACTTAAGTCCAAAACAGGTCTAAAATGGACATAAATTAAAATTATTTTTAAATTTCAACTTCATAACATCAATGTTTAACCCAGAATGAACCTCCATACAAAATTTCAGCACCCTAGCACAAATATTAAGCTTTTAACAACCCGTCCAAAAAACTTTAACCATGGCCACGCTCAAGCCCACGCTCAAGCCCACGCTCACGCCGGGGGTATGACATAAGCTCTGCTGTTCTACAAAATTAAACTAGACCTATCACAAATAGTGATTCATACCCCCAGTAGAGTCTTGTCACAAGAGGTAAAGGTTTCTGGATAAGGTTGATGTGTGTTCTTAAGTGCTCCCTAACTTGGAAAAAAATAACAAAGGGCAACAACTCCAACAAGAGGGCCTGAAGGCCCTGATATCGCTCACCATTTGTAATGAAGCCTGATAGCTTTACCTTTGAATTTCACCCGTTTTATTCTAAATCCATTCAAGTTTGTCGACCTACTGTAGTATAGTAGAGTACATCAAAGGCAAATAACAATGGGCCTAAACAATACTGAAATGAAGCCTTTTTCTAGCATTTCAAAGTATATCAAGGGCAGGTAACTATTGCCACAATGATAACATTTCAACAATAATTGCACTCCTTCGAGAACGTATAGCTACATCCTTTGTGTACAAGTATAATCAAAATCCATTGAAAACTGTAGTTGCAAGAGTGTAAACACTGTAAATTATGGCATTTTCATCTTGATCTATTTGTCAGATTCCAACCATTATCACCCTTTTTCGAACTCTATGGTCATATACAATCTGGGTAAGTTTGAGAGAGCTTGGATAAATATTGTGGCCTCTAGAGCGTAAACACTGTTAAATTTATCATTTTCAGCAATTCAAAGGTAGATAACTCTTGATCTATTGATCAGATTACAACCATAATTGAACTCATCTGAAGTTTTATGGTAATATACAATCTGAGTAAGTTTGAGAAAGATTGGATATGATGCGTGGCCTCTAGAGTGTAAACATCGTTAAAAATGGCATTTTCAGCAATTCAATGGTAGATTACTCTCGACCTTTGAGTCTGATTTCAACCATAATCAAACTCATCTGAACTCTTATAGTCATATACAATATGAGCAAGTTTGAAATAGATTGGATAAAAATTGTGAACTCTAGAATGTAAACACTGTTAAATATGGCATTATCGGCAATTCAAAGGTAGATAACTCTTGATCTATTTGTCCGATTTCAATCAAAATCTAACTCATTCAAACTCTTATGGTCATATACAATCTGGGAAAGTTTTAAAAATATTGGATACATACTGTGGCCTCTAGAGTGTAAACACCGTTAAAAATGGCATTTTCAGCAATTCAAAGGTAGACAACTCTTGTTCTATTTATCCGATTTCATCCACAATCAAACTCTTTCGATTTCTTATGGTAATATACAAGCTGTACAAGTTTTAGAAAGATTGGTTAAATACTGTGGCCTCTAGAGTGTAAACACTGTTAAATATAGCATTTTCAGCAGTTCAAAGGTAGATAACTCATGACCTATTTGTCAGATTTCAACCATAATCGAACTCATCCGAGCTCTTATGACAATATACCATCTGAGCAAGTTTGAGAAAGATTGGATAAATATTGTGGCCTCTAGAGTGTAAACACTAAAATTGTTGACGCCGGACGCCAGACGACTCACACCGGACATTCAAGGATTGCAAAAGCTCACCCTGAGCTAGCTCAGGTGAGCTAAAAATGGATAAAAATAAAACAACAAAGGGCAATAACTCCAAAAATATGGATGACAGAGTAAGGGTTCTTATGCACTGCACTCTTAGTCAATGAGATCTATCTATATATGAAGTTTGAAGTCAATAGCTCATATACTTTGGAAGTTATGCTCCCGACAAGCCTAAATTGGATAAAAAAATATAACAACAAAGGGAAATAACTCTAAACATACTGATGACAGAGTAACGGTCCTTAAACACTGCACTTCTAGTCAATGAGATCAATCTATACATGAAGTTTGAAGTCAATAGTTCTTATATTTTTGAAGTTATGCTCTGGACAAGCCTAAATTGGATAAAAAAAATATAACAACAAAGGGAAATAACTCCAAACATACTGATGATAGAGTAACGGTCCTTTAACACTGCACTCCTAGTCAATGAGATCAATCTATACATGAAGTTTGAAGTCAATAGTTCTTATACTTTGAAAGTTATGCTCCGGACAATCCTAAATTGGGTAAAAATATAACAACAAAGGGCAATAACACCAAAAATACTGATGACAGAGTTATGGTTCTTGCACACTGCACTCCTAGTCAATGAGATCTATCTGTATATGAAGTTTGAAGTCAATAGCTCTTATACGTTGGAAGTTATGCTCCGGACAAGCCTAAATTGGGTAAAAATATAACTCCAAAAATACTGATGATAGAGTTATGGTTCTTGCGCACTGCACTCCTAGTCAATGAGATCTATCTGTATATGAAGTTTGAAGTCAATAGCTCTTATTTTATACTTTGAAAGTTATGCTCTGGACAAGCCTAAATTGGGTAAAAATATAACAACAAAGGGCAATTACTCCAAAAATACTGATGACAGAGTTATGGTTCTTGTGCACTGCACTCTTAGTCAATGAGATCTATCTATATATGAAGTTTGAAGTCAATAGCTCTTATACTTTAGAAGTTATGCTCCGGACAAGCCGGACGGACAGACGGATGGACGTTCTTAGGAGAGGGGTTTTGTGGGGTTAGATGCTATATAAACCCTAACCCTAAAACTAACCCCACATGCGCCATTTTCAACCCCACAATACTCTCTCTCAACCCCACAATCACTAACTGGCCAGGTTAATGACCCAAAACGACCCCCTAAGGTAGCTCCTGTAAGCCCGGACGGACGGACGGACATTGTGACTCCAGTATACCCCCCCCCCCCCCAAACTTCGTTTGAGGGGGTATAATTAATGTTGAGTCTAAATATAGTTATATTAAACTTTAAAACAACTTGTGCAACATTTAACCTTGTGATTTGTAGTCGAAAAACCTAAGTCCAAAGCATGTTGAAAATTGACAAATATTAAAATCATTCTTAAATTCCAACTTCATAACATCAATATTTAACCCCAAATGAACCTCCATACAGAATTTCAGCAGCTCAGGACAAGTATTAAACTTTAAAACAACCCGTCCAAAAAAACTTTAACCTGGTGTTTAGTAGCAAAACATCTAAGTCCAAAACATGTCAAATATTGACAAAAATTAAAATTATTTTTAAGTGAAGACAGTGAAAAATCGTTAAACTACCGGAAAAGATATGCCGTTTCGAATCCCTCTCTATATAAGTTCCTGATTTAATACACCTTCTGTTTTGCGTGCATGTAACCAAGGATTTCAGGATGTTTCGCTACCGGATTTTCGCTACCTTAGCATGTTCGCTACCTTGTGGCTTTCGCGGCTGGTCTTTTCGCTACCTAGACTTTTTCGCTACCAATTTTTATTTGTATTTCTCTTATAATTACTAATATGCGCGCACAGAATGAATTTTTATCTAGAATCTACTCATCTGGATCCAAACTAACGTACAGAAATAGAAAAAAGGTTTATTTACTAATCTGGATCCACACTAACGGACAGAAGACAAGTCAATTGTTTACCAAATATTTACACACACGTCTAGCACATCATACTTTTTTATTTATTAATCTGGATCCAAACCAATCCAATCATCATGTTTGATGTAAGTTGTTTTTTTTTCTTCAAATATTCTGGATCCAAACTAACAGAAAGAAATAATTTCAATTTTGACGAAATATTTGCACCGATGCCACACGTCGACGTCAGAGATTTTTATTTATTAATCTGGATCCAAACCAATGCAAACTCCATATAAGAGATTTTAATTAAAAAAAATCTGGATCCAACCTATGGACAGAAAAATATACAATTTATGACGTGCAAACGCCACATGTCCACATCAGATCAGAGAATGTTATTATTGATCTGGATGCAAGCCAATGGAATCACCATAGTAAATGGTTTTTATTTTATAACCTGGATCCAAACTAGCAGACAGAGATAATTACAATTTTTGACAGAATATTTGCACAGTCGCCACATCTCCACATATATTTTCATTTATTAATCTGGATCTAAACGAATGTAAGCTCCATATAAAAGATGTTTATTTATATACATGTAATCCGGATTAAAAATGAAGGAACACAACTTGGGGGTTATTTATCAATCTACGAGGGTTGTTCGGAAAGTTCGTAGAATTTTGTTATAAAATTACGTATAGTCGTAGTTTGATGCAAAAAATTAGATTAACATTAATTTCCAGATCTGTGCTACATATTCTGCGAAAATCGGCAATATACACTTAAACACATTTTTTCTATGCATCTTACAGATACATACATAACGCATACCCGGAGCACGTCATCGTCGACGCGACGTCAAACGTTATGTACGTCGAGCGAACGTCTCACTTTCTCAACATAATCACCCGCAATATCCACCCAATTGTTATGCCTTCTAACTCATTTTGCGTACGTTTCTGCATACACGTCTTCACTGAATGTAGATACAACTTTATTGGTCTGTTTGGTAAATTCAGCTGCTGAAACAAATGTAATTCCATGTAAGTTCGCCTTTAACTCTGTAAGCACTCTTAAATCCATTGGAGCCAAGCCGGGCCGTAAGGCGGATATTCTTACATCTCAAACCATAGCAAGCTGATTTCTAACTGCGTTGAAGCTGCTCTACGGCCCATTCATTATCCTGATGGGGCATTACGTGCTCAAGATTCATATGTAGTCGGTTCTCTCGTATCTCATCCGTAGTGATAATTCTGTCAAAAAAATCGTCACCTTCGGCTTCTTTGCGGCTTAGAAACACCTGAGAGCATCGAAATCAGTTCTCCTTTTCCTTGTCCGTGAACAACCTCTGCACCCAGTGTGCTCTAACGTTAGACTTACCAAGTTCATCTCTTATATTTCATGTACGGTAGGGCACGAAACACCAATTCCATCGGATATATCCTACTGTTGTTCTTCTGTCCGCATTTACCAATCTTTTGACCGGTCCTTAATCGAAGCAGCTAAGAGTGATGGTCGGTCGCTCCTAGGAGCGTCCTGGATCGATTATCTTCAATTCCTAAATAGTGAGTGCCATTTATACAGGAATGCGAGGCTGAACTTCTAGTCATATTTTCCCGTTGATTTAATCATTTTAAGAGTTATTGTCTGCGATTTACCTAGAGTAACATAATTCTCTTACAACACTTTGCAAGTCAACGTCCCTGGCCAACGTCATTTCTTTTAAGTTCGCATTTCCGCTCTCTGTAGACTAAATACTGTAATTTCTCTTCAAACGCTCACAATGTTTTGAAATTATGAGTAACTAACGTCATGACGTCATGTTACAATCAGACGTTTTCGTGCTTTTCTACAGTCAACAGAATTGAGGGAAATCACGTTTGCTTCATTAGAATAAAGTGTAAAAAATTAGAATTTTCGAGCTGCTCCGGGTCCCCGTTACTGCGTTGCTACGGTAACCTGTATATTCGATAAAAAATTGTTTGTTTCATTTCTCTCTTAGAAAATATTTTCAAAATAAGATGAGGTACTTACATACCAAATATCAAATTGATCAAATGAAGCTAACCAGATATATAACAAAATTCTACGAACTTTCCGAACAACCCTCTTAGATCCCAACTAATGGACGTAAATAGAAGATATTTTTATATACTTATCTGGATCAAAACTAACTGTGACAGAACTATTAATGTCTCTCTTTCATCATGATCTATTGTTCACACGTTTGCTCGAAGAAGCGCACATCAAAATTGACAACTGCTAATATCATTTTAACTGAACATTTTATATAATTAAACTTCAATAATTTAACAATTTTAAATACTCCTATATTACGCTAAATTTAAAGTGTATTTCATACTTATGGTAAATTAACTACGATTGGGTGTAGCGAAAATGTATGGATAGCGAAACGTCCAGCATTAAAACACCCTGGGTAGCGAACTGACAGGTGCGAACGCAGCAGGGTAGTGAAACGTCCAGTAACCTACCCAAGCACTTCATCAGAATGGGTACATGCTTCAATTCTTGCGTGAGTCCTGTAAGATCGAACGTGACCAGTGACCATGCTGAGCAGTTTGTTTACAACTGTAAACCGCTTTATGAGATGATGTAAGCAGGCCACAAGTACCATATCAAGCGATTATGTAAAGTCAGTCACCAAGTTATAGTCACAGGCACTCGATGACAAGAACGAATTAAATCGATATAAATTCCCGTGTCATATATATATATAAATAACACAAGGTTCCCCTCTTGCCATTTTTTAAAACAACGGAAGTGCTAGATAGTTAACATTGCAGCGGTTTTTTTGGGGACCCGTTCCCAATTGAAAACAAGGGATTTTTTCCCAAAATGAGCATTTCACGGCACGATTTTTTCCCAAATTGAGCCTTTTACGACTCAATTTTTTCCCAAAATCAAGTTTTTTACGCTGTTTTAGGGCATATATTTCCCAATTGAAGGGGTACCAACTCATTCCCAAAGTGGTGAAAGAAACCACTGCATTGACCCGGCTAGCTCGCGGTTTTGTACGGACATTTCGGGAACCAGCGTATATTGTTATTCTCCGTTCCGTTTGGGACTGGTTCCGGAAATTGTCCGTACAAAACCACGCGCTAGCCGGGTCAGGGTAAAATATCGGCACTTCCGTTGTTTTAAAAAATGGCGAGGGGGGAACCTTGAGTTATTCATATATGACACGGGACACGGGATTTTATATCGATTTAATTCGTTCCTGTCATCGAGTGCCTGTGGTTATAGTCCGCTCCGAAGATGTATGATCTTATGATATATGATCAAGCAACCTTATACCGGTGTATGACACTCATTCTCTGATAGCCAGGACAATTAGCCGTAGAGAAAACTGATTTTTACATGTCACGGAATCTGCATGCGTATGTCCTAGTTGCAAAGTAACAATCATCGTGAGTTGTTATGAAAAAAATCATCAACTCAGCATTAGTGGTTTTCGAAATATATACATACGCGTATTGGCACATTGCATCTTTTAGAGCAGGATTTTGAAAATAAAGGTTTTATAGACATATATAGTAAAATTAAAAGTAGGGGTACTAGATAAGTCAAGAAATGTTTAGATGTTCAACACAGTATATAACTTTTACCTCGATATGGGTTCCTTCAGATTTTGAACTTGAAAATGTGTTATATCTTGGGGTTATTTATAAAATATAAGATGAAATTACATTTTAATTGTAAATGGAACACTTTAAAGTTTTGATGAAATAGTAACAAAAAACAACATATTGAATCAAATATACATCAATTGTACACGCGAATGTGCTTTTGATAAAACCCCAAACATTTGCCAGAAATTATTACTCTACAGATGGATGTTTAACAATTCACAATTGTCCCGTTCATTACTAAGTCACTGTCTCGTAAATTACATAAACATTGCTTTCCAATAGAAATGTTTCAAGGAATTCCACGTCTAAATTTAACTTTTAAAAATGTGTGGATTCGATAACCTCTGACCAAAAATAACTCAAGCTTAAACGCGTCGCTCTTTAACAAGTTTGACGCACATTAACTGTAGTCATCAAGTTCAACATTAACGTATTTCATTGAGATACTATTTCGCAAATTAACAGCTTTTTTCAAAATTCAGAGTGTTTTTGATTTGTTTTTCAAATATAACATACTAAAAAAAGTAGATCTAGCTTTTGGTATCAGGAAATTTCCTGATTATGCAACTGTTGATAATAATGTTGGTTCTGTCCCGTTCATTATTGGTATCTTATCGATACCAGTTTAACCGAGGGCCACTAATATTGTTATATACTGAAGACCTCACTGTAACAGTAAGACACATTTAACCTTTAGTCTTTTTTAAACACTTTAATTTAGTACATCTTCGTCAAAAACGAACATTCTACCACTTTTACCCGTTGCCTTTGGGTCTGGTATAACCTTAACAACATGTATCATAAAAACTAAATTTACAGTCTATATTCTAGCAGATGGTAGCTTAATGCAGGCTGAAATTTCAGTAAAACAGAATGCGCTTTAAGGCACATTCTGTTTTAATTTCAACCTGCTTTAAGTGGCCACTTATTTTGAAAACTAGAATCAGGCTATGGGGTAATGGCTTAAGCTGCTGATCGCGACTTGACTTGCACTTGCAAACAGTTTGGATCCATATCATATGCCGCGTAATGCGGTATCTAATCTGGATCCAAACCGTTTGAATGAATGAACGATTTTATTTATCAAAGGTTCTATGAATCTCACTTATTAAGGCGGCTTATCTACAAATATATTTATAAATTAGAACTTGCACAAATAGGGCTGCCATAAGTTGATCTTGCAAAACCCTAAGATTATTTATAAACTTTCTATTTTTCAAACGCATTTATTTTAAGCAGGTTGAAAGTTAAACAGAATGTTCTTTTAGGTGCATTCTGATTTACTTTCTGCTTGCTTTAAGCTACCATATGCTAGGATAAAATAATAATATTTAGGAAAATATGGAGGAATGGCAGCCCTGTACAAAGTATGTGCATGTAGTATTCACGTGACCAGTACAGTGTGCTATTACGTCACATACGTATATGACGTAATATTTCGTTCTCACCTTGTTCAGAGATCATGATGTCACATATTGTATGTGAAGTCACAATGTGTCGCGAAAAGAAACACTTACGTCATGACGTTAGTTCATATTCTTTTATTTAAATATAAGTGGGTTGCTAATAAATCATAAGAACATTTGTGTAAAAGAGAAACGTTCATATCCTATGGAATAATCAACGGGTCAATAAACCCGTAATCAACGGGACATCTATGTTTTGACATTTTAAGACTCCCGGTATATCTTTTACGTGCATAATTAAGCAAGATATTAGATCTACTCTAGTTTCAATTAGTTATAGATTCTAAATCATTACCAAATTTGTCATTCAATAAGATATTTTGCCAATTTAATGGAAATGCATTGGTCCCGTTTATTACGTCCCGTTTATTATTTTCACTTGGATTTATGTCAGCAAACCGTTTATTTTGACTAAAATATCAAATTGCAAACTCTTTGAACGACTCAGCACTTACAGGTAGATAAAGGGAAAGAACTCCGCATGACTCACTCTTTAGCTTGGGTACACGTATCATTTCTAATACAGATATTGTAACGGACTCGTTCATTACTTTTGTAAAATTACGCATTTGTCGTGGACTTTTGGTCACAAATGAAATTCTGTATGTTTACAGTACACATTAAGTTGAAGCATGTCTAAAACTAATACGACTCCTGGTGTATTGTAGGCAATAATTATCATATATTGCAGATGTATTCAGCGTCTAAGTAAATTATTAGTTAATTGTCCCGTTCATTTCACAGAATTTGAGACACATGCACAAATTTAGCCAATTATCGTTCTTCTTGAAGTAAGTCTCAAATTAAGTTGCGTTGCACTTGATATCACCCAGAACTAAAAAAGTAATGAATTTTAATGATAGAATAGCATTTATTCGTTAGTATTTGCATCACACTTCTGGATATAACGTGCATGGAGACATGCAAAATGTGACTACCCTGTCACCTTTGGAGGGCTAAGGTGAACAGCAGGGAGCAAATTGTACGTTAAAACCTGTTTTTATTGTTTTCATTCATATCTCTTTTCATGGCTAGATATGAATGACATGTATCAAAACAGATACGTGTCAAATATAACTTATTGAATAGTGGAGACATCAATTGTCCTGGTTAAGGGAGAATGAGTGATATGTTATACCGGTGTAATCCGAAAAATCCAAATAGCAATGACGTCACTTCATTTACATACCGGAAATTTACATAGAGAACAGTTAAACTCCCGCGTCAACTGCCAAATCCATCTAAAGTGTCTATTATGAGCTTTTTCATGTAAATGTACACTTTTCTCGATAAAAGTTCATATTTGCAAAGAAATTCCAACACATTTCTAACATTTTCAAGTGACCATTTTGTTTTTATGCCGGAAATTCTCTATATACTTTTTATGTCTGCTGGTGCGCATCTTACGAAACTGTTTTCCGGTCATTGACTAAAATCGCAACATCTTGGACATTATTCTACACGAAGACATTTTTCTATAGGAATTTTCGGCAGATGCACCGGTTATACATAAGAAATGACGTTTACCCTTTAGTGTGTATCTGCTGAAATTAGATAAAACATCAGAAAACTTAAGAAATTTCTTGCTGTTTTGACGTTTGCATTTCATAAATAATACGTCCAGCAACCGAAATTAATCAGGGAAGCAAGTATAAAAGGTCTTTGCAATTATTTAAGTTTTTGATTACATTAAGACCACCGGTAATAGGTAACAGAAGCATACATGGACTATGATGCATATCCTCAATTCCTACACCTTTGGAAGCTTCTAAAATATTGGCAGTATCACAACCATATTCATATAGCTGAAGCAATGCTGAAAGGTAGGGAGTATTTGCTCAACAGTGACAGACTACCTTCCCTCATGCAATAGGTATTGAAGAATTATCTCCCCTTGCAGTTTTTTTTACCATTGCATTTGAAAGATTTTTTTCTTTAAAACACAGGATTGTCATTTTTCTTTCTAAAAACGATTGCATGCAAAATAGTGTCAAATTAATTCTGAAAATATAGCCTTTATTTGTTTTCATTTGATAAGTAGTTTATTTGAGGAAAAAAATGCATAAAATATCCAACCTCTTCGATTGACGGGTCGAACTCGCACAGCCACTTGGACTTTATCTGTCGCCATTTCGGAATTTAATCCAAATTCACACCTTTATCGAACTGTCTAATGATGAAATCCTTTTGGTTATTTGTATAAGTTTTCCAAACCTATGGAAGACAAATTTATTCACAATATTGATATGCAATACTTCACATCATTCATGCAGGCGCCATTTTGCATTATTTTGCATATGCGCAACGCAGGGCAACAACTTATGAGTCATAAGAACTTCCGGTTAGACTATATTAAAGGACCACTTTATCAACTTTTAGACTTTTGTTTCACATTAAGGGAATTGTAACGTTTTCGTTTTAACGGTCCTAAACAGCACAGCCACTATACTTTCAGTGGCACGCCCTTTCCCATTGTTTATTTACATGTATTTATAAATTATTATTTGGAGACAATTTAATTAAGTGGTCCGAGTTTCAGTCGCACAATCTTCATTTGAGCTATTGTAACTTACGAATACAGTGCTCAAGCTAGGATTTTAATAGGGCAGGGTGCTGTTGAACTTGAGGGCACATGGAAGCGGTGGGTGGGTATGGGAGGGGGTTTAACCCACTTCCATAGAGGGGGGGGGGGGTAATGGGGGACCTTCCCCAGAAAATTTTGAAAATTTAAACCTTAAAGAAGCCTTCTGGTATGTTTTCTGACTGTTGACTCTTGTGTAGGAGAAATCATAAGAAAATTGTGTGTCTCATAACCGTTTTATGGTACATGTAGGATCACCTATGTCCTTAAGAGGTCTAAAGGGAGGTTCTTCTTAGTGGTGAAATGAAGAACTTTCAAAGCATAGATCTGCCATTGATTTAGTTGAAGAACTTTCAAAGCATGGCCATCTGCCATTGATTTAGTTATTGCTGTGCTGATGTTTTCAGCGACATCTGGTAGCTTTTCTGCTGAGTGATTAAGCCAAGGAGGTATTGTATTTGTTGCTGACTTCATAAGCTTTCACCTTGACCAGGTTTTGTTGATGTTAGAGCCTGTACTGTACTCTTGGCATAGAGAACAGAGCGAAGAAGTGGTGCTCTTATCCTCCTCTCCAATTTCAAATTTAGCTAGAAGCTATAGCCATGGTCTTCCTTGTTGCCAAATAATTATAGTTTTATACGGCAAATGATATAAGGTTTGATGGTTTTGACTATAGGGAGGGGTGAAATTTTAATGCCATCAAAAGTTCACCCCTCAACTGAAGTTATTTGCAGGGCATAGTACCCTAGGGGGTGACGGGTCAAAACGGCCCAGATCCATAACGGCCCGGGTCAAAACGGCCCAGGTCAAGACTATAGGGAGGGGTGAAATTTTAATGCCATGAAAATTTCACCCCTCAACTGAAGTTATTTGCAGGGCATAGTACCCTAGGGGGTGACGGGTCAAAACGGCCCAGATCCATAACGGCCCGGCTCAAAACGGCCCAGGTCAAAACGGCCCACTTTTTGGGCCGTTTTGACCCGGATTCGGAAGTTCAATAATCGCCTATATTATTGGTGAAAATTGCGTTAATGGATGGAGAAAACGATGTCACGAATGAATTATAAGTGCTTATTCATTCGTGACGATGTGTACAAAAATATAATTATTACGAAGACGAAATCTACTAGATTGATAGGTTTAAGAATGAAAGTAAGAATGAATCCTGGTGAGCTGTATAGTGACGGGGTGACGGGTCAAAACGGCCCAGATCTATAACGGCCCGGGTCAAAACGGACCACTTTTGGGCCGTTTTGACCCGGATTCGGAAGTTAAATAATCGCCTATATTATTGGTGAAAAATGCGTTAATGGATAGAGAAAACGATGTCACGAATGAATTATAAGTGCTTATTCATTCGTGACGATGTGTACAAAAATATAATTATTACGAAGACGAAATCTACTAGTTTGATAGGTTTAAGAATGAAAGTAAGAATGAACCCTGGTGAGCTGTATAGTGAGGTGGCGTTTCATCTGGATCCAAACTGTTTGCAATGGTTATTAGAGTTTTGCACATTACAGACATGACTACTAAACTATTAACTACTGGGTGTTTAAGGCAGGTGGATACTTAAGCATTATACATAAATATTAATCTGCATCTATGTGTAAACTATTATATCTGTTTAACTTTAGCTGGATCCAAACTGTTTGCAAAGCCGGCTTTAATTAGATGAAACGAGTAACTTTATATGGTTTACATATAAGGGTATTCATTTTAATACGCCAACTGTCAAAATACGTAACAGAAACTTGCGAAATGAAAGCAGACATCGATTCTGCTTAAACGTGCAAAGTGTGCCGCAAAAGTGTGCCGCTAGAGACACGCGACTACTGTACATAATTGTTTGATTGCATTAAAGGTGTTAATCTTTGCTCTTTTACCTGCTGTTGTGACAGTTTGTTATATTAACACCTCACTGCCTTGTCTCAGGTACACTGTGTATTTGCCAACAGTTTTGATTCTCATCAGATCTGTAAAGCAGGTTCTGATCAAGATCGAAAAAAACCTGATTTTAAAACACATAAAAGAAACTAAAGAAATTGAAGCAGATACTTGTTTAAAGCAGATGACATCGTGGTAGTTAAAGGAGTTAACTTAACATATAGATCTGTTTCCAACCATTATCCAAAGTATTTCTTTAAATCAACATAAAAAGTATCGTCGCATAGCAGATTTAGTATAAAATAAACAAAATAGAACAGAAAAGATCTGACAATTTTGTGACAATGTTGTATACTCATTTTAAACTGAGTGACAACTAGTTTAGATACGTTGGGTTACCCATACAATGAAAAAACATACTTACTCCATCCAGTTCTTCTAATCTATGTATAATTTTTTTCAAGTTATATGTAAATAATTAAAAAATTATTTTCAATAATCATATAATAATCATAATACAGTATAATATTACATTCACGAGTTGGGCCATTTTGACCTGGGCCGTTTTGACCCGCATTCACCCTAGGGATAGGAGTGAACTCACCATCAAACTTAATCAACTAATTGAAAATTACATATATTTGATGTGTATATCAAATGACTAGGTTTTATGGTCTGGTGTTGACTAGGGAGGGGGTGGAAATTAAATGCCATCAAATTTTCACCCCTCTCTACAACTGAAATTATTTGCAGGTCATAGTACCCTAGGGTCTAGGGATATGAATGAAGACTAAACAACTAATTGAAACTTCCATATAGATATTTGTTGTGTATATCAAATGTCTAGGTTTGAAGGTTTGGTGTTGACGAGGGAGGGGGTGAAATTATAATGCCATAAATTTTTCACCCCCTCGAAAAATGAAGTTTTTTGCAGAGCATAGTATCCTAGGTATAGGTGTAAACTCACCATCAAAACTAAACAACTAATTACAAATTTATTATATTTGATGTGTAGATCAAATGCCTAGGTTTGATGGTTGGGTGTTGACTATAGGGAGGGGGTGAAATTTTCATCCCTGTCTCCAACTGAAATTATTTGCAGGGCTTAGTAACTCATCACCAAAACTAAACAACGTATTGAAAAGAATTATAGATGATGTGTAGATCAAAGTACGAAAGCCGAGTAGTGTCACATAAAAATAAAAATTGCATACTGAATTATCTCGTTATTACGAGATCTTTTCTCGTTATTACGAGATCTTTTCTCGTAATTACGAGAAAACTATCTCGTTATTACGAGATCTTTTCTCGTCGAGATAGTTATCTCGTTATTACGAGATAATTATCTCATTATAACTAGATCTTTTCTCGTAATTACGAGATCTTTTCTCGTTATAACGAGATGATTATCTCGTTATTACGAGATAATTTACTCGTTATTACGAGATCTTTTCTCGTTATTACGAGATAATTATCTCGTTATTACGAGAAAACTATCTCGTTATTACGAGATCTTTTCGAAGTTATTTTGACGAATATTATGGTTATAAGTATACTTCCGGTGAAACCATGAGAGGCGTTGGTTTTGTCTCACCGTGGCTGTGTCTATACGTGCGTCCGTCTGTTTGTCAGTCTGTCAACCTGTCTGTTTGTCCGTTACCTTTGGTCAAACATTTGGTCAAAGTTTTGTAATGAATATATCTCCATTCCGTCAATGATAGTATTAAAATGTTGTTATTTACTCGCAGAATATTAAGGTTGTTTTACTCATAAAATATGAACAAACCTGCCACCTCAAGTTCGAATTCATCATGTCATCACAAAAGCTAGATCATGTCAAACTATTATACAATTATGGTTTCATATGTCCGTATTTATATATAATGTTCCGTTTTACGATGATCATGCGGGCCCTAAGTTCAAGGCCAAGGTCACAGGGGTCATTGTTTTGTGTTCATGGAAAGGTATTGTCCATATACACACACATACCAATTATGAAAGGAATACCCAAGGGATAAGTTAAAGTTATTTTCTTCAAATTGTTTACGCCGTTCACGACGACACCGACATCGCAGGTTATGTAAACAAAAACATTGGTAAAACTTTTTTTTTTTTTTAACTTTTAGGGCAGGGCATCGGCAAACACGGACAGGGCGCGGCGCCCTCCTTAAAGGGCCTAGCTGGAGCACTGGAATAATATACATACATGTGATCAGTCCGTGAATATCTAAAAATATCTCATTAGGTTATTTACACGCTGCATCGCAGGTTATGTTAAAGACATTTCCTGACCTACTTTCGGTGATAACACCTAGTCAAGTAGTTTCCTCTAAAATCATGCATCTTGTGTTTTTTTCTGCCTTCCAACTAACGTAAGCGCATTGGAATTTTGCCTGCCGCACAATGGAATTAATAAAATATATTGTCTGAAAATTTCGTTAAAATCCGTCAAACAATTTCGAAATTATTGAAGATTTAAGTTAATACATTCATAGACACTGTCTATTGTAGTGTATGTATTTAAATGGGCGTACGGTGAAATACGGGCTTACGGTAAAAGTCGAATAATTTTGAAGATGTCGATTCCATAGTTATAGTTTGAACTTTATTTGATAAATGGAAGAATTGCAGTGCCATGAATGTAATTTTCTAATCAAAACAAGCAATTTAAAGATTACTAGTTTTACTTAAGGACGGCGACTATTCAATTTGACGGGTGTCAGAGTTAAAGCTACTACTGTGGGTGATCTACTAAAATAGCATGCAACACATGCATTTAGATATATTACTTAGAGTGTTGGTAAAATATCGGGTTCAGATCATATGCTTTTGATAAGGGAGTGTGAAGTTAGAGTTAGTTTTGTTTGGTGGACCTCAAATCTTTTCATTGAGAATAATACTACATACTCATGAAAAATGTAATAAAATCCTGTCAAAAAGCAGATACATATATAAATTACACATTTTCTGAGCTACCTTAAACTGATTCATAATTGTAAGCCACAAATATTTATAATCTTATCGCTGGATGATGTGTAAAAACAAATTTAGATTGGTCATTGCGAAATTCTAAAATGCGCGGGGAAAAGTTTTAAATGCAACTACGTACGAAACCCGATCACGAATTACTTAAATTCAAAAACAAATCAACCGAAAACATTTATTGTGGGTTATAAAGTCAATATGCTAAAAAATGAGAGAAGAATTATTATGCAGAACACAAACCTACAATCCAAATCAAAAGATATGTCTTATAAATAAAATTGTAGATTTTCTTAACGTGTTTAATGGTAAATGATTTCCTGGTAAATAAAACGATAACACAGCTATCCCGCCTGTTTTATTCACTGGAATGTAGCTCTTATATTTGGGTTTCGTTCCTTTTATCGAAGAAAGATAACTTTTAATGCTGAGCCATCTCTCAATGCAAGCTGGACCGTGCCGTTTTACAGTGTCTGTGGGGTGTTCCTAAAAATGGCTATTTCCCCCACTTTTAAATCCAAATTTAAAAACTAAAATAATATATTAATGTCGAAAAGAAATGTATCTACATGTTGGACAGAACGAAGTATGCACGAATTTCATATTGCGCCAATTTCTGCTAAAACATATAAAATATTTATGATAACACATAATCATGACTGTATTATAGTTGTTCAGTTTAAGATATCACTAAGTGTTCAAAATTGAACACTACCATAAAGTACCATTATATCTTAAACACTTGCTGAACACAAGGACGCGGCATGACGCGTGCAATATATGCTGCAAATAGGCGTTCAATACATGTTCTATGTTTGAACACTTGGGTTTACAGTGTAAATGGGAACTATTTTCTTCAGTGTAGGAATGAATTAAATGTGCTAAAAGACGCTTCTATTGGGTAAAGGTTTAAAGTTACTTCCACGCCTACTGAGAACAATGGTGTCTTAGTTTACAGAGGACCGGGAGTTATGTCTAAATTTAAAAGTAGATTGTTTCACTAAATATCAAAGGGAGAAAATCCATTCACAGCCGGGACGAATGTCCATTGGTGGTCTTTCTTTAGTGGTAACACCTAGGCTAGTCCGATTAATACATGGATATAAAAAATAGCATGCTTTTACTGTACAAATGTTTAGGCAAAGAATCAGTCAGGCGTTTCATGTTTGATAGTTTGGTTAGTAAAACCATTGATAAAGCCTTTGAGTGTGAGTATGTCAGGGCCTCTCTACGACGGTTTGAGGTGGTTGTTTCATTTTTTTGCAAATGTTCACATGCTTTACAATTACTTTCACGCCCAGTGGGAACAATATGGGGAGGGGGTTCATTGAATAGACTAGGGTAATGTCTTTAAAGCAATTACTTGACCTAGCTTAGGTGGTAACAATTAGTCCGAAAAAAGTTAGGATTAAATAATGGATAGCAAGCTTGTCTGAGCAAAGATTTAGATAGGTGTTTCATGTGGGGCCTGTAACATATATTTGATTGTTGGTCAGTAAACCCCATTGAAAAAACATTGAGTGTGAGTACGAGTATGTCAGGGCCGCTCTAGACAATCTCAGATTGCAAGTTTCATTTTTTGCAAATTTTGTCCATGCCTTACAGTTACTTTCACGCTTAGTGGGAACCAAGGGGTGAGGGCGGAGGGGTCATTGAATAGACACACCTACCAACACACGAATCTTGACCAGGCGGTGGGTATAGTTTGGCTAGGGTCGGCATAAAAGTGTTTAAAATATGTTTGTGTTTATACAATTGAGCCGTGCCATGACAAACCCAAATATACTCACCCAAAAAAGAAACCTTTCACTACATAGTGGGCCTATTTTCCTGGAACTGGATGGGCGTGTTATATTTTTTGAAGCTGCATACTTCACTTGGATGTGTTTGGAACATGTCTGTGAGTTTTGAGCTTTCTTGCATACGTAATGAGTGATTAAGACGTCAGTTTATATGGTAGGGGTGCAAAACGAAAATGCCAGTATGTGTGTGTATGGACATGTGAGTTTGTCATTTGCTCATCATCATCATCTTCTTCTTCATTAATAGCACCACTGTGCATAGAGTATACTCGCGATATGGTAAAAAGTAAAAATGCGTATCTATATAAAGTAATGTGTTAACAGGCTGTTTATATCAAACCGCATATCATTCAACCCATTCAACCCTATAGTAGAGGGCATTTAGCGTCAAAAACACAAATAAAGGAACTAATTTGTACAGAAATGATTTTTGTGCCCTCATATGCTACGACATGAACCGAATAACAGAAAAAAAGTCCCAAGAAATCACACGATGCGAAATATGATTTTTGGGGTAAAATGGCTGAAATAATAGGTAAAAGCACGATTTTTTGGGATTTCCAAACTGCGATCGTAGAAATCAATATAAAAGCCCGAAATTTACAGGCTAGACAAATATTCATGTAAACTATGGAATGGTACTTGTTAAGATATGTAAAATTTTCAAAAAACTAATTTTTGGGGTGAAATTGTCAAAATATTAAACCAAAATCACAAATTTTGAAAAATTCAAACAGACCGTGACATCTAAAATCAAATAAAGGAAATGGTGCACAGAATTGATTTAAATGTTATAATTTGCTTAAATATGTTCCAAATAACAGACAAAAAGTCTAGGAAAATCTAATAATGAAAACTATGATTTTTTGGTAAAATGGTTGAAATAATAACTGAAATCGCTAATTTTGGGGATTTCCCTGCTGTGATCGAGGATATCGATATAAAAGCTCCAAATCTACAGGCTAGAAAACTGTTCATGTCAGCTGTGGAAAAGTACTTGTTAAGATAAATAAAATTTTCAAAAAACTGATATTTGGGGTGAAATAATCAAAATATTAAACCAAAATCACAAATTTTGAGAATTTCAAACAGACCCTGACATCAAAAAGGAAATAAAGGAAATGGTGCACAGAGTTGATTTATATGTTAATTTTTGCTTAAATATGTTCCAAATGATAGACAAAAAGTCTAGGAAAATCAAACAATGCAAACTATGTTTTTTGGGTAAAATGGTTGAAATAATAACTTAAATCGCTAATTTTTGGGATTTCCCTTCTGTGATCGAGGATATCAATATAAAAGCTCCAAATCTACAGTATGCACACATATTCATGTCTATCATGGAATGGCTCTAGGTAGGATGAACACAACTTAAAACAAAAGATTATTGGGGTAAAAGGGTAAAATTATTCAACCAAAATTTCATATTTTTGGGATTGTTGACAGATTTTGACATTGAAATCAAAATAAAGGAAAATATGCACAGAATTGATTTATCAGCAATTATATGTTTCAATGTGTACCAAATAACAGACAAATAATGTAGGGAAATCAAAGAATCCGAAATATGATTTTGGGTAAAATGGTTGAAATAATAACTGAAAAAACTATTTTTCGGGGTAAAATTGTCAAAATATTAAACCAAAATCATCAATTCTTGTTGGTAAAATTATCTAGGAAAATCCAACAAAGCCAAATATAAATTTTGGGGTAAACTGATTAAAAAAATTAATGTAAATGCAAGTTTTTGGAAATTCCACACTATGGACTTAGACGAGAATATAGAAGCTACAAATTTACAGGTAAGGTACATATTACTGTGTACTGTAGCCTTGTACTTATTAGGATGAACTAAGGTTGAAAAAAGCTGAATATGGGGGGGGGGGGTGTGTTAAAAATGAAAAATGTAAATAGCTAAATGAAAACCCATATCTTTTCACTTCACTATACTGTGACCTTAGACATGAAACTATACGTTCAAGGTCTATAACTTACACACATACACCATTTTAATGTAGCTTAGTTCAAGTGAAGATAAATCAAAGAGTTTAATTGATTAAAAGTTTTAAGTAAAAATGGTAAACTTAAATAGGGCACATTTTTAATGTATATATTATGACCTTTAATATGATTAGAAAAGCTCTAAATCCATTTGAAAGTACATTGAGTACATTGTTACAGCAATATAACATGAATATAAAACTTAAAAATATAGTTAAGAAACATATATGAATGGAGACTTTTATAATTAAGGATAACTACTATTTTGAATTTGTTTTGAAATTCATTACTAAGGTCAAACAACTAGGTCTGATATGTCACAGGGTGGCCGAGTCCATTTATAAGGGAGATCAGCATTTCAGATGTCCTCGTGTCAAGTTTTAAAGGAAAAGGTTCGGTTATATGTACAAACAATAAGCGAATTAGTTATTGGAAAAAATAACGTAGGCTTGACAGTCCTTTCAAATGAGACCTGCAACTAGTTTATCCAAAATTACACATAACAAGCTCAAAAATATATTATAGTGATTTGGAAAAATACACCCCCTCCACCAATAAAAGAAATCAAAACATAAACGAACAATTTTCTGCATTGTTGGATTTTCTGCACGATACTGGTTGGTTCTGGTGTTGGTTGGAAACAAATAGACATGAGCTATCCTGTACTTTGAGCTGTCATAATGGAATCTGACAACTGTGTGAAATATCAGCAAATCATAGTATACGCACATTGGGCATACATCGTAATTAATGTAATTAATTGATCTAACAGTGCTTGCTATATATACATGTATATGAAATAACTGATAGTATATATATCACCAGGTCAATAACAGTCAATATTCTTTTTGTGGTGCTTATTTTCTACTACCAGTGCACACTCTGATTTGACAAGTGGCATTTTAAATGCTGCTTCTAAGCTAGTACATTGGTTTAATTATCAAAATGCTGTCATTTAACCCTTATTGTGTGTGAAACGAATATAGGTTGTTACTTAACCCTAATTGTATGCGGAACGAGAATATATATCATTGGCAAATAGTGAGGACCCAAATCAGAGTGATTATAGCCTACAGTACAAAGTATATTGTGTCTTACCTGTAAATTTGAGGCTTTTACATTTATATCTAAAGCCATGTTGTGGAAATTCCAAAAAATCACATTGAAACTAATTGTTTTAACCAGTTTACTCCGAAATGTCATATAATGTATTTGGCTTTGTTGGATTTTCCTTTATTTTGCTGTTATTTAATTCACTACATAGTGGGCCTATTTTCCTGGAACTGGATGGGCGTGTTATATTTTTTGAAGCTGCATACTTCACTTGGATGTGTTTGGAACATGTCTGTGAGTTTTGAGCTTTCTTGCATACGTAATGAGTGATTAAGACGTCAGTTTATATGGTAGGGGTGCAAAACGAAAATGCCAGTATGTGTGTGTATGGACATGTGAGTTTGTCATTTGCTCATCATCATCATCTTCTTCTTCATTAATAGCACCACTGTGCATAGAGTATACTCGCGATATGGTAAAAAGTAAAAATGCGTATCTATATAAAGTAATGTGTTAACAGGCTGTTTATATCAAACCGCATATCATTCAACCCATTCAACCCTATAGTAGAGGGCATTTAGCGTCAAAAACACAAATAAAGGAACTAATTTGTACAGAAATGATTTTTGTGCCCTCATATGCTACGACATGAACCGAATAACAGAAAAAAAGTCCCAAGAAATCACACGATGCGAAATATGATTTTTGGGGTAAAATGGCTGAAATAATAGGTAAAAGCACGATTTTTTGGGATTTCCAAACTGCATTGTTGGATTTTCTGCACGATACTGGTTGGTTCTGGTGTTGGTTGGAAACAAATAGACATGAGCTATCCTGTACTTTGAGCTGTCATAATGGAATCTGACAACTGTGTGAAATATCAGCAAATCATAGTATACGCACATTGGGCATACATCGTAATTAATGTAATTAATTGATCTAACAGTGCTTGCTATATATACATGTATATGAAATAACTGATAGTATATATATCACCAGGTCAATAACAGTCAATATTCTTTTTGTGGTGCTTATTTTCTACTACCAGTGCACACTCTGATTTGACAAGTGGCATTTTAAATGCTGCTTCTAAGCTAGTACATTGGTTTAATTATCAAAATGCTGTCATTTAACCCTTATTGTGTGTGAAACGAATATAGGTTGTTACTTAACCCTAATTGTATGCGGAACGAGAATATATATCATTGGCAAATAGTGAGGACCCAAATCAGAGTGATTATAGCCTACAGTACAAAGTATATTGTGTCTTACCTGTAAATTTGAGGCTTTTACATTTATATCTAAAGCCATGTTGTGGAAATTCCAAAAAATCACATTGAAACTAATTGTTTTAACCAGTTTACTCCGAAATGTCATATAATGTATTTGGCTTTGTTGGATTTTCCTTTATTTTGCTGTTATTTAATTCATGTTGAAACATACTCAAACACATAAATCAACTCTCAACGCTTTTCCCTTTATTTGCTTAAGGCTTTATTTGGAGTTTTCAGACCAGGAGATCTCTGCTAAAATCTCGAAAATTGGTGTGTTTTTTTTAATTATTATAACAACTTAACTACATAAATCAGTTTTTGACAGTTTTATTAATCTTTATAAGTACCATTCCACAGTGCAACTGAGTATTCGTTTAACCTGTAGATTTGGAGCTTTTGTTTTAATAGCCACCACCACAGTAGTAAAATCCTAAATAAAGCCCATTTACATTTTATTTTTCAATGATTTTACCCAAAAAACATATTTGGTATTGTTTGATTTCCCTAGATTATTTTTCTATTAATTTGTACATACTAGTATTAAAGCATATGATAACGCATAAATCAATTTTGATTTTGATGGCAGGGATTGTCTACAAAAATCCCCAAAATTGGTGATTTTGGTTTAATATTTTGACAATTTAAACCCAAAAATCAGTTTTTTGAAAGTTTTATTTATTCTTACTAGTACCATTACACAGTTAAAATGATTTTTGTCTAACCTGTATATTTGGTGTATTTATATTGATATCCACGTTCACAGTAGGAAAATTCCAAAAATTCGCATTTTCATTTATTATATCAACAATTTTACCTCAAAATTCATTTTTAAAGTTTTATTTATCCTTAATAATACTTTTCACAATAGAGATGTATAAGTATCTAGCCTGTAAATTTGGAGCTTTTATATTGATAACGAACGACACAGTACTGAAATCCCTAAAATTAGCGTTTTCATTTACTATTTCAACAATTTTGCCTCAAAAAAACACATTTCGTATAGATTGATTTTCCTAGAATTTTCTTCTATTATTTGGTACATGCTCTACCATATAAACCATTTCTGTGCATATTTTCGTGTTTGACATCAGGTAATCTCTACTAAAATCTCCAAAAATTTGGTTTGTGTTTAATATTTTCATGAAAACCATTTTTTGAAAGTTTTATATATCCCAATTAGTACTATTTGACAGTGCATAGATTTTTTTTTCTGTTATTCGGTACATATTGGAGCATATGAAAACGCAAAAATCATTTCTGTGCATTTTTTCCCCCAAATTTTTTAAATGCCCTCTACTACAAGATCTTAACGTGTGTTCATTTAACTAAATTCATTTTCACTGACATAATAAACTTTTATTCAAGCATGCAGATATTCTTACAAGTAATTTATAACATTTAAATGGAATATGTATCTTGCATGAAGATTTAGAGCTAAATGATTCATATTCAAAGCCACTGGAAACAAAATTCCTAAAATCCTGATTTTTAGGAATTTTCTAAGGTTTTACCCAAAAATATATTTGTTTTTAAATAATATTTCATTGTTTATCTGGTAATGATCTTTTTTAATTTAATTTAATAGAACATTTTGTGTAACGTATTGAGTTGGAGCATTTATATTCATATTAAAGCCATAATATATAAATTTCAAAAATTCATGGGTTTTTTTGTTGTTTTTTTAAACATTTTTACCATAAAAACACATTCTTTTAAAACAAATATTTATCTTAACCTAATAACTTACTTTATTTAGAAGGTGTGTGCAACTATTATTTCAAACTTTAGCATTTTTTTTTCATAGTTAAGGACACAGTATCGAAATTCCAAAAATGTGTGTTTTTTAACTTATTTTTTACAATTTTACCCCAAAAAATCCAGTTATTTTAATTTTTCTTAAACTGGTGTGGTACTAGCCTGGAGTGTAATGGAATATGTGCCTAATCTGAAAATTTGGAGCTTTTTTGTTCAAAACCATGGTCACAGTGGCGAAATTCCAAAAATTCGCATTTTCGTTTATTGTTTTAGTCATTTTACCCCAAAAATCATATTTCGCATTGTGTGATTTCTTGGGACTTTTTTTCTGTTATTCGGTTCATGTCATAGCATATGAAAACACAAAAATCATTTCTGTACAAATTAGTTCCCCAAAATCTGTAAATTCCCTCTACTACTAGCGACACGTCCTTTACAGACTTACTCAGGTTTATACACTTGTTCTATCGAAACAGTGTAGACCCAGATCAGAGAGTTCATACGGGATTCATCTGAACAAGGTCTGCACTGTTTTGGTTTATAACATAATGTACAGAACAACATTAAACGGTCAAAACATGACGAGACTTGTTTGGACACCGGAATGGTTGACGTTTCAGTGGTCGATGTGTTTAACCCTTTACCCATAGCCTGTTTTTTAATTTTGAAAATAGGTGACTACTTAAAGCATGTTGAAAGTAAAGCAGAATGCGCCCAATGTGCATTCTGATTTACTTCCAGCCTGCTTTAAGCTACCACCTGCTAGAATAAAGAAAATAGTTCTTATGATACATATGTATGACTTATATACTGACACGAAAAAGAAACTGTGCACTTTTATTTATGCTTTTCGGTGGATTACCGGAAAATAGCAGTGGATTATCACTTGGTAATCCACTGCAGTGGATTATCACCAATCGCCGTTCCCCAAAAATCGTAGTCAATCGTGTCTTATCGTTAAATTCCGGCAGTCCGATTTGTCGCGAACCACTCAACGGAAGAACACGAATCCAAAATCGGGAGCAACGACGTAATTCGGATGACGTCAAATCAATAAATAAGTGACGTCATCGTACGGGAAACTGTTTCGTTAATGTGTTCGATGTAAACTTGGGGCTCAACACGGGGTAAATCATGTACTTTCGCTTTCACAATTGTCGAACAATTTCGTTTAAAAAGTGGCTTAAAAGCATAAATAAATAGAATAATTGTATTTTGTCAGTATAAGATCGATTTTAATCCATTTCGTGAACATCAGACTGTTATATTTTCACTCGTGGCTTCGCCACTCGTGAAAATATAACGTCTGACGTTCACTCAATGGATTAAATTTCTATCTTATACTTAAAAAAACAATCCGTTTCTTATATTTGATGATTTGGTTTAAAAAACCCAACCTTGAATATGATTTTGTCAGGGCCTCTCTAGACAGAATAAGATAGTTTGCGATATTTTGAGCACAAGTCCCATGCTTCTACAGTTAATTTCACGCCTATCAAGAACAGTGAGAAATGTCTTCCTGACTTACTTTTTTTAAGATAATCCCTTGGCAGGCAATCATGATTTTATGCATACCTGTTACAGCGTACTCATTTACCACTGTTTGCTGTTTAGGGTGCAGCGTGCACGGTACAGTAGAGAAAACACGTTCTTTCCCAATAAACACAGTTACGCTTAAACTATTAGTTTCATTGCAAACAGTTTGGAGCCAGATCAGACGCCGGGTAACCCGGCGTCTGATCAGGCTCCAAACTGTTTGCCACTCAAATTAAAACTGGTAGTCGGAATTGTCAAACGGTTGATATTTTCTATATTTCATTGCAATGCGTTTGCGTTTGAACGGAAGAATTACGTTTTCTTCACTGTATTTCAGACTGGAAGCCAACTCGCAATCGATTACTATCGACTTCTTTACTGAACTCATCACTGTATTGCTGTGATTAATTGAGGCGTTTCATGTGAGGCCCGACTGTTGAATTTGATAGTTTGGTAAGTAAAACCCTTTGAAAAAACCCTTGAGTGTGTGAGTATGTAAGGGCCTCTATGGACAACTTGAGATTGGCGAAATTGGCTGTGCACACGTAACTCCTGCTTTACAGTTACTTTTACGCCTATCAAGATTCAAGAACAAGAGGGGAGGGGTCCATCAAATGACTGAGGAAATGTCTTTAAGCAGCAATATAAGCAGCAGACCGTTCTTTACTAAACGTTTACTTCTGTATTTTAGTATTGCGTAAAGACGTTACTTGACCCCGTAGATAGTTTGAGTCAAAACATGGAGAGTATGCATTTACTCGGGTAGCGTCCAGGCAAAGAATTAGTCAGGCGTCTCATGTGAGGCACGCACCATATATTTGATAGTTTGATTAGTAAAACCCATCGAAACCCCCTTTGAGATCTAGTCTGTAAAGGCCTCTATACAACACTGAGCCGTTGCCTCCACACTTTTCTAATGCTTTATCTGTATTTCCACACCTAGTGAGAACAATGGGGGTCTATGAATGGACTGGGGTTATGTCTTTAAGAAATATAAAGAAGAAAGAATAAACAAAAATAAACGAATTGCCAAATATATAGAATTTAGAAATTAACTAAAAAATATAATACCTTAAGGTATAGCTGGCTGGTGAGCTTAGTGTTAATGGAAGTTGTTTTGAAACTTTTCTTGAAGAATGATATTTAATAGCCTAAAGAACAATGTGTGCAAATATAGGCAAACACCTGGAATTTTGATGATTTTTGTTTTCAGCTAATGACTACAAATTTACCTTGCGAAATAAGAAGTTCACAACTTTCATAACAAGAACAGCAAGAAACAATTTGAATAAAAGTGTTCAGAAAGATGTTATCAACTATTTAAATTCAATGTTGTTTTTCTTGTTTTATTCAAAGATATGGTTGGTGAAATAATTGGTCAGAAAAAATAGAAAGTATTAGAGTCGGGATTTGTTGTAATAACAGATTTTCTTATTAGAATGTGGGAAGTTTGAAGTTAAGATACGGTAGAATGTACCTACCTTAAAAAATGAAATTCTGTCATTAAAATGAAGTATTAGTTATTCATAGACTTGCATAAAAGGTTAATTATATTGTTTAAACATTATAATGGGCAATATCGATCTTGAAAAGGTTGACGTTTTGATAAGCTTCAATGTGTGGCTTTATATTTCGATCAAATCTTATATACTGAGTTTATTGACTTTTAAAGCGACTTGCAACAAGATGGTGCATTTGCAAAAATAAAAGAAAATACTCAAATATAACCAAAAGGGTTGCATTATCGTGCATCTGGCATTGGAAAAATATGACCAGTCTAAAAACACCCTCTAGAAAAGTTTTCAAATCAATTTTTTTTAGATACTTTCCATCGTTTTATCCATAGCGTCGAAAGACGCTATGGAAATTGATCACGGGCTGAGACATAAACCCGAGCCGAATAATTTAGTTGCATGTACTCTCCATAGCTACACACTGAAATACGTTCACTCGATATAAGAATTGTTCCGTGGCCCAGTGGGTCAAGGGGTTTCCTTATGTCTTATGTCCGCCCATGCCGGGTCCCGGGTTCGATTCCCACCAGAGCTCAATATTTTTTTTTTATTAAAATGCATTTTTTAAATAGAATTTCTTATCCTAAACTAATTCTTACCCGTTTATATAATCGTTTGTCTCATAATTAAGTCATTAAACTAAACTGTTCTTGTAATTGGACATACATCTATATAATTGGACCATAACCTGTTTCTTGATCACTGCGTTATGGACTGACAAGTTTATAAAATCGGACACTATATTTAAAAAAAATATTTTGATTGAATGGGACTCGAAGCTAGTACTTTTAGATTGCTAGTCAATCACTCCACCAACTCAGATATCGAGGAAGACATTGCAGTCTATCAACCTTTTCTTTATGTAAATTTTGTAGTAAAACACGTGCGGAAAAAAGTCTATATCGTCGAGACGCATTTCGGCTCGTCTGCAAGAGAGACTAGTGAGTGGCCTTAACACAATATACAATTAGGCTGTTTACAAAACAGTACCGAGAATCGAACATACAACCCTTGCACTACCAGTCAATGACAATAGCGACACAGTGGCTTTTCGTAATCGGCTGAAGTATATTTCGTGAACATTCTTTGACTATAGTTAAAGTACATTGTATACGAAAAGTATACGGAAAGTAGCGATAGTACCAACCAAAGGCGGCGGAAAAAGTGATGATTGCCAGGTCAACTCTTATAGTATGCGTCGTAATCGTATTTATTAATTGGCATGTAAGGACAAACCAATGAAAATCACAATTCATGAAATATCACAGTAGTATTGAATAAATCGAAATATATTATTTTTTTTAAACAATTTCGAGAAATTAAGGACCAGCATATGCATGCATATCTATAACAATTTAAAATTGTGCATGCACCAAAATAGTTTATAAAATAAACGTGCAAAATATAGAGGTCCGTAAATATCGTACGGCCCACTGGGCATATATTTCATACTTATTTTCGAATCACCAAAATACTGTACTACTACGCCGACTGTAAAGACAAACTTAGATCACCACTAGGTATGAGCGTATTGAAACATTTCCAAGTGTCCTTAGACCTAAAAACATTATCCCGAACAGTCCCGCAAACTCAGGCTGAAGAGCTCTAACTAGTATGAACAGTGACTCAGACTGTTTTTCAAATTTAGACGTTGCAATGATAATGACGTCACGTTGCTATTGCTTTCTGCGCATTCTGCTTTACTTTCAACCTGCTTTAAGTAATCGCGTTTAAAAACATAGAAAATTTGAGAATCTTAGACTTTTTTCAAAATCAACTCCTAGCAACCCTGTGCTAATGATGAGCACTCTCGCGATACATGGACCATATTGATCGTTCTGTTTAACATGCCTTGTATCACATATAGTACTATCAGTTTTATGTTATTATGTATATACGAGTATGTTATGATGATGAGCTTGTGTGCTTAAGTCACATAAAACATCGTTCTGTTCTATAATGACGTAATTTTGAAAACGAAACTAGATTCTAAATGTCAAATGATCATTTTTAGTCATTTAGAACAATTTTAAAGTAAATATCAATTAAAATTTGAATATAGTATCAGATAAGCCTTTTCCAAACACATTGATGTTGATTTTCTTTATATTAGTTTGATAGGTGTTTTTATCTACGGATGAATAAAACCGAATAACACTTATGACGAATCGTTTTCCTACGAGCCGAGGGAAAAAGTGAAAGTAGCACCGTTCGGATTTTCGTGTCATTTTGGTGTTTATGTGATAAATAGGATATCAAATTCGTGTGTTTTCTGTCGTGAATTTATTGAACTCGTCGGATAAAATGATATGTTGCTCGCCAAGGCTTGCAACATATTATTTTATCCAAAATGTTCAATAAATTCGCGACTGAACACACACTCATTCAATATCCTCCATAAATACTTAAGGCCTAAGGATAACCCTTAAGCCAATGTAGTCCATAAAACCATAATGTTTGGCGCAAAGAGCTAGGTAAAGTGTCATTAGTAGAAAGGTTGAGATGGACGAAATCTTTGATATGTACGTTTGAATGACGTGATACAGGGTGTTGAGTCTGTTGACATTGCAAATAGCAGTGATATGGAAG
Source organism: Gari tellinella (assembly GCA_922989275.2). NCBI lineage: Eukaryota > Metazoa > Mollusca > Bivalvia > Cardiida > Psammobiidae > Gari > Gari tellinella. Next base: position 42,225,954 of record OV277872.1, read on the forward strand.
AAACAGCTACAAACCATCTCGGTGGTAATCATGGTATTTATCTCCGATTAAATTTGCGGAAATCGAAGAGTTGTTTCGATTCTTTAAAACAGAACAGAACAGACCATAATTTTATTCAGATTTGTACGAAGTACATCATCTCAATCACATAGAAATAATAATACAATGAATAAATATCATCACACGACAATATGAGAAAGTAACTGTTGCAGCTTTTAGGATGAAAACATCAGTTATTCACGTTAAGGGAATGCCTTATTCTAAGAGCATCTCATACATATATACTAAAGTTACACAAAATGTTTTTGTTAGCTGAGTTCAATAGTTCAATACATTGAAACGTTGATGGTCTTTGAAAATAACGTTTCTTCAGATGTTTCTCCTCTTAAATCAACAAAGCGAGAACAAACACAAATAAAAATCGTACCAGTCTTCTATATCACCAGAATTCAACGTAATTTAGGATAAGTGTTCAAATCACGCGACATCAAACACGGCGTCCTATCACGATCCAAATTGTTTGACGCTCGTGTTAAGGGTGTATCAATGTCATAAGCCAATTTTTCAAAGTATCAAACTTTTTTTCTAACATTGTTTTATTGGAAGAGCTGTTTATGATGAATGAAAAAATGAAAAAAATATATATGGTGGTGTCCTTTTTTTGAGCTACAGCGATTTGAAAAAGGTATGTCAAATTTGGATTTTTTTCTTCAAATTTTACCCTTTCAGAGTACAAGCTTCAGTAAAATCTATTTCAAAACAAAACAAAAATGGTAATTAGGGTTTTCTTTATTTATTTCATGTCTAAGGTGGTATTTTCACATATATAAACCAAATTTAGACAAAGCAGGCACCAGGTTTGAACAATATGGATCCTTGAATATCAATAAATATGCTTTATATAGGGCATGATTTCATTAGATTTTTTTATTTTATGAAAAAAAGTAAAAAAGTTTGAAAATGAAATAGTTATAGTATTAAACTTTTTCTTATATTCTACCAGATGAAAGCCCATGCTAAGGCAGTTCAAAATATGAAAAGAAATTGAAAGGTCAGTGTTGAAATTTTGAGATATTAAAGAAAAAAGAGTTATCTCCCCTTACAAAATTTACAAAAAAGTACCATATCGATGATATTTAGAGCTTTATAAATTTCACATTTGGTGCCTTTTTTTTCTCTTAAATTAGTTTTTGTATGAAGAAATACTACCATAGATAGCAAATAAACAACACAAAACCAAATTATCATATTTGTTTTCATTTAAAATGGATTTTATTGAAACGGGCTGTTTGAAAAGGACAACATAAGAGGAAGTGGGTTGGGTAAATTTTACATGGCCGTAGAGCCAACTGTTGTTCATCAAAATGTACACTTTTTCTATTTTTTCATTCATCTTAAATAGCTCTTCAATACAAAAGCATCATAGAGTGTTTTCATATACTTTGAACATTTCCCAAATGCATGACATTGATACACCCTTAATAGAGGATTATCTTAAGGTGCTGTCACACCTTACCGGATGGCGTAAACGGACGTCAAACTGAAAGAAAATTTGTCTAAGAACGATATCCGGTGACAATTATCATCCTCGCTGCTGCGCGAGGCGCTCGCGTTTTGGGCATGGAACGAATACAACGCACGATGACCGAACAATTACCGGTAAACTAACGGTAAATTAACGGACATAACCGTACGAACAACGGAGGAATACCGGATAAAACGAAAGTGTAACGCATGAGAAACTGACGCAACGTTCTTGGAACGTTTGAGAAACGTTCTTGTTCGTGTCACGATAAAACTGGTAAAAATACATAGATCGAACAAGAAATGCTCACAGTACATAATACGCCCTTCAGGAAGCATAACTCATGAAAAACTCGGCACATTTTGCCGACTTCCAAACTCAATGGTCGATATGTAGTTTATAGAGACAGAATCAAATAGAAAATATCAGCTTAATGTGTAATAACATGTGCAAAGAAAAAAGCGGAAAAACAAACAAAATTCTAATATTTCAAGTTCAACAAGGGTCATAGCGTATGCATTTCGAGTAATTGTCCGTTGAACCTGCGGTTAGTTGCCGGAACATTGGTCCGTTGAACATGCGGTTAGTTGCCGCCACATCTGCTGTTGATCCGTTGGATGTCAGGTCATGGTCCCGCCGGTTCACCGGATATCGACGAATACGTACAGTACAAGTACAGGACAATGAACGCATGTATTCCGAACAAAACGTATGCAACGCATATCTACCGTACATCTAGCGTTCATTTTTGTCCGGTGTCATCCGTTCCCAAGTTTTCAACATATTTAAAACTTTCCACCGAATTGAACGGACATCACCGGACATGGCCGGACAATAAGCGAATATACCGAATAAGACACGGACAACAAACGAATGCGAACAGGGGCGAACGGATTCGAAATTTTGTTCTCCGTTAGACGTCCGTTTACGCTATCCGGTAAGGTGTGACTGGGCTTCAATCAATGTAATATGTGCTTATACATATTATGTGATAAATAGAATCTCACATTCGTGCTCATTATTTCTCATTTTTAATAAATGAGTTGACTAAAATGAATATGACGCTCGCCAAGGCTCGCGTCATATTCATTTTAGTCAATACGTTTATCAAAAATGAGAAATAATGAGCACGAATGTGAGCTTCTATTTATCACATAATATGTATAAGCACATATTACATTGATTGAAGCCGTAGTTAGTAGACCCTTCGCTGTGTAGATTTTCCGCCAAAACGTTACGTTGTTAACGTTAAGTCATAGCAAATGACGTCATTTGGTGTCCCGCTACATACAGCGCTTGTGGACGAACAGATTGGACCGGAGCCCAAAAAACGATATTCCATTAGTGGATTACGATATTTACATACTGGCTTTATGTCACTACCAGACCGCAAGTTATGTGATAAAAGACATTACTTGACCTAACTTGGGTGGTAACACCTAGTCCGAAAACGGTTAGGATTAAAATAACGGACAGCATTCTTTTACTGTACAAATGTCTAGGAAAAGAATCCATGTGAGGCCCTTACCTTTTTATTTGATGGTTTGGTTAGTAAAACCCATTGGAAAAACCCATTGAGTGTGAGTACGTCAGGGCCTCTCTAGACAGCTTGAGATGGTTGTTTCAATTTTGCAAACTTATCACATGCTTTACAGTTACTTTCACGCCTAGTGGGAACAATTCGGAGGGGTACACCTATTGTTATTGGTGTGTTTAATTTAAATAATTACACGCTGGATGAACACACCATATATAGCTTCGGTTCATATCGATTATTTCCGCTACAGTACGTTGTAACTGAAAATTATCATATTTTATAACCACGCCCTGTAATCTCTGGCTCCATCACATTTTCGCGATGTATTTAAAAAAAAGAGCCAAAGAAACTTCCGAGAAGCAGCCAAAGACAGGAAATGGCCACGAAAAGTAAGACAAACAATGCATCGTGCACATCTTTCTTCTTCTATAAAAGTCATTAAGTGTTTTTCCAAAAAGCGGGCTTCGCCATTCCACATAGAAATGTTCATATCTTAAGTCCGTGTTGATTGATTTGCAAAACAATTTTGTTTGTAACCGTTATATTGAACAAAGTTTGGACAATGACCCGATCAAAACCGAAAGTAGACCCAAAACATGTCTGTTCGATGTTTTATTCCGAATGTCATTACTTTACGCATGGAGCGTTATTGACTGATATATACTTGTTCAAATTTGCATTATATTACGTTATCAATCACCAAGATCATGTCCTACTCGCCACTTGAATTGATTGAGAAGGAGCCTGCGATATAGAGAGGGGCGAAGATGCAGAGATGGAGCCAACGTATGCACAAACTAATTATAAAACAAAGAAACATTGTCGCCGTGAATTTGTTTGTTTTTATTTTAATTTTGATGTATTTATAAAAGCTCGTCATTAAAAGTAAAGATATGAGTCATACAGGGGACATTATATACAAACCACACAGTCTCTCAAACAGCACCGTTACAAAAAAGACAGCATATTTATGTTAAAGTGTAGCGAAAGACAATGAGAGTAACCCACGGAAATATAACACAAGAGGGCCTGAAGGCCCTGATATCGCTCACCATTTGTAATGAAGCCTGATAGCTTTACCTTTGAATTTCACCCATTTTATTCTAAATCAATTCAAATGTGTCAACCTACTCTAGTATAGTAGAGTACATCAAAGGCAGATAACTAGAGCCTAAACAATACTGAAATGAAGCCTTTTTCTAGCATTTCAAAGTATATCAAGGGCAGGTAACTATTGCCACAATGATTAGATTTCAACAATAGTTGCACTCCTTCGAGAAGGTATAGCTATATACTTTGTGTACAAGTATAATCAAAATCCATTGAAAACTGTAGTTTTAAGAGTGTAAATGCTGTAAAATATGGCATTTTCAGCAATTCAAAGGTAGATAACTCTTGATCTATTCGTCCAATTTCAACCATAATCACCCTTTTTCGAACTCTTATGGTCATATACAATCTGAGCAAGTTTGAGAGAGCTTGGATGAATATTGTGGCCTCTAGAGCGTAAACACTTAAGTATATCATTTTCAGCGATTCAAAGGTAGATAACTCTCGACTTATTGATCTGATTACAACCATAATTAAACTCATCTGAAGTCTTATTGAAATATACAATCTGAGTAAGTTTAAGAAAGATTGGATAAAATTTGTGGCCTCTAGAGTGTAAACACCCTTAAATATGGCATTTTCAGCAATTCAAAGGTAAATAACTCTCCACCTATTAGTCTGATTTCAACCATAATCAAACTCATCTGAACTGTTATAGTAATATACAATCTGAGCAAGTTTGAGATAGGTTGGATAAAAATTGTGAACTCTAGAATGTAAACACTGTTAAATATGGCATTTTCAGCAATTCAAAGGTAGATAACTCTTTATCTTTTGGTCAGATTTCAACAAAAATCGAACTCATCCAAACTCTTATGGTCATATATAATCTGGGCAAGTTTTAGAAAGATTGGATAAATAGTGTGGCCTCTAGAGTGTAAACACTGTTAAATATGGCATTTTCAGCAATTCAAAGGTAAATAACTCTCCACCTATTAGTCTGATTTCAACCATTACCACACTTATCTGAACTGTTATGGTAATATACAATCTGAGCAAGTTTGAGATAGGTTGGATAAAAATTGTGAACTCTAGAATGTAAACACTGTTAAATATGGCATTTTCAGCAATTCAAAGGTAGATAACTCTTTATCTTTTGGTCAGATTTCAACCAAAATCGAACTCATCCAAATTCTTATGGTCATATATAATCTGGGCAAGTTTTTAGAAAGATTGGATAAATATTGTGGCCTCTAGTGTGGCACCCTTAAATATGACATTTTCAGCAATTCAAAGGTAGATTACTCTTGACCTATTAGTCAGATTTCAACCATAATCGAACTCATCCGAACTCTTATGGTAATATACAATCTGAGAAAGTTGGAGAAAGATTGGATAAATATTGTAGCCTCTAGAGTGTAAACACTAAAATTGTTGACGACGAACGACGCCCGACGGACGACGGACATTCAAGTATTGCAATAGCTCACCCTGAGCTAGCTCAGGTGAGCTAAAAAATCAGTCAACGGGATTATGAAATGTATAGATGTATGTCAAATGCTGAACGTATAAATATTAGTTCAGAGTTACAATTTATATGTTAGAAAACGTATTTCAAAGAAAGAAAAGTATTTATATGTTAGAAAATACATATCTATAAAATATATATGTCCTATATCTTTCCATTCAATATGCCCCAAAGACCTTCCTACTTTGCCACAATTATGGGGCTTAATTGTCATGGGGAATCTTTTCTGTTTATTAGACCGAGATCATCCTCTCTTCCAAGAACTTTAAGGAAGGCAGGTCGGTGGTTTTGATCCCATCCGCTGCTTAGAAGGTGATTAGCAAAATGCATCTTCCTGAAAACATTATCATCTCATCTTATCATTCCTCATCATTTATTGGCGGTATATGACCTATTTTGTGTCGCAGTGTCGTAAAACCAAACTTATCCATCCATTTTCCATTCGCTCCATCCATAAAATGCAAACATCATTTGCTTCTTCAATGACGAGCATAATCAGAAGATTTTGTTGCTCTGCTTGCTTCAATAAATGTTCAACGTCGTATGAAAGTGTCTGGTCAGGATCGTCATCCATGGCAAACCCTTGTACCATCGAATATTGTTGTATTCTCTATTTATACCTATTAAGGGCCATTTCTTTGTTTATTCGCAGTTGCCGAATCTCCATGAAAGTTTTTATGTTGGTATACATCTTGTGTTCTTTGCACACTTTCAACACGTGGTTCCTCACAAAGTTCGAACAACTCATCAAAAGTCAAGTCTTTCTCAGACGAAACTGGGCTAGCGTTTGTAACATATGAATGCAAAATTGTAGATTCATCCTTATGGGGGTTGGAAAAATCTAATTAATTTTGGCTGATCTCTTTGATGGGGAACTGGTTGTGTAGGTGCGATTTACAGGTGACATTTTTGGTCTTTAAATGAATTGTGTTCTTAAGAGGGTTATATTTCTGCAGTGGATGGTTCTTTTTTCTACTGGAGATTGGTGTGCTTGTCAATGTCTTTCTTCTTCCTTTCACCCTTGTTCGTGTTTTGAAATGTTTTTTTCATGTCAAGAGAGTCTTGTGGTTTCTTTTAAATACACCCATCTGGAAATATAAATATTCGGGGTTTACATAAATTGCAACAATTCACATTTTTGTCGATTTTAACTAAATAACCAACTTGTAAAAAAAACCGCAATATTTTTTTTATTTAATATTATAAGTTACACAGTTTTCAGGTGACCTAATATGGAATATACACTGCCAGTAAATCCCATATGGAATTTACTGGCAGTGTATATTCCATATTAGGTCACCTGAACACTGTGTAACGTTTTTATCCTACCGACTACCTTTTATTCTTGACAAAATAGATTAAAGGCGGTCACTGTCATATAATATGAAAACATGACGTCATCAATCATTATCTTAACATTAGTGCGTGACGTAATGTTTACGGCCCAAAAACTGTATACATCTTAATCAGCAACCGTTTTATAATGACTTGTTTATTGTATACAGTGGGGTCAATGTTATTCTTTCCCGTTTAAACGCAAACGAAACGCAAACGCATCGTACTAAATGTACAAAATAACAACTTTTTGACAACTCTGACTATTCATTTTTATACAACTGGAAAACAGTTTGGAGCCTGATCAGACCCCGGATTACCCGGGCGTCTGATCTGGCTCCAAACTGTTTGCAATGGATTTTTTAGTTTTAAGCGTAAACGCGTTTATTTGGAAAGAATAACGTTTTATCCACTGTACCTGGTACAAAATCAACGAATATGTGAATTGTTTGAATGTTTACATAAGCGCGGCCGTTATAGAAACCAAATGACGTCATCTTCATTGAACGTTAGCCATTTTGAACGTTACGTTGCTAACGTTTTCTCGTGCATAAGATCTGTTGCCCCCGGGCCAATATTATTAGGTTGCTGAAAGCAGTGGATGGAAAATACACGGCTTTCACGTGACGCCAATTCACCAATCGGATAGCTAGAAACTTGTACGAGGTAGGATAATTAGTTTTTATGCCCCCAGAATCTACGATTCGGGGGCATATAGTTTTTGTCATGACTGTTGGTTTGTCTGTCCGTCCGTCTGTCTGTGCCAAAAACCTTAACATTGGCTATAACTCTTGCATTTTTGTACAAAGGCCTTTTATACTTGGCATGTGTCTTCCCTGTATCAAGACCTTTCCAACCATACAAAACTTTTTGACCTTGTGACCTTGACCTTGACACTTGACCTACTTTTGTAAAAATCTTAAAATGGCTATAATATTTGCACCAGTTGGCCCAGGGCTTTCATATTTTGTATGTATATTTCTTGTGTCAAGACCTTTCCAACCATACCAACATGTTCGACCATGTGACCTTGACCTTCACCGTTGACCTATTTAATCAAACTTTAACCAAAAACCTTAACCTTGGCTATAACTTTTGCATTTTTGAACCTCGGCCTTTTATACTTGTCATGTGTATTCCTCATGGCAAGACCTTGCCAACCATATAAAACTTTTTGACCTTGTGACCTTGACCTTGACATTTGACCTACTTTTGTAAAAATCTTTAAATGGCTTTAACATTTGCACCAGTTGGCCCAGGGCTATCATATTTTGTATGTATATTTCTTGTGTCAAGACCTTTCCAACCATACCAACATCTTTGACCTTGCGACCTTCACCTTTACCTTTGACCTATTTAATCAAACTTTAACCAAAAACCTTAACCTTGGCTATAACTTTTGCATTTTTGCACCTGGGCATTTTATACTTGGCATGTGTATTCCTCATGGCAAGACCTTTCACACCATACAAAACTTTTTGACCTTGACCTTGACATTTGATCTTCTTTTGTAAAAATCTGTAAATTGCTATAACATTTGCACCAGTTAGCATAGGGCTTTAATATTTTGTATGTATATGTTTTGTGTCAAGACCTTTCCTACCATACCAATATCTTTGACCATGTGACATTGACCTTCACCTTTGACCTATTTAATCAAACTTTAACCAAAAACCTTAACATTGGCTATAACTTTTGCATTTTTGAACCTGGGCCTTTTATACTTGACATGTGTTTTCCCTTTCTAACCATACAAAACTTTTTGACCTTGTGACCTTGACATTTGACCTACTTTTGTTGAAATCTTTAAATGGCTATAACATTTGCACCAGTAGGCCTACGACTTTCATATTGTGTTTATATATTTCTTGTGTCAAGACCTTTCCAACCATACCTACGTTTTTGCCCTTGTGACCTTGACCTTTGACCTTTAGTTGTATAAATCTTTATACGCCTATAACATTTGAACCAGTAGGCCTAGAGCTTCCATACTTTATATGTTTCTTGTGTTAAGACTTCTCCAACCATGCCAATGTTTCATTTACCCTACGACCATGACTTTTGACCTTTTTTTGCAAATAAGCATTACATTACAGAACATGATGCTGGCTGGGGGCATTTGTGTTTCACAAACACATTGCTTTTCATCTGATCATCACCAAACTTTCTGAAAATGTTTGTTGACATAAAATGGAGACCAATTTGGATAACCAGCGGCACCAATTTATGCTAAGTCCTTTGGAGTAATGGCCCTTGAAGTCCTCAAAATGGCGCTCCACTACAGTTTCAGCTCTCTAACTTTTACGTTTGATAGTCTGGATTCCCCTCCCTGTATCATCGGGGGCATTCGTGTAACTGGGACACGCTCTTGTTTTTATTTGCAAATGTTACCAATTTATACGCTTGAACTTTTGGGCGATATATTTTCCTACAAATCAAGTCACCAAATCTTATTTATTGAATTCGTAACTTCACCGATAGGTTACTGTGTTCAAAATATTTTGATACGAAAAGAATTCTTTATTCGAAGAAGATAATATTTTGCACATTTTGTCATACTGCATTAAATGCGCTTGTTGGCCCCTTCACTGCAAATTGACTCTCTCTCTATAACACAGGCTCCGTCTGAATCGATAAATTTGCGAGTATGACAGGAATATAATAATTGGTAACATAAAATGATTCAAAATCGAACAAGTATATATACTCAATTCCAAAAGAAACTGTGAACTTTTTACTTTCAAATATTTTAATACCTAGAAGACGTATCGATTTAAAATTTCGAACACAATATCTCATGTATATTTGCCATCTATCAATAATAAAATATGCTACTTAGTATGAAGATTTTTTAGGTTACTGGAAATACGTTATTTTGCATGTTTTCCACGTGCAGCTCAAGGAAAATGCACATGTCACCGAAAAACGTTTACGAGTGTAATTTGTATGCCTTATACAAAGAAAAAAGTTGTTGTTTTTTACACATGTACAATGCTGTTTAACATATTTTATTGCCATTTATATGTATAACCATATAGCACAAGTGCAATAATCATATTTAACAGAATACAAATATAAGAGCAAAAGGGGCGGGCCACAAGTTCTGCCAACATAAGTTACGCCCCCTCCTTTATGTTTAGCTCACCTGAGCTAGCTCATCTGAGCTAGCTCAGGGTGAGCTTTTGCAATCCTTGAATGTCCGGCGTCCGTTGTCAACAAATTTAGTGTTTACACTCTAGAGGCCACAGTGTTTATCCAATATTTCTTAAACTTGCTAAGATTTTACATTGCAATAAGAGTTCAGATGATGTGCTTATGGTTGAAATCGGACTAATAGGTCAATAGTTATCTACCCTTGAATTGCTGAAATGCCATATTTAATGGTGTTTAGACTCTAGAGGCCACACTTTTATCCAATACTTTTCAATTTGCTCAGATGGTATATGACTATAAGAGTTCAAATGAGTTAGATTATGGTCGAAATCGGACGAACAGGGCAAGCGTTCACAATTGCTGAAAATGCCATATTTTACAGTGTTTACATTCTAGAGGCCAAAGATTTTATTCAACTTTTCTCAAACATGCTCAGATTGTCTATGGCTATAACAGTTCAGATGAGTTCCATTATGGTTGGAATCAAACGAAAAGATCAAGAGATATCTACTTTTGAAATGCTGAAAATGCCATATCTAACAGCGTTAACAATTTAGAGACCACAATTGTTATCCAATTTTTCTCTAACTAGCTCAGATTGTTCATAACCATATTATTTTGGCTGAAATCGGATCATTATGTCATGAGCTATCTGCCTTTGATGTGTTGAAAATTCCACATCTGACAGTGTTTACACTCTTAAGGCCACATTTTTATCCAATATTTCTCTAACTTGCTCATATAGCATATGACTATAAGGTCTCGGATGAGTTTTAAAATGGTTGAAATCTGACGAACAAGGCAAGAGTTATCTGCCCTTGATGTGTTGAAAATGTCATACTTTACAGCGTTTACACTCTTGCAACTACAGTTTTCAATGGATTTTATATACTTGCATACAATGTATATAGCTTTAAGTTCTCGAAGGGGCGCAGTTATTGTTGAAATCTGATTATTGTGGCAAGCGTTACCTGCCCTTGATATACTTTAAAATGCTATAAAAGTCTTCATTTCTGCATTGTTTAGGCCCTAATTATCTGCCCTTGATGTTCTCAACTGTACTTGAATAGGTCGTATTCCAATAATTAAATGGGTTTAGATTAAAACGGATGAAACTCAAAGGTAAAGTTATCAGGCTTCAATACAACAGGTGAGCAATATCAAGGCCCTTTAATACCCTCTTGTTTACACATGTATAGTGAATTACATTATTTATAAAGACCCCACTCGCTTAAGTCGAACTTATACGTATTTTTCAGTCGAAGTTCGATACCATGAGCCTATTTAAGTCTAACTTCCCAACATTTGAAACTAATATCACGTTTTAAAGGGACTCGCAACCGGATGGTGTACTTGTCAAAATAAAATAAAATACTCAAATAAAAGCAAATTTGTGGCATTATTTGGCTTCTGACATTAAAAAAATATGATCAGTCCAAAAAAAGTCTCAAGAATCGTCACCGAATCTTAGATTTTTAGATATTTTCCATCGTTTTTCTATACCGACTAGTAGACGGTATAGTTGTTGTCGTTGCTTCTCTACACGGGCTTAGACATAAACACGAGCCGAATTACGAAGTTGTATGCACTTTCGATAGCTACACATTGAAATACGTTAAATCGATCCGAGATAAACGGATAGTTCCGTGGTCCATTGGTCTAAGCGGTTTCCCCTATTTTGCCTTCTGTCCGCCAATGCCGGGGCCCCGGGTTCGAATCCCACCAGAGACCAATATTTTTTTTATTGAAATACATTTTTTTAAACAGAATTTCTTATCCTAAACTAATTCTTTACCATTTATATAAGCGTTTGACACATATTTACAAATTACTATTTTTAATGCACCATCTGGTTGCGAGTCGCTTTAACGGTGAAATATGGGAAACATCGACCATGGCGGATTTCGGACATTTCGAGAAATGACCATTTCACTTAGGGCATTGCATGAAACCTTCAGTCATTAGTACAGATGGTCTGATCATTGAGCGTCTCATGGAAGATTAATTTTATCAAATGAGTTCTCTCGCTTAATATAGTCTTTTTTACTATTAAAATTATTATTAGTGATTTCACAAAACGCCTTAATCGACTATAGCTCTTTATATTACATTGTAATGATTGGTAATTAAACGTTGCGACGTAGAAATTTCACGAAATGCTTACATCGACATAAGCTTCTTATATTACTAAATGTATTGATTCGTAAGAAAATCAAATACGACAATTGTTTATTCATAATCTATTCACGATGACAGGGCTGCGATAAGTTGACATGAAAAATCCTAAGATTTCCAAATTTGCATTTTTCAAGTGCGATTTTACGAATTATCCCACAGCCTATTTCTAGTTTTGTTGACATGTGACTACTTAAAGCAGGCTGGAAGTAAAGCAGAATGCGCCTTAAGGCGCATTCTGCTTTACTTTCAGCCTGCTTTAAAGTTACCATGTACTAGAAAAAATCCGAAGATTTAGGAAAAATCCGGAGAAATGGCAGCCCTGTGATAATACAATGTAGACATATTTCATTATTATATTTTATCATATCTAACATTTTACTCCATATCCCGTTTCTAAGTTTTGAAGCTGGTTGAAAGTAAAACAAAATGCGCATTCTGGTTTATTTTAAGCCTGCTGTAAGCTATTTATAATCTGATAGGATATCAGAAATATTTATTTGTTTATTCATAATCTACCGGTATTCATAATCATGCAATATCATATTCAACCCATTACTCAACAGCCCTTTTCTATGTTTGAATACATGTTATTATTGAAAGCTGTTTGAAAATAAAACAGAATGTTTTAAACCTACTTTAAGCGGCAATATGCTCGAATAAAGTTCATTGTTTATCATTATCATAGTTCATCATATTTATTCCATTACTCAATATGACCTCAATGGAAATAAAGGACCACAGTGGAAGTAAGACTAAAATGAAATCATACACCAAACTCAGTGTATTGGGCACTTGAACACCAGGCATGGTGTACACCAAACTCAGTGTATTGGGCACTGGTTCATTAGTCACAGTATACACCAAGCTCAGTGTATTAGGCACTTGTACATCAGGCTAGGTGTACACCAAACTCAGTGTATTGGGCACTTGTACACCAGGCACAGAGTACACCAAGCTCAGTGTATTAGACACTTGTATATCAGACACGGTGTACACCAAACTCAGTGTATTAGGCACTTGTACATCAGGCACAGAGTACACCAAGCTCAGTGTATTAGACACTTGTATATCAGACACGGTGTACACCAAACTCAGTGTATTAGGCACTTGTACATCAGGCACAGTGTACACCAAGCTCAGTGTATTGGGCACTTGTACATCAGGCACGGTGTACATCAAGCTCAGTGTATTGGGCACTTGTACAACAGGCACAGTGTACACCAAGCTCAGTGTATTAGGTACTTGTACATCAGGCACGGTGTACACCAAACTCAGTGCATTAGGCACTTGTACATCAGGCAAAGTGTAAAGCAAACTCCGCGTATTGGACACTTGTACATCAGACACGGTGTACCATAAACTCGGTGTATTTGGCACTTGTACATCAGGCACGGTGTACACCAAGCTCAGTGTATTGGGCACTTGTACACCAGGCACGGTGTACACCAAACTCAGTGTATTAGGCACTTGTACATCAGGCACAGTGTACACCAAGCTCAGTGTATTGGGCACTTGTACATCAGGCACGGTGTACACCAAGCTCAGTGTATTGGGCACTTGTACAACAGGCACAGTGTACACCAAGCTCAGTGTATTAGGTACTTGTACATCAGGCACGGTGTACACCAAACTCAGTGCATTAGGCACTTGTACATCAGGCAAAGTGTAAAGCAAACTCCGCGTATTGGACACTTGTACATCAGACACGGTGTACCATAAACTCGGTGTATTTGGCACTTGTACATCAGGCACGGTGTACACCAAACTCAATGCATTGGACACTTGAACATCAGGCACGGTGTACACCAAACTCAGTGTATTGGGCACTTGTACATCAGGCACGGTGTACACCAAACTCAGTGTATTGGGTACTTGTACATCAGACACGGTGTACACCAAACTCAGTGTATTGGGCACATGTACATCAGGCACGGTGTACACCAAACTCAGTGTATTGGGCACTTGTACATCAGGCACGGTGTACACCAAACTCAGTGTATTGGGCACTTGTACATCAGGCACGGTGTACACCAAAGTCAGTGTATTGGGCACTTGTACATCAGGCACGGTGTACACCAAGCTCAGTGTATTAGGCACTTGTACATCAGGCACGGTGTACACCAAGTTCAGTGTATTGGGCCCTTGTACATCAGGCACTGTGTATACCAAACTCAGTGTATTGGGCACTTGTACATCAGGCACAGTGTAAACCAAACTCAGTGTATTCGGCACTTGTACATCAGGCACAGTGTACACCAAACTCAGTGTATTGGGCACTTGTACATCGGGCACAGTGTACACCAAACTCAGTGTATTGGGCACTTGTACAGCAGGCACAGTGTACACCAAACTCAGTGTATTAGGCCCTTGTACATCAGGCACTGTGTAAACCAAACTCAGTGTATTGGGCACTTGTACATCGGGCACAGTGTACACCAAACTCAGTGTATTAGGCCCTTGTACATCAGGCACTGTGTATACCAAACTCAGTGTATTGGGCACTTGTACATCAGGCACAGTGTATACCAAACTCAGTGTATAAGGCACTTGTGCATCAGGCGCAGTGCACACCAAACTCAGTGTATTGGGCACTTGTACATCAGGCACAGTGTATACCAAACTCAGTGTATTAGGCACTTGTACATCAGGCACAGTGTACACCAAACTCAGTGTATTGGGCACTTGTACATCAGGCACAGTGTACACCAAACTCAGTGTATTGGGCACTTGTACATCAGACACAGTGTATACCAAACTCAGTGTATAAGGCACTTGTGCATCAGGCGCAGTGTACACCAAACTCAGTGTATTGGGCACTTGTACATCAGGCACAGTGTATACCAAACTCAGTGTATTAGGCACTTGTTCATCAGGCACGGTGTATACCAAACTCAGTGTATAAGGCACATGTGCATCAGGCGCAGTGTACACCAAACTCAGTGTATTGGGCACTTGTACATCAGGCACAGTGTATACCAAACTCAGTGTATAAGGTACTTGTTCATCAGGCACGGTGTATAACAAACTCAGTGTATTAGGCACTTGTACATCAGGCACAGTGTATACCAAACTCAGTGTATTGGGCACTTGTACATCAGGTACAGTGTATACCAAACTCAGTGTATTGGGCACTTGTACATCAGGCACGGTGTACACCAAGCTCAGTGTATTAGACACTTGTACATCAGGCGCAGTGTACACCAAACTCAGTGTATTAGGCACTTGTACATCAGGCACAGTGTATACCAAACTCAGTGTATTGGGCACTTGTACATCAGGCACGGTGTACACCAAACTCAGTGTATTGGGCACTTGTACATCAGGCACAGTGTACTCTATTCTCGGGGTATTGGGCACTTGTGCATCAGGCACGGTGTACACTAAACTCAGTGTATTGGGCACTTGTATATCAGGCACCGTTTACACCAAACTCAGTGTATTGGGCACTTGTACATCAGGCGCAGTGAACACCAAACTCAGTGTATTGGGCACTTGTACACCAGGCACAGTGTACTCTATTCTCGGGGTATTGGGCACTTGTGCATCAGGCGCAGTGTACACCAAACTCAGTGTATTGGGCACTTGTATATCAGGCACCGTTTACACCAAACTCAGTGTATTGGGCACTTGTACATCAGGCGCAGTGAACACCAAACTCAGTGTATTGGGCACTTGTACACCAGGCACAGTGTACTCTATTCTCGGGGTATTGGGCACTTGTGCATCAGGCGCAGTGTACACCAAACTCAGTGTATTGGGCACTTGTACATCAGGTACAGTGTATACAGTGTATACCAAACTCAGTGTATTGGGCACTTGTATATCAGGCACAGTGTACTCTATTCTCGGGGTATTGGGCACTTGTGCATCAGGCGCAGTGTACACCAAACTCAGTGTATTGGGCACTTGTGCATCAGGCACAGTATACACCAAACTCAGTGTATTGGGCACTTGTACGTCAGGCAGTGTATATCAAACAGTGTATTACTCAATGCATTGGACACTTGTACATCAGGCACGGTGTACACCAAACTCAGTGTATTGGGCACATGTACATCAGGCACAGTGTACACCAAACTCAGTGTATTGGGCACTTGTACATCAGGCACAGTGTATACCAAACTCAGTGTATTGGGCACATGTACATCAGGCACAGTGTACACCAAACTCAGTGTATTGGGCACTTGTACATCAGGCACGGTGTACACCAAACTCAGTGTATTGGGCACTTGTACATCAGGTACAGTGTATACAGTGTATACCAAACTCAGTGTATTGGGCACTTGTATATCAGGCACAGTGTACTCTATTCTCGGGGTATTGGGCACTTGTGCATCAGGCGCAGTGTACACCAAACTCAGTGTATTGGGCACTTGTGCATCAGGCACAGTGTACACCAAACTCAGTGTATTGGGCACTTGTACGTCAGGCAGTGTATATCAAACAGTGTATTACTCAATGCATTGGACACTTGTACATCAGGCACGGTGTACACCAAACTCAGTGTATTGGGCACATGTACATCAGGCACAGTGTACACCAAACTCAGTGTATTGGGCACTTGTACATCAGGCACGGTGTACACCAAACTCAGTGTATTGGGCACATGTACATCAGGCATGCTGTACACCAAACTCAGTGTTTTGGGCACTTATACATCAGGCACAGTGTACACCAAACTCAGTGTATTGGGCACTTGTACATCAGGCACAGTTAAACACCAAACTCAGTGTATTGGGCACTTGTACATCAGGCACCGTGTACACCAAACTCAGTGTATTGGGCACTTGTACATCAGGCACAGTGAACACCAAACTCAGTGTATTGGGCACTTGTACATCAGGCACAGTGAACACCAAATTCAGTGTATTGGGCACTTGTACATCAGGCACAGTGTACACCAAACTCAGTGTATTGGGCACTTGTACATCAGGCACAGTGTATACCAAACTCAGTGTATTGGGCACATGTACATCAGGCATGCTGTACACTAAACTCAGTGTATTGGGCACTTGTACATCAGGCACAGTGTACACCAAACTCAGTGTATTGGGCACTTGTATATCAGGCACAGTGTACACCAAACTCAGTGTATTCTGCACTTGTACATCAGGCACGGTGTATACCAAACTCATTGTATTGGGCACTTGTACATCAGGCACGGTGTATACCAAACTCAGTGTATTGGGCACTTGTACATCAGGTACAGTGTAACCAAACTCAGTGTATTGGGCACTTGTACATCAGGCACAGTGTACTCTATTCTCGGGGTATTGGGCACATGTACATCAGGCGCAGTGTACACCAAACTCAGTGTATTGGGCACTTGTGCATCAGGCGCAGTGTACACAAAACTCAGTGTATTGGGCACTTGTGCATCAGGCGCAGTGTACACCAAACTCAGTGTATTAGGCACTTGTACATCAGGCACAGTGTATACCAAACTCAGTGTATTGGGCACTTGTACATCAGGCACGGTGTACACCAAGCTCAGTGTAATAGGCACTTGTACATCAGGCATGGTGTACACCAAAGTCAGTGTATTGGGCACTTGTACATCAGGCACTGTGTATACCAAACTCAGTGTATTGGGCACATGTACACCAGGCACAGTGTACGCTTGTACATCAGGCACGGTGTACACCAAACTCAGTGTATTGGGCACTTGTGCATCAGGCGCAGTGTACACCAAACTCAGTGTATTGGGCACTTGTGCATCAGGCACAGTGTACACCAAACTCAGTGTATTTGGTACTTGTACATCAGGCACAGTGTATACCAAACTCAGTGTATAAGGTACTTGTACATCAGGCACGGTGTACACCAAACTCAGTGTATTGGGCACTTGTCCATCAGGCACAAAGTATACCAAACGCAGTGTATTGGGCACTTGTACATCAGGCACAGTGTACACCAAACTCAGTGTATTGGGCACTTGTACATCAGGCACAGTGTATACCAAACTCAGTGTATTAGGCACTTGTACATCAGGCACAGTTATACCAAACTCAGTGTATAAGGTACTTGTACATCAGGCACGGTGTACACCAAACTCAGTGTATTGGGCACTTGTACATCAGGCACAGTGTATACCAAACTCAGTGTATTAGGCACTTGTACATCAGGCACAGTGTATACCAAACTCAGTGTATAAGGTACTTGTACATCAGGCACGGTGTACACCAAACTCAGTGTATTGGGCACTTGTACATCAGGCACAGTGTACACCAAACTCAGTGTATTAGGCACTTGTACATCAGGCACAGTGTACACCAAACTCAGTGTATTGGGCACTTGTACATCAGGCACAGTGTATACCAAACTCAGTGTGTTAGGCACTTGTACATCAGGCACGGTGTACACCAAACTCAGTGTATTGGGCACTTGTACATCAGGCACAGTGTACTCTATTCTCGGGGTATTGGACACTTGTATATCAGACACGGTGTACACCAAACTCAGTGTATTGGGCACTTGTACATCAGGCGCAGTGTACACCAAACTCAGTGTATTGGGCACTTGTACGTCAGGCAGTGTATATCAAACAGTGTATTACGTTATTGTGAATGCCATTATTCTAAACCACACAACACAACATACACCATATATTGGGCATTTTAATATAGTATATCCTGCATTAAGAAATTCTAAACATGGGACTTCTATTCAGTGGTCGCTTAAATATGAGATTGATTGTTATTAACCTCATCTGAACATTGGCTAATAACTTGAATTAAGATTATTTTCCCCGGGAATAAGTGTAGACTTTTCAAACAGAGCCTATGAGAAAATATTGCAAACACGGGTCGGACAGCTTTATTCAGGAGTTGTCTCATCATCGTCGACATTAAGTTAACTCTTTCGCTACCAACGTCGCCAAAAGGCAATTTTGCAAACAGTTTTTGATTCTGATCAGACGCCGTGTAACGCGGCGTCTGGTCAGGATCCATACTGTTTGACATTCGTTTCGATATTTCTTAAGTTATACTCTCTGAAATCTAACTTTGATATGATCTTGTAGACATGTTCGTTATAAATGCACGTACAGTGGCGTTATTTGACGGTATTTGATCAAATGAAAAGTAGATATTGATACATTAATTATTTCCCGAGGGTACCACAAGAGAATATCGGCGATCTAGTTTATTTTAGCATCAGTTTAAGTTGATAGTTAAGACTACCTGTTGGATTCCGTTGTATACATTGTCTTTATAATAGAAGTCTAGTAAAAATAAAAAGTGTTTTTTTTGTTGTTTTTGTGGTTTTTTGGGTAATAGATCTAGATCTATGTATCAAGTACCTGTGGATTTATGTGTCAAGTAACTGTGCTCTGGAAGTCATGTGTTTTGATGGATCGATTTAAGTCTATTAATTGAGAAGCATTTCGGTAAAAGCCAAATTGAAATCAAACCAGTGATTTCAGAGATTTTTCTAGATGTTTTGCATGATTACTATAGCAACCATATTATATACCCAACCCAACTTTTCGAATAAATTTTGAAGCTCCAACCAAATGAATAATTTTTGAAGCATCGACCAAAGTACATACAGGGATAATCTATACTAAAGTATATACTTTAGTATAGATTATCCCTGGTACATATAGCCTGTGTAAGTCTATTAGTTACATTTGGGTAATTGGTTCCAGAGAAGTCGTTTGCATTTGTTAACGGACAGATAGGTGGACAACAGACAAAGGGACTATATTTTGTCTATATTTTTTTCAGAACCTGATGAGTGCGACTCATATTTGTGTTTGCATTGCTTCAAGTTTTTAACTCATTGACCTCTGAGACTCCAGTGTTTAAATGGGTCTAGTCCATTTTAGTATTGCCTTTTCCAATATAATTCAAACCTCGATAAGTTAACTTGCCTAAGTCAACTTGACCCCTAAAACTCCAGTTCAATTTCGGTAACTCCATGGGGCTCACTGAAGTTAAACATAGCCACATTTTACTTTCGAAATGTGGTTAGTTTGGCTTAGTCAAATTTGAGTTGTTTGGGTTCAACTATATTGCAAAATGACAATTAGCCTCCTGAACTGGGTGTACACTGTTTGCCAAGGAAAAGAGTTGTTTTAAATGTCCATGTTAACTGTTTCAACTGTGTACAGGATGATTGTATACATGTACCATGGTTCAGTAGTTTAACCTTTACAACACTATGTAAATGTAGTGTGTAACAACTCTATGCAGTTTTTTTCAGGAAAAATGTCAGAATGTCAAACAGTTCCAGATAATATACCAGGACTACTCATCATCTCGTCTTGCTCCAAACTGTTGACAATGAATCACATGTATGCACATAGCATGAAGCAGGTAAAGTCACCATTTCAAGACCATTGATGTACCCTGTACATGCTGTAGCTCCAGCGCGTGTCGTCTGTATGGAATTGCCTGGCAGCTAGATATAGGGTGTAATATAAGTTACCAACATAATTATTTCCTTTGTAACTGTTTATTTTGTTTAAACAGTATTGTTCCAAGTTTTCATATGCATACAAAGACATATAAAAGTACAAGGTTTGAAAACAAGCTATAAATCTTATATGAACAGAATGCAGGTCTCATTTATTTCAATTGTCACAAGGAGATCGATTAGCCATTAGTGTTGAGACTGATGAAGGTATTAAGATTTTAGTACAGTCAAACTTCCATAGCTCCAATTAGCTTAACCCTTTACTCCATAGATACACACTTTTATGTAAAAAGTTTATTCCTCCAATGAAGAAAATAGTTCCAATTTATATTGTCATGAATAGCATTTGTACCACAAGAAATATTTGCTTTATCCTAGCAAATTTGAAGACAGGTGACCACTTAAAGCAGGTTGATGGATGGATTAGTTGGGTTTTACGGCGACACAAAATAGGCCATATAGCGCCGATGAATGAACAGGGGTGGTGAGATGAGATGATGGTTTCAGGGAGATGATTTCGGCTTATCTCATTTATTGCTAAGCCGTGCATGGGATCGAAACCACTAACATGCCTTCCTTTTAGATCTTGTCAGAGGGGATAACTTCGATTTACTAAACAGAAAAGATTCCCTATGACAATTTAACCTAAGAACTGCGACTGCATTTAGGGTAAATCAGGTTGATAGTAAAGCAGAATGTACCTTAAGTATAAAGTATTTTAGGTGGTTCTCTATTTTCTTTTTGGAGTAATTTTGATTGGCATCAAAATCATCCACTCTGGATAACCATTTTGCCAATGAGCTAGCTCCTTTTTCTTATGATCTGAGTCTGTCTTGCCAACAAGGGGACCAATGGGTATAGAGTGTTTGATTTGAGTCTGAAATCGTTCTCAAACTTTAGATTGGTCAGATTTGAGCAACAGCTCAAATCTATTCTTGCTGATCAAATGCTTGGGAATTAACTCAGACTCAACTCACGTCTTTTATAACCTTGGACTCTGAGCTAAATATATTGGAACTTGGTACATAACACTCAAGAATGATCTCAGGCTAAACTCATACCTTTTATAACCTTGGACCATGGGCTAAATATTTTGGAACTTGGTACATAACACTTCCTGTACTAGACACAATAGGTCTATGGGGGTCATCTATCTTATGAATTTATGATAAGCCATTAAGTCTGCAACTCAAAGTCATGTGACTTCCGCTGACCACAGCTCAGTGTGTTGATGAAGGCTTTGCTCGGAGTCAATGCTATGTGTGATTTATCATTTTAAAGAGCAATTCTTTGCAGATACGATGGTGATGATGGTATATACTCACAAGAAGATCACAAAAGTCCATAAATCACAACATGAACCTAAATCACCCCTACTTTAGGACACTAGACATTTTGTGTGTGTTGTTGAGGTAACTTTTTGAACAAATGTTGATACTATAATGATCATTGCGGCTTTATTATTTTGAATAAGTTTATGAAACTTTCTGTCAAGTAAAATCAGACAAATATGCACACACTTCAGTTTTAAATGATATTATTTTATAAAATAAAAATTATTTAATAAAAATATAATTAATAAAACAAGCACCTTAGAGCTGATATCCCCTACCGCAGCGATTGTCGAAAAAAAGTGGCAAACTTTATTGTGGGAGGAAGGGGCAAATAATGATCACCTGTCTTTAATGATCAACATTCAAAAGCTTTTTACAAAGTTTTATAAAAATCCATTCAATTTTGTACACGTTAAAGCCTTACGATACAAAAATAAAGCCTTTAGTAGCAAATCTGAGTATGACAGGGGCAGGTAACTCTTGATTCAATTTCAACAGTAATTAAACACTTTTAAGAACTTATAATTGTGTGCAAGTATTATCAAAATAAATTCTGAACTGTAGAATTTAATAGATTGCAAACACTGTTAAACATGGCATTATCAACTCATCAAGGGCGTAACACTCTTTGACAATTTTGTCCGTTTTCGACAATAAATGATTGCATTTGAAAACTAATGGTTAAGCAGCTATGTATTTATACTTTATAGTAGATCTATAATAAAGTTTTATAAAAATTTATTCACTTTTGTCTATACTAGCGTGTAAACTGTACTAAAATAAAGCCTTTTCTAGCATTTTTAAGTTCATGTATACATACAGGGCAGATAAATCTTGCCACAAGTATCTTGTTTGACAATAATTCCATCCTTTCAAGAAATTATACTTATTATATACGTTCTATGCAAGTATTAATAAAACTCTGTTTAAAACTGGAGTTACTAGAGTGTAAACACTCTTAAATATGACATTTTCAACTCATCAAGGGCAGATTACTCTTGACTAATTTGCACATTTTCGACAATAATTGAACTCATTCTATAAATAATAGCCATATATGGTTTATTTTTTTTTTTCACAAAATCCATTCACATTTGTACACACTAGCATGTAAACAATAAAGCCATGTTGAGAATTACATAAAGGGCAGATAACTCTTGCCACAAAGTATCATTTTTTGACAATAATTGCACCCCTTATAGAACTTATATTTATATACATCATGTGTAAGTTAAATCAAAATCCATTAAAGACTAGTTTCTAGATGGTAAAAACTGTTACATATGTTTTTTTCGACTCATCAAGGGCAGATAACTGTTGACTAGTTTCTCCGTTTTCAAAAATAATCACAATTATTTGAAAACTAATAGCCATACATAGTTTAAGAATTTTTTTTATCAAAATCTATGCATATTTATAGATACTAGTATGTAAACAATATTGAAATAAAGCATTTTCTAGCATTTCTAAGTACATCAAGGGCAGATAACTCTTGCCACAAGTATCCTTTTTTGACAATAATTGCACACCTTCAAGAACTTTAACTTATAGACAATGTGTGCAAGTATCATTTAAATCTATTCATAATTGTAGTTGCTAGAGAGTAAATACTGTTAAATATGGCTTTTTTTGACTTATCAAGGGCAGATAACTCATGACTAATTTCTCCGTTTTCAACAATAATCAAATTCATTTGAAAACTAATAGCCATACATAATTCAAGAAAGTTTTTTTCAAAATTCATGCATATTAATTTTATAGACACTAGTATGTAAACAATATCAAAATAAAGCATTTTCTAGCATTTCTAAGTACATCAAGGGCAGATAACTCTTGTCACAAGTATCCTTTTTTGACAATAATTGCACACCTTCAAGAACTTTAACTTATAGACAATGTGTGCAAGTATCATTTAAATCTATTCATCATTGTAGTTGCTAGAGAGTAAAAACTGTTAAATATGGCTTTTTTACTTATCAAGGGCAGATAACTCATGACTAATTTCTCCGTTTTCAACAATAATATCCTTTTTTGACAATAATTGCACACCTTCAAGAACTTGTACTAATAGACATTGTGTGCAAGTATCAACAAATTATGTTGAATACTGTAGTTGCTAGAGTGTAAAAACTGTTAAATATGGCATTTTTAACACAAAAAGGGCAGATAACTCATAAATTCCTAAAATTTTCTGATTTTTTTTTATTTCCCACTGTGCTCCTATGATGACAATATAACTATACCAAATTTCATTTTCAAATCTGTTTATCTGTTTCAGAGATACAGATGCGGACGGACAACGGGACGGACAGCGGGACGGACGGACACAATCTCCATTTAAGTGGCCATATCCTTCTTTATTGTATCTCTTTTATGTGGTTAAAATACGTGTGGTTAGCCACATAAATGATTACTAACTTTGTCATAGAATGATCTGGAGGCTACCCCTAACCCTATGTCCCACAACTGGCCAGGTTAACCCATTACCCCTTAAAAACGCCTTTTTACACCTCTTACTTATTCCTCCACTGAAGAAAAAAGTTCCAGTTTATACAGCAAAGAATATGTACCAAAAGAAATATTTTCCATATCCTAGAAGATGGTAGCTTAAAGCAGGCTGAAAGTAAAGCAGAATGTGCCTTAAGGCACATTCTGCTTTACTTTCAACCTGCTTTAAGTGGTCACCTGTTTTCGAAGCAAGAAATAGGCTAAGAGGTAATGGGTTAATGTCACAAGAAATGGCCAGGTTAATGTTACAAGAAACTGCCAGGTTAATGTTTTTCAATTATGTGTCTAGGTTATGGAAACAATTTTAGCCCCGCAACTATCATTTTGTGAGCACGGACGGACGGACCACTTAAATGATATTTAGGGCCAGCTTACAAGGGGCTATTTATAAAGGCCCGTTAAAGTTCAAAATGGCCCCCGTACTACCGGACAAGCGATTTTCAAAAGGCCATTTTGCCCTATGGACGTCTAAAAGTCCAAACCTGGACATGTGTTTCTTAGGGCCATTTCTCTAATGTATTTTTTCCATACCCCCATGACCCCCTGATACTTTTAAGACGATAAAACAGGGGGCCATGGCCACCAAGTACAAAAAGGCCCCCTCCCATCCACTGGGTGTCATTTGAGGCCCCTAGTTACCGGACAATCGCACGGATGGATGGACACTCGACAGCCGGACGGACAGACCTAAAACAGTATCCCTCTGCCTTTCAGCAGGGGATAATAAATAATGATAATAAATAAAATAAATAAAAAACTTTAAAAGTACTCAATTTTTTTTTTAAACCAGGCTATAATGGAAATCATTGAATATGATATTCGAAAACACACGTTGAGTTTTTTTCTTATCATGTGTTAAACCATCGTATCCGCAACGAATATTGCTCTTTAAAATGATATATCACAAATGCATTTTTCACTTACACATATATCATATTGAAGTTTTGATCAGTTGCCACAACTTAAAAATGCCCCTAGTAATATGGACAATCCAGAGTAAGTGAACAACTTCAGTTGTTTCTTACATAGAATTTACCCTGGTTTCAAAGTTAAAATGTCATGTTTTAACTTTAAAATATGGCTATGTTCAACTTAATTTATTCAACACTTAGTAACTCTTGTGAGTTATTATGTTCCCTTGTGAATCTTTATAGAAACCAAAACATGAGCCAGCCTACTTGGAATTCTATGTTGTTGATACTGGTCTAAATTAGCAAACAGTGTAGACCCAGGTCCAAGGGCTCCTCCTCTGATCAAGATCTACACTGTTTGAAAATGTAATGAGTTTATTTTAAACAGGTCCATGGTGTTGAAATAGTTAAGTAAAGCTTGAGTTATGAAAATTTAACTGAAGAAATACAGGTAAATTGATACAAACAATTTAAGTCGTCAAGGATCCTCAGTATTTAAAAAATACTCTCTGTATCTAAAGAAATATTAAATCAATGAATAAGAGTTATCCTTATGGCCCATTATGTGGCTAGTGTCTCCATTGCTTGTGGTCGCTAAGATATTGTCTCTCTCAACAGGATCCTGCTTTACAAAGGTGTCCATGAAATCTGCCGCTCCAAAGTACTTTATCACTTCAGTCATAACATCAACAGGCAAAATCCTGCAACATACAATACAAATATAACTACAGCGCTCCCTCTCTACAACAACACCCAACGGGAGACACGGATTGTGTGTGTGTTGTTCGGAGGGAGTGGTTATAGGGGGGGAAAATTAAGACTTGAGTTACATTTGCAAACAGCTTGAATCTAGATCAGACGCCGCTTAATCTAGATCCAAGCTCCAAGCTGTTTGTCACTCATCATTATATTTCTTCTATCAAAATGTCCACTTATATGTAACTTTGTGAAAAACTGCAAACGACAATTTTAAGGAGACGATATTGCATCAGTAAAAGCGTTAGACATTATTTTCCTATTTAGGGAACTGTTGCAAGGGTCATTGTAAGGAGGGGGTCGTTGTTGGGAGGGCCATTGTAGGGAGGGAGCGCTGTATAACAAAAACTCTGCAGTAATATTAAATGTGACAAATACCACTGCTGATACAACACTGCATCAACTCTAGCTAGTCCTTACCCTTTTACATGGCTAGACTGCATGATGAAGCTCACAGGGACATGAAATGTGTGTTTTGCACATCTACAACTCTTCATTGGTATACATGCTAACTATCAAGTGTCTGATATTACATCTGTTGGAGAATTTTGTCCGAACAAGACTTGGAAAAGATTTTCCAAATTTCAAAGCCAAAGGTCAAAGTCACAAGGACCTGAACTTTGTGTCTTGCACATTAACAATTTGTGATTAACTTGTATGTCAACAGACAAGTGTCTGATGTCACTGGACAAAATACACCCTAGCCCTCATTATCAAGGCCAGGGACCTGTTTTATGAAACTTTGTACAATAAATATTGTCCTAAGTCAGATTATAAAATTCTCAATTATTATTCATTTCTCCATCAAATCCCATCTTGTGACTTTTCTTTGGAATGCCTTTTCAAGACGATTCCAAAGAGATGTCAACAAGACATGATTAGATAGAGAAATCAGAAATAACATGTGTTTTTCAACTTTGACTTACGACAGATTTTATCGTACAACGTTTCAAGAATTCTTTACAGAAAAGGTTGGTGGTGAAAAAAGATGCAGTTAAACGCACCTATCAAAATAACTCACCAGGGATCCAGATAAGGGGAGTTTTTCAACAAGAGCCCTATGGGGCATATTTCGCTCACCTGAGAATAGCTGACAAAATGTAGATAATGATCATTTTTAATCGAGGGGCATAATTTGAACAATCTTGATAGCACCTGTAGATGATGCTTTGTGCCAAATTTCAATGATCAGAGTACTAGAGTTTTAGCCAACAAGATTTTTTAAGTTTTCATTGGAAAAATCTAATTTTAGCTCCTGTGACCTACATATGCAACATACTGGAGCCATTTGAACAAAATAGGTAAAGGACATCTAAAAGTGTCATTATGCAGAATACCAAAGCTCTGGCCATATTAGTTTCAGAGAAGGAAGACATTTGAAAATTTCACTATATAACTCTATGTAAAACTGTGACCCCAAGGGCAGGGCCAATTTTGACCCCAGGGGCATAATTTGGACAAACTTGATAGAGCACCTGTAGATGATGCTATGTGCCAAATATCCAAGCTCAGACAAGAAGATTTTTTAAGTTTTCATTTTATTTTTTTATTTTTTAGCTCCTGTGACCTATATATGCAACCGACCAGAACCATTTGAATAACATTGGTATAGAGCATCTTGAAGTGTCACCATGCCAAATATCAAAGCTTTGGCCATATTATTTTCAGAGGAAAAGATGTTTGAAAATGTCACTATATAACTCTTTGTGAAACTGTGACGCCCGGGGTGGGCCAATTTTGACCCCAGGGGCATAATTTGAACAAACTTGATAGAGGACCTATATATGATGCTATGTGCCAAATATCTAAGCCCTGGCCCTTGTAGATTTTTTAAGAATTCCTTATTTTTTTAGTTTGGTTGCCATGGCAACCAGAGTTTGTTTTTAATTCTTTGAACAAATTTGAAAGAGCTTGACCCAAGGAACATTCCTGCAAAGTTTGGTTGAAATCTGTCAAGCTGTATAGGAGGAGATGTCATTTGAAGCAATTGTTAACGACGACGGACAACGCACAACTGACGACGACGGACGACGACGGGCACAGGGCCTTCCCAATAGCTCACCTTGAGCTTTTGGCTCAGGTGAGCTAAAAACTAAAATCCTTACTTCAACATTCAACCCTATGGTGTTTCTACTCATTAGAACAGTCTCTTTTAGTAAATTCTATAGAATATTTATAACTTATAACACCATAAGATTTGGTGCTAAAACCGGAGAGAAAATGTCAAATTTTACCTGGAACACTGACTTACCAACATTTTGTGTCCATTTGTAATATCAGCTTGGTAAGGATATAGCTGTCCAACTTTTAAGTTAGTATACTCACGTTTTTAAAACATTCAGGAAATACACAGATCTCGGAAGGCAAACCATTCCCTGATTGGTCAGAATTCCCTGCATTATCCTGTTAACAGTTGGTGTAAGTTCCAGTGGGGGCGTCAATCTAGGAAATCTGAAATATAAATTGTGTTTTTCTTGATATCAACACACTCATACAAATTGTGTATTCCTTGATATCAACACACTGATACAAATGTGTATTCCTTGATATCAACACACTGATACAAATTGTGTATTCCTTGATATCAACACACTCATACAAATTGTGTATTCCTTGATATCAACACGCTGATACAAATTGTGTATTCCTTGATATCAACACACTCATACAAACTGTGTATTCCTTGATATCAACACACTGATACAAATGTGTATTCCTTGATATCAACACACTGATACAAATGTGTATTCCTTTATATCAACACACTCATACAAATTGTGTATTCCTTGATATCAACAAACTGATACAAATGTGTATTCCTTGATATCAACACGCTGATACAAATGTGTATTCCTTGATATCAAAACTCAATATGGCAGTACGACAATCTAGGAAATTTGAAATGTAAATGGTGTATTCCTTGATATCAACACACTCAATATGGCAGTCAAAAAATCTAGAAAATCTGAAATATAAATGGTGTATTCCTGGATATCAACACACTCAATATGGCAGTCAGACAATCTAGGAAATCTGAAATATAAATGGTGTATTCCTTGATATCAACACATTGATACAAATTGTGTATTCCTTGATATCAACACACTGATACAAATGTGTATTCCTTGATATCAACACACTGATACAAATGTGTATTCCTTGATATTAACACACTGATACAAATTGTGTATTCCTTGATATCAACACTGATACAAATGTTTATTTCCAGTCATCATAAATTCTTGGACTCTGATAGGCTAAAACTGCACATGTGACCACTGTGTACGAGACCGTATTCATTGATTTTGCAGGGTAGTACGGATCACGTGACTTAATAGATGTTTCACCCTTGATCGATTGGCGTAAATAATCTCTCTTTTTCTGTTTATTAAGCAATTGTTTATCAAGAAATAAAAAGAAATCTCAATTAAAAAACGTATTGAATCTATCATTATGCGTTTGTGTAACTCAAATATCGATTAAATGCTAATTTCTTGCTTTGTTTTCCCTGATTACCCCACCCGCGTCGTCACCATGGTAAACAAAAGACTGGAAATGAAATGGCACTTGTCACTGGTTTGTAATGAAATTGACACATAATTAGGACATATTTAGATCAATATTTTTATCGAAATCAACCCAAATAGACTTAACTCGATATGCATAGCCACTGACCTACGTATTCATTCGTTCGCTCCTGATTATTTCCGTTCATTTGTTAAAACTTATCGTTATGTGTTTCATAAAACATAAATGTCGTCCTAGAACTGTCCGTTCGAAATATTTTGGAAATACGGAATCCAAAACCGTCATACCAGCCCGTACACCCTGCCGGAATGCCGTGTAACTAATAGTATTCCTTGATATCAACACACTGATACAAATGTGTATTCCTTTATATCAACACACTCAATATGGCAGTCGGACAATCTAGGAAATTTGAAATATAAATGGTGTTTTCCTGGATATCAACACACTCAATATGGCAGTCGGGCAATCTAGGAAATTTGAAATATAAATGGTGTTTTCCTGGATATCAACACACTCAATATGGCAGTCGGGCAATCTAGGAAATCTAAAATATAAATGGTTTATTCCTGGATATCCACACACTCAATATGGCAGTCAGACAATCTAGGAAATCTGAAATATAAATGGTGTATTTCTTGATATCAACACATTCAATATGGCAGTCAAACAATCTAGGAAATCTGAAATATAAATGGTGTATTTCTTGATATCAACACATTCAATATGGCAGTCAGACAATCTAGGAAATATGAAATATAAATGGTGTATTCCTGGATATCAACACACTCAATATGGCAGTTGGACAATCTAGGAAATTTGAAATATAAATGGTGTATTCCTGGATATCAACACACTCAATATGGCAGCCACAAAAAATGAAATTACAGGTAATGGGGTATAATCCCTATTCCTGAGATGCCTTTTGACGCCTTTATACAATGTCTTGTAATGTTTCTATCCATGTTTTGATTGTGAGCAATAAAAAAAATGTTTTCCTGCATCCTGACAGATGGAAGCTCAGACTGAACGTAAAGTGAAAAGCTCCTTCAGTAGCAGGCTCAGGCTGAAAGTAAAGCAGAAAGCTCCTTCAGTCAAGCTTGTATTAAACAACCACTAAATAGGTGGACGTCTCAATTAAGACCCCAAACCACTTACAAACCACTTATACTCATGCCAGATCCAGAGCAGAGAAACCTCTTTGGAAATACTTACAAACAAGTTTTCCATTTTCTAGCAGATGGTAGCTGAAAGAAGGCTGAAAGTAAAGCAGAATGTGCCTTAACCCTTTACCCCATAGCCTGTTTCTAGCTTTGAAAATATGTGACTACTAGTAAAGCAGAATGTGCCTTCAGGCGCATTCTGCTTTACTTTCCACCTGCTTTAAGCTATTATCTGCTAGGATTTAGAAAATATTTCTAATACATGTAGTATGTTTTCATGACTGTATAAATTGGAACTATTTTCTTCAGTGTAGGAATAAATTAAATGCGCTAATAGGCGCTTCTATGAGGGAAAGGTGCATTCTGCTTAACTTTTAACGTGCTTTAAGTGGATACCTGTCTTCAAAATCAGAAACATGCTATGGGTAATGGGTTAATATCTAGAAGTAACTGTATACAGCTACAGTCAGTGGACATAATTATTCACCACCATGCAAAAAAGTTGCTTATTTTTATCAGTATTTCTCAACTGTTTATTAGAATTAAAACTCTAAACAACATGCATTGTGCTTATGTTTGGTTTTAAGAGTTTGAGCAAAGGGCCGTAAAATGTTTTCTAGTCTCGAACTAAGCATGTGGTTCTTTGGTTCTTGTTGCTAGGTGATTTTAGAATGTACGTGCAAAATTTGAACCATGTTTACATTATATGGTTTCCATGGTAACAATAGATGAAAATTATGTAAAACTACACCGGATTAACGAACACCTTACATATACGATTAATAGTAAAATAAGAAATTGTCATTCTAAAGCTTTGTAACTTCATGGTCAGTCACACAGTTCTAAAATTTAATCGGTAAACTTGATTTCCCATAGACTCCCATGTTAATTTTAGCATTTATCGCATGTCAGTAAACTTGAACATTAACGATTAACTTTCTTTATTTTCCTTTTGAAAGTGCACTATTGTGCGGGAGAATATGTTTTTAAATAAAAACGTTCTTCAGTTCTAGTTATTTGTCCCATTTGTTACCATGGCAACCATTTTAGTGGAACGAGTCGACTTTTTTCATTTATATTCTAAAGTTGCCTAGCAACAGATGTACTGGTCCGAACAGCAGAGAATAGATCTATATTTGAAAAGTGAACACCCTAACTTTTAAACTGCCCTACACTGTTGTGTAATATTTTGTTCGACAATTGTGTGGTATCACCAGTAATGTAATAACTGTGTGGAAAAAATGCAAAAAATTCGTAGGGTGGCGAATAATTATGTCCTATGACTGTATCTTAAATTTTGGACGAGCTGCTTCCCTTGAAATGAAAGACATTGTAAATGGGATTTTAACTCTTTTTTTCCCCATCATTTTATGCAAAATTCTCCATTTATAAGCTTGATCTGATTAAAATATTGTGGAATTAAAGTACTTTGAGTTGTTTTTCGTGGTTTGGGTAGGTTTGGAGTGGTTTGGGGTCTTAAGATGGACCCCTTACTACAACATGCTGTACTCTCTAAACCTGATAAGCATAAAGTTGTGTGACCCCAGCTGCAGTACTTAGTACTTAACCTAGGTCATAGAGGTCTAGGTCACAGGTCAATGTCACCATAATACTGTAGTCTCTGTAACACAAACATGTGACAGATGGACAGATGCAAATGAACATTATAACCCCCTTCTGTTTCACCAGCAGGAGCCATAATATAGGCCATAATTTATGTGACATTAAAGAGGTTTAAGTCAATTTAGATCATGTTCATGCAGTGTGACCCAGTTACCTAGATATTCTTACCAGCTTAAGAAAATAAGTATTTAATCATCTTCACGCACTGTAATTCTTTGATATCTGATAGTGACATTGGATTATTTTAACCTCTTTTTGACTTTGAAATTGAAATATAGTATAGACAAATGTATTTAAAATAATTTGGTTACAAGTACAGTAAAATCTCTTTATTACGTACACTAAAAAAGAAGGCTATTTGAATGTATAAAGGATAAGTGACAGCTTAAAGCAAGGTGACAGTTAACCAGAAAGCTCCTACAGCAAGGTGACAGTAAAGCAGAGAGCTCCTACAGGAGCTTTTTGGTTTACTGTCACCTTGCTTTAAGCAGTCACCTACCTTAAACACCTGATAATTTACAAATTTGGGTTGTAGTAGAGAGAGGGTCATGATAGAGGGGTGGTTGTAATAGAGAAGTGCTAGTGGTAGAAAGATGTAGGTGAAAGAGGGGTGGTTGTAATAGAGAGGTGCTAGTGGTAGAAAGTTGCAGGTGATAGAGGGGTGGTTGTAATAGAGAGGTGGTAGAAAGATGTAGGTGATAGAGGGGTGGTTGTAATAGAGAGGTGCTAGTGATAGAAAGATGTAGGTGATAGAGGGGTGGTTGTAATAGAGAGGTGCTAGTGGTAGAAAGATGTAGGTGATAGAGGGGTGGTTGTAATAGAGAGGTGCTAGTGGTAGAAAGATGTAGGTGATAGAGGGGTGGTTGTAATAGAGAGGTGCTAGTGGTAGAAAGATGTAGGTGATAGAGGGGTGGTTGTAATAGAGAGGTGCTAGTGGTAGAAAGATGTAGGTGATAGAGGGGTGGTTGTAATAGAGAGGTGCTAGTGATAGAAAGATGTAGGTGATAGAGGGGTGGTTGTAATAGAGAGGTGCTAGTGGTAGAAAGATGTAGGTGATAGAGGGGTGGCTGTAAAAGAGAGGTGCTAGTGATAGAAAGATGTAGGTGATAGAGGGGTGGTTGTAATAGAGAGGTGTCAGTGGAAGAAAGATGTAGGTGATGGAGGGGTGGTTGTAATAGAGGTGCTAGTGGTAAAAAGATGTAGGTGATAGAGGGGTGGTTGTAATAGAGGTGCTAGTGGTAAAAAGATGTAGGTGATAGAGGAGTGGTTGTAATAGAGAAGTGCTAGTGGTGAAATATGTAGGTGATAGAGTGGTGGTTGTAATAGAGGTGCTAGTGGTAGAAAGATGTAGGTGATGGAGGGGTGGTTGTAATAGAGAGGTGGTAGTGGTAGAAAGATGTAGGTGATAGAGGGGTGGTTGTAATAGAGAGGTGGTAGAAAGATGTAGGTGATAGAGGGGTGATTGTAATAGAGAGGTGCTAGTGGTAGAAAGATGTAGGTGATAGAGAGGTGGTTGTAATAGAGAGGTGCTAGTGGTAGAAAGATGTAGGTGATAGAGGGGTGGTTGTAATAGAGAGGTGGTAGAAAGATGTAGGTAATAGAGGGGTGGTTGTAATAGAGAGGTGCTAGTGGTAGAAAGATGTAGGTGATAGAGGGGTGGTTGCAATAGAGAGGTGGTAGAAAGATGTAGGTGATAGAGGGGGGTTGTAATAGAGAGGTGCTAGTGGTAGAAAGATGTAGGTGATAGAGGGGTGGTTGTAATAGAGAGGTGGTAGAAAGATGTAGGTGATAGAGGGGTGGTTGTAATAGAGAGATGCTAGTGGTAGAAAGATGTAGGTGATAGTGGGGTGGTTGTTATAGAGAGATGCTAGTGGTAGAAAGATGTAGGTGATAGAGGGGTGGTTGTAATAGAGAGGTGCTAGTGGTAGAAAGATGTAGGTGATAGTGGGGTGGTTGTAATAGAGAGGTGGTAGAAAGATGTAGCTGATAGAGGGGTGGTTGTACTAGAGAGGTGCTAGTGATAGAAAGATGTAGGTGATAGAGGGGTAGTTGTAATAGAGAGGTGCTAGTGATAGAAAGATGTAGGTAATAGAGGGGTGGTTGTAATAGAGAGGTGCTAGAGGTAGAAAAATGTAGGTGATAGAGGGGTGGTTGTAATAGAGAGGTGGTAGAAAGATGTAGGTGATAGAGGGGTGGTTGTAATAGAGAGATGGTAGAAAGATGTAGGTGATAGAGGGGTGGTTGTAATAGAGAGGTGCTAGTGATAGAAAGATGTAGGTGATAGAGGGGTAGTTGTAATAGAGAGGTGCTAGTGATAGAAAGATGTAGGTAATAGAGGGGTGGTTGTAATAGAGAGGTGCTAGAGGTAGAAAAATGTAGGTGATAGAGGGGTGGTTGTAATAGAGAGGTGGTAGAAAGATGTAGGTGATAGAGGGGTGGTTGTAATAGAGAGATGGTAGAAAGATGTAGGTGATAGAGGGGTGGTTGTAATAGAGAGGTGCTAGTGGTAGATGGATGTAGGTGATAGAGGGGTGGTTGTAATAGAGAGGTGCTAGTGGTAGAAAGATGTAGGTGATAGAGGGGTGGTTGTAATAGAGAGGTGGTAGAAAGATGTAGGTGATAGAGGAGTGGTTTTAATAGAGGTGCTAGTGGTATAAAGATGTAGGTGATAGTGGGGTGGTTGTAATAGAGAGGTGGTAGTGGTAGAAAGATGTAGGTGATAGAGGGGTGGTTGTAATAGAGAGGTGGTAGAAAGATGTAGGTAATAGAGGGGTGGTTGTAATAGAGAGGTGGTAGTGGTAGAAAGATGTAGGTGATGGAGGGGTGGTTGTAATAGAGAGGTGGTAGAGAGATGTAGGTAATAGAGGGGTGGTTGTAATAGAGAGGTGGTAGTGGTAGAAAGATGTAGGTGATAGAGGGGTGGTTGTAATAGAGAGGTGGTAGAAAGATGTAGGTAATAGAGGGGTGGTTGTAATAGAGAGGTGGTAGTGGTAGAAAGATGTAGGTGGTAGAGGGGTGGTTGTAATAGAGAGGTGGTAGAAAGATGTAGGTGACAGAGGGGTGGTTGTAAAAGAGAGGTGGTAGAAAGATGTAGGTGATAGAGGGGTGGTTGTAATAGAGAGGTGGTAGAAAGATGTAGGTGATAGAGGGGTGGTTGTAATAGAGAGGTGCTAGTGGTAGGAATATGTAGGTGATAGAGGGGTGGTTGTAATAGAGAGGTGCTATTGGTAGAAAGATGTAGGTGATAGAGGGGTGGTTGTAATAAGGAGGTGGTAGAAAGATGTAGGTGATAGAGGGGTGGTTGTAATAGAGAGGTGCTAGTGGTAGAAAGATGTAAGTGATAGAGGGGTGGTTGAAATAGAGATGTGCTAGTGGTAGAAAGATGTAGGTGATAGAGGGGTGGTTGTAATAGAGATGTGCTAGTGGTAGAAAGATGTAGGTGATATAGGGGTGGTTGTAATAGAGAGGTGCTAGTGATAGAAAGATGTAGGTGACAGAGGGTGGTTGTAATAGAGAGGTGCTAGTGGTAGAAAGATGTAGGTGACAGAGGGGTGGTTGTAACAGAGAGGTGCTAGTGATAGAAAGATGTAGGTGACAGAGGGGTGGTTGTAATAGAGAGGTGCTAGTGATAGAAAGATGTAGGTGACAGAGGGGTGGTTGTAATAGAGAGGTGCTAGTGGTATAAAGATGTAGGTGACAGAGGGGTGGTTGTAATAGAGAGGTGCTAGTGATAGAAAGATGTAGGTGACAGAGGGGTGGTTGTAATAGAGAGGTGCTAGTGGAAGAAAGATGAAGGTGATATAGGGGTGGTTGTAATAGAGAGGTGCTAGTGGTATAAAGATGTAGGTGATAGAGGGGTGGTTGTAATAGAGAGGTGCTAGTGGTAAAAAGATGTAAGTGATAGAGGGGTGGTTGTAATAGAGAGGTGCTAGTGGTAGAAAGATGTAGGTGATAGAGGGGTGGTTGTAATAGAGAGGTGCTAGTGGTAGAAAGATGTAGGTGATAGAGGGGTGGTTGTAATAGAGAGGTGCTAGTGGTAGAAAGATGTAGGTGATAGAGGGGTGGTTGTAATAGAGAGATGCTAGTGGTAGAAAGATGATAGTTATATAGAGATTTTACTGTACAGTCTGTACAGTGAAATTAACCCATTACCCCATTAACATGCCCTTTCATGCCTCTAATTCATTCCTCCACTGAAGAAAATAGATCTGTTTGATACAGTCATGAATATGTACCATAAGAAATGTTTTCTATATCCTAGAAGGCAATGGCTTAAAGCAGGCTGAAAGAAAAGCAGAATGTGCTGTTAAGTAGTCACTAACTGTCTTCAAAACTAGAAACAGGCTATGCGCATTGGTTAATAGGTTTACTTATTTATTTGCAATATTTTGCCTATATAGTCAATGAGAGCACAGCATGCAAATGCTTGTCTATTTAGTTATATTAAGAAGGAACAATGAGCTATTCTTATTGCCTTTGTCTGTTTTGACTATTTGCCTGTCTATCTACTGAGGGCCTCTAAATGGACTTTAATTTACCTTTGTTTGACATGAACCAAGTTGTACTGAGCTCAAGAGCTACTTGCGTTGGCTACTTGCGTTGAGTACACATGCCAATGTAAAGTCTCTATCACATGCAGCTCAAAACTTATGGCCAATGTTAAATTCAAACTATTTGACCCGCTAAATGACCTTGTCCTTTGTCTGCCATGACCAAAGTTGTACTGAGCTCAAGAGCTTGTTGCGTTGCGTTGACATGCCATATATGAAGTCTCTATCACATGTTGTTTGACCAGTAAAATACCTTGACCTTTGTCAGACATGAACCAAGTTGAACTGAGCTTAAAATTAAAAGCTCCTTGAGTTGAGTTCACATACCAAATGAAGTCTAATTCACATGCAGTTCTAAAGTTAAATTCAACCTATTTAACCTTTAATTCATTCCTCCACTGAAAAATATTACTCCACTTTATAGTCATGAACATGTACCACAAAAAATATGTTCTATATCCTGGCAAATGGTACCTTAAAGCAGGCTAAAAGTAAAGTTGAATGCGCTTTAAATTAAGGTGCACTCTGCTTTACCTTCACTCTGCCTTAAGTGGTCATCTGTTTTTAAAACTAGAAACAAGCTACATGACGTAATGGGTTAACTATTTGAAGTGCAGTTATTATAACTAATTTGTCTGTAACAATTCATTGTTGTCTAACTGTCTTCTATGGTGTTCAAACTTTTCTTTCCAAAATCAAGTCAGAGGTGAAGATAATTCTGATTTCACTTCACATCAGTAAAGAGTTAAGACGTTCAGCACTGTACTCCTGTAGTGCAGATCTTTGCAATCAGTTTGGTTCCAGACCAGGCTCTTATATATGCTGGAGCTGATGTGGATCCAATATTAACATTTTACCTACAATTGACAGTTCCTTAGAGTTGCTGTTATATAGTTTCCTTACAGTTGAAATAGTCAAAATTTCCCCAGCTGTTATATCGTCTGCTCTGAAATTGCTGTCTGCAGACTTTGTCAAATGAATATTTGTGCATGTTTTATTTGAAGAATATTTACGGCAAGTGCAAACAATTTTATGTGGCATATGATCTGGATCCAAATTGTTTGTAAATACCAGCAATTAAAGTGAAGATCAACATGGAAACGGTTAACTCAAGTGGTCTGCTTTGAAATGAAGGTGAAGATGATCCTGAAATGACCTTTCACCTTGGGTCATGCTTAAAGGTCATTGTGTATTTCTTTTCAGCCGATCCAGCAAAAACATATTAAATTTCAATAGTGACATGTCTGGCCACAAACTGTTAAGTCCAAAAGTTCACAACAACATATTTCTGGCCCAAAGGTCACAAAACAAAGTATCAGGGCAGACATTACACTGGACTGAACTCATTCAGTTTTAATGGACAATTCCAATTGCAAAATATGTCTAGTCTTTTATTGACTTCTAGGGGTGATTTAAACAATAGATTTCAAAATGACAAACAGTGTAAGCCCTGATCAGAGGGCTCCACTGTTTGCATGGGACAAATGTAATTCTCACAGGTACACTGTATGTTAACGATGAGTATGCTCTCGCTACGGTTGTATGTGTTAATTCACACACACAGTAAACCCTCTTTATAATAACAGCACTTGATATAGCCAAATATTCAGCATCCAACATAAAATGACCATGAACAAAACAAGCTTTATCATTCCTCTTACATAAAGACAAGCTATCCATTAGCATTATTTCTATTACTCAAAAGAACCGAGGCCCATTGATAATGTTTAACCCATTACCCAATAGCCTGTTGCTAGTATTGAATATAGGTGACCACTTAAAGCAGGTTGAAAGTAAAGCAGAATGCGCCTTCTGCTTTAAGCTACCATCTGCTAGAATATAGAAAATATTTCTCATGATACATATTCAATACTGTATAAATTGAAACTATTTTCTCCAATAAAGGAATAAATTTAATGTGCTTAAAGGACCACTGCTTCTATGGAGTAAAGAGTTAAAACAGGTGGTAAAGGAGGTTTGTGCATTATTTTTATCCTGCATTAAGCAGTGACATGTGTTTTAGAGATTAAAATTAGTATTATTCTCTATTGGTAGTAATAAACACAAGTTTGACTTGTAAACAATAATAGCCTCACAGATAACGGGAACTGTCAATGTAAAGAAGGTGGACTGTAACCTAAACTACAAACTACATGTATTTACTTATTAACTAAGACTAAAACCACACATAGCCTATAGCTTTTATATGCCTTGCATTATTTTATTTTACTTTGTCCAGTGGTAACACGTTGGACTACAGTACCAGGGGTCGTGAGTTTGATCCCCCGGCGGACCAGCGGCCTGACTAGGGGATTTTTTCCGAATCCCCGATGATGTACAGGAATGTTCTTGAGCAAGATATGTGACGCGAATTGCTCCTCTCCACCCAGGGGTACCTGTGAAGGGTCTGAGCCAGTACTGCGGCTGCCTACGCGCCATATGTTAGCAGTGCTAAATATTGTAGGCAAGATGGCTCAATGATCAGGGGAGTAATTTATTATGTACAGTTGGCTGAGCGGTCATTCGGCCTGAAAGTAGACTATAACTTGGTATATTATTATTATTATTTTCTACAATTGAGCTGAAAGGTCATGGTCTAGGTCACAGTAAACTTAAATTTGTAAGCGACACGGTGCCATCCTGGGATGTATAGTCACACAACAAATTTGGTTAGATTTACAGCTTTAGATTTTGTTGTTTAACTCTTTGAACCCTAGTCAAACACATTTGCGTTATTTGCAAACAGTGTACCAGTGATGAGTACACTTGTCTTATGCAAACAGTGTAGGCCTATATCAGAGGGCTCCTAAGGATCAGGGTCTTCACTGTTTGTCATTTTGTCATATATTGTAAAAATCAACCCTAAAATGTCAACAAGAGCCGCATGCGGCCCTAAATCGCTCACCTGAGGAACTATTGTGTTATACTTGATGCATAATGAAGTTTGTCATTACATGTATGTGGACTGTTGCATGAAACTGAAACAACTCGAAATTAGGTTTTCCTGTAGAAGTCTCTGTTAAACTGATAAGCCCCGGGCGGGTCTATTTTTGACCCTGGGGACAATCTTGGTAGAGGACCATAAGGCAAAGCTAGATGCCAAATATAAAAGGTATGGGCCTGACAGTTTCAGAGAAGAAGATTTTTTAAGTTTTTATTGAAACAATCTATTTTCAGCTCCTGTTACCTAGATATGCAATGGACCAGAACGATTTGAACAGTATTGGTAAAGTACCTCAAGATGTTAAACCAAGCAAAATATCAAAGCTCTGGCCATATTAGTTTCAGAGAAGAAGAGGTTTGAATACTTCACAATATAACTCTATGTAAATTTGTGACCCCCGGGGCGGGGCCATTTTTGACCCCATGGACATAATTTGAACAATCATGATACAGGACCTATAGATGATGCTTTGTGCCAAATATCTAAGCTCAGGGTACTGTGGTTTCAGAGAAGATGATTTTTGAAGTTTTAATTAAAACGATCTATTTTTAGCTCCTGTGACCTAGATATGCAACGGACCGGAAACATTTGAACAATATTGGTAAAGTACCTCTAGAAGTTACACCATGCCAAATATCAAAGCTCTAGCTATATTAGTTTCAGAGAAGAAGAGGTTTGAAGATTTCACAATATAACTCTTTGTAAATTTGTGACCCCTGGGGCAGGGCCATTTTTGACCCCAGGGACATAATTTGAACAATCTTGATAGAGGACCTATAGATGATGCTTTGTGCCAAATATCTAAGCTCAGGGTATTGTGGTTTCAGAGAAGAAGATTTTTTAAGTTTTTATTGAAACGATCTATTTTTAGCTCCTGTGACCTAGATATGCAACGGACCGGAAACATTTGAACAACTTTCAAAGAGGACCATATAAGGATCATTTCTGCCAAGTTTGGTAAAAATTCATCGAGTTGTTTCGGAGGAGATGTCGTTTAAAGAAATTGTTGACGACGAACGAACGAACGACGGACGAACGAACGACGACGGACATAGCACGATCAGAATAGCTCACCTTGGCACTTTGTGCCAGGTGAGCTAAAAATGGACTTCACTAAATTGAAAACTAGAATTGTCCATTTGAGGGCTTAAGAGGGCTATGATCAAAATCGTCCTAGAACTTATAGCCATATACAGTGCAGCATGTGGAGTATTTCTCCACCTGTAATGAGCTGGATCGACATTGTGATATCACTAAAATACTGTTAACACTTTACCCCATAGCCTGTTTCTAGTTTTGAAGACAGCTGATCACTTAATGCTTTCCTCCCTGAAACTTCAAATGGACAATTCTAGTTTTCAATTTAGTCTAGTCCATTTTTCACTTTTAGGGTTGACTTTTACAAAAATTTGTCACAGGTACACTGTATGCAAATTAGGCAAATATGTGTGACTAGGGTTCAAAGAGTTAAAGGAGGTTGAAAGTCGAGTAGAATGTGCCTTAATGTGCATTCTGCTTTACTTTCAGCCTGCTTTAAGTTACCATCTGCCTAAGGATACATTGTGTATATAGAAAACATTTCTTTTGGTAGGTGCTTTTATGGGGGGAAAGGATGCATGGGGGTTTCAAGAAACCAAATAAAACAAGGTTTGCCTAAAATCTCGGAGTTGAATCGCCAGTGTAATAATAAATTAAATGAACTATTTATCAATTACAGACAAATCTTGATTATTCGACCTTTACCTTATTATTTGCCTATTTCTAGTATTGACGATAGGTGACCACTTAAAGCAGGTTGAAAGTAAAGCAGAATGAGCCTTAAGGCCCATTCTGTTTTTCTTTCAGCCTGCTTTAAGCTTCCATGAGCTAGAATATAGATAATATTGCCTATACTATATATTCACAACTGGTTAAATTGGAACTATTTTCTTCAGCAGAGGAATAAATGGTATGCGCTAAAAGGCGCTTCTATGGGGGAAAGGGTTAAAAACAGTGTACCTGTGGGGTCAGGAGAAAACTAAGTAGACCAAGAGAAACTTTCTGATCTGGGTATGCACTGTTTGTCAGTCTGCAATATATCATAACAAGAGGGCACTGAATGCCCTGATATCACTCACCTGTTGTAATGGA
This sequence comes from Gari tellinella, assembly GCA_922989275.2. NCBI lineage: Eukaryota > Metazoa > Mollusca > Bivalvia > Cardiida > Psammobiidae > Gari > Gari tellinella. Next base: position 42,268,125 of record OV277872.1, read on the forward strand.
GCCCGATAGCTTTCACTCGTAATCAAAACAAGCTTAAAGGGAAATGGACAGCTGGTGATAAATATCTTTTAAATGAAAGATATTGAAAAAAAATCGCCTTCTGCCTTTGAAATTTTGAAAAATAATAAAAAATGAAGTAGTTAGAGCCGTTTAAACTTTGTGATATATGACTGTGCAAGCGACCATGGGGGCCGCAATTTTGTTTACCTGTGTGACGTAACTAAGGCCTTCCGCGACCTTCCAGTTATAGCGAGTCTAACCGGGAATGCCGTAGAGTGCGCGGAATTTACATCGATAACATTAATAAACTGAAATACTGAGAAAAATTGGACATGTGGAGGAAGGTAAAAACACTTTAGAACTTCAGTGTTACGATTTCGATCCTAAATTATCAGAGAATGTAATATTAGAAGACAGAGACTACGACGGGTCGGGCGAAGAGAAAGCGCATTCGCCGGACGAATTTGCGACTGCAATACTTGTATTTAAATGCCTACAAAGGAGGTTAATACTTGCTGCAGAACAAATGAAATGACGATTGGGTGTCTTGGTGACAATGAGTGCATAGCAGAACATCAAAATTTCGAGCTATTAGTGCTTAATCCAGCCATACTTGAGGTAGCGTATATCAGGCAAATCTCATAGGACACCGGAATCGGGCATGGATACTCTTGATAATATTTGCATACTGGTTGTGAATAAAGGCATCGAAGCCCTGTGACTTTCGAAAAAAGTTTCTCCGATATATTTAGTCTTATCTGTTAATATTTCCGTAAATATTAATCATAAACATCGGCTCCAGGATATCTTCGGTTTTTTTACGGGGCTACGACTACAAGAGACCGAGAGGGTCACATTTCGCTCACCTGAGGACACTGTACCATAAATAAAATCTGACTGGGCAAGACAACTTTTGGATATAGCTATGACCCAGGTGCCATAATTTGATCTTGGTAGAGGACCACAATGCGAAGCTACATGTCAGATATTCATGATCTGGGCCTTACGGTTTTAGAGAAGAAGATTTTTAAAGGTTTTCCTGTAAAAACTGATAAGCCCCTGGGTGGAGCCAATTTTGGCCCGGGGGTCATGATTCGAACACACTTGGTAGAGAACCACAAGGCAAAGCTATATGTCAAATATTAAGAATCTGGGCCTTACAGTTTCAGAGTAGAAGATTTTTAAAGGTTTTCCTATACAAGTCTATGTAAAACTGATAAGCCCCTGGGCGGGGCCAAATTTGATCAAGGGGTCATAATTTGAACAATCTTGGTAGAGTACCATAGGGCAAAGCTACATGTCAAATATAAATGATCTTGGCCTTACGATTTCAGAAGAAGATTTTTAAAAGTTTACCTATATAAGTCTATGTAAAACTGATAAGCCCCGGGGCGGGGCCAATTTTGACCCAGGGGTTATAATTTGAACAACTTTGGTAGAGGACCACAAGGCAAAGCTACATGTCAAATATAAATGATCTAGGCCTTACAGTTTCAGAGAAGAAGATTTTCAAAGGTTTTCCTATGAAAAACTGATAAGCCCGAGGGCGGGGCCATTTTTGGCCCGGGGGTCATAATTTGAACAATCTTGGTAGAGGACCACAAGGCAATGCTATATGTCAAATATTAAAGATCTGGGCCTTACAGTTTCAGAGAAGAAGATATTTAAAGGTTTTCCTATATAAGTCTATGTAAAACTGATAAGCCCCTGGGCGGGGCCAATTTTGACCCGGGGGTCATAATTTGAACATTGGTAGAGGACCATATGGCTGAGCTACATGCCAAATATTAATGATCTAGGCCATACAGTTTCAGAGGAGAAGATTTTTAAAGGTTTTCCTATGAAAAACTGATAAGCCCGAGGGCGGGGCCATTTTTGGCCCGGGGGTCATAATTTGAACAATCTTGGTAGAGGACCACAAGGCAAAGCTATATGTCAAATATTAAAGATCTGGGCCTTACAGTTTCAGAGAAGAAGATTTTTAAAGGTTTTCCTATATAAGTCTATGTAAAACTGATAAGCCCCGGGGCGGGGCCAATTTTGACCCAGGGGTCATAATTTGAACAATCTTGGTAGAGGACCATATGGCAAAGCTATATGCCAAATATTAATGATCTAGGCCATACATTTTCTGAGGAGAAGATTTTTAAAGGTTTTCCTAAGAAAAACTGATAAGCCCCAGGGCGGGGCCATTTTTGGCCCCAGGGTCAAAATTTGAACAATCTTGCTAGAAGATCATTAGGTAATGATACATACCAAATATCAAAGGTCTGGGCCTTTGGGTTTCTGAGAAGAAGATTTTTTAAGATTTTCTTATGCATTAAAAGTTGTCTATAGGGTCATGTTAGAAAATCTGGTCCCACAGCAAGGGGAATAACTCTAGCCAAAATCTTTGAACAAGATTTCGTTCCCCCTTATCACTGATGCTTCTGACAAAGTTTGGTTGAAATCGGTTCAGTGGTTTCTGAGGAGATGTTGTTTGAAAATGTGAACGGACGACGGACGACAGACACCGGACGACGGACGGAATGGGATCACAATAGCTCATCCTGAGCCTTCGGCTCAGGTGAGCTAAAAACACGAGCAGATAAAGACGATAATACATGTGCAGATTTTTATAACATCCAGTCAGAGACAGTGTATAGCCATATGGCTATACACTGTCTCTGCATCCAGTACAAAACGGATGAGGTATTACGTTTTTATTTAATAAAATAAGGGGGATCAAATTATTTTTCTGGTCTGTTATGAATTTTCCGTGACGTTTAACATCGGTTCTGCTCCTCAATCGGACATACATTTTTAGAAAATAGACCATTTATTCTCGGTAAACTTTCGTACATCCAGGTCTCAATCACAGAGTTTCTCAATATCTCATTTGGATCCAAACTGTTGCTGACCTTTAAGTACAGTCAGTTTTGATTCCGATCTGGGTCCTAACTGTTTGTCAGTCTCTCGTATGGATCAAAGTTTCTTCAATGAGCTTTTCAATACATTCAGTTTGGATTTTCAATCACAGAGTTTCTCAATATCTCAGTTGGATCCAAACTGTTGCTGAACTTTTTGCACACTAGTCATTGACATGACAAATGTGGAATATCAATTTATCATCTAGCAATTGAGACTCGCAATGTCTGATTAAGATCCAAACTGATTAATTGTCTGCTGAACAAAGTATTTAATATTCTGATCTGGGTAAAAACTGAACGCTCTAGATAACGTGACCCGAGTGCTCATTTATTGTATTAATGTCGTTTTTTACTTATCGTTATATATCTTGAGCTTATATAAAGATCTATGAAAATCATAATCGAAACAGATTCAGGACATATTTCATCAGGCGGCTTTGATCTAGATCGCATTTTATGCTGACATTCATCATCAACCACTAGTCAATTAAGCTGCCTTGCAAATTGTACGATATGGACCGGAAATGTTTATACACAACCCCTTTTCTGCCTAAGACCCCCTCTGTGAAGAAGCCTGCAGGGCATAAAGATCCATATTACGTAATCTAATAAGCCGCACTTGTCAAACAGGGTTGTGATTTTAAACACAGGCTAGCTAGTTGGCTACTTAAATATGCGATTACACGCCACGAGCCTTTTACCCTTTACCCCATAGCCTGTTTCTACTTCTGAAAATATGTGACCACTTAAAACAGGTTGAAAATACTTTCAGCCTGCTTTAAGCTTTTATCTGCTAAAATATAGAAAATATTTCTTATGATTTTTATTTGTGACAGTATGATATTGAAACTATTTTCATCAGTATATGAAGGAATTAATTAAAGGCGTTAAAAGGCGTATTTATGGGAGAAAGGGTTACATCAAAACAAAAAAGCCAAGATCTTAAAAAAAACAAAAAAAGAAGATTGGACACTTCTAGCTCTTGTGGTTTTGTATAGATCTAGATGTGTATGCTGCTTTTTTAAAAAGGCTAGAGTCTACCATAAAACTCGAATTTAAATCTTAAATTAAAATTCATTTAGGCCTATCTAAAAGTTGTTTGAATTTTTTTTCTACAGAAATGACGAGTGTAAAACTACACCCAGAAATAAGAACGATAAAACTAGATCCAATCAAAATCGGTTTTGGACTAAAGTAATTATTAGATCGCTCTATCAGATCGGGATCTAGAGAATCGCGATGATTAAATTAAGAAAGAAAAAACCGATCTAGATCTACCCGTACAATATGTAGATCTAGTAATGAGACTTTTTTCATTAAGAATTGCTGTAGCGTTGAATTCCTAAACCGAGACGAACCAGCTAGAAAATGCTGATTTGTAAACGAGTTGGTAGATCTAAGCCAGTTCAACATTTAGGTCTAGATCAGCACAATATCGCACTGATTATCAGATTTTTTTTTATTGTAGATCTAGATCTAATAATTATAATCATCAATCAAGGTATTATGGATGTCGCCATACTCTACTGTTAGCCATTTCGCAGGATTGTTTTCCCAGATTCTATAGCTGGGAATTGGAACGGACATTTCTCTAAGCCGATTAACGATAGCTTCTGATCGTATCTGGATCTACACGGCCTTTCAAGTTCATCATAATTAATATGAATATACCATCTATCTATTATCCTTTTTTTTTTAACTGTATGCGACCTTGAATTAAGCTTGCCGTTACATTTACTGACGAAGTGTGAAATGTCCGTCCAAGTTACAGCGGTTGAGTGAAAGAGCCAATCAGCGTTTGGGCCTTTGTTACGTCACAAAATGGATAAAAATCGAGGGTTCCGAATGATAGCTTTGCCAATATGGCGGCGCCCGTTCCAATTAGCGACAGCTTACCTGTATGCAATAAATCGATCTTTTTCGTACCTTATCGATGAGTAATAATTGCAGGACCTTCATGAATGTTGTTAGGATAAAATCTAGGATATAAAACCATATTGTCATCAGCTGTCCATTTTCCTTTAAACTAAATCCATATCAATTTGTAGACTTTAAATTGTAAATAACATTTGAATACGACATAATCTAGTATACCGTACTCCGGTATATCAAGGACAGATAACTCATGACACAATGACCTGATTTTAACAATTACGGTATTGCACTTCTTCAAGAACATATATACCTAGTGTGCAAGTATAATCAAAATGCATTTAAAACTGTAGTTGCTAGAGTGTAAAAGCTATCAAATGTGGCATTTTCAACACATCAAGGGCACATAACTCTTGACCAATTCAACAGTTACTGATTTCAACGATAAGTGAGCTCATATTGGAGAACTTATAGCCATGTATAATTCAATAAAGTTTTATAAAAATTAGGGATGTTAACGATTAATCGGTTAATTGGTTAACCGGTTAGAAGTGCAGTTAATCGGTTACACCTTTCCTTCAAAAGGTTAACCTTAAAAACAAAAATTTGGAAGTTGGATCATAAAATCTGCTGTAGGTAATCAGCGGACGACACCTCCTTTGCTCGTTTGAACTGAATCCAATACCATGGATCATATAAACCCAGCAATGAATAACAGTACTTGAAATTTAGGAGAAAATAGATATACACATAATTGCTTCGAGCTGAAATTGACATGTTTATCCGTTCAGCAGCCAAGCGGTTTGGATCAAGATGAGACACCTATCAACTCGGCGTATTTTATTATTCAGAATCACTTGCAAAAAAGTCAAAAAGTGAATTCCGATGCGTTTCCGATTCGATTGTCAAGTTGATTAATTTTCGTACTGTACCATTCACAAACAGGTTACGTAACTTACGCTTCGTATTGTCGTCTGCTACTTTTCGTAGAAGTGGCAAAAATGTAATCTGCTGAAAATTTCTTCTACTATCAAGTATGTTAAACCCCTGTTTGGCTTTATTCAGTTCAAAATGCCATAATGAGGGTTTAACGTCCTAACATTTACTTTCAAATCGAGTGTAACAAAGAGTGACTCAAGATCCAGATCAGATGCTTACCAGTGCATGTATATTCTTTGTATCAAACACAAATTTAGCGTGCAGATGAAAACATATAGCACATCAGAACTGGAACATACTCTTTGAAATTCAGTTTCGAATTGGATTTTAAGCCTAATAGAACATCGCCGAATATTTCATACATGCATGTAAAGTCGGAGATTTTTAATGATTTTGAAAGCAGCCTGGATCCAGATCGGACGCAGTTTCACGCGGCGTCTGGTCGGAAATCAGACTATTCGACATTTGTCAATAGGATTCTTCAAAGAGTGAATGGCTTTCATTAACATTCAGAACTAACAGTAGGTAGTAAACATATCTCTTTTTCTTGGCAATACAATGGTTTAATATAGGCCTAATGTCAGGTTAACCGGTCGGTTAACCGGTTTTTGCTTGCGATTAACCGGTTACAATATCCGTAACCGTTAACATCCCTAATAAAAATCCTTTCAAATTTATAGTCACTAGAGAGTAAACAGAATACTGAAATAAAGCCTTTCTAGCATTTCAAAGTGCATCAATGGCAGATAATTCTGATTTCAACAATAATTGCACCCCTTCAAAAACTTAGAGCTATATACATTGTGTGCAAGTATTATCAAAATCCATTGAAAACTGTAGTTGCTAGAGTGTAAACACTGATAGATATGGCATTTTCACCATATCAAGAGTAGATAACATTTGACCCATACTAGGTCCAATTTCAACTGTTTTCAAACTCATCCCAACCCTAATGATCATATACAATCTGAGCTAGTTTGAATAAGATTGGATTAAAATTGTGGCCTCTAGTGTGTAAACACTGTTAGATTTGGCATTTTCAAAAAGTCAAGGGCGGAGAACTTAATACCTATAATTGTGTGATTTCAACCATAATCAAACTAGAACTTAATATGTTAATATAGAATCTGAGCAAGTTTGAGAAAGATTGGATAGAAATTGTGGCCTCAAGAGGATGAACACTGTTGGATATGGCGTTCTCAACACATCAAGGGCAAATAACTCATGACCTTATGGTTCAATTTCAGTCATAATTTAACGCATCTGAGACCTTAGTCATATACAATCTGAGCAAGTTTGATAAAGATTGGATAAAAATTATGACCTCAAGAGGATAAACACTGTTAGACATGGCATTTTCAACACATCAATGGCAAATAACTCATGACCTTATGGTCCAATTTCAGCCATAATTTAACTCATCAGAGACCTTAGTCATATTAGCTCAGCACATTATTACATTTTTTGGGGTGAATCATGCACTTAGTGATACAAGCATCAAACTTGGCACACTTGCACTTCTATCTGTAGTATTTCATAAAAGCCCGTTAGCCACTTGAAAAAATCAAAATGGCGGCCATTTTTCAAGATGGCCGCCATTACAGGTTCGAAAATACAGTTTTGTTGCTAATATTTGACATATATGGCCGTTCTTTACAGTTTTGGTGTCTAAGTATATGTTTTAAAGTATAAGCAAACTAATTAAGTCAATTTCAAAGTGTTTTGAAACTTACTTCATCACGTAATGGCCAATTTGTGACAAAAATACATAGTGTTTTCGAAGATGGCCACTATTTTTGGTTCAAATTTCCAATTCTCTTTCTTACATTTGACGTACATTGCCATGGGTTTACACTTTTTGAGTCAAAATATATTTTTTACAGCAGAAGGATGCTAATTTTGTCAGCATCAGACTGCTGTGTTTGTACAATAACACATTTTTGACAAAAGACAGTCTATTTTTAAAAAATTACTTAACTGCGTAATGACAAATTTGCTGAGTTTGTTTGCATATTTTTGCCAACATAGTCTCTAATGTAGAATATCTTTTCTTACATCTGGTATATATGACGATTTGTCATATTTTTGATGTCAAAGAGTGTTTTAAACAGGATGAGAAAACTATTCATGGGAGCCTCCGGTCAGTTAGAAACTCATATCATTTTCTAATGACCTATTTTAGCCACACATATATTTTTTAGCTTGTTGTCTGTTGTTACGTGACTGCTTAGTCTGAATGTAGGTGCTGTTTTCTCACATTTACAATTTCATTTACCTGAACAATGATTGCCTAAACTATACTACTTTATCTGACACTGCAATTACTTTACCATACAATATTCTACCTTTTAAGTAAACTGTAAAGTCTTGAATATGTTTCTTTTTTCTCAATTTAAATATTATTGCATTTAGAAAACAAACATAATTCCTTAATTATCTAACGTAACAATTAATCCCTGTACCAACAACAAACATTATGCTAATTCTGAAGATCATTTAACCACTTTGTAACTTCTTACTAGAAAAAGTACATGACTTTTTTGTATATGTAAGACGCACGTACATGTATCTGCATTCCGCCACATGTTATAAATGTTACCAAAATTTAATACAGTCTACTGCCGCATATCCCAATAGTTATTATTATATTTAAATCAACAGAGTTGATGCCCATTATGACTCATGTCCATAGTAATAGTGACTAGATAATTCATGGATACCATTTATCTTACTACTGCATGAGCGTGTAAGTAATCATGTGAACAAGGGAGCATGTGCTAAATTGATTAATATCGTTCAATATTCAGACGAGTAATTGGACGACAAACCAGTGTTTCTTATATGTTTTGAAGAAAATCAAAATTTCGAAGTAAAAGATTTGGGGGTGGAATTTGAAAAAAATGAATGAATGTACCAAACACCTAAATTACTGATTATTTCTTGCAGGAATTACTGATGGGGCTTGGTGGCTCATGCATTATAGTATCATGACACTAGTTAAACTGATTTTCACAACAGAGAAAGGGGCCATTTTACACCAATAAATATGGATTTAAAAGCATCTTTTGCATGAAACAGAAATACATTTGCTTATATGTTTTAGATATTTGTCTGTATAGTAGGTAAAAGTCAACAAAATTGATCCTGTAATGTTTCATCTTGGACAGCTTGAATTTTTGCACAAACAACAACTTCATTAAGTTTGGTATATGTACACCAGATTTTCACTGTTAATAAAGAAAGGCTGCGCCATGAAAAAAGTTACAGTTTTTATTTTGCTTGAAGATGCTTAGCGTCAACTAAACTTGTTGAATAAGTTAAGATATGAAAAAGATGAATGACCATGAGCGTGATGAAAACAATATGGAGAAATATCAGATCCAGTATGGATAGTGTGTTTTCTTTTACGTAAGACAACCGTTCTTATATATGGTGCTTGACCAATCAAATAAGCAAATCAAAACCATTATCAAAGATGAAGGCAGTGTGGACTCCTTTCAATAAAATCAGATTTAAGCAATGTTAAGAAATATACTTTACACGAAAAGTCTTGTCTCTTCTCCAAAGTCAATACATGCAACCATTTGAGAGTATGACCCTTAAAACTCCGCATGAATCATTTTAAAGAATATCCATTCCTGAGTGTGGTGTAAAAGTTGTAACGTTTCTGTTCTGTATACATAGGGACGGGTGTTATAGTCTACCTATTCTGACAAAGATAGTATACGTTTCTTGCGGTACAATTGCATAAAGACAGAACGTTTCAGCTGTTTGCTAAAGCTATTCGATGTGGACACATAATACTGCTAATATCATATTTGAGATTGATCTCTGTGTAATCTTCAACAACATTTTAAGAAATTATACAATGTTAACATGAAGAAGCGTGTGCACAAATGTTCATGCATGAAATGCAAGCCATAACCGGAGACCACAAAACTCCCATGTTAAAAGCTAATGACATACATTTTCATGTCGATGTGAATTTCAAATGCTAATTCAAACTATCTTGTTCTACAGAAAGTGTTGGTTGCAATTGGTCAACGGTCAAACATGAGCTAGTTTCACGCCAAATTTCCATATAAGAAAGAGAAAAGGCTGAATAGAATACATAAACTGAAAGATATGGTGCATGTGCAAAGTCAAGTCTATAATCATAAATCATAATGTACAAGCAATAAACTCTGGAAATCATTGCATCAATTATGCCAAGTCATGGGATAAGATTATTGTGTTTGATTGGACATGTTAGCTTGATGGTATATATCTTAAGGTGCAGTTCCTAAAGGTCAAGCCCCCTCTGTTTGAACATGCCAAATGTTCTGCATACCAAATACATGTAGCTTGTGTCATGATGGAAATATCTCATAGAGTTGAAATGAATGAGACATTGTTGGTACTTTGGACAACCCTGTTACCTAGTGATAGGATTGCAAATCGATACCCGATTAAACATAGATACTAAAGTAAACTGTTTGCAGTGACAGATGCAAGTACATGTATTTACGATGTGGCCTTCCTTGTTCAGACTAATATACCGATATTTGTAAATGTGAAAATGAACACCTACATAAGTATAAGTGATTATACACCAACTCCAGCATGTACACTAAGAAATTACTGCTTAAATAGTCATAAACCACATATATGCCATTAAAATAAGTCATTACCCAAAAGAACAAGATTCTTAATAAAGTAAATGATCACATAATTAGCTTTCTGTGCTCTTATCATAATGCTTTGACACCAAAAGTATGACAAGTGGCCATAAGTATATAGAAAAGAACAGAAAGGAAATCAATCACTATTGCAAAAAGTCACGATCATCTTCGAGCAAAAAACACTCATTTTGTCTAGATTGGTAATTGTGCAATAAAATTAGTTTCAATTCAGAAAGAAGTTGTCTGAATTAGCTTCCTTATACTTTATGACATCTATGTTGACACAAAAAACATAAATGTTGATCAAATTTAAGAAATGATTTTGCTTATACAAATGTACCAATATAAAATGGGGGCCATTTTGAAAACAAACGATGTAGCTTTGCCATTTTGCATTAAAAAAATCTTCTGTTCAGCTTGAGGTTGACAAAATTGGCTTCCTTATGCTTAAAATCAATTCTTTGGTGAAATTTGGTCAAACATGTCAAATGTTAGAAAAGAATTGGTCAACGATCATAGTTGGTTTAAAAGCTCTTCAGAGCTTATGTTACTTGTGACTCAAAAATAAACCTTATCATGTTATCTTAACGAGAACCAAAAATGGCAGCCATCTTGAAAAAATGGAGGTCACTTTGAATTTTTACGTGGCTAACGGCGTTTGTTTAAAGTAGGGTCATACCAGTATACATACCAAATTTGATGCTTGTATCACTAAGTTCGTGATTTTGTTTTAGCACTGATGTGTACAGATTTATGTAGTTGTAATGTGAAAATTAGCATCTTCAGACAAAAGCAATTGAAAACAATATCATTAAATAACATGACAGAAGGTAAAGTATAATCTATAAAAACCCTGTGAATTTGGTTTTTACCTTGACACACACTTCGTTTTTGTACAATTTTGCTTATAATACGATTAAATAAACTTCTTACAAGTTTATGGATGACATAATTAGCTTCTATATGCTTGAAAACATATAATTAGACACCAAAAGTTTGAAAATCGGTCAAATATATCCGATGTTAGAGATAAAACTGTATAATAGAACCGGAAATGGCGGCCATCTTGAAAAATGGCCGCCATTTTGAATTTTGATGTGGCTAACGGGCTTTTTGTTAAAAGTAGGGTCATACCAGTCTACAAACCAAATTTGATGCTTGTATCACCAAGTGCATGATTTTTGTAATAATGTGCCCAGCTATATACAATCTGAGCAAGTTTGATAAATATTGGATAAAAATGATGACCTCTAGAGTGTAAACACTAAAATTGTTGGCAACAAACGATGCATGACTGATGCCGGACATTCAAAGATTGCAAACTTCACCCTGAGCAAGGTTAGGTGAGCTAAAAAAAAAACAACAACCCTAAAATAGTAATTACAAACTAGAATTGTCCATTTTAAGTATCAGTGAGCAACTCATACAATTCTGAAATATTGTATGGAAAAGTCTAATTTCAAATAAAGTCTAGTCCATTTTTTAATTGGCTATGGTTGTTTTTTGACAAACAGAGCAGATTATGATCTTGTCCTACACTGTTAGCTTAAGGCAAATACATGTATACTCATGTTAATGATGAGTATACTCATCACTAGGGTTGAATGTGTTACAGCAATGATATTACATAGCCAAGCTGAGAATAAATCCTGATATTGCATAGCCAAGATGAGAATACATCCAGATAATGAATGTAATGTGTACAGCCTGTCTAGGTAAATGGCTACACACCGGACCATGGTGATTGATATGTCTAGACTAAACAGCTGACTGGTCAAAGGTCAGGGGTCACACTCTCCTTGACCTTAACACTTTATCATTAAAAGCTATTTAATGTATATTTTACAAATGAGCCGTGCCATGACAAAACCTGCCCTTTTGCATTGCAGCATCCTACAGACCAAGCATTGTTGTCATCACAGGCTCTGCATCTGAGTTTGTCTATACTGTAGATCATACTGCTTAATACAATGCTTTAGATCATTGTGGGTGTCAAACATAGCAGACCAAGGCCAGCTGCTACACCTAAGACACAGCAGCTGACCTAATGGTCTACGACTGTTGGCAATGAAACAAGGCAGGTTTGTCATGACATGACTCAACGTAGAATCCTAGTTTATTGAAGGAAGTAACAATGATACAAATGAGAAAATGAGAGGTTTTACTGTATTAAGTAAAATCTGATCAGAGGCCCCTCTGATCAGATTTTACTCAATACAGTAAAACCTCTCTATTACAGCCACTAAATCAAAGGCTACTTTATAGTATAAAAGACAGGTGACAGCTGAAAGAAATGTGACAGTAAAACAGACAGCTCCTAAAGGAGATTTCTGTTTCACTGTCACCTTGTTTTAAGCTATGATTCTGCTAGAGTATAGAAAAGATTTCTTATGATACATATTCAGTGGAGTTATTTCTTCAGTGTCGGAACAATTTCAAAGCGTAAAAAGGCGTATTTATGAGGTAATGGGTTAATCTACTTTATCTACACATATTCATGCCTTCTACATGTCTACCTTAAGCAAAAATATACCTGCATCCTGCAGACAGGTAGATACTTAAGTTATAGCTGGTGAAAAGTAAAGCAGAAAGATCCCTTGGGAGCATTCTGCTATACTTTCAGTCTGATTGAAACAAATCACCTGTCTCTTAATTTGAAAACAAATTACATGTTAGCAGGGCTCAAGATAAAAGGCAGTAAACTGAACAATAAACATTTTCTCATTCATTTCAGCAGCAAATCTTATGGTGTTACTACTCATTAGAATTGTCTCGAAGAGACGATTCTAATGAGAAGTGAAACCATAGGGTTTAATGCAGAAAAGGTTTAATGCAGAAATAAAGATTTCATTTTTTGAAATACATGTACTCTCCTTATCTGGAGCCTGATATAGAGGGGACATGATTAAAATCCTGCTCTTACCTGATTTTACAGCTTTCAAACATGCCAACCCTGAGATATGAAGGACAAACTAATGTTGTATGGACCCCATCATGACCAGCAAATCTGATTTCATAGTTGAGCACCTCCGTCAGTCCAACCACCCCAAACTTTGAAGCACTGTAGTCAGCGAGATTCTTCACACCGACAAAACCAGTAGCACTGGATAGGCTCACTACATGACCATGGTTATTGCGCAACATTGTCGGTAAAAAACACTTGACTGTCTGCAAAACAATATCATCCCAGCTGATAACTCTTCCCTCAATAGAAGTACATTAACCCTTTACTCAATAGATACACATTTGAAGTTTTGAATGCCTAATCTATTCCTCCACTGAAGAAAATAGTTCAAATTTAAAGGAATAAATATTAACTATAAGAAACATTTTTTTAAAAAAAAATTTGTTCAAGCAGCTGGTAACTTAAAGCAGGCTGAAAGTAAAACAGAATGTGCCTTAAGTGGTCACATAATTTCAATGCTAGAGTAAAGAGTTAAAATGCCTGTTACTTAAGCCATCTCTAGTTATAGACTAGCAATTATGTTAAGGAAGGAGTAAAGGTGACCACAGGTGATTATGTGTCCACAGAACAGCCTTATTTCACCTCTACCTATTGCTCTGCAAAATCCTTACAAAGGAATATCAATTGACTATTGAATAAACATGGAAGCTTAAAGCAAAATGAAGGTTAACGAGAAAACTCATAAACATTACCTGTGTTACTTTCATCTTGCTTCACCCCATTACCCCATAAATACACCTTTTTACACCTTTAATTTATTCCACTGAAGAAAGGAGCTCCACTTTATACAATCATGGATATGTATCATAAGAAATGACATAGAGGATAACTGGTTTTTTTTTAAGTTTAAGATTGAAATTTAATTCATGGAGTGAACATCAGACATTATATTTTCATATTCACAAAGGAATTAAACTTGATCTTACACTGAAAAAAATACACTTATTCTATTCATTTTTTCATTTATGCTTTTAAATGATTCTTGGAACTAAATTGTTTGTCAATTGAAAGCAAAAGTACATTTTTACCCCATGTGGAGCCGTACAATGAAGTCACTGATTTATAGATAATCCACTGCTATTTCCTAGTAATTCATCGAAAAGCATAAATAAATTTTCTATATCCTAGCAAATGCAAGCATAAAGCAGGCTGAAAGATAAGGCAGAAGGATCTTTCTGCCTTATTTTCAACCTGCTTTAAGTGGTCACCTGTTTAATCAAACCTAGAAACAGGCTATGGAATAATGGGTTACCAAAGCAGTTACTTAACAAGGGGGCTTTGAAGGCCCTGGTATTGCTCACCTGTTGTAGTGAAGCCTGCTAGCTTTACCTTTGAGTTTCACCTGTTTTAATCTAAATCCATTCAAATTTCTAATATAGCATGTAAACAACTTTGGAAACCAACATCATAATTCTAGTATAGTAGAGTACATCAAGGGCAGATAACTAGAGCCTAAACAATACTGAAATAAAGTCTTTTCTAGCATTTCAAAGTACATGTATATCAAGGGAAGATAACTATTGCCACAATGATTAGATTTAAAAAAAATTGCACTCCTTTGAGAACTTATAGCTATATACTTTGTGTGCAAGTATAATCAAAATCCATTCAAAACTGTAGTTGTAAGAGTGTAAACGACGTTAGATATGGCATTTCATCAATTCAAGGGCAGATAACTCTTGACCTATTAGTCTGATTTCAACCATAATCACACTTATTCGAACTTATATGGTCATATACAATCTGAGCAAGTTTGAAAAAGACTGGATAAAATTTGTGGCATCTAGAGTGTAAACACTGTTTAATATGGCATTTTCAGGAATTCAAGGGCATATAACTCTTGATCTATTGGTCCGATTTCAACAATAATCAAACTCTTATAGTAATATACAATCTGGGTAAGTTTGAGAAAGATTGGATAAAAATCTTGGCCCCTAGAGTGTAAACACCCTTAAATATGGCATTTTCAGCAATTCAAAGGTAGATAACTCTCGACCTATGTCTGATTTCAACCATAATCGTACTTATTCGAACTCTTATAGTAATATATAATCTGAGCAAGTTTGAGAAAGATTGGATAAATATTGTGGCCTCTAGAGTTTAAACACTTACATTTTTTATGACGAACGACGCATGACGGATATTGAAGGATTGCAAAAGCTCACCCTGAGCTGGGGCCTCCATGGCCTAGTGGTATAGTCACTGTGACTCAACATCACTAAGCTCCTCATCACTGTGAGTTTTAATCCCAGTAGGGTCGTTCGGATTTTTCATGTGGGGAAGCCTTCCAGCTGGCTTGCGGAAGGTCGGTGGTTCTACCCAGTTGCTGATTTGTGCCTGAAACAGTGCATAAAGGGCTTCTGGGGTCTTCCTCCACCTATAATTAGCTGGACGCGATATGACTGAATTACTGTTGAAAGCGACGTAAAATCAAAACAAATCAAATCAAAATCACCCTGAGCTAACTCAGATGAGCTAAAAACAGTTAACCCTAGGCATCTCATCCTGTTTGACACTCTGGTTGTGTGCTATTGGTGGATTGGGAATGGTCCAAGACAACATTTTAATTGTGTAAGTATCCAAGTTATATAATGTGAGTCAGTGGTACTGATGCTAGAAGAAACAGTACATTCTGGCTAAACTTTTACTTCTTACCCTGTTTCTAGTTTTGAAGACAGGTGACTACTTAAAGGAGGTTGAAAGTGTTGAAGCAGAATGCACCTAAAGGCAGATTCTGTTTTGCTTTCAGTCTGTTTTAAGTTACCTTTTGCTAGAATATAAACAAGAGCAGCATGGCGACCCTAAATCGCTCACCTGAAGAAAAAACACACCATATTAGGTCATTTATTTCACCAAAGGGGAATGATTTGTTTATTAACTTCACTGACTGGAGTTGTGTATTTTGCTCTGTGGTTTTAAACAAGACAAGACATGGAACATTATTTGAACAATCTTGATAAAGGTCCTGCAGATTATGCTTTATGCCAAATATTTAAGCTCAGCGCATGTATACTGTTGTTGCAGACAAGAAGATTTTTGAATTTTCATTGAAAAATTCTATTTTTAGCACCTGTGACCTAGATATGCAATGAACCCGAACGTTCAAACAAGATTGGTAAAGGATCACTAGATCAAAGCATCACCATACCAAATATCAAAGCTCTGGCCATTGTCTGAAGATTTTACTATATAACTCTATTTCAATCCTTGATCCCAGGGCCAGGGTCATTTTTGACCCCAGGGACTTAATTTGAATGATCTTGATAGAGGGCCTGTAGATGATGCTTTGTGTCAAATATCTAAGCTAAGGTCCCCGTACTGTGGTTTCGTACAAGAGGATTTTTTAAATTTTTATTGAAAAATCTATTTTTAAGTCCTGTGAACTAGATATGCAACAGACCGGAACCATTTCAACAATATTTGTAGAGGACCGCTAAAATGTCACTATGCCAAATATCAAAGCTCTGGCCATATTAGTGTCAGAGAAGATCTTTGAAGATTTCACTATACAAACCTATGTATATCTTAAGATCCATATCCATGACTGTATAAATTGGAACTATTTTCTTCAGTGGAAGAATAAATTAAATGCATAAAAATTAGTATATCTATGGAGTAATTGGTTAATCTCATATGCATGGACATTCTAACGGGTCAATCCATGTACTTGTGTGACTTTTTCCTTTAATCTTTTCTTGTGTGATTAAAGTCATACAAATTGCCCTATTTTTGCTCTAACTTTAGAATAGAATGATCTAGAAGCTAACCCTATTCCCAATAATGGCCAGGTCAATGTCAAAAGAGATGACCAGGTTAATGTTTCTACTTACGTGACTAGGCACACAAGTATAGATTGGTTAATGTGGACAGACAGACATATCCAGGAATGGACAGGGCAATCACTAGATGCCTCTGCATCAACAGATGCTCCAGGGATCATTATAAAATGTGTCAGTGTATGCTAGTTAGCAGGAGAAGTGTTAGTTAGTGGTTCAAAAAACCTACCCAAAAATGTGCTAGCAGATTCACATTAAATGTTTTCTCAATTGCGTCGTCTGGGCAGTCTATCAATCGTTTCCCGGTCACTCTGCCAGCATTGTTCACCAAGATACTGACATCACCAATATCAGATTTCACTCTGGCTCCACAGGCATAAACTGCCTGACGATCACTGAAATATAAGTAAGAAACATACAGTAAAACATGGCATCTTACAACATCAATGATCAAACTCAGACCAATATAGGATGGTAACCCTTCTCTCTACAGTCAACATAGTGTAAACCCTTCTCTCTACAGTCAACATAGTGTTAACCCTTCTCTCTACAGTCAACATAGTGTAAACCCTTCTCTCTACAGTCAACATAGTGTTAACCCTTCTCTCTACAGTCAACATAGTGTTAACCATTCTCTCTACAGTCAACATAGTGTTAACCCTTTTCTCTACAGTCAACATAGTGTAAACCATTCTCTCTACAGTCAACATAGTGTAAACCTTTTTCTCTACAGTCAACACAGTGTAAACCCTTCTCTCTACAGTCACAGAATTAACCCTTCTTTCTACAGTCAACATAGTGTAAACCCTTCTCTCTACAGTCAACAGTGTTAAACCTTCTCTCTACAGTCAACATAGTGTAAACCCTTCTCTCTTCAGTCAACATAGTGTAAACCCTTCTCACTACAGTCAACAGTGTTAAACCTTCTCTCTACAGTCAACATAGTGTAAACCCTTCTCTCTACAGTCAACATAGTGTAAACCTTTCTCTCTACAGTCAACAGTGTTAAACCTTCTCTCTACAGTCAACATAGTGTAAACCCTTCTCTCTTCAGTCAACAAAGTGTAAACCCTTCTCTCTACAGTCAACAGTGTAAACCCTTCTCTCTACAGTCAACATAGTGTAAACCTTTCTCTCTACAGTCAACAGTGTTAACCCTTCTTTCTACAGTCAACATAGTGTAAACCCTTCTCTCTACAGTCAACATAGTGTAAACCATTCTCTCTACAGTCAACATAGTGTAAACCATTCTCTCTCCAGTCAACATAGTGTAAACCCTTCTCTCTACAGTCAACATAGTGTTAACCCTTCTCTCTACAGTCAACATAGTGTAAACCCTTCTCTCTACAGTCAACATAGTGTAAACCATTCTCTCTACAGTCAACATAGTGTAAACCTTTTTCTCTACAGTCAACACAGTGTAAACCCTTCTCTCTACAGTCACAGAGTTAACCCTTCTTTCTACAGTCAACATAGTGTAAACCCTTCTCTCTACAGTCAACAGTGTTAAACCTTCTCTCTACAGTCAACATAGTATAAACCCTTCTCTCTTCAGTCAACATAGTGTAAACCCTTCTCACTACAGTCAACAGTGTTAAACCTTCTCTCTACAGTCAACATAGTGTAAACCCTTCTCTCTACAGTCAACATAGTGTAAACCCTTCTCTCTACAGTCAACAGTGTTAAACCTTCTCTCTACAGTCAACATAGTGTAAACCCTTCTCTCTTCAGTCAACAAAGTGTAAACCCTTCTCTCTACAGTCAACAGTGTAAACCCTTCTCTCTACAGTCAACATAGTGTAAACCTTTCTCTCTACAGTCAACAGTGTTAACCCTTCTTTCTACAGTCAACATAGTGTAAACCCTTCTCTCTACAGTCAACATAGTGTAAACCATTCTCTCTACAGTCAACATAGTGTAAACCATTCTCTCTCCAGTCAACATAGTGTAAACCCTTCTCTCTACAGTCAACATAGTGTTAACCCTTCTCTCTACAGTCAACATAGTGTGAACCCTTCTCTCTTCAGTCAACATAGTGTAAACCCTTCTCTCTACAGCCAACATAGTGTTAACCCTTCTCTCTACAGTCAACATAGTGTAAACCATTCTCTCTACAGTCAACATAGTGTAAACCCTTCTCTCTACAGTCAACATAGTGTAAACCCTTCTCTCTACAGTCAACATAGTGTAAACCTTTCTCTCTACAGTCAACATAGTGTAAACCCTTCTCTCTACAGTCAACATAGTGTAAACCCTTCTCTCTACAGTCAACATAGTGTAAACCATTCTCTCTACAGTCAACAGTGCTAACCCTTCTCTCTACAGTCAACATAGTGTTAACCCTTCTCTCTACAGTCAATATAGTGTAAAACCTTCTGTCTACAGTCAACATAGTGTAAACCATTCTCTCTACAGTCAACATAGTGTAAACCCTTCTCTCTACAGTCAACATAGTGTAAACCATTCTCTCTACAGTCAACATAGTGTAAACCCTTCTCTCTACAGTCAACATAGTGTAAACCATTCTCTCTTCAGTCAACATAGTGTTAACCCTTCTCTCTACAGTCAACATAGTGTAAACCATTCTCTCTACAGTCAACAGTGTAAGCTCTTCTCTCTCTAGTTAACATAGTGTAAACCCTTCTCTCTACAGTCAACATAGTGCAAACCATTCTCTCTACAGTCAACATAGTGTAAACCTTTCTCTCTACAGCTAACAAAGTGTAAACCCTTCTCTCTACAGTCAACATAGTGTAAACCCTTCTCTCTTCAGTCAACATAGTGTAAACCCTTCTCTCTACAGTCAACATAGTGTAAACCCTTCTCTCTACAGTCAACATAGTGTTAACCCTTCTCTCTATAGTCAGCATAGTGTAAACCCTTCTCTCTACAGTCAGCATAGTGTAAACCCTTCTCTCTACAGTCAACATAGTGTAAACCCTTCTCTCTACAGTCAACATAGTGTAAACCCTTCTCTCTACAGTCAACATAGTGTAAACCTTCTCGCTACAGTCAACATAGTGTAAACACTTCTCTCTACAGTCAACATAGTGTAAACCCTCTACAAATTTCTACTAAGTAGTGACACCATAGGGTTTAATTCAGAAATAAAAGATTTTAGTTTTTGATGATTAAACTAGAGCTTGTTTTTGAGAAAAACACATGTCTCCCCCCGGTACCCTGCCCCAGCACCCATAAGAGGAATAAATTCACCCCCTGGCAACCTCCACCTTGGCACCTATAAGAGGAATAAATTCAAATGTCAAAATACTGACATTGTAAATTGTAAGCAATTTATTTTCAGATTAAAATTGTGTGTATACTTACTGTGTGACTTCTGTCATAATTGTTGCCTATCTACATGACCATCCTCACATATAGCTGGTTCATATGTAAAAGTTTGAATGAAAATTCTTACATAGTATAGGAGGAGTTAGCTGCACAAGACTTTTTCGCTATATAATCTATATAAGGAAAAACTCCAAAAGGCCATAACTTCAAAAGTCAAAATTTCAAACCACATGACCATCCTCACATATAGCTGGTACATGTGTAAAAGTTTGAAGTAAATCCCTCAAATAGTGTAGGAGGAGTTAGCTGCACAAGAATTTTTCGCTATATACTCTATATAAGGAAAAACTACATTTTTAAGGGCCATAACTTCTGTTAAAATTGTTGCAGCCAAAATTCCAAACCACATGACCATCCTCACATATAGCTGGTTCATTTGTCAAAGTTTGAAGTAAATCCCTCATAAAGTGTAGGAAGAGTTAGCTGCACAAGCATTTTAACAGATAGATGGACAGACAGACAGACTGACAGACAGAAAGCACAACACCAATGTGTCTCCCTTCCCCTAAAGGGGGGGAGACATAATTCCATTATCTGGAGCCCTGCATGATACTACAGAATTAGCAATATCATTAATTACATTGTAGTTAATTAGTACTAGTGGTCACATGGTTAAACAGTGTTGATGACTGAATCAATAGTCTGACATCACAAGTATCTCCTCTCACTTGAGTTTGTTTTACCCTTTTCCCCACAGAAATGCTTTTCACGCTTCTATTAATCTATTCCTCACAGCGCTATATGACCATTTAATGTGTCACGGTGCCGTAAAACCCAACTCAATCAATCCTCACAGAAATTGCCTGTTAATGCGTCTATCCTGATCTGTTGAAAGGTTGAAGAAAATTTTACTTTAATCCTTACAAGGTTTTAATTTCAAATTTCCGAGTTTAAGCAGCCACCTATTTTTTACATTGAAAACAATTAAGCTTTGTATGAAATGTACAAGTATAGTCAGACCTGACTATCTTAACCGATAAAACAAAGACTAATTCTTGTCTGTGGAAAATGTTCCTTTTGAAACTCTCTACATTCCCTAAAAATATTGTCCTCAGTGTTAACCCTTACAAGCTTTAGCAATATTTTCTGATAAATTACAAGTCAGGTTGATGATTGAGTTGTTCTTGCCAATTTGGCCAACAATATAAAATATTACAAACACCTCTGATCAGAGGGCTCCATTTTTATTAAGTAAGGAAAGGGAAAGCCTGTCATGTTTTTGCGACCTTGAGATCAGTGTGGAAGAACTCAAGATTTAAAGCTGAGGCAGGATAATATTATTATACTGAGACCCTGTATTGGAACAGTTACCATGAGTTGATGCAGTAATTGGGTTAATTAAATCTCAGATATGTGACAGTTGTTGTTTTAATTTGATTTCTGACAAGATAGATGACAGAGCATTAAGTATAATCAGCTTACACTGTAATATAAGTCTTCAATGAGATCTGTGTAATATGAGAGGTGTGTGCATAACCCCACTGGGCCAGGTAAAGGAATATCTTAACTCCTTGCATGCTAACAGCTGATATATATGGGCAACAGTGATTACCTTTGCAGACAGTTAAAAAGGATCCAGATGAGATGCCACGTAATGCAGCATCACATCAGGATCCAAGCTGTTTGACGCTCTGTCCAGTTTTGAAAGGAAATATAGAAAATTCTATTTTTAGAACAATAGCAGACCTCAATTGTTGCAGATCAAAAATTACCCAGCATGCAATTTAGAGGGAATATAATAACTACACAATTGTATCTCCTCCCTCATCAACTCTCATAAGCCTTGGTGACATCCTTTATACCTTATATATAATTGTTAGATGTAACTAAGCTCATTCACACCTGAAACTTTTAATGGAAAACTTTCCAATTTTTGATTATTTAAAACAAAAGCAGACTCAATAACCCTTTACTTGATAGCCTATTCTAGTATTGAAGATATTAAGGTGACCACTTAAAGCAGGTTGAATGTAAAGCAGAATGCGCCTTAAGGTGCAATCTGCTTTACTTAATTCAGCCTGCTTTAAGCTTCCATGTGTTAGAATATAGAAAATATTCCCTATACTATATATTAATGACTGATTAAATAAGAACTAAGAGCTAAAAGGTGTTTCTATGGGGGAAAGGGTTAACAAAATATATAAAGCAGTGGGACTACAAAACTATACTTTTAAATTGTTGTAAAACCAAGTTTAAAATTAATATGTGAAATGGATTCTCAAATATGTGCTCATTTATTATTAGTTGAAATAAAATTGTTGACCAAAAGGAACAGAATACTTAATATCATTTTAGTCAACTTATTAAACATGATAATTATGTAATGCCTCAGCTCTATTATGTTAGCTTTCTGTATTTATTCTGCCCAATATTATGCATTTCTGTGTCACTATATATATTAACTCAGTTATCGTCTGGTAGCACTGTATTTATAAGTCCACTAGATTTCATACCAGATTTGTTGTCAAAGTTGTAGCTCAGATTTCCTCAGACTGCTCGGTGACAGCCGCTGAAACATTATTGCACTGGCAAGATTGTTCTCCAGTCCGAGATCATGTTACAAGCATATATTATTTTTAATTATTATATATATAGACACATGCACTTTGACAGCTGGTCCAAGGTTATAAAGCCACTGAGTTGAGTCTAAAGTCATTCTCAAGCATTTGATTGGTCAGATTTGAGCCTCAGGCTCAAATCTGACCAATCAAATGATTGAGAAAAAACTCAGACTCAACTAAAAAGCTTTTTATATAAGCTTGGAGCCAGTACACTCAGATAACACAACTCCTGGACCTAACTGGACTTAAAAATAATTTTTCACAAATGATTCATAGCTGACATTTGTCAGTTTTCTTCAAATAATTTTCCTAGCTCAAACAACATGGCCGACAGTGGGTGGGGGTGAATTTACCTATGATGGTTTGTAGTGAAATTTAATCTCCTTCTTTTTTAAACAAGAGCCCCATGGGGCATATTTCGCTCACCTGAGAAAATAGCTGAAAAAATGGCGATAATAATTTAGGTCAAGGACTGACCTAGATATGCAACAGACCCGAACAATTTGAACAAATTATGTAAAGTATATTTAAAAGTGTCACCATACCGAATATAAAAGCTCTGGCCATATTTTAGTGTCAGAGAAGAAGACGTTTCAAATTTTCTCTATATAACTCTATGTAAAACTGTGACCCCAGGGGTGGGGCCAATTTTGACCCCAGGTGCATAATTTGAACAAACTTGATAGAGGACATGTAGGCGATGGTATGTGCCAAATATCTAAGCTCTGGCCCATGTAGTTTCAGAAAAGAAGTTTTTTTAAGTTTTTATTGAAAAAAATCTATTTTTAGCTCCTGTGACCTAGTTATGCAACCGACCAGAACCATTTGAACAATTTTGGTTAAGGACATCTAGAAGTGTCACCATACCAAATATCAAAGCTCTGGCCATATTAGTTTCAGAGAAGAAGACGTTTGAAAATTTCACTATAATTATAACTCTATGTAAAACTGTGACCCCCAGGGCGGGGCCAATTTCGACCCCAGGGGCATAATTTGAACAAACTTGATAGAGGACCTGTAGGCGATGCTATGTGCCAAATATCTAAGCTCAGGCCCTTGTAGTTTCAGACAAGAATATTTTTTAAGTTTTCAATGAAAAAAAAATCTATTTTTAGCTCCTGTGACCTAGTTATGCAACTGACCAGAACCATTTGAACAATTTTCGTATAGGACATCTAGAAGTGTCACTATGCCAAATATCAATGCTCTGGCCACATTTGTTTCAGAGAAGAAGATGTTTGAAAATTTCACTATATAACTCTATGTAAATCTGTGACCCCCTGGGCGGGGCCAATTTTGACCCCAGGGGCATAATTTGAACAAACTTGATAGAGGACCAGTAGATAATGCTATGTGCCAAATATGTAAGCTCTGGCCATTCCAGTTTTTGGCAAGAAGATTTTTTAAGATTTCCTTATTTTTTCACTTTGGTTGCCATGGCAACCAGAGTTCTGCATTGTTTTTAATTCTTTGAACAAATTTGAAAGAGCTTGACCCAAGGAACATTTCTGTAAAGTTTGGTTGAATTCTGTCAAGGGGTATAGGAGGAGATGTCATTTGAAGCAATTGTTAACGACGCCGGACGACTAACGACGCACGACGCCGGACACAGAGCCATCCCAATAGCTCACCTTGAGCCTTTGGCTCAGGTGAGCTAATAAACTGGTCCAAATTGAAAATAATTTTATACAATTATGATCAAATGGTGACCTCTACCAGAATTCTTCAAATAATTCTGCTAGCTTAACAACATGACTGCTAGTGGGTGGTTAAGGTTTTCCTGATATGGTTAAAGTGAAATCTTCTGTCAAACATGTGAGCACTTCTTTTCAATGAAAATATAAGTTATAACTCAAGTTATATAGGAGTTATAAGCATTTTGTATACATAGTTTTACATACACATGTATATAAGGGCCATAGAAGTTATAAGCATTTTGCAAAACCTACACGCAGATTTTGAAACCTAAATGTGGGCTCTCAGAGTTCAAGGGGAATCTTTTTGAGTGCATGGAAAGGCCTTGTCGATATACACATGTGGGCGTGCCAACTATTAAAGGAATAACTCAAGGGACATAGGAGCTATGAGTATTTTTCGAAACCTAAATGCATATTTTGAAACCTAAATACCAGCCCAGTTCGAGGTCAAGGTCACTGGAGTGAAACTTTTTGCATGTATGGAGAAGTCTTGTCCATTTACATCATAATATGAAAGCAATAACTAACAGGACATTGGAGTTTGTAACAAACAAGCATTTTTAAAAACTTAAACACAGATTTCAAAACCTAAACATTGGCCCTAAGTTCAAGGTCAAGGTCATTCGGGTCAAACTTTTTAAGTGCATTGAAAGGTCTTGTCCATATTTACATGCATACAAATTGTAAAAGCAATACCGCAAGTGACATAGGCATTATAAGTAATTTTCCAAAGATAAACACACATTTCAAAACTTAACCCTTTACCTTATAGAAGCGCCTTTTAGCGTATTCCGTTTAATCCTCCACGGAAGAAAATAATTCCAATCAATACAGTCATGAATATATATCAGAAGGAATATTTTCTTAATTCTAGCAGTTGGTAGCTTAAAGCAAGCTGAAAGTAAAGCAGAATGCGCCTTAGGGCGCATTCTGCTTTACTTTCAACTTGCTTTAAGTAACCACCTATTTTCAAAACTAGAAACAGGCTATGAGGTAAAGGGTTAAACCCAGTGGCTGAGGTCAAAGTCATAGGGGTCCAAAATGTCAAATGGTTTGAAAGGTCGACGATCTTGCCCCAAGGCATGTGTTGTGCAAGTATGAAGATGCTGAATATAAAAGGGCGTAGAAGTTATAACAAGAGTTGTCAGAGAGACAACAAAGCTCGCCACCGGCACCTTTAGAAACTTAAAAGCTCACTCAAGGTCACAGAGGTCAACCTTTTTGCCTGCATGGAAAGGTCTTGTCCATATACACTGGCAAATCAAATATGAAAATAACACCTCAAGGGACATAGGAATTATAAGCATTTTTGAAACCTAAACGCAGATTTCGAAACCTAAAACCTTTCGAGACCATAGTTCAAGGTCAAGGACACTGGGCTAATTTTTTTGCATGCATGGAAAGATCGTGTCCATATACACATGCATGCCAAATATGAAAGAAATATCTCAATGGATATATGAGTTAAAGAAATTTTGAGAAACCTAAACGCAGACTTTGAAACCTAAATGCGGGTCCTTAGTTCAAGGTCAAGGTCAGAGGGCTCAAACATTTTGCATGCAAGTTAAAGATGTTGTCCATATACACATGCAA
The DNA here is from genome assembly GCA_922989275.2 of Gari tellinella. Taxonomy (NCBI): domain Eukaryota; kingdom Metazoa; phylum Mollusca; class Bivalvia; order Cardiida; family Psammobiidae; genus Gari; species Gari tellinella. The sequence goes on from OV277872.1 coordinate 42,294,449, forward strand.
ACTGAATATGAAAGGAATATTTCAATGGACATAGGAGAAATAAAAAATTTGAAAAACCAAAACACTGATTTCGAAAACTAAACATTGGCCCTAAGTTCAAAGTCAAGGTCACAGGGGTCTAAATTTTGCAGTGCCTGGAAAGGTCTTGTCCATATACACACATAAACCAACTATGAAAGCAATACCTTCAGGGACATAGAAGTAAAAGGCATTTTTCAAAACCTAAACACAGGCCCCAAGTTCAAGGTCACAAGGGTCCAAATTTGTCTGTGCATGGAAAGGTCTTGTCCATATACACACACATACCAACTTTGAAAGCAATACCTCAAAGGATATAGAAGTTAAATGGATTTTCGAAACTTAAACGCAGATTTCGAAACCTAAACACAGGCTCTTAGTTCAAGGTCAAGGTCACAGGAGTCTAAATTTTTCTGTGCATGTAAAGGTCTTGTCCATATACACACACATACCAACTATGGAAGCAATACCTCAAGGGACATAGAAGTTAAAGGCATTTTTCGAAACCTTAACGCAGATTTCGAAACCTAAACGCAGGCCCTAAGTTCAAGGTCAAGGTCACAGGGGTCTAAATTTTTCTGTGCATGGAAAGGTCATGTCTATATACACACACATACCGACTATGGGAGCAATACCTTAATCGATATAGGAGTTTAAAGGCATTTTTCGAAACCTAAACACAGATTTCGAAACCTAAACGTAGGCCCTAAGTTCAAGGTCAAGGTCACAGGGGTCAAATTTTTTCTATGCATGGAAAGGTCTTGTCCATATACACACACATACCAACTATTGAAGCAATACCTCAAGGGAAATAGAAGTTAAAGGCATTTTTCTAAACTTAAACACAGATTTCGAAACCTAAACGCAGGCCCTAAGTTCAAGGTCAATGTCACAGGGGTAAAAAAAATTCTGTCCATGCAAAGGTCTTGTCCATATACACACACATACCAACTATTGAAGCAATACCTCAAGGGACATAGAAGTTAAAGGCATTTTTCGAAACCTAAACACAGATTTCGAAACCTAAACGCAGGCCCTTAGTTCAAGGTCAAGGTCACAGGGGTCTAATTTTTTCTGTGCATGGAAAGGTCATGTCTATATACACACACATACCGACTATGGAAGCAATACCTTAATGGATATAGAAGTTAAAGGCATTTTTCATAACCTAAACGCAGATTTCGAAACCTAAACGCAGGCCCTAAGTTCAAGGTCAAGGTCACAGGGGTCTAAATTTTTCTGTGCATGGAAAGGTCTTGTCCATATACACACACATACCAACTATGGAAGCAATACCTCAAGGGACATAGAAGTTTAAAGGCATTTTTCGAAACCTAAACGCAGATTTCAAAACCTAAACGCAGGCCCTAAGTTCAAGGTCAAGGGGGTCTAAATTTTTCTGTGCATGGAAAGGTCTTGTCCATATACACACACATACCAACTATGGAAGCAATACCTCAAGGGACATAGAAGTTTAAAGGCATTTTTCAAAACCTAAACGCAGATTTCGAAACCTAAACACAGGCCCTAAGTTCAAGGTCAAGGTCACAGGGGTCAAAACTTTTCTGTGCATGGAAAGGTCTTGTCCATATACACACACATACCAACTATGAAAGCAATACCTCAAGGGACATAGAAGTTATAGACATTTTTTAAAATTGTTTACGCCGTTCACGACGACGCCGACTACACCGGGGGTATTGCAATAGCTCGTCATGTACTACGTACAGGCGAGCTAAAAACTTTCTTGAAACTGATAATGGCAACGGATACGGCTACGCCAACAACCGGGTGGCAGCATCATGCAGCTCTCTTCAATATTCGTCTGGCGAGCTAAAAAAGGTTAAAGCAGGTGACTACTCAAGGCAAGATGGAATTAAGAAAACAAGACAGTACCAGTATTTTACACCATCAACCCTCATTAACCCTTTACCCCATATCCTTAAGGCACATTCTGCTTAACTTTCAACCTGTTTAAGATACGCCTTTTTAGTTTTTAGGCATTTAATGAATTCCTTCTACTAAGGAAAATAGTCCCATTTTCATACAGTAATTCAATATGTAACTTAAGATATATTTCCTATTATCCTAGCAGATGGTAGCTTACAGCATGTTGAAAGTAAAGCAGACTTAGAATAAAGTGTTTTTTCAGTAGTTAAAACATTTATCAGATCAGTCGTGCAACAAGAAAAACAAAATATGTGAGACAGGATATAGACATGGCATGAGTCCAAATTTGCTGTACATATATATTTTATTTTAGAAGATATCTGAACAACTTACATGTATATAACTTGTAACTATATACTTTAACACTAAAAACTTGTAATGCAATCTCGGCAAATACTTTGTACCCAAACCAGGGGTCTGATTCGGATCACTCAGATACAATTCTGTAAAAACATGTATAATGATAATCAATTTTCAGAAGTTTTAAGTTAATTTAACCCTTTACCCTGGATAGCCTGTTTCTAGGTTGGAAGGCAGGTGACCTCTTAGAGCAGGATGAAAGTATAGCAGAATACACTTTATGACACATTCTGCTTTACTTTCACTCATTGATTCACTCTGCTTTAACCCTTTCCCACATAGCATTGAATATAGGTGCCCTCTTAAAACAGGTTGAAAGTAAAGCAGAATGCGCTTTAAGCGCATTCTGCTTTACTTTCAGCCTGCTTTAAGCTATCATCTGCTAGAATATAGAAAATATTTTGTATTTTACATATTTATGAATGTATAAATTGGAACTATTTTCTTCAGGGCAAGAATAAACTGAATGCGCTAAAAGGCGCTTCTATGTGGGAAAGGGTTAAACTGTCATCTACTAGAGTATAGAACATGTTTCTTATGGAATATATTGATTACTGTAAAACTAGACTTTTTTCTTCATGCAGCAGGTGAATATGTTAGAGGCGTAAAAAGGCATATTTATAGGGGAAAGGGTAAATAATTACAGATAACATTTTCAGAAGATCTATGACAACTTCAAAATCTCAAATGGTAAAAGTCACTAATAATCCTTTACTCCATAGCCTGTTTCTGGATTTGAAGACACTGGTGACCTGATTTAAAGCAGGTTGAAAGTAAAGCAGATTATGTGCATGAAGGAGCATTTTGCTTTACTTTTATTCTGCTTTTAGCTAATAGTAACCATCTGCTAGGATAGAGAAAATATTTCATATGGTACATGTTCATGACTGTATAAATTGGAACCATTTTCTTCAGTGGAGTAATAAAATAAATGTGCTAAAATGCACTTCTATGGGGGGAAAGGGTTAATTTACCCAGCATTTCAGAACAGATTGGGATCCAGATCAGACAGTGAGCACAGGTCTAGCTTACATCATCCAATCTGTTAGCCTCTCTGTTTTTATCTCTACAAAAGACAGAAGGAAGATTCCATTTCAGAATTCCAAGCGATCCTAATTTTGCAGCAGATGACATTTCTCCTTTATCTCCCACCATAGCCTCGGGTAGTACTTGCTATGTGCATATATATTGTGTAATACACAGTAAAGAGGCTTGATTAAAGTCCCACCAATCCTGAGAGGGCATTAACATTCGTGTTTGGTCCACTGATTTTTGTAACATGATGATGATGATGAGTTGCGATATATGGCACTAGCTGCGATGAGATGATGATGATTTCAGGAAGAAGATTTTGGCTGTGAATCTCATTTATTTCAAATTAAGCAGCGCATGGTTTCAAAAGCTGATTGGCATGGTTTCAAAAGCTGATTGACGTGCCTTCCTTTTAATTCCTGGCAGAGGAGATAATCTCTGTCAAATAAACAGAAACATTAATGACAATTAAGCCCCTGTACCGCGGCAATGTTGGAGGGTCTCTGGGATTTTAAAGCAACTAGAAAGTAAAACAACGCTTCTGCTTTACTTTCAACCTGATCTAGTGACAAGTATAATACTTGTCATTAATACTTGTCATTCTACCTGTGAAGAGTACATGTGACCTAACTGTGTAGACCCTAATTATCAGGCATTTTCTCACTCATATCAGCATAAAGTTTTATGGTGTACGTTACTACACATTAGAATCTTCTTGACAAGATGCTTCTAATGAGTAGTAATAGCATAGAGCTTAATGCAGAAATAAAAACTTTAGTTTTTGAAATATACTCCCCTTATCTGCAGCTCTGCATAACTACATGTCATTTACTTTCAGCTGGGAAACTTGATACAGGAAACTAAGCAAGGATTTCCGTTCTAGCTTGTTGTCAGCGCTGCTAGATGGCAGCTCAGACTCTTTCACTGCCAACGCTGCCACTATAAGTGACTAAATGCATACAGTTGAGATTTTGATTAGATGCTGTGTAACGTTGCATCTGATCAGGATCCAAACTGTTTAAATGACACTCGTATCGAGTCGACATTTCTTCAGTCAAAACAGCCCTTATATGAAATATTGCAGACGACACTACCAATCATTTCGATATTTTGGTGGTAAGAGGGTTAATCAAAGCAGATGATAAAACTTTGCAGCGAAAAAGTTAAAGCAAGCTAAAAGCAGAGCAGAAGTTTTCTTCATTTGTTTGCTATGGCTCATTATATGAGGACTGGGTAGAACAAGAAATGTGAACAACAGTTGTCATAGAGACAACAAACTTGACGCCCGCAACATATTTCAAAACTTCTAAACAGAGTGTGATCTAAATGCCCCAAGATATCACTGTACTGCAAGATAGAGTGTGAGGTCAAGGTCACTGGGGTTAAATGTTTACATGTATTGAAAGATCTTGTCCTAAGGTATCACTGTACTGCAAGACAGAGCCTGTGAGGTCGAGGTCACTGGGGTTAAAATGTTTAAATGTATTGAAAGATCTTGTCCTAAGGTATCACTGTGCTGCAAGACAGAATGTGAGGTCAAGGTCACTGGGGTTAAAATGTTTACATGTATTGAAAGATCTTGTCTTAAGGTATCACTGTGCTGCAAGACAGGGTATGAGATCAAGGTCACTGGGGTTAAAATGTTTAAATGTATTGAAAGATCTTGTCCTAAGGTATCACTGTACTGCAAGACAGAGCCTGTGAGGTCAAGGTCACTTGGGTTAAAATGTTTACATGTATTGAAAGATCTTGTCTTAATGTATCACTGTGCTGCAAGACAGAGTGTGAGGTCAAGGTCACTGGGGTTAAAATGTTTTCATGTATTGAAAAATCTTGTCTTAAGGTATCGCTGTACTGCAAGACAGAGTTTGAGGTCAAGGTCACTTGGGTTAAAATGTTTACATGTATTGAAAGATCTTGTCTTAAGGACCACAATGGAAATAAGAGTAATTCTTACTCAATTTTGTGTTATCCTTGGCATGTAATGTTGAGTGACATGGCTGTATTAAATCATACATATTGTTGCTTATTGTTTACTGTGTATGTTTTTAATTACAGATTGCTATGTTATTGTACATTTTATGTAAATAAATCTATGATAGATAGTATCTATCTATTGAAAGATCTTGTCCTAAGGTATCACTGTGCTGCAAGACAGAGTGTGAGGTCAAGGTCACTGGGGTTAAAATGTTTACATGTATTGAAATATCTTGTCTTAAGGTATCACTGTGCGGCAAGACAGGGTGTGAGATCAAGGTCACTGGAGTTAAAATGTTTAAATGTATTGAAAGATCTTGTCCTAAGGTATCACTGTACTGCAAGACAGAGTGTAAGGTCAATGTCACTTGGGTTTAAATGTTTACATGTATTGAAAGATCTTGTCTTAAAGTATCACTGTGCTGCAAGACAGAGTGTGAGGTCAAGGTCACTGGGGTTAAAATGTTTACATGTATTGAAAGATCTTCGACTTGTCTTAAAGTATCGCTGTACTGCAAGACAGAGTGTGAGGTCAAGGTCACTTGGGTTAAAATGTTTACATGTATTGAAAGATCTTGTCTTAAAGTATCGCTGTACTGCAAGATTGAAAGCTGGAGTAAAATAAGTTAACTCTTGTTGGTTATTAGCCCACAGGAAAAAGGAAGTGTAACTTATAGTGTTTAAGGAGAAGAACTAAATAAGCTTTAGCTTTCATTCTAATCCTATAATAGATATGTTGTATATTTTATGTTTCTGTACATTTTCTGAAATAAATATGTTTAAACTAACTTATAGTGTTTTAGTGTTTTTTTCAGAACCAGTTAAAGGCAGTGTCTCACTCTCAGCAGTTTTGTAACCAGTTTTTAGCAGTAAAAATGCAGCAAAATCAGCCGAAATATGTATATGAGCTAGGAGTTTTAAGCAGTTATAAACAAGACTGTGCTTCAATAAACGCTTATGCCCCCAAGGCTTCCTTGACAATTATATTCTGAATCTTTTTTAAGTCCAAATTAGGTCAAGGTGAAATTGAGGTTGGGAATAGGGGTGAATTGATAATGGTCCAAGGCAATTTCGTCTTCCGTCAAAACTACTGACTACAATGCTTTGATATATACTGTCCACAAAAAGTAGGGGATATTATGGTATTTTGATATGATATGGGAAACATACAAATTAATTGACAATTTTTATGTATATGTTACAACGATCGATCGTGTATAGATAGCATGGTTCCTAAAATATAGAAATATCGTGCAAATTTGTGCTGCAAGTACAACTTTAAGTCATGAGGGGTAGCAAGTGGATTTTATCATTTAACAGTATAATGGTATAGGTCATTTGCAGTTCAAAAAAACACGATGATTTTCAAATATCTCCACAACAAGACAACGCAGTCAAATGGGATTTTGCATAGATCTATGATATACCTATACCAACTCTGACAAATAATAATTTTTTTTTTCTCTTCGTAATGAAAAAGTTTTATTCATAACTTCTATATAAAATTTATACTTCTAAGGGACACTTTTCCGAAGGGTGATTTCAAGTTATTCAACAGCCTTTCTTTCACGACTCCGTAACGCCTCACCGTTAAGCTATCGCATACCATAGTAGTTTACAACTAACCGAACGAGGCCCTGACGGGAGTACGTTAAACGTACTAACCGACCATACTGTCATTTTCGAACATGTTGGATCCTGATCGGACACCGAAGCGGCACCATTTCGTATCTGAATAGGATCCGAACCATGTGCCACTCATATAAAAGTTTTATCACCAAAACGCAAAATAACTAAATGTGGTAATTAGTAGAAGAGACATGTTCATACTAGACGATCTACACAAACTTACCATAATCAAGTTTTCAACAGAATGTTTCCAGAGCAGTTCGTAAACCTTTATTATTTTATCGTTTAAAGGAAACGAAAAGAAACGTTCTGTTATACAACTCGAACCATGATACATATTACCAGGACTCCAGAAAAGGGGAGTATTTCCAGAACTAAAATCTTTATTTCTGAATTAAGCTCTATGGTGTGACTACTCGATCATAAGAATCGTCTCGATGAGTAGTCAGACCATATGATTTGGTGATAAAACGAGTAAGAAAACGTTGGACTTGTACAATTTACTTATTCTTATCCGGAGCTATGTATTATGTAGAAATGTTGGAGCTTCGGTTTGAAAAGTAATGCAATTCTCTTTATTCCTGGTGAAGAGTTCATGGATTTAGCATAGTAAAACTGTAATGGGGCCTCACAATTAATTTTGTACAACTAAACAACCTATATCAGCACGGGATTCACTTTTCAGACAGAAGCAACTAGCACGGGATTTTACCTGGGGATATTCTCCCATAATAAACAAACGTTATCAAGGTAATAGCCAATAACACCCCACGTAATTGACCATTTTCAGCGACACAAAATTTATATAAAACAAAGAAGAAAAGTTTTTAGTCAGACTATCAAAAATTCTGAATTTCCATGTCAGAGTTGGTATAGGCACATCATAAGTGTATGCAAAATTTCAATAAAATACGTCTACTAGTTTTAAAATTATCTAAAATTTATCGTGTTTTTTTAACTGCAAACGACCTATAATTGTGACTTTAGTTAAGCAAAACTTTCAGAATATTGTGTTGTGAAGATGTCAAACGCAGAATCACAATAAAATTTGCAATTGGAATAATTTTAGATGTCAGATGTGCAGGACATTCTTGGAAAGTGTGTTCGACAACGTGATCCTCCACCTAGAACGTTACATAAGCTCGGTGCGGCAGGAAGAGTCGGACAGAATTCCTCAGAACACCAACAGTCGTCTTATTGAAAGTATTGGACATCGTTGCATACCTTGTTGCATCAGTAGAGATGGTCCAACACGTTATCGAGGCCGTGTGAAAATGATGACGTTAACGTAAGGACTTTGGACGCTGTTTAAAGTGCCTATAGCCATCATGAACAAGTTAAATTTTCGATTAAAGTGTGTGAGTTAATACTTTAAATTATAGATTCAATATACATCAATTATGAATAGGTAACGATTTTCTTAATTTCTCGCAATAACAATATTACGCATAATATCCCCTACTTTTTGTGAACAGTATATATATATGTTACAGTCAATCTGTGTAATCAGTCATTACACGTAATGACTAGTCAATCTGTGAAATGACTTTCTCACATAGTCCTTTAATGTTACAATTTATGATAATTATACAATGATATTTTTTAAAAGTTCAAAGATTTCCACATCTATTTCACACCTGATTTCAGTATTTTTGTGAAATGATGTTTAAGACCTTGAACGTTGTAATTAGGAAAGAATTGAATAATTTTCATGTTTTATTTTTATTTTTCAAAATAATTTTGACAAATTGAGCGGTTTTGTAGTGAGATTGTTGTGTTTTATGCATGAACTATTTGACCTTTGAAAAATATCATTGTATAATTATCATAAATTGTAACATTAAAGGACTTAGTGAGAAAGTCATTTCACAGATTGACTTACTAGTCGTCATTAGGCCGTAACGCGTAATGACTGATTACACAGATTGACTGTAACATATATATATCAAAGCATTGTAGTCAGTAGTTTTGACGGAAGACGAAATAGTTAAATCTAGTTAACCAAGAAATAGCCCATTTAAAATATTCTAAATCCAAATAATATAAATCCATATGCCCTGAAGAAGAATCTTGTAGATTCGAAACGTCGGTAAAGAAATAAAATCTTAAACCCAACTTGTCGGGTCGTTGGTTCTAATTTATTTACCTTTATCAGTAAATCCAAATTAGGGCAAGGTCAAGGTTAAAATCAATGTTGGGTGATATTGGTTGATTGGAAATGGTCCATTAGGCAACAACTGTATAAGTATCCAAATATTTGAGTGAGCGATGTTAACGCTAGATGAGACCGTAAAATCTAGTTAACCAAGAAATGGATCATTTACAATACTCTAAGTCCAAATTAGGTCAAGGTCAAGTTCCAAATCAAAGTCGGGTGATATTGGAGGATTTGGAATGGTTCAAGGCAACAACTATATAAGTAAGTAAGCATTTGAGTAAGCGAAATGGATGCAAGACGAAATGGTAAAATCTAGTTAACACTGACCGATGGATGGACAGACAGGACAATCACACATTATATACCTCTGCATCTATAGATGCTAGGGCATAACAAGAGGGCCTGAAGGCCCTGATATCGCTCACCTGTTGTACAGAAGCCTGATAGCTTTACCTTTCTGTTTCACCCGTTTTAATCTAAATCCATTCAAATTTATAGTATAGCATGTAAACAATTTTGGAATACAACCTCATAATTCTAGTATAGTAGAGTACATCAAGGGCAGATACAATACTGAAATTAAGCCTTTTCTAGCATTTCAAAGTAGATCAAGGGCAGATAACTATTGCCACAATGATTGGATTTCAACAATAATTGCACTCCTTCGAGAACTTATAGCTATATACTTTGTGTACAAGTATAATCCAAATCCATTGAAAACTGTAGTTGCAAGAGGGTAAACGCTGTTAGTTATGGCATTTTCAGCCATTCAAGGGCAGATAACTCTTGACCTATTTGTCCGATTTCAATCATAATTGCAATTATTCAAACTCTTATGGTAATATACAATCTGAGCAAGTTTGACAAAGACTGGATAAAAATTGTGGCCTCTAGCGTGTAAACACCATTAAATATGGCATTTTCAGCAATTCAAGGGCAGATAACTCTTGACCTATTGATCTGATTTCAAACATAATCTAACTCATCTGAACTCTTATAGTCATATACAATCTGAGTAAGTCTGAGTAAGATTTGATAAAAATTGTGGTTTCTAGAGTGTAAACATCCTTAAATATAGCATTTTCAGCAATTCAAAGGTAGATAACTCTCGGCCTATTGGTCCGATTTCAACCACAATCATACTTATCTGAACTTTTGTATTCATATACAATCTGAGCAAGTTTGAGATAGATTGGATAAAAATTGTGGCCTCTAGAGTGTAAACACTGTTAAATATGGCATTTTCAGCAATTCAAAGGTAGTTAACTCTTGACCTATTAGTCTGATTTCAACCATAATCGAACTCATCCGAACTCTTATGGCAATATACAATCTGAGCATGTTTGAGAAAGATTGGACATATATTGTGGCCTCTAGAGTGTAAACACAGTTAAATATGGCATTTTCAGCAATTCAAAGGTAGATAACTCTTGACCTATTAGTCCGATTTCAACCATAATCAAACTCATCCGAACTCTTATGGCAACATACAATGTGAGCAAGTTTGAGAAAGATTGGATAAATAGTGTGGCCTCTAGAGTGTAAACACTAAAATTGTTGACGACGCACGACGGACGACACACACCGCACGACGGACATTCAAGGATTGCAAAAGCTCAGGTGAGCTAAAAACTACAAAATAACTGCATAGCATAGCTAATAGCTGAGTTTTGAAACCAGTTATTTGACATCATGAAACTGGAAGAAAATTACTGTCCATATTATAACTAAGTGTGATATACGTTGTTCAACAGTTAACCCATTACCCCATAAATATATGCCTGTTACACCTTTAATTTATTCCTCCAGTGAAGAAAATAATTCCACATTTTACAGTCAAAATCCAAACTTTTTTACTCTTATTTCAATACCTTTTATCAGCTACAAGCATGACTAATCCTGTAACCAGTATTCCTTTCAGCATGTAATAACTGTCATAAGCATAAAAACCTCTTATCTTTATTATGCAAAAAGGAAGGGGTTCATTCAATGGGCTTAATTTATTTTTATGCCCCCGGCATCTATAGATGTGGAGGAATATAGTGATCGTCCTGTCCGCTCTTCCTTCTGTACTCACAAATGGTACATTGTGTGACTTTTTTGGAAGAGTCCTACAACGAAAAATCAATAATCTGACCTGCATTTCCTGTGACATTAACCTAGCCAGTTGTAGGACATGGGGTAAGGGGTAGGGGTAGCCCCCAGATCATACCTTTCCAGAGGTAGAGCTTAAAATATGTTTTGCTTGTGGGACTTGGAAAAATGGAGATATTGATTTATGTCCAGGACTGACCTAGAAATGCAACAGACCGGAACAATTTGAACAAAATATGTAAAGTATATTTAAAAGTGTCACCATACAGAATATAAAAGCTCTGGCCATATTAGAGTCAGAGAAGAAGACGTTTGAATTTTTCTCTATATAACTCTATGTAAAACAGTGACCCCCGGGGCGGAGCCAATTTTGACCCTAGGGTCATAATTTGAACAAACTTTATAGAGGACCTGTAGGCGATGATATGTGCCATATATCTAAGCTCTGGCCTTTGTAGTTTTAGACAAGAAGATTTTTTAAGTTTTCATTGTAAAAAATCTATTTTTAGCTCCTGTGACCTAGTTATGCAACGGACCAGAACCATTTGTACAATTTCGGTATAGAACATCTAGAAGTGTCACTATGCCAAATATCAAAGCTCTGGCCATATTAGTTTTAGAGAAGAAGACGTTTGAAAATTTCACTATAAAACTCTATGTAAAACCGTGACCCCCGGGGCCGGGCCAATTTTGACCCCAGGGGCATAATTTGAACAACCTTGATAGAGGACCTGTAGGCGATTCTATGTGCCAACTATCTAAGCTCTGGCCCATGTAGTTTCAGACAAGAAGATTTTTTAAGTTTTCATTGAAAAAATCTATTTTTAGCTCCTGTGACCTAGTTATGCAACCGACCACAACCATTTGAACAATTTTGGTAAAGGACATCTAGAAGTGTCTCCATGCCAAATATCAAAGCTCTGGCCACATTGGTTTCAGAGAAGAAGACGTTTGAAAATTTCCCTATATAACTCTATGTAAAACTGTGACCCCCCGGGGCGGGGCCAATTTTGACCCCAGGGGCATAATTTGAACAAACTTGATAGAGGACCTGTAGATGATGCTATGTGCCAAATATCTAAGCTCTGGCCCTTGCAGTTTTTGACAAGAAGATTTTTTAAGATTTCCTTATTTTTTCACTTTGGTTGCCATGGCAACCAGAGTTTTGCATTGTTTTTAATTCTTTGAATGAATTTGAAAGAGCTTGACCCAAGGAACATTTCTGTAAAGTTTGGTTGAATTCTGTCAAGCGGTATAGGAGGAGATGTCATTTGAAGCAATTGTTAACGACGACGCACGACGGACGACGGACACAGGGCCATCCCAATAGCTCACCTTGAGCCTTTGGCTCAGGTGAGCTAAAAATGAAGAAAAGATCAAAGGAAAAAGTTGCACAAGGTACCATTTGTTAGAGCGTCCATCCGCACAAGGTTAACTAGATCGTCGTTAAATTTAACGTTTATATAACTTTTTAAATTTCATCATTTTGAATGCAGTGGCTAGGAGTACGGACCCGTACCCCTAGACTCGGGGGCTAGGATTACGGATCCGTTCTCCTAGCCTCAGATGATGGGTTTAGGCTAGGAGTACGGCACTACTGAAAATGTAATAGAATACTTACATTATCAAACTATTACCTGAAATGTAAACTTTCTTCCATGTTAGCGATTATTTAAAGTTTTTGCTTTCAGTAGCAAGGCTCTATTGGCGTAATTTGCGAAGGATATGACTAAACTAGAAAGAATAAGAGAGCTGATGTTTATCATTGTAGGCCACTAGTGTAGCTAAATTCGTTAATCGATGTCGGAACCTACATGTAGATAATAATGGTACATCGATGTAATGATAAGTTAAGAGTCATTTGGCCGGCTAAGAACTAATCAGTGCCACAAGACCCGATTTTTCAATCTGATAAGTTTCTCCTCTTTCTATCTCTTACTCCCCTCTTATTGAGGAAAACGCTTAAAATATGTATGAAAGTAACATTGCCAATAAAATGTACATATAAAAGCTAAACACACTTAAGGTGGTTTGCGGGTCAGCCTATTCCGTGTCAGAATTCTTTGAAACCTTGATTAATTGAAATATACCATATGGAGAGTGAAAAATCGTTAAAATAAAAAGAAATTACACTGCCGTTTTTTTTCTGACAGGAAAAAGTCAAATTCTGAAAAAGTCACTAAATCTCAAATTCTAATCTACATATGTATATATTTTTTTAAATTCAAACATACAATTTTTTTCTCTATTTGTCGTAATAGAGAGATCAAATTTTTACTGTTGCCATACATGCATTTGTTATATGGCAAGCTTATAGTCGAATATATAACGATATAGTTTAGCTACACTAGTGGCCGACAACGATAAACACCAGATCTCTTATTCTTTCTGGCTTAGTCATATCCTTCGCCGATAGATCCTTGCTACGGAAAGCAAAAACTTTAAATAAACGATCACATGGAAGAAAGTTTACATTTCAGGTTAATAGTTTGATAATGTAAGTATTCTTATACTTTTTTCGGAGTGCCGTACTCCTAGCCTAAACCCATCATGTGAGGCTAGGAGTACGGATCCGTACTCCTAGCCTCCGAGTCTAGGGGTACGGGTCCGTACTCCTAGCCACTGCCATAATTTTAAAGTACTAAGGGTAAGTAAACTAAGATACGTCATTAACAAAAAATATATATGTTAGTTTGGTAATAAAGAATCGGGGTAGTGAAAATGTACGGGTAGCGAAACGTCCAGGGTACGTAAAAACATCCTGGGTAGCGAAATGACAAGCGAGAACCCAAAAGGGTAGCGAAACGTCCAGTATTGTTCCTGCTTTGATAACCATTATTGACTACAACTGCATGCTGCATACAAACCATAAACCAGTTCTGCATTGTTTTTAACTATCTTTTATCTTTTAGCTATTGTAACGTGCAAACCGAGAGACCCAGCAACAACAAACACCGTCGGTGCAAAGCTTTATAAGCTCACACCAAGAGATGTTTGTTGCGTTATATAATTGACTCTACTTCCCAACATACAACAGTTTGGGAAGCCTCATTTGCATATACCAACGTACTATGTACGTTACATAACTCTCCCCTCCGAGAAGTCTGGTCCCGAGACTTGGACCCTGGGAGAACCGTGGGCAAGGCAACTCCGGTCTTGCAGTTGTCATTATCCCACCGTTGCCACCATTTGTAAAGTGCAAACCAAGAGACCCAGCAACAACAAACACCGTCTGGGGTCTCTAAGGTAAAACGCTGGCGCCGTGCTTACACTAGTTAAACTATGAACAAAAACGCTTACGGGTGCGAAAAACGCTGGCCCCGGTTAGATTATATAGTGGTCAACGGGCCGTGACTTACCTGGATACGGAGATAAGTATGGTTTGAGCTGTTATGTTAGCAAACAATTTTCATTCCGTGTTCAATAGTATATATGCAGAATGTAGTCAATAAAGTACTGATTTTTTGTTCTTTTTTTTTTTATGTCATTTTAAAGTGTCCTTGTTTAAAGCTCTACAAATCATGATTTAAACACGGAATTATCAACAGCGTGTATACATCTGTGATTTAAATTTTAATTTCAGCAAATGTGTCTTACTTGCAACTACAGTTTCCTATGAAATATCAAATTATAAGATATTCTATAGTAAAATTTATTAACTTTTTTAAAATTACATTTAATATTTAATCGAAAATTTTAATTAAGCCTTTTTAAGTATATTTAAATCCTTATGTTATTGTTGCCGAAATTATATGCATTTTACCCAATTTTTTAAAAAGGTTTAAAAGGAATAAGATTTAGAGAAAAACAGAGCGGACTAACAGTGATAATACGCAATGCTTGAACAACAGAATCGCTGGCAGAATGCTTGCGCCGGTTAGAATATATAGTGATCACCAGGCCGTAGCGCTTGCGCTGGTTAGATTATTTAGCGAGGAAGACTTGCGAGCATTAAACTATGAACAAAAACGCTGGCACTGGTTAGATTATATAGCGGTCAGCGGGCCGTAACGCTTGCGCCAGTTGGATTATATAGCGATCACCAGGCCGTAACGCTGGCGCTTGTTAGCGAGGAAGGCTTGCGAGCATTAAAATATGAACAAAAACGCTGGCACTGGTTAGATTATATAGGGGTCAGCGGGCCGTAACGCTTGCGCCGGTTAGATTAAATAGCGGTCACTGGGCCGTAACGCTGGCACTGAGTAGCGAGGAAGACTTGCGAGCATTAAACTATGAACAAAAACGCTGGCACTGGTTAGAGCATATAGCGGTCAGCGGGCCGTAACGCTTGCGCTGGTTAAAATATGAACAAAAACGCTGGCACTGGTTAGATTATATAGTGGTCAGCGGGCCGTGACTACCTGGTCAGCGCTCCGCTTTATTTTTTTAATTATTGATCAAATTGTTCGCGAGATTCGCACTGCAATAATTCACGTACATGCCTGTCGTAACCCCGTTTATCATCCGCACTTGCGCCTCTTTGAGAAAGCCAAAACTTTATGTCACGAAATATATGATTCCAGCAGATTAGAAGTTGAGCGTTTGGGAGCATTTTTTTAAAAGCATTATTAATACCAACTTCCCTATCACTTACGACAGCAATATCACGCTCTGCTAATTTTGGAATTTTTGTTTTTATTACATCAATAAATGACTCGTGGCATTTTTGAAATTTTCTTTCGTGTATCAGGAATGCTATTGGAAATATAGGATTTTCTTTAAACATGCGATGTTGACAAGCCAAAACAGACACGTAAAAATCCCCTAATTCAAAGGTTGTATCTTAATAGAATTCCGTTTTTACGTTCTTAAGTTGTAAAAGCCTATTCACTTCTTGAAATACTTCACTGTTTCCTACAATAACCCACAGAATTATACACTGACGGAATCGAAACCTCGCGCTATATCGTAAATCTCGTGCAGCGGATACGAGACTCGCGAGACTTGATAAGAGACTGTCTATCGGTAGTCAATATGATAAATGTGTGTTTTCGAAGCATTGTTCACGGGTTTTTAATCACGTGAATTGATAGGAATGTCCACATAGTCGTTTAAATCCTATAAAATGTCAATAAAAACACTCGAGTCTGTAACTTTCACGCCAGAAATCGCGGACAACGAGGCAAAAAAGTAAAGATGTTGTCACGTGACACATAATCTCGCAAAATTCAACCGCCGCGAGAGCTCAGGTACTCACCTATTCAATTTCGCTTAGTTGCTATTCCGTTTTGTATAATTCCGTGAATAACCTCTAGATCTGGTGTAGTTTAAATGCTCAAAATATAATTTTCTAAATGGTCTACCAATATAATGCAAGTCATACAATGTGTCATGTGTAATTTTAGTATTTTTTCTTTTCTGTGCGTTTTGTATTTGTTGTAAATTCCTTGGAACACCGACACCCTTAAAATACAGTCTATATCCTTATCTGACTTTAATTCGTCATTTAATTTAGTTGGGTTTGAAGTATGACAACGTGATTGTATTTCTTTTAAGAGAGAGGGTTTTGTTCGTTTATGACAACGAGTGTTTTTTTTTCTACCTGCGTGGGGCAAATTTTGATAAGCAGCACTGTCTCCTAAATAGCACACAACTGTTCGTCCGTTGTATTCATCGTCTACAAATTGAAATGCATGCTTTGTAAAAGTGTCACAAGCTTTCCCCTGGTTACAAATTCTGAAGAAATGTCGAACTACTTTTTTGCCATTAGAAAGAGTGTAAATTCTTTTTCTGCGGTTTCTCCAGGTAAACCCATCGGCCCGCCAATCTTCCTTATTTGTGTTATCTTTGCGATTTCAATCATTTTGTGAAATGTCACATACATCTTTGGGATTTCAATCATTTTGGGAAATGTCACATACTGATTCGTTGACATTAATATAGGGATTCTAAAATGATATATAAATTTCGCTTTAAATTTGATTTTTTTTAATTGAAAGAAACATTAACGGGGTAATTTAAAATTAATAAATCATATCGCAAGTCTTCCTATAATGCCTGTTTACCTGGGTAAGTCACGGCCCGAAGACCTCTAACTAATCTAATCCAGCTCTGTAAGAGATTTTTAACGATATAAATATCGATTGATATATTTAATTTTCTTTAATTTGACTGAATTATTAACTGAGTAATTCAATGTAAGTGATTCAGTTCCCAGAAGGATAATTATGAATTTATTAATAATTCATGTAATTCTAGGTCACGGCCCGCTGAACGCTATATACTCTAACCAGTGCCAGCGTTTTTGTTCATAGTTTAATGCTCGCAAGCCTTCTTCGCTAACAAGCGCCAGCGTTACGGCCCGGTGATCGCTAAATAATCAAACCGGCGCAAGCGTTACGGCCCGCTGACCCCTATATCATCTAACCAGTGCCAGTGTTTTTGTTCATATTTTAATGCTCGCAAGCCTTCCTCGCTAACAAGCGCCAGCGTTACGGCCTGGTGATCGCTATATAATCTAACCGGCGCAAGCGTTACGGCCCGCTATATAATCTAACCAGTGCCAGCGTTTTTGTTCATAGTTTAATGCTCGCAAGTCTTCCTCGCTAAATAATCTAACCAGCGCCAGCGTTACGGCCTGGTGATCACTATATAATCTAACCGGCTCAAGCGTTACGGCCCGCTGAACGCTATATAATCTAACCAGTGCCAGCGTTTTTGCATTCTGTCAGCGATTTTGTTACTAGTTTAAGCCTTCACTATTGCTGGCTTCAATCATTCCGTATAGTCACTGTTAGTCCGCTCCGTTTTTCTCTAAATCGTATTCCTTTTAAACTTTTTTAAAAATTGAGTAAAATGCACACAATTTCGGCAAATTTAACATAGGGATTTAAATATATATATAAGGCTTAATTAAAATTTTCGATTCAAATTTAAATTTATTTTAAAAAGTAAATAAATTTTACTATAGATTACCTTATAACTTGATATTTCATAGGAAACTGCATTTGCAAGTAAAACAAATTTGCTGAAAACATAATTTAAATCACGCTGTTTATAATTCCGTGTTTGAATCATGATTTGTACTTTAAAAAACAAAACAATAATTAAACAGCAAAACCAGTACTTTATTAACTACATTCTGCATATATACTATTGAACACGATGTGAAAATTGTTTGCTAACATAACAGCTCAACCCATACTTATCTCCTTATCCAGGTAAGTCACGGCCCGTTGACCGCTATATAATCTAACCGGCGCCAGCGTTTTTCGCACCCGTAAGCGTTTTTGTTCATAGTTTAAGGGTGTATCAATGTCATGAATTTGGGAACTTTTCAAAGTACATGAAAACACTCTATGATGGTTTTGTATTGAAGAGTTATTTAAGATGAATGAAAAAATAGAAAAAGTGTACATTTTGGTGAACAACAGTTGGCTCTACGGCCATGTAAAATTTACCCCACCCACTTCCTCTTATTTTGTCCTTTTCAAACAGTCTTCTTCAATAAAACCCATTTTAAATGAAAACAAATATGATAATTTGGTTTTGTGTTATTTATTTCCTATCTATCGTAGTATTTCTTCATACAAAGACTAATTTAAGAAAAAAAAGGCACCAAATGTGAAATTTATAAAGCTCTAAATATCATAGGTATGGTACTTTTTTGTAAATTTTGTAAGGGGCGATAACTCTTTTTACTTTGATAACTCAAAATTTTCAACACTGACCTTTCAATTTCTTTTCATATTTTGAACTGCCTTAGTATGGGCTTTCATCTGGTAGAAGATAAGAAAAAGTTAAATACTAGAACTATTTCATTTTCAAACTTTTTTACTTTTTTTCATAAAATAAAAAAAATCTAATAAAATCATGCCCTATATAAAGCATATTTTTGATATTCAAGGATCCATATTGTTCAAACCTGGTGCCTGCTTTGTCTAAATTTGGTTTATATATGTGAACATATACCACCATAGACATGAAATAAATAAAGAAAACCCAAATTAACATTTTTGTTTTGTTTTGAAATATATTTTACTGAAGCTTGTACTCTGAATGGGTAAAATTTGAAAAAAAAAATCCAAATTTGACATACCTTTTTCAAATCGCTGTAGCTAAAAAAAAGGACACCACCATATATATTTTTTTTTCATTTTTTCATTCATCATAAATAGCTCTTCCAAAAAAACAATGATAGAAAAAAAGTTTAATACTTTGAAAAAATGGCTCATGACATTGATACACCCTTAACTAGTGTAAGCGAAGCGCCAGCGTTTTACCTAGACCCCACCGTCGGTGCAAAGCTTAAGCTCACACCAAGAGATGTTTGTTGCATTATAATAATAATTTATATAATTGACTCTACTTCCCAACATACAATGGTTTGGGAAGCCTCATTTGCATATACCAACGTACTACTTACGTTACACTATATATATAATCCTTTTTATCTTTTAACCTTTCACTTCTAATATTTTTAACACACTGTATCCTGACAGCGCCTGCCATTTATAATAAAAAATGATTGTTCGGCAGAAAGAAGTTGAAGTTTAAATGCTAATAAGTAACTCTAAAATTAAATACTGTCCCTGCTAACACTAACACGTAAAGCCTTACCTCACATCACATGTAAGGGGGTGACAGCTACCTCCAAGATCCCTTATTTGTCGCGCTGTCTCCTCATTTCCTGTTTCATCAACATCCCACAACACTAGAATGGACCCTAATTTAGCGAACTCCTTCGAAAGTTCCCTTCCAAGACCCCTAGCACTCCCTGTAACAAGTACGATTTCATTTTTCACACTTTTTCTGTCAGGTGGAATGAAAAATCTATAAACAGCCGCCACAAAAGCTGTACAAACGTCTCTTATCATATGAAATAAATCAATAAAAATACGAACAGGCGTATCCTTTTCTTCTCTTTTGACAACATGCTTGCCAGTATTAGTTGACATCGCCTCTATCGAGAAGAAAATCTGTCAAACTCGGTGCGCAGTGAGCTTTTTATACATCCAGCAGCATCCATATTTTCTTCACCTCTGACCTTTGAACTGTCAACAAATTCAATCGCATGCTTTCGGTCACAAAGCCCAAGAAGATGCGATTGAAACTTCACCTCGGTTATATAATGCATCCGGTTTTAGAAATTTTCAAAAGAAGCGTGTCTTTGGAGCTTTTGGGTATTTTTGTATCGATATTTCATTCTTGTGATAAAATATCGTTTGTGAAAAAAAGAGTATATGGTATAGGATATCGAACCTGAATTCTTGTATCACACATAGCGACATACTTCCGGTCATCTACCTCTTACCCAGTCGCTAAAATGGCGAACACGTAAGGAAATTTCTTGCTCTGCCATAAATCCACCAGCATCTAAGAAATACTGAGATGTTCGTTATTGATTTACACTTCAGACATTAGTTCGGGGCCTTTTTACCTTGAATTCAATGACATATTGTTGTTATTTGTAAATGATCACAGGAAATCGTCGTTTGATAAATACATGTGAAACATTTGTTGTGAATCTTGATTTAAACACATTGCTTATACAGCTTAGGTAATGGAAGTAAATCAATCATGGTCGACTTTCACCTGATTATGAAATGTGTAGATGTTTTCCACACTTGTTCATGTTTTAGTGTTTCAAGAGCGAGTGTTTGAAATTGAATGAAATAGACACAGGGAATCGGCTCATAGTCAAACTGCCCATATCCTCCGCGTCCGTAGCAAACAGCCCGTATAGCTCGGTGTTAGAGCGTCCGCTTGCAGTGCAAGAGGTTGCGGGTTCAATCCCTGGCCGGGTCAAACCAAAGACTTGAAAATTGTTGTTAATGGCTTCACTCCTTGGCGCTCAGGATTTCGGCACAGGGAACCGGCTCATGATCAAAGTACCAGGGATTATTCTGTCGCAGAATGCAAGTGAGAGAAATTCTCTCATTTGTCAAAAAAAAGTGAGAGATTTTTTTAGATGATGAGAGACTTTTTAATTGGTAGTCTGTTTGTACCAACAAGCACTACTGCTATATCTACTGCTTGAGAATTTTGTGTAAATAAAATTTATATGACAGGAACTGTTATTCTTCTTCTCCTTATCGAAATCTAGGAAAAGATTTAATCCATACCATAAATTGATAGTTTACCGCACGCGCCATTAGCGTATGTTATCGGCAGATTCATTTTCGTCTGTAGAGGGTCAGTTCGCGAAAACTAGTGACAAAAATTATCGGCGCGGTTACGACGATAACTAAGCAATAAAATGAACGGTATTTTGGTGCATTGTGCAGTTATTCAATCCAGTGAAGGGAAATTACATTCCTGTTTTCGAAAGAAAGTACGATCCAATGACAGAGGACATAACGTGTACCGGGCCGACGGTAATCCCTGCCGGTCACCCATCCAGATTCTAACCTCACAGGACGTTGCTTAACCAATTAGTCTACGTGCGGTCTGGTACACGTTTTATTCTGAACCGGATGTGTTTTGATTTTATATACAAAATTCTGAACTCTCGGTCCTTTCCGTTTATTGGTTTGATGTTATACTTATTGGTGCGCGGGATGCTGCGATTACGATAAGGCGTTCGACGAAATTGATCAGAAATGTTTGTAAATATCGGAAATAAATCGAGAAGAATAAAGTTTAGCTCGCAAGTATCTGAGAAACGAGTGCGAGAAATATTCGCGTTATACAAATTTTGATGCGATATCTGTCATTTTCGTGCGAAATATCGCGGAAATCGCGGCCCAGAATGATCCCTGAAGTACTCGATCTATATTTAGGGTAATAGATCTCAGGTGGTTGTTCTGGAAGGTACTGAATCCGACTATGCTCCCGTAGTATCTGGCGTGCCACAGGGATCTGTGCTTGGCCCAGTCTTATTTTTACTATTCATTAACGACTTGCCACAAGGCTTATCTTCATCCGTCCGCCTCTTTGCAGATGACTGTGTCCTATACCGTAATATACTCTCATACGCAGACTGCATCTTACTCCAAAACGATTTAAACAGGTTACAACAATGGGAGCAGTCTTGGTTGATGAAATTCAATATATCGAAATGTGAAGTTATGAGAGTGAGTAGGCACATACAGGTCAACACGATCAAGCACTGCTTGATCGTGTTGACCTGTATTTAGCACGATTATCTGTTCCACGGCCAGAAACTAGAGTCGGTCGATTCCCCTAAGTACCTAGGGGTCACAATATCCAGCAACCTTGATTGGTCAGATCACGTCAACACTGTGGCCAGCAAGGCCACCAAAACACTCGGCTTCCTCAGACGCAACTTGTGCTACACACCAAAGGGGACCAGACTCACTGCATACAAGACACTAGTAAGACCAATTGCTGAGTATGCATCCCCAATATGGAACCCACATTATGCCGACCAAAATATAAAAAAACCTGAAAAAGTTCAGAACACAGCAGCGAGGTGGGCCTGTAGAAGGTGGCGCAGTAATGACATAGACGGCATGCTCACCGATTTAGAATTAGACAAACTGGAACAACATAGCCACACATCAAGTCTTTCCTTCTACAAAATCCACTACAATCAGGTTTTCATCGACAAGGCTAAGTACCTGTCTCCAGTTGTCAATAGGTCACATAGAACCAGACAAAGTCGCCCCCTCCAATACCAAAGATACTCTCCTAGCACAGAAACCTTCAAACATTCGTTCTTCCCCAAAACCATACCCGACTGGAACACCCTGCCGGAGACTACAGTTACACAGAGCACTGTAGCTTTCTTCAAGCAGGCCATCTCTGTAGTGTAGTAAACAAACCCTGTACATAGTTTTAACCTTGAAGCTGTTTCATCTGCCCCTTTTAATAGTTATGCCAGTTTTCCCTTTGGCTAAGTTTTTCATTTGTTAATAGTATGTAGCATGGGTAGTAGCTTCTTTTAAAGCCTGTCTGATTGCTTTATATGTAATCCGGACCCACACATGTCAAAATCCTCATTCATGAGTGGTAGGCATTAATGGAAGAAAGAAAGAAATATAATAAAGGTAAATAACATGGATTTTCACTTGCCACATTTGATCGCGATTTATTTTACAGTAATGCAAAGACTGGGGGAAATGAAACCCACCCACAAAATCAACACTTAATTACGAACCGAGCGACACCAAATTTTTATATTTCCCTCACCACAGTAAAGCGGTATGGGCTCAATCAAATGTTTCAGTTTTGCGGTGTTTTCTTGATATCGGAAGAGAAGACGTCGGCGCAGCGGTCACAAATTGCCAAGACTAAAAGAGGGCACAACCGTCTTTTGCACACAAATGACCGTCTGGTATAGATTTACAAGTTATCAATAAATATCACATTTACTTACATCAACAGTCATCAAATCCGAATCTTTATTGAGGTTTATCACTCACTTTCAAGCAATAACACGCATGACATCCATTTTATGTAAATCAAATCGAGGTTGGGTAAATGAAATGGTCGTTGTGATTCAGATTGGTCAGTCAATTGAAAACGGTACTTGTTACCGTCGCTATAGTTAAATGTATTAACAGCGGCCCATGTACAGTCCCATCTATCAGCAGTTAGTACTAGTTGGTGTTGTTTCGCTAGTCACTAAAAATCGAAAACTATTAGAGCGAAATGTGGATAGCCTCATCAGACAGTTGGTGACCATAGACGACTCCCAGTTTGGCTTTGTACCAGGCAGAGGCACTACAGATGCAATTTTTGTTGTTCGTCAGATGCAGGAAAAACACCTAGCAATGGACAAGAAGCTTTACATGGCCTTTGTAGATCTAGAGAAGGAGTTTGATCGGGTCCCTCGGAAAGTGATATGGTGGGCCATGAGAAAACTTGAAGAATGGATTGTCCGCCTGGTTCAAGGAATGTACGCAAATGTGCGTAGCTGTGTTCGTGTTGGAGAGGGTCATAGCAACGAGTTCGAAGTGAAAGTCGGTGTACACCAGGGCTCTGTACTCAGCCCATTGCTCTTCATCATTGTACTTGAAGCACTCTCCCACGAGTTCCGGACGGGCGTCCCCTGGGAGGATCTCTATGCAGATGACCTAGTAATAATCACAGAGTCACTTGAGGAATGTGTCAGGAGACTAATGGTTTGGAAAGAGGCCATGGAAGAGAAAGGACTTGGAGTAAATGCCGGCAAAACAAAAATCATGATCTGTGGCACTGGCATGGACCTTCTACAGAGTGTTGGCAAGTACCACTGTGCTGTTTATCGCACAGGTGTGGGCAGAAACAGCATCTTCTGTAATGGTTGGAAACTCTGGGTCCACAAGAAATGCAGGTCTCGGGAGGCTGGTGGAAGATCCTGACTTCAGATGTTCCCGCTGCCTGGGAACCGCTCGCCCCATTGACTGCAGCGCACAGAGAGAGGTCCAAGTTGGCCAAGACAAGCTGGAGGTGGTTCTCTCCTTTTGCTACCTTGGGGACATGTTGTCGGCAGCAGGCGGCTGTGACCTTGCAACAACGGCTCAAGTCTGCCTGGAAGAAATTCAAGGAGCTACTGCCTGTCCTCACGTCACGCCACCTCTCGTACAAGACACGCGGCCGCATCTACAGCATGTCCGTGCGAAGTGTTATGCTCCACGCCAGTGAAACCTGGCCTCTGACCAAGCCAAACTTCCAGCGCCTGCAGCGTAATGACAGGGCCATGATCAGACAGATTTGCAATGTCAAGCCAGAAGATGTGACCACTGTCCATTCCAGGAAGCTGCTAACGCAACTTTGTATAGAGGACTTGGAGCTCATCTTGAGGGAAAGACGGCTTCGATGGTATGGGCACGTTGAACGCTCCACTGGAGCTATTAAGTGTGCCAGAGATATGAAAGTTGCAGGGAAGCGTGGGCTGGGGAGGCCCAAGATGTCATGGAGGGAGCTGACTGTAAGAGACCGCCAAGAATGGGGACTCGCATCAGTTGACCCACATGATAGAAAAAGCCTGGAGATCCTGTGTAAGAACCGCCATGCGTGCAGCTAGCCAGTTACCTGGAAGGGAGCCCACTGTTGTGGACAATGCTCCCACCCCTGCACGTTAATCAAAAATCCGATGATGATGATGATTATGATGATTGGCCAAACATAAAGTGGGCGACAATCACATTGTTTTAGTGGTTTGGCATTTGGGGCTAGGACTGGCTTGTCTGAATATATACTCCAGCTCCTTTTAACCCTTATTCTGCTTATCACGGACACAGTCCGCACTAGACAAGTTAATTCCATACCGCTGATTGCGGACACTGTTCGTTTCCTTTAGTATGTTAACAATCCAACTGCAGCCAATTATGAATGATGGATCGTGTATTCATTCATAAATAGTTCCCAAGTGATTATCACCTAGATTAATCTTAAAATAACAGTTAGTTCCTGTATTCAAATGAAACAAATCTGGTTCCCACAGAATGATGACATATGAATGTATCAAAATGGGGATACAGATAATAAATGTTGAGGCTGTTTAGATCAATTTCGTGGATTTTTATATACGTGTTGAAAACATTGAACAGGCATTCAGCCAGACCAATTAGACAGTCACCGTCACAGTTATCATAATCTTTATTAACATTTTGATAATGATGTTACTACTTATTGGTAGGTAATTAATCAAGAAATAATGAATATACATAGAAATTGTATTTGTTTGCCATTAAACATGTATGTAAATAACCATTTTTAGCTCGACTTTTTCGAAAAGTCGAGCTATTGTCGTGACCCTGTCGTCAGCGTCGGCGTCGGTTAAGTTTTTAGCTCACCTGAGCACAAAGTGCTCAAGGTGAGCTTTTGTGGTCGGTCTTTGTCTGGCGTCGTGCGTCGTTCGTCGTGTGTCAACAATTTCTTCAAACATCTTCTTCTTCAAAACTACTGGTCTGATTGCAACCGAACTTCACAGGAATGTTCCTTGGGTCAAGCTCTTTCAAAGTTGTTCAAAGAATTTGAAACAATGCAGAACTCTGGTTGCCATGGCAACCAAAGTGAAAAAATAAGGAAATCTTAAAAAATCTTCTTGTCTGAAACCACAAGGGCCAGAGCTTAGATATTTGGCACATAGCATCATCTATAGGTCCTCTATCAAAGTTGTTCAAATTTTGCCCCTGGGGTCAAAATTGGCCCCGCCCCGGGGGTCACCATTTTACATAGAGTTATATAGTGAAATGTTCAAACATCTTTTTCTCTGAAACCAATATGACCAGAGCTTTGATATTTGGCATGGTATAACTTCTAGAGGTATTTGACATATATTGTTGAATTGGTTCCGGTCCGTTGCATATCTGGGTCACCGGAGCTAAAAATAGATTTTTTACCATGAGAACTTTAAAAATCTTCTTGTCTGAAACCATAGTATACTAAGCTTAGATATTTTGCACATAGCATCGTCTACAGATCCTCTATCAAATTTGTTCAAATTTTGTCCCTGGGGTTAAAATTGGCCCCGCCCCCGGGATCACAGTTTTACATAGAGTTATTTAGTGAAATGTTCAAACATCTTTTTCTCTGGAACCAATATGACCAGAGCTTTGATATTTGGCATGGTATAACTTCTAGAAGTCCTTCACATATATTGTTGAATTGGTTATGGTCTGTTGCATATCTGGGTCACCGGAGCTAAAAATAGATTTTTTCAATGAAAACTTAAAAAATCTTCTTGTCTGAAACCATAGTACACTGAGTTTAGATATTTTGCACATAGCATATTCTACAGGCCCTCTATCAAAGTTGTTCCCTGGGGTCAAAATTGGCCCCGCCCCGGAGGTCACCGTTTTACATAGAGTTACATAGGGAAATGGTCAAACATCTTTTACTCAGAAACCAATATGGCCAGAGCTTTGATATTTGGCATGATGTAAACTTTTAGAAGTCCTTCACATATATTGATGAATTGGTTATGGTCTGTTGCATATCTGGGTCACCGAAGCTTAAAATAGATTTTTTCCAATGAAAACTTCAAAAATCTTCTTGTCTGAAACCATAGTACACTGAATTTAGATATTTTGCACATATCATCGTCTACAGGTCCTCTATCTTAGTCGTCAAATTTTGCCCCTGGGGTCAAAATTCGCCCCGCCCTGGGGGTCACCTTTTACAAATCTTCTTTTCTGAAATCACGCGACCCATCCTAGTGTCACCATGGTCAGGTGAGCGATCAAGGGCCATTCTGGCCCTCTTGTTTACTTAAGGTTTTTGTTTGATTTCTCAATAACTATCAAAGATATCCATTTGAAACTTGGAATAGTTGTTCAGTATCAAAAGGGCAACCCATAACAAGAAGGAAGGTAACCCTGGGATTTGTCATTTCAGAGTTATTGCCCTTGTTTTATTTACTTAAAAATTGTAAATTAACATATCTTAATTAATATGAAAGATATTAACTTGAAACATGGAATACTTGTTCAGTATCAAAAGGGCAACTCATTACAACAAGGCAGGTAACCCTGAGATTTGTTATTTCAGAGTTTTTGCCCTTGTTTTATTTGCTTAAAAATTGTAAATTAATATATCTAAATAACTATGAAAGATATTAACTTGAAACTTGGAATAGTTGTTCAGTATCAAAAGGTCAACTCATTACAACAAGGCAGGTAACCCTGGGATTTGTCATTTTAGAGTAATTGCCCTTATTTTATTTACTTGAAAATTGTAATTTTAACATATATAAATAACTATGAAAGATATTAACTTAAAACTTTGAATAGTTATTCAGTATCAAAGGGCAACTCATTACAACAAGACAGGTAACCCTGAGGTTTGTGTATCCAGAGTTATTGCCCTTGTTTTATTTACTTAAAAGTTAGAAATTAACATATCTAAATTACTATGAAAGATATTAACTTGAAACTTTGAATACTTGTTAAGTATCAAAAGGACAACTCATTACAACAAGGTAGGTTACTCTGTGATTTGTAATTCCAGAGTAATTGCCCTTGATTTATTTACTTAAAACTTGTAAATTGAAATATCTTAATAGCTGTCAAAGGTATTAACTTGGAACTTTAAATACTTGTGTGTTATATCAAAAGGGCAACTCATTCAAACAAGAAGGTGACCGGGGATGTGCCATTTTTAGAGTTATTGCCCTTGTTTTTATTTAAATAAAACTTGTAAATTGAAATTTCTCAATAATTACCGTAGGTATTTACTTGAAACTTTAAATACTAGTTATGTATCAAAAGGACAACTCATTACAAGAAGGTAGGTAACCCTAGGTTTTGTGATTCCAGAGCAATTGCCCTTGTTTTGACTTTTTAGAATTTAATTTAATTTCTCAATAATTACCATAGGTATTAACTTAAAACTTTGAATACTTGTTCAGTTTCAAAAGGGCATCACCTTTCAACAAAGCAGACAACCATGGGATTTGTCATTGCAGAGTTATTGCCCTTGTTTGACTAAGAATTTGTATATGAAATTATTCAGTAACTGTAGAAAGTTATTAATTTCAAACTTCCAATATATTTGAATACTTGTTTAGTTTCTAAATGGCAACTCATTACAACAAGGCAGGTAAAGCAGGCAAAGATATTGTCCTTCTTTTGACTTATAGTTTACTTTAAATGGAATGTAGACTGTCCAAGTATGTTTAAGTTGTTGTTGCTTACAAACATCTATGATCAATAAGGCATTAAACACCCATACCCATTCTTTATTATAAATTAAGTTTGAAAAATGTAGCCGTCTCAAGTATATGAAAGTCAAGCGTCCAGCACCTGTTTGCGGTGCTCTCGTTACTACACAACATTTATACAAGATGCTGATTCTTTCTTTCACCAATGTGTAGCTGTTTCATTCATCTACAACTTTCTCACAGATACAAATTAGTTATTAATGGTCATTGAGATATAGCGGTCAAAGTAGGGTCAATGCCGTTGTCATGTAAACAGATCAGAGATGGTAAAGTTTAGGTGCAGTAGCTTCACTGATAAGCCCTTAGTTATGTAGCAGGGTAAGGGTCAACAGAATGCATGGAACAACCAGTTAAGTGTGAAAACAAGATCTTGAAAGTAATTTTTAATTTTTTGGAATGATACAGGAAACAGCCGCCGAAGGTGCCAGAGACTCTGTTGAAGAGGAGAAAGAAGAATGAAGAATCAAGGTTGAAGGCTGTAAAGGCAAAGCTGATTGCCAAAAAGGTCGGTTTAAATATTTCTATTCCGTAGGATATTGTGGACATATTTTTATAAGCTGGTCAGTGTCACTGAGGTTGCAGTGTCTCATAACTTTGAAATCTATAGGTCCCATAGAAAAATGATGTGTCCCAAAACATTTCCACAATAAGTTGCAAGCATGTGAACTGACACATAAACTTTGTGAGGATTCTGATATGCTATTTTAGAAGTAACCAGTGCCCCAGATAAGAAATTGTTAATTAGGGTACTTCACTCCTCTCTTTCAAATTAATAGAGTGAAATGAAAAATAATAGAGTACCTGCTGGTTTTCGTAACTCGCGTCGCTGAAATAAGCCGTTTCAAAGTGAAAAATGTGGTTATTTTTAAGTATTAATTAACATCCAGTAATCTAAAAGGTATGCTGGTTTATATATAGAAAAGACATTTATACTATACTGAAATATTGTATTGACACTTCTGCCTTCATGTAGTGCTGGTCTTGTAAAAATCAACTGAAGACATAAACCAATGATTTATATTAACTATTTGGTATACACTGTCGCTGCATAAACACAGTGATTTGTAACTGGTGTTTAACCATTGTAACTGTAGCTAGTCTAACAGTTTAATACAAGCAGTTATCTAACAATTATTTTTTCAATTGCCAGCATTCGTCAGTCCTAAGTGCTGCATCATTTAGGCTCCCTTCTACACATTGTTAAACTTTAATTTAGTGCAGTTTACACATTATCGTTGATTTCCACGTATATCTAACCAGGGGGAAAACGTCTAAAATGTCTCATCTTGCACAGGAACGCTGTATGGAATGTTTAACTCTGAATCTAGTCTGATCGTGATTCTGATTTATTCACCGCCGATTGAACTACAATCAATTAATAACACTAGCTTTACTATACTGGGTGGGGAAGTCTTCGATTCAGATTGAAAATAAAATAAAAAGACGGGTTTAAAAACCAGAATGAACGTTTTGCTTACCATGATTTCGACCGCGGTGCGACGTTTTAACAGAAACCGCGAAAACAAGTGACAAATAGTCTAATTGATAAAGTTATCGAGACGCTTATGAAGATAAAGCTCAGCAAGCGTCTAGCAATGGATTGGTAAAATTATCAAAAACAAACAATCGGAATACTTCAGCTATTTCCGCATTGCCCCTCGCAAAAAGGTGTTGGAAATCAGCCGATAGGTAACGATTTTCGAAGAAAATGAAACTAAAAGCCGTTTGCGAAATCGGCTTAGATTGTAAATGTACGCATCTACGGTAATATGTTTAGCGTATTGTATAAAAGGCTTGCGTAACTGATACGCACTGAATTGATTTTCAAAGCGTATCTGGCCATTTTTAATGCGTAAAATACGCCGATACGCAGCTTATCTGGGGCACTGAGTAACTTTGTAAATCTTTCTAAAAATGTGTTGAAAATTTCTGACAAACTTTTACTATTGAATTTCTAATTTTACTTTTTTCACGAACACACTTCAATGTTACTGTATTTAAAAGTGTTGCAGTGTCATACTTTTTTGGGTGAAACCCTGCACTACTTGATGTTAAAATGTTTTAGTGGTTTGGCATTCGGGCTAGACTGGCGTCAGAATTATGGCCCTTGAAAATTGACTTGTTTCAGTATCAGATTGGTAGTATGGGGTCCTAGTTTGTGGTAAATAATATCATTGCAGACATTACTATGATTAGTAGTATGTCTGTTAAAATCTTGAGCAGCTATCTACACAATAACACTAATAGTTAGAGAGGAATTTGCTCCAACTTTCACGACGAAATTCACGCGTATACTAACTTCCTAGTAATTTTGTCCTTGGACCATTTTGACAGAAGTAGTACAATGCCAGATCTATTTACAGAAAGCACAGGAGAAAAAGAAGGTGATATTCAAGCGTGCTGAGAAATATGTGAAGGAATACCGGACCAAGGAAAGACAGGACATCCGAATGGGACGACAGGCAAGAAAGACTGGCAACTTCTACGTGCCTGCTGAATCTAAAGTTGCTTTTGTGATGAGAATCAGAGGGTAGGTTAAACTATTATATATTGATTGAGTGTAATGAGATCCATTAACGTCTTCACTGCCAAGCAACACTACACCCACATTGCCACAGTGATTCACATCAGATGCTCCTATCCAGATCAGATGCTTCATATTAGTTTTGAGAAAAAGATGCATGTGGAAAACATTTAAGCAAACTATATGCAAAAGCAAAAGAAACTGTGCATACCTCAATCCTTCATATGGCATAAATAAGACCTGATCTTCATAAAATGTTGCACAGTGTGTTGCCTATCATCAGTAAAATGAATGAAATGAAAACGTTGAATTTGAGAAACAAAAATGTGAAATGCATGTTAACTGTGAAATCTAGAGCAAATGTAGTACATGTGAATCGTCCAAAACATAGCGTGAACCATAAATCTTTGTTCCATTGGCGATAAAAAAACACACAGTAACATGTACATGTAAAAGGAACTTCTCATGCGTTTATCAAGACAATTAACGTTCTAAAAAGTGATGTCAATGGCAAAAGCTGATTGTTCAGCCACTAATCCACCATACCCTAATTTCTTCATGTGTACATGGCTAACAGATAGATATGAAAATATTCTAGCATAATGGCTACATCAGCTACTATGATGTAGCATAACAAGTAAATATGTAATCGGCGCTCTAGACATAACGTTGATAGCCGTTTCGTTATGTCAATGTAATTACATTTAACTAATGATAGAAGTTATAGTGAAGATACTCACTATGTTACAGTCCTAGTAATGGGTTAACCCATTGTCTTGCTCGACAAAATTACCATAGTGTGCTTCTACCTATCAGGGTTTTCCCTAGGCATGGACAAATGGGGGACATTATGTCCCTCAGGTTCCTTAGTTTGGGGGACAAAATTAATTTTTGGGGGTCACTTGTCTAGACACTGCTTTTTAACTTTCGAATAAAATTTTAGGACATCATGCATTTGCAGCTTTGCTGGTTGGTAGGTAACTCATTTTTAGCTCACCTGAGCTAGCTCAGGATGAGCTTTTGCAATACTTGAATGTCCGGCGTCCGTCGTTTGTCGTCAACAATTTTAGTGTTTACACTCTAGAGGCCACAATATTTATCCAATCTTCTCAAACTTGCTCAGATTGTTTATTACCATAAGAGTTTGGATGAGTTCGATTATGGTTGAAATTTGACTAATAGGTCAAGAATAATCTACCTTTGAATTGCTGAAAATGCCATATTTAAGGGTGTTTACACTCTAGAGGCCACAAATTTTATCAAATCTATCTCAAACTTGCTCAGATTGTATATGACCATAAGAGTTAAGATGAGTTCGATTATGGTTGCAATCGGATCAATAGGTTGAGAGTTATCTACCTTTGAATTGCTGAAAATGCCATATTTAACAGTGTTTTCACTCTAGAGGCCACACTTTTTATCCAATCTAATTCAAACATGCTCAGATTTTATTCGATTGAGTTTGATTATGATTGAAATAGGACCAATAGGTTGAGAGTTATCTACCTTTGAATTGCTGAAAATGTCATATTTAAGGGTGTTTACCCTCTAGAGGCCACACTTTTTATCCGGTCTTTTTCAAACTT
This sequence comes from Gari tellinella, assembly GCA_922989275.2. Lineage (NCBI taxonomy): Eukaryota > Metazoa > Mollusca > Bivalvia > Cardiida > Psammobiidae > Gari > Gari tellinella. The sequence goes on from OV277872.1 coordinate 42,327,328, forward strand.
GCTCAGATTGTATATGACCATAAGAGTTCAAATAAGTGTGATTATGTTTGAAATCGGACCTATAGGTCAAGAGTTGTCTGCCCTTGAATTGCTGAAAATGCCATATCTAACAGTGTTTACACTTTTGCAACTACAGTTTTGAATGGATTTTGATTTTACTTGCACACAAAGTAAATACCTATAAGTTCTCAAAGGAGTGAAATTATTTTTGAAATCTAATCATTGTAGCAATAGTAATCTGCCCTTGATATACTTTGAAATGCTAGAAAAGACTTCATTTCAGTATTGTTTAGGCTCTAGTTATCTGCCTTTGATGTACTCTACCATACTAGAATTATGAGGTTGTATTCCAAAATTGTTTACATGCTATACTACAAATTTGAATGGATTTAGATTAAAACTGATGAAACAGTAAGATAAAGCTATCAAGCTTCAGTACAACAGGTGAGCGATATCAGGGCCTTCAAGCCCTCTTGTATAATTTAGACTAATAGTGTACCTTTCCATCTCTCAATAAATCCTCTGAAAACCAGACACTTAGTTATATATGAATAATCTAGAGATGTAAAGAGTGTTTGTTACTTAATGCAGTGTGACAGTATTGCAGAAAACCACCTATTAATTTATTACAAGACAAAGATTATGATCTTCAGAGTTTCTTCTGTTTCATGTTTTAACACCTAACATATTGTGAACACTGTGATGTATTTTCAAAGTTGCGTCAAATTTGACCCCCAGTATAAATGTTTGAGGGACATTTTGCCAAAAAGGGAGTCATTGGCGCGCATTTTGTGCGCCAGTGAAAACCCTGACCTACTCTTCAACCCACAAATGAACATTCAATGTGTAGAGCAGAAAGCTATATTTGTCAAATAGTTTAGATCTAGATCGGACACCAAGTTTCTATGTATTTGATCTTGAACTAACCCATTACTTCATAGTCTGTTTCTAGTTTTGAAGACAGGTGACCACTTAAAGCCGACTAAAAGTAAAGCAGAATGTGCCTTAAAGCGACTCGCAACCAGATGGTGCATTAAAAATAGTGATTTGTAAATATGTGTCAAACGCTTATATAAATGGTAAAGAATTAGTTTAAGATAAGAAATTCTGTTTAAAAAAATGTAGATCTATTTCAATAAAAAAAATATTGGTCTCTGGTGGGATTCGAACCCGGGGCCCGGCATTGGCGGACAGAAGGCAAAATAGGGGAAACCGCTTAGACCAATGGACCACGGAACTATCCGTTTATCTGGGATCGATTTAACTTATTTCAATGTGTAGCGATCGAAAGTGCATACAACTTCACAATTCGGCTCGGGTTTATGTCTGAGCCCGTGTAGAGAAGCAACAACAACTATACCGTCTACTAGTCGGTATAGAAAAACGATGGAAAATATCTAAAAATCTAAGATTCGTTGACGATTCTTGAGACTTTTTTTGGACTGATAATATTTTTTTAATGTCAGAAGCCAAATAATGCCACAAATTTGCTTTTATTTGAGTATTTTATTTTATTTTGACAAGTACACCATCCGGTTGCGAGTCCCAAATAAAGGCGCATTCTGCTTTACTTTTAGTCTGCTATAAGCCAACATCTAAGCTATAGAAAATATTTCTTTGGAATGGTACATGTTCATGACTGTTTAATGTGGAACTATTTTCTTCAAAGCAAGAATAATTTAGAGGCTTAAACAGTGTCTTTTCTAGAAATTGAAAATTAGGTATCCACGAGCTGACGAGGGCTTTATGCACAAGGCGTCTAAGATTGGCTTTACGCACAAGGCGTCTAAGATTGATTTTACGCACAAAGCGTCTAAGATGGAATGGTCGCATTGCATGTGCCACTTCTTGCATCTATAGGCTCATTTATGAGCTTGCCCATTCCTGGCTCCAGAGGGCATAGAAGAGGAGACAGACATGGTCTGAATGTGTTAGGGCTGACATGGATGTATGCAACCTTGGCGACATTGATCTACTGAGTACAGTGAATTAGAAATAGGGTCTAGCCACCTGCTGCCTACCCCAGCAGCTGGGACACCCGCAGCAGTTGAAAACTAAACTCTTGATCTAACTAAAGAAAATAGTTCCACTTTCTACAGAAATTCACTATATGAAATATTGTCTATATCCTAGCAGATGGTAGCTGAAAGCAGGCTGAAAGTAAAGCAGAATGGATCTTGAGGCACAGTCTGCTTTAAGTGGTCACCTACCTTTAATAGTGTACTACTACAAACAGGATATTGGGTAATTGGTTATGGGCAACCAAAATTAACAGCTAATTTCCTAGGCTGAATAACTCTAGTTCTTGCTACATGGCTCATGTTTCTAATTGTGTTTTAGTATCAACGGTGTTCATCCTCGTCCCAGAAAGATCATGCAGCTTCTGCGTATACGACAGATCAACAACGGCGTGTTTGTCAAACTGAACAAGGCCACCATCATGATGCTGAGGATTGCTGAACCCTTCATCACATGGGGGTAAGATAGGTTAACATCACTCGATATACATGCAGTGTTGTGCCTAGGTCCAAATTTTTGGGGGACACGCTGGCGCGCTGTCAAAAATTTTGGGGGACATTTGAAATTTTTGGGGGACACACTAAAAAAACCTTTAAAACACGATATACCTACCTTTTAATTAGAATACTGTTTTTACAGCTTACGGTCTTTAACTGTCATGACTGTCTCTGTAAGACTGTACAGCTAGGGAAGATTCTCCGATCGGGAGACAGTCGCTGTATCTCGTATCGTAGAGTCGCTGTTTACACGACTGGCAATTTGATTTTTGTCTTTTTTAAACATGTTGAAGCGAGCGTCTTGGTTCAGACGATGTTGAAGGAGTATCCTCAACACTTGTTTAAACGAAGCATCGTCTGCTAGTTGTCTATTTTAATCGGACAGAAAATCCGTCAAGCGCATCGTTCCGACGCCATTATCACAAAGCGGAACCAGACTGGTTTACATACCGATTCTATATGCCGATATTCTTCACGTATATTATACGCGCACCGTCTATTTTCAATACTAAGATTAATCTCCCTTTGTGATCTCTCTATTCTCCGGAATTGAGTCGGAATGGAGCAGAAACTAGTAGAAATTGCCGAAAATGCGATTTTTTTACGGCGCGCCCATACGCCCGCGCAAGGCGAATTTTTAAGGGACAATCCAGATCAGATGTTTCATAATTGGGTATCTGATCAGGAGTCATTCAAAATGTTGGAATGTTTTAAATTCTTTTGTAGAAAAGGTCAGTCCTGTAAAATTCGATCAGGGTCAAAATTGTAAATGTTTGCAAGTGCATGTCAAGAAACTTGGCACAAGTTCGCATTTAGGGTTAAAGGGTCAACTATGAATAATGAATGTCACTGTTCCTGTTAGATATTTAGCCCAATATTTTAGTTTCCAGATGAAAACAGTTTAGTAAGGGATAACTGATTTAATTGAAATGTGGCCTAGTGGTAAAGTTAGTGTGACTTGCAGCACTAAGTTCCTCACCACTGTGAGTTCGACCTTGACCTGTTAAGTGTTAAGGTCATTTATAGACTAATTACTGTGGCAAGAGTCGCACAATCGGTCATACCATAGGATTAGAGTTCCTGGCCCAATAAATGTAAACAGTTGTTGGTTAGTCGAATAAACTGAAACAATTTGCCTACAAATCCCAAATCAATCCAGGGGTAAAAAAAGCTGTGTGCATTTAGTTACTTAGAGATATTGGTTAAGTTTTGAACATATCAAGTGTGGGTTATGTTCGCATTTGGGGTCAGAAGGTCATCTAAGGTCAATGTTACTAGAATAGTCGGCACAATAATATTGTTTCCAGGTGAAAAGTTAAGATAGGGATACCAGATTTGATTGAAACTGAGCAGTGTTGACTTGTGAGAAGGTCAAACATCTAGGTCATGATTGCAAAAAAAAATTAAAATAGAATTATATGGGAAAAGGTCAAATATCTAGGTCATTGTTGCTATAAAAATAATTATTGTCATGATCTTACTTTGTGTTGATAATTATGTCGACCTGTGCATACAAGGTTAGCCAGATATTGCCGGTTCTTCTAGCATCAACACTGCTTACTAGAATGCTTGTTAGGGCTGTAACGAATACACCATGTAGCGAATACGAATACACATCACGATGTAAGGTGACGAATACGAATAATTATTCATGAATATGAATGCAATAGTTTCTTTGTAGATCTTTATGTGAAACCTATTCTAATATTTTATTACTACTGATTATCCTGTTCATATTTTTTCATTTAATAGTTATCTTTTAAAATTAAAGTGTTTTGAAGCACACTTGTGTTTTGCTTCCATTTCTGTGTTAGTGGTTCAAGTCAAGATAAACCCCATCATCATTTAGACTAAGCAAGTGTTTAAGAATAAATATGGTTCTGGAGATTGTTGGTAAATTTTAAGCTGCAGTTTTCACCCATTCTAGTTGCTTTAATGTTTTCTTAATTGTACTGACGAATATTCGGTTCTTGAACATGCGAATACGATAAGTATTCACCAAAATAAATATTCGAATATATTCGAATATTCCAGTGTATTGTTACAGCCCTAATGCTTATATTGATTGGTGAAAACGAAAAGGTAATAAGTGAACTTAATTAAAAGGCACTTGAAACGTTTTTGCATTCACCCCTGGCTACAGTTGTTTCCTTGTTGGACCATTGTCAATAGCAACCAAACTCAAAATCACTGAGCTTGTTTCCCCATTTTAAACATGTCCTTGCTTTTGAAAAAAACCTTGATGATTGGTTTTGTTTTCCTGCAGATATCCCAACCTGAAGTCTGTCCGAGAACTGGTATACAAGAGAGGTTACGGTAAAGTTGAAGGCCGACGTGTTCCCCTCACAGACAATGCCATCATAGAGCAAGTGCTAGGTAAGACTTCCTGTTGTATTCTCAGGATTGGGGGGAAATAAGGCCCACATGGACTACATGTATATATATGACTGTTGCTGTTGTGGGTATGACATGGTGGGGGGGGGGGGGGGGGGGGCTCTTTGGGCTAAAAGTCGGGCCCTGTTTATCTTTCTATAACCCCGTTTTACCCCAGTCCAATCGTCTGTGCACATCTACGGTACATATTTTATCTGACTTAACTCCTACTGTTTGTTAGGCTTTGTAATTTACAGGATGTTTGCACATTATAACACAGATACGTATATTATCAGGATTTTGATATGCTTTAATCTTTGAATGAGTTGGGGCAGTTAACCTTGTTTATTTTTAGCTCACCTGGCATGTAGTGCCTAGGTGAGCTATTGTGATTGCCCTGTGTCCATTGTCGTTATCCGGCGTCCACTTTTTAGCTCACCTGGACCAAAGACTCAAGGTGAGCTATTGGGATGGACCTGTGTGTGTCGTCCGTTTTTGTTAACAATTGCTTCAAATGACATCTCCAGACTCCTATACCGCTTGACAGAATTCAACCAAACTTTACAATGTTCCTTGGGTCAAGATCTTTCAAACGTGTTCAAAGGATTAAAAACAATGCAGAACTCCGGTTGCCATGGCAACCAAAGTGAAAAAATAAGGCAATCTATAAAAATCTTGTCAAAAACTGCAAGAGCTAAGAATCATCTACAGGTCCTCTATCAAGTTTCATATTGTTGCATATGTAGGTCACAGACGCTTAAAAATAGATTTTTTTCAATGGAAATTAAAAAAAACCTTGTCTAAAACCCTAGTACCCTGGTCTTAGATATTTGGCACAGCATCATCTATCTACAAGTTCTCTATCAAGATTGTTCAAATTATGCCCCTCGGTCAAAAAATGACCCCATGCTGAACATAAATCATTATCTCCATTTTGTCAGCTATTCTCAGGTGAGCGTAATATGACCCATGGACATCTTGTATCTTTGAAGAACATCTGGGCCAATTTTATCAAATTTTCATTGGATTGTTCCTTGTAGGATAAACTCTGATTTCTTCAAATATAGGTCATCGAATGAAATTATGGTAATCAAATGAAAAAACTTTAAAAATCTCCTTGTCAAAAACTACAGGTCTGAAATGAAAATAACTCAGACAAATGATTCATGGGTGACCCTCTATCAAATGTGACTGTCTTGATTGCACCACTAGAGAGATTAACATGTCCGAGCCAGCGAAGCCTTTTCTCCTTCAGGATGATAGTCAGGTCATCAAGGCAAAGTTGTACCAGCAGCTGATCTGACGAAACAGATCAACTGCTGGTACGACTTGGCCTTGATGACCTGGCTACTACAGGGGCCATCATCAGGGTCTACACTGTTTGTCAATTTTGCAAAATGTTGTTAAAACAACACTAAATAGTCTAAAATAGTCTAGCATTTTGAAACTGGAAAATTGAAACCTAAATTGTCCATTTGAAATTAAATCCCAATTTTGTCATTTGGAATTCAAATTAATCGCTTGATTTGTGTTGTTATTTTCAGGCAAATATGGGATCATTTGTATGGAAGACCTTATTCATGAGATCTACACAGTTGGACCCAACTTCAAACAGGCGGCCAACTTCCTCTGGCCCTTCAAGCTTAATACACCCAACGGTGGGTGGAGACGAAAATACAACCACTTTAATGATGGAGGTGACTGTGGTCTCCGTGATACACAGATTAATCCATTGTTGAGACGAATGATTTAAGTTAAAGCCTCTCTGGACCTTCTATGGGAAAAAAATAAAAGAGAAAAACTGTATGGCGTTTATTTTATTTTTGATGGGGAGGCATAATAGAGGATATTGAATGAGTGTTTATACAGTATTGAATCTATTGATTTAGTATTTCAAGAACGAGTGGGATAAAAATCGCCAATGCTAGCAACAAATACAATAAATTCAATGCTGAAAGCAGACAAATTTAATATTCTAATATCTATTGGTCACATAATCAAGAATCCATTCCCTTCTTCCTCAGCTCAACAGTAAGAAAACGAAATAAAAGATTTGTCATAAATGTTGTTAGCTTTTATTCATCCATAGGTAAAATCCCCTATCAAACTAAGATGAAGCAAAACAACATCAATGTGTTCAACATTTGAATATGGTATCAAAGAAGTGTTGTGAAAAGAATTCTTTGATACCATATTCAAATTTTAAATTTATTTAATCTTAACTTTTTCTTACCCACTAAAATTGATCATTTGATATTTAGTTTCGTTTTCTGAATGACGTCAATATCGTAACATGATGTCATTATGATGTAACGTTACAAAATTTCAAAAAAAGATTTGTTCCGAGTCACTGTAAATACTAGAGCTCTACTTAGCCTGATTTGCGGGACTGCTTGGGAGAGAAAAAATATTGGGACACTTGGAAATGTTGCAATCACTCGTGGTGATCAAAGATTGTCAAAGAAGCAGTATTTGCCTTAATTTTTTCAAACCATTTGCCTGAAACTGACAAATCTGCTTTTTTAATGACAAAAACTGTTTCATTAACAGTACAAATTACAAATTCTGATGCAGATATCACTTGCCAGAATCAGAAACCCCTTTCTGAGGGGCCTCCGTGGCCTAGTGGTATAGTCACTGTGACTTACATCACTAAGCTCCTCACCGCTGTGAGTTCGAATCCCAGTAGGGTCGTTCGGATTTTTCATCTGGGGAAGCCTTCCAGCTGGCTTGCGGAAGGTCAGTGGTTCTACCCTGTTGCCGATTTGTGCCTGAAACAGTGCATAAATGACTTCTGGGGTCTTCTTCCACCTGTAATTAGCTGGACGTCGCGATATGACTGAAATACTGTTGAAAGCGACGTAAAATCAAAACGAATCAAATCAAATCAGAAACCACTTATCCCAAGCTTCGGGCAAATGGGTTAAGGCGAAGACTGAACTAGATACTTTAAACTGATTTTATAGTCGGCGTAGTAATACAGTATTTCAGCAAGTCAAATCTTAGTATGAAATATATACACCGATTTTAATTTGCACGTTTATGTGATTGTTTTTTAGCTCACCTGGCACGAAGTGCCAAGGGGTGAGCTTTCAGGATCGCTCGATGTCCATCGTCTGTCTGTCCGTCAAATCACAATTGGTTGTGAACACTCTAGTGCTACAAATTTCATCCCATCTTCATGAAACTTGATGACCATGTTTGTCTTTATGAAATCTAGGTCAAGTTTGAATGTGGGTCATGTCGGGTCAAAAACTAGGTCAAATCAAAGAACAAGAGGGCCTGAAGGCCCTGATATCGCTCACCATTTGTAATGAAGCCTGATAGCTTTACCTTTGAATTTCACCCGTTTTATTCTAAATCCATTCAAGTTTGTCGACCTACTGTAGTATAGTAGAGTACAACAAAGGCAGATAACTAGTGCCTAAACAATACTGAAATGAAGCCTTTTTCTAGCATTTCAAAGTATATCAAGGGCAGGTAACTATTGCCACAATGATTACATTTCAACAATAATTGCACTCCTTCAAGAACGTATAGCTACATCCTTTGTGTACAAGTATAATCAAATTCCATTGAAAACTAGTTGCAAGAGTGTAAATGCTGTAAAATATGGCATTTTCAGCAATTCAAAGGTAGATATCTCTTGATCTATTTGTCCGATTCCAACCATAATCACTCTTTTTCGAACTCTTATGGTCATATACAATCTGGGCAAGTTTGAGAGAGCTTGGATAAATATTGTGGCCTCTAGAGCGTAAACGCTGTTAAATATTATCATTTTCAGCAATTCAAAGGTAGATCACTTTTGACCTATTGATCAGATTACAACCATAATTGAACTCATCCAAAGTCTTATAGCAATATACAATCTGAGTAAGTTTGAGAAAGATTGGATAAAATTTGTGACCTCTAGAGTGTAAACATCGTTAAATATGGCATTTTCAGCAATTCAAAGGTAGATAACTTTGGACCTATAAGTCTGATTTCAACATTTATCAAACTCATCTGAACTCTTATAGTCATTTACAATCTGAGCAGGTTTGAGAAAGATTGGATAAAAATTGTGGCCTCTAGAGTGTAAACACTTAAATATGGCTTTTACAGCAGTTCAAAGGTAGATAACTCATGACCTATTTGTCCGATTTCAACCATAATCGAACTCATCCGAACTCTTATGGCAATATACCATCTGAGCAAGTTTGAGAAAGATTGGAAAAATATTGTGGCATCTAGAGTGTAAACACTAAAATTGTTGACGCCGGACATTCAAGGATTGCAATAGCTCACCCTGAGCTAGCTCAGGTGAGCTAAAAACCTTGTGAACACTCTAGAGGCTATAAATCCAATTGGATCTTAATGAAACTTGGTCAAAATGTCATATTAATGGTCATAATTAATATCTGGGCCAAGTTCATTGTAGGTCATGTCTTGTCAAAAATTAGGTCACTAGGTCAAATCATAGAAAACCCTTGTGAACACTATAGGCTACAAATCCTATTGGATATTAATTGCAACTTGTTCAGAATGTTTGCCTAATTTATTTCTAAATCAAGTTCAAATATGAGTACTGAGTAGGGTCAAAACATAGGAAAGTCTTGTTAACACTCTAGAGGCTACAAATCTGATCCAGTCTTCATGAAACTTTGCAAAATGTTTGCCTAATTGATATCTATTTTAAGTAAGAATGTTGGTCATGTCCGGTCAAAAACTAGGTCACTAGGTCAAATCATAGAAAAACCCTTTGAATGCTCTAGAGGCCATACATTTCATTGGATTTTAATGCAGCTTGATCTGAATCTATGACTAATTGATATCTAGGTCAAGTTCAAATATGGGTCATGTTGGGTTAAAAACTAGGTCAAATCATAGAAAAACAGCCTCTACAGGCTACAAATTTAATTAAATCTGAATGAAATATTGTCAGAGTGTTTGCCTACATCAAATCTGGTCAAAATCAAATGTGGATTGTGTCTGGTCAAAAACTAGGTCACAAGGTCAGATCATAGAAAAATCTTAACACTCTTGAAGTTGATTGTGGGTCATGTCCAGTTGTAATCTAGGTCACTATAGGTCAAGTTTTACATGGTGTACCATTTGAGCGATTTAGGGCCATGGTGGCCCTTGTTTAACTCGCTCAAGGTGACCTATTGTGATACTGCTTTGTTCGTTTGTCCGCGCTAACATTTTGGGTATATGTGACTAGGTGACATGACACAGAACAAAAGAAAACAATAGAGCTGTTCATTCTGTTAGTCAATGTTGCGTTTATGTGGCTTTTAGCTCACCTGAGCCAAAGGCTCAAGGTGAGCTATTTGGATGGCCCTGTGTCCGTCGTCGTTAACAATTGCTTCAAATGACATCTATACCGCTTTACAGATTTCAACCAAACTTTACAGGGATGTTCCTTTGGTCAAGCTATTTCAAATTTGTTCAAAGAATTAAAATGGTTGCCATGGCAATCACAGTGCAACCAAAGTGAAAAAAAAAGTCTTCAAAAAATCTTCTCGTCTGAAACTACAAGGGCCTGAGCTTAGATATTTGGCACATAGCATCATCTACAGGTTCTTTATCAAGTTTGTTCAATTTATGCCCCTGGGGTCAAAATTGGCCCCATCCAGGGGATCACAGTTTTACATACCGGTAGTTATATTGTGAAATTTTCAAATGTTTCCTCTGAAACTAATACGGCCAGAGCTTTGATACTTGGCATGGTGACATTTCTAGATGTATTTAACGAAATAATGCGTAGGTACTTTCGGTTTTAAACAATCGATTAATGGTGACAAATTATTGAAAGAAAAACATGAAATGGCACTGCAAAAGGAAGTTTGTAAAACCTGGCAAATACTCATCAAATAGGCTAAGGGGATAACCAAGGACTCTGATAAAAGTGAATAATAGCTTGAACCCTAGAACACATATTAGAAGCTGCTTATTTATACCAGGGGCCCGTTTCATTAAACCTCGTACAACAAATGTTGTCGTTGGTCAAATTATAAAAATCTCAATTACTATTTATTTCTCCCTCTAAGCCTGTCCTGGGACATCTCTTTGTAATCATGTTGAGATTTCACAAAAGAATATTAGAGGGAGAAATAAATAGTAATTGAGATTTTTATAAATTGACTTACGAAAACATTTGTCGTACAAGGTTTTATGAAACGGGGCCCCTGGAAATCAGAAATTAAATGAGCGGGGATCTGGTAAAAGGGGGCTTATGGCAAAATTTTTCGATTTTTATCTTTTTGCATTTTCTGAAAGAATAGTCATTAGCTCACCTGAGCTAGCTCAGGGTGAGCTTTTGCAATCCTTGAATGTCCGTCGTCCGTTGTGCGGCGTCAGCAGTTTTAATGTTTACACTCTAGAGGCCACAATATTTATCCAATCTTTCTCAAACTTCTTCAGATTGTATATTACCATAAGAGTTTGGATGAGTTCGATGATGGTTGAAATCCAATTATAGGTCGAGAGTTATCAACCTTTGAATTGCTGAAAATGACATATTTAACGGTATTTACACTCTAGAGGCCACAATATTTATCCAGTCTTTCTCAAACTTGCTCAGATTGTATATTACCATAAGAGTTCGGATGAGTTTGATTATGGCTGAAATCGGACCAATAGGTTAAGAGTAATCTACCTTTGAATTGCTGAAAATGCCATATTTTGCAGTGTTTACACTCAAGAGGCCACATTATTTGACCAATCTTTCTCAAACTTTCTCAGATTGTATATTACCATAAGAATTCGGATGAGTTCGATTATGGTTGAAATCCAAGAAATAAGTTGAGAGTTATCAACCTTTGAATTGCTGAAAATGCCATATTTAACAGTGTTTACACTCTAGAGGCCACAATATTTTTCCAATCTTTCTAAAACTTACCAAGATTGTATATTACTATAAGATTTTAGATAAATTTAATTATGGTTGAAGTCTGTCTAATAAGTCAAGAGTTATCAACCTTTGAATTGCTGAAAATGCCATATTTAACAGTGTTTACACTCTAGAGGCCACACTTTTTATCCAGTCTTTGTCAAAATTGCTCAGATTGTATATTACCATATAAGAGTTTGAATAATGGACATGTCGTTAGATCCACTTCCTCTATTAAGTCCATCACCAACATGGAGATTCAGAGCCCAAGACTGCGTGGGAGACCAAGAAAATCATGGTCAGATTGTGTTAAAGCTGACATTAATGCATGCAACCTAGATGTTAACCCACTCGACAGAGCTGCTTGGAGATCAAGTATCAGACAAACTAGCCGCCTGCTGCCTACCCCAGATGCTGGGACACCCGCAGCAGATGACAAATCAAATCAGGATTAAATAAAAAAAATATTCAATTATGGTTGAAATCGAACCCATAGGTCAAGAGTTATCTGCCCTTGAACTGCTGAAAATGCCATATCTTACAGCGTTTACACTCTTGCAACTACAATTTTCAATGGATTTTGATTATACATCTCGCAATTATTGTTGAAATCTAATCATTGTGTCAATAGTTATCTGCCATTGGTATACTTTGAAATGCTAGAAAAGGCTTCATTTCAGTATTGTTTAGGCTCTAGTTATCTGCCCTTGATGTACTCTACTATACTAGAATTATGAGGTTGTATTCCAAAATTGTTTACATGCTATACTACAAATTTGAATGGATTTAGATTAAAACAGGTGAAACAGAAAGGCAAAGCTATCAGGCTTCAGTACAACAGGTGAGCGATATCAGGGCCTTCAGGCCCTCTTGTTTTTAAATTAAATTCTGAAAGATTTTTTCAAAAATATTGATGTTTAGCTCACCTGAGCTAGCTCATGGTGAGCTTTTGCAATCCTTGAATGTCCGTCGTGCGTCGTCAACAATTTTAGTGTTTACACTCTAGATGCCACAATATTTATCCAATCTTTCTCACACTTGCTCAGATGGTATATTGCCATAAGAGCTTGGATGAGTTCGATTATGGTTGAAATAGGTCATGAGATATCTACCTTTGAACTGCTGAAAATGCCATATTTAACAGTGTTTACACTTTAGAGTCGACAGTATTTATCCAATCTTTCTAAAACTTGTCCAGATTGTATATGACCATAAGAGTTCGGATATTCGATTTTGGTTGAAATCGGATAAATAGATCAAGAGTTATATACCTTTGAATTGCTGAAAATGTCATATTTAACGGTGTTTACACTCTAGAGGCCACAATATTTATCCAATCTTTCTTAAACTTGCCCAGATTGTACATGTATATGACAATAAGAGTTCGGATGAGTTCGATTTTGGTTGAAATCGGATAAATAGATCCAGAGTTATCTACCTTTGAATTGCTGATGATACTATATTTAACAGTGTTTACATTCTAGAGTTCGCAATTTTTATCCAATCTATCTCAAACTTACTCAGATTGTATATGACTAGAAGAGTTCAGATGAATTTGATTATGGTTGAAATCAGACTTAAAGGTCGAGAGTTATCTACCTTTGAATTGCTGAAAATGCCATATTTAACGATGTTTACACTCTAGAGGCCACACATTTTATCCAATCTTTCTCAAACTAACTCAGATTGTTTATTACCAGAAGACTTCAGATGAGTTCGATTATGGTCTTAATCGGATCAATAGGTCAAGAGTTATCTACCTTTGAATTGCTGAAAATGATATATTTAACAGTGTTTACGCTCTTGAGGCCACTATATATATCCACTCTCTCTCAAACTTTCCCAGATTGTAAATGACCATAAGAGTTCGAAAAAGGGTGGTTATGGTTGGAATCAGACAAATAGATCAAGAGATATCTACCTTGAATTGCTGAAAATGCCATATTTTACAGCTTTTACGCTCCTGCAACTACAGTTTTCAATGGATTTTGATTATACTTGTACACAAAGGATGTAGCTATACGTTCTCGAAGAAGTGCAATTATTGTTGAAATGTAATCATTGTGGCAAGAGTTACCTGCCCTTGATATACTTTGAAATGCTAGAAAAAGGCTTCATTTCAGTATTGTTTAGGCTCTAGTTATCTGTCTTTGATGTACTCTACTATACTACAGTAGGTCGACAAACTTGAATGGATTTAGAATAAAATGGGTGAAATTCAAAGGTAAAGCTCTCGGGCTTCATTACAAATGGTGAGCGATATCGGGGCCTTCAGGCCCTCTTGTTAACAAAATTACGTCGATTTTCGCACACCCATCAAATAGGGCAATGAAAAAATAGACCATGACGTCAAAAGTAAGGAAAGAACGTCATTACAATACTCGGCATTATTGCTTTACTAATTGAACCAAGGACGTAATTTATTAATCCTTATCCGGTCGATCGTAACCATAAGACCACATATCTTTATGTTAAGCCTGCAGATAAACAACTCTTCTTGTCATCCTCCAAATACAAAGAAAGGCATAGCGTATGGTTTGGGTTTGAGAATTAAGCGTATATGTGAGAGAGAGTCAGATTACATTAGGTAAAGAGTCAGTTGAGAAGGCAGGGTATAGCGGTAGGATGATAGAAAGTCAGTTAGTAAGGGTTGGTAAGCTTAATAGATCATACTCTTCTCAAGAAAAAATCAGATAATAGAACAAGAGGGCCATGGCCCTAAATTCGCTCACCTGAGGACATTGAAGTTTGTACCTAAGTTGACTGGGCAAGACAACATTTTAATATTTTAAAAATTACATTATTACCCTGGTACTAAGATATGTTTGAAATTTTCATAGAAATCCTTCAGAGATTTCATTTGGGCTTGGTGCCATATAGTTGTCTCACCATGGATTTGTGAGTGGATTCTGTGTACATTTCCATCTTTGAATACCAATAGGGAATTTCCACAACAATTTTCAGGTAACTTTGACCTCAATGGTAAAAAGCTTGTCCGAGCGTATCTCAATACCTTATCAGCTAGGGATGCATGTACCATATTTGGTGTGCAATTACATCTTGGGATGACAGTGTATCATACTGCAGCATTCCCTCCCTACAACGGCCCTCTCAACAAAACCCTCCTTACAACGACCCTTGCAGCAGTTCCCTAAACAGGACAATCAAAGTTTTTACTAATGCAATATCGTTTGCTTAAAATTGTTGTTAGTCTGCTGTTTTTCTCAAAGTTTCATATTGGACATTTTGACAGTAAAAAAATTAATGACGACTGACAAACAGCGTGAATCCAGATCAGACGCTGCTACGCGGTGTCTGATCTGGATTCAAGTGTTTGCAAATGTTAACCATTTTCCCTCCCTATAACGACTCCCTCCAAACAACGAACACAATTTTTGTCTCCCATTGGATGTCAATGGAGAGAGGGAGCGCTGTAGTTTCAGGTCACTGACTGAACCTTTGAACTTATTATGTAGAAAAAGCTTGTCAGGAGTATATCACCTAGGGATAGCAAATTGTTGGGCGAGTACATCTTGGGATGACAGAATGTTGCATACTATTTGCAGATACATGATCTCTATTTCCTTAAAATTTTACAAGGTTATTTGTCTTGTCTGCAATGCATTGGTCTTGTTTGTAACACGATTTTGCAAAATAACCAAACCGTTTCGACTCTGACCAGAAGGCTCATACAGAGTGTAGGAGTCCTCTTATCAGGGTCTACACAGTTGACAAAGAACAAGTTCATTCGCCACTAGAACACTGTAAATGTTAATGGTTTAATCATACACTCGCTAGGAATAGCTATAACTAACAACAACACTTCATAAATATTTTTTTAATACACAGATAAAACATAAAAATATGTAGCCCTTCCCACAAGTTGCCTAGGGAACCTGGTCTTGGGGCTGCTGATAAGAAAAGGTAAACTGAAAAAAATCCATAATTATTTTCTCACTCATTTCAACACCAAATCCTATGGTGTTATTTCTCATTTGAATTGTTTTAATGAGTAGTAACACAGTAGGGTTTAATGCAGAAATAAAGGTTTTAGTTTTCTGAAATACCCCTCTTATGAGGAGCTCCGAGTCTGTCCTGCACTAAAATAAGATTCATTGATGCTGTTGAAAATCAATGCTTACTTAAAGCAAGAGGAAAGTTTGGCAAACAACTTTCATCTTGCCTTTAGCAGTCGCCTGCTTTACACACATGAGTATTTTATTTGCAATATCAGTTGCACATATGTTATTTGCACTGTTTGCTGTGAAAAAAGGGTTCATCTTTAACACATTGAGTCCTAGCAATGAGTATTCACGGTGTACCTATGAGAAGTGCACTTGTCCCTTGCAAACAGTGTATACCCAAATCACAGGGTACCTATAGAAGGTCTTGACACAAACAAGGCACAGACCAAATATGATAGCCATAATCATGTGCAGCAGTTCAAAAGTTATATGCAAGGTTAACCCCATAAATACGCCTTTTTACACCTATAATTTAACAGAAAAAAATAGTTCCAATTTATTAAGTTATAATTTGTGTACTATGGGAAAAAAAATCTTTATCCTAGCAGATGATGGCTTAAAGCAGTTTGAAAGTAAAATTTAGCAGAATGCGCCTTGAGGCGCATTCTACTTTACTGTCAACCTGCTTTAAGTGGTTACCTGTTTTCAAAACTAGAAACAGGCTATGGGGTAATGGTTTAAGGTTTTGCAGACAGATGGACAAACAGACAGAGCGAAAACTATATGCCCCCGAATCAAGAGATTCACAGAGCCATTCAAAGGGGAGCCCTCAGATCAGGGTCTACACTTTTTGCATAGGACAAGTGTGCTCTGTGTAGCCGGGTAGAGAATATGGTGAAATGGTTGATTGGCTTTTCTGGGTGACTTGGTAGCTCAGTGGTTAGAGCGTTGGCATGGTAAGCCAGAGGTCCTGGGTTCGAGTCCCAGTTGGGTCACAACTTTTTCACCATGTTACATTTGGCGCCCAACGAGGGACACAGTTTGTTTAGGATAAGTTTAAGTCATGGTTAGGGTTGAAAACCTTCCAGGGTGAATCACCTTATTAAACTGAGTGTTCTCTGATCAGTCTGCAAACCTACCACCCCCTATGCTTTTAAATACATGTATAATATGTCGGGGTCAAATCCCTCAAGAATAAATGTGAAATAGTCATTTATCAGGAATAGAGGTGTTCATTTGAATATTTGGCATTGTAAGAGTATAGTGGAACACAAGTTTGACTGAAATGTGCCAGTGTAACTGTCAAGTTTTTCCCCAGTCAGTTTTTTCCCCGGGGAAAAAACTGACTGAGGGAAATTCTGGGCTGTTACACCGGTACAGGTGAGGACTTCAAGTCTTCATCACTTCATCAAGAACGAGTCCGGATGAGAATGCCACAGTGAATGTGTCTGTACAGGTGAGAACTTCAAGTCTTCATCACTTCATCAAGAATGAGTCGGGATGAGAATGCCACGGAGAAAGCCAGCACAACAGTGAGTATTGCATTGTAGGAGATGGACAAGTTGAACACCTGAAACAAAACGAAACTGCACTCAATAGTCAGATAATATCACTAGGAGCCCTCTGATCTGGGTCTACACTGTGTGCTTAGGACAAGACTTTAGTGTACTCTTCATGGTAGGAGACCTCTGATCTGGGTCTACACTGTTTGCTTAGGACAAGTGTACTCTTCACGGTAGGAGCCCTTTGATCTGGGTCTATACTGTTTGCTTAGGACAAGTGTACTCTTCACGGTAGGAGCCCTCTGATCTGGGTCTACACTGTTTGCTTAGGACAAGTGTACTCTTCACAGTAGAATCTACACCATTAAGTTTTTATTACGCCCACTGAAATTGATTGTATAAAAGACAGGTGACAGCTTAAAGCAATGTGAACGTAAAACTGAAAGCTCCAAAAGGAGCTTCTGTTTTACATTCACCTTGCTTTATTTAAGCAGTCACCTGCCTTAAACATCTGCTGTTTAACACAATTTAGTGGTGGTTTTAGGTTTTACTGTATTTAAAGATGACATCTGTGGAGGTACACTCTGAGTGTCAAACGATTCATATCGGGACGAGATGCACAGTAACAGGAAAACTCCTCTAATGTTTATTATTTGGCATTTAACTTGTTCACCTGTAAAACTTCAAATGGACAATTCCAGTTGCCAATTAAGTCTTGTCCATTATTGACTATAAAGGATTGAGTTTACAATATTTTGCAAAATGATTGATAGTGAAGACTCTGATCTGAAGACTCCAAAAGAAGCAATCTGATTAGGGTCTTCACTGTTTACCAGGACATGTGCAATTAAGATAGGTTGCTGCTTACAGTCAGGTAAAAGTAAGGCCTGTACTGTACTATTTTGTGGGTTTACTAATTCTGAAGAAAGTC